>CM057098.1:21537500-22137500 GCA_029959045.1 Taenioides sp. WSHXM2023 | reverse complement strand
GTAACAACAACAACAACAAGCAGGTCCCACAGGCTTCCTCCATGCAGTCACAACATGTCAGCACAGCCCATATGAATAATGCGTTACGACAAGCTCCTTCCCCGCTGTGCTGTGAAGTCATATGTCATCTGCAGGTTCATATCAGAGACTGAGACATGTGTAAAAGAGAGAGCAAAGTTAGCTATAGCAATGTTAGAGGTCCGAAATTACACAAAATGGACTTTTATGAGCTTTTAGCCATGTTCTAATGTTGTTACCTTCTCAAAAACATACCCGGAGTTGTGTTTTGTTTCATTCACATGTTTGAGGAATCCTGAATTATTTGAATATCTACATATCTAAAACTCAAAATGTGATGCCACGAAGGAGTAGTTTTCAAGTTTACAGCTACCCTTTACCTTTTGTTCAGTAGAGATTGGCAATTCCAGGGGTGAAATCATCCAAATGATTTTGCTGAAGGTGTATGGCGTTTAAAAACAGTAGAAAAACAGTAGAGCAATTTCTCTGTTACAACATGACATCACAAAGTGGGACAGAGTGTTTACAGTTTGAGAAAAGAACTCAGCCTAAATATGCAGGATTTATGCGTTAAACATTTGAATGAAACAAAACACAACTCCAGGTATGTTTTTGATAAAGAAACAACATTATAACAGAACTGAAAATAGCATAAAGCATTTTCCCATTGCAGTTTTGTTCTATTAAAAGAACATAGCAAGCCTAACAATAACCTGGACATCATGGAGCGCTGCTGATGTTCCCAGAATGTACACAGAAAGCTCCACAGGGTCCTCCGTCGCTACAGTAACCACAAGAACAAGCAGCTGAAACATAAACAGCGGCTCAAGCAATAAAGTGTTTGGAGATTTAGGCTTTGACAAAGAGTTCATTCGAGGTGCGCTATAAAAACGTGTACTGCCTGCCACAGATTCACACAGGCACATGTTATGATTCGAATGTGGTGTCAGATCTGTATTATCTGGGGGCTGATATTACAGTTTCACAGATATCTTGTAGCTAACCCATGGTGAAATGAAAACTACGTATTCACAGCAATATTAAATTCAGGCGTGATTAGATATTAGGGCTGCAAGATATGTTCCAATCTAATCAAAATTTGAATAGTCTCAGTTGGCAAAGCGCAAGGGCTGTAATTATTAAGCTAACATTATTTCCTTTGCAAACAACTGACTTATTATGTTAAAAACTGCTAATCATGTAGTTCAGATCTCTGCGGAAATGTTGTGAAATTCATGGGGTTCTTGAATTCATTTAGCAGTTCAGATTTCGGTCTTTTCTCAAATGTTAGAGGTGCATTTGTAACTTTCCTCGTGGAGGGTCCATCAAACGCTTTTCTCTATGAAGATGTTATTGCTTTGTCTGAAATGTTTCACGGTATGGCATTAAAAAATAAAAATTCTATCATCATGGAGACCAAACCAGGCTAGTTACAGGTCAGATCTGTGGAGAGGCGACCCGCTCACAGTCAGAATCCTTGTTTTTCTCGGTAGTTTTGAGCAATAAAACCACTTGTAATTGAATGCATGTAAGGTAGGACTGTTTAATGTCATACTGTGGAACATTTCAAGCAGAGCAATGACATTTCCATAGAAAACAAGAAGGTAACGGACCCGCTACCGAAAAGTTACGTCTTTAATGCTCCTTGACATGTTTAAAATGTGAACAGAATTTTACTATCACAACGTAAATGCAAATCAAAACGCAATCACAATGTTTATAAGAAAATTTCCAACTAAATATTTTTTCCAGCCCTAGCAGATAATGCAGTAAAGTATGGATAATAATTTTTATGTTATAAATTAATCTTAAAATATCTTCCACAACACAGAGAAACTAATGAGAAAAATAAGAAACTCAGAGCACTGGACTTCTAAATATGCTTAAAATATGCCACAATAATGCCTGAAGATTACATTATGCATTAATATATTACGTTTAATATTATTTTAAGGTCCAAGGTCTCCTATTTTGCATAAAAATATACAACTCATTTTAGTAACACTCCTCAGTGACTCCAGAACAGGATGGCCAGTCTCTCATCAGAAACCACCATGCTAATTTGTGCTAATGGGATTTTAGAATGAGATAAGGGGCTCAGTGTTAAGTTAGCATTCTGAATTAGATTCACAAGATGATTACATGAATATACATCTAAATAATCACCAACTTTGAAGACTGTTTCTGACTCATTAGGTCTTCCGTTTTTAGTTTAATTAATTGGACAGCCAGCACATAGGGATCTTCGTGTCAAGTGAACTCCAGTGCTTTTTAAGTACACATTAGAAAGATCAAATACAGCTGTTTAGAAGCAGCGATTTGGTCAAGAACAGGTCATGTTTGCAAATGTTTTTAATCTCAAACATCGAACATTTTCCCTAATTAAATTAAGTTTGAATAAATATATAAAAAGAACTAGAGATACTGCATAAAGCTAGCAATTCACTGGCAAGGACCACAGAATTTAAAAGCTGTTTTGGGCAAACTATTTTATTTGTATTTATCCATAAAACATAAAGCAGTGATTAATAATAGAACATTTATGTTATCAATTAAAGTAAGTGCATGCATTAAAATTAAAAATTAAAAACTCCTTATTTATAAACTATACATGTATTAGCTGGTATCATGATGTACAGTAGTATTCAGTGAGGTTTGTATTTAAAAATGTTTCTTCTCCTTCTTGTTCTCCTACTTTTTCTTTTTCTTCCTCTTCTTATCTATCTATCTAATGATCTATTTCTATCAAAACTAGGATAATTTGTCTTTTTTTCTTTCTCATCCTCCTATCTATCTATTTCTATCAAAACTAGGCTGATTTTCTGTCAGTTTTCTGGACCGTTCTATTGAAGAAAGTGTATTGCTCATTTGCAGTGAAAGTGGATATCTTGGCAGAGTGTCTAATGATTTCCACGTCTCTCAGATTCTCAGGAGGAGTCCGATGACCAGGCCAAGCTCATAGTGGGCGTGGTTGTGGGTTTGATTCTCGCTGCTTTAGTGGTGGCTCTGATCTACTGGCTCTACATGAAGAACTCAAGGTACGTAAGCTAGCACCTCCGCACACGCATACATTAGCATTTCACAATCACATCTGCAAGTCCCCGCCGGAGCATTTGTGGCACTTCTGCTAGTTAGCCCTGCATTCTAAACAGCAGCGGAGAAACAAGGAATAATAATGTGCTGGATAGAGTCGTAGTTAGCTGTAGGGATGGTTTCATATGGACTTTTAATTGATTTTATTATTTCTGATACTGATAACCGATATTTGGCTCGCTGATACTGATATTGAGAAATCCAAATTAACTTTTCACTTTTGTTAAAATCGTAGACTGTATGAAAAAGTGGACTGAGGGAGTGTGACGTCACCTATAGCATTTGGCTCCAGTCAAATGAAGCTCATAAGGCTAGCAGTTATGGGGCAAATTTGGAGCATTAGGAATAGCAATTTATTTATGGACAAAATAGTGAAATAAAAGCACCAGGATGTAGAGGAGGTTAATATGAACGTTTTAGGAACAAAATGAGGACCTTGACAGCAGTGGGGCAACATTTTTTCAATACAAAATGAATTGGAGTTGGAATTGGAGTTGGTAAAACGAAAAATAAAATGTGTTTATCTGGGGTATAAAATAATTTCATAAAGCCGTGTTTTTAGGTATTGGCTGATATCAGACTGAAATATGGCCCATCCATAGTTAATTATAATAATTTGACATAGTTAGCAGCACAGAGGCACAGACGTCCCTCAAATGATCACATATGTCACCATAGCGATAAGCAGCTGGTGTTGGTGTTATCGTGCGGGGACGGTGCCTGGCAGGCGGTACACTGGTGATGGAGCACAGTCGTGAGTTACCAGAAAGAGTGATGCTCCCATACAGAGGAGATTAGAGTTCAGAATACTGCCAAGTGCCTGAGTGTGTCTGGTAGTGCTGTCACAATACTAAGGAATATACTTGATACTCAATACTGATTCGGATATCGCGGTGATAATAAAAAACGCTCTTTAGTTAGACATCAGTTAAATGCCAGTTTGGGGAAAAAAAAGGTGAGAAGAAAATATAAAAATTCAGGAAGTAGCGCTGACTTCTAAAACAAAATCCCTCTACCTATGTTACCCCAACGGGAAAGTCCATCTTAAATGTACGGACAGTTTATGAGCAAAGAAGGTACTTTACTATTAATGTTATATATTAAACAATGATTGAACTTTGAACAAAATAAAAGTGTTGTCATTTATTTTATTAGTCTAATCATTATGTAATCTAGACAGGTTTCTTGTTAATATTATGTTTGATGTAAGTAACAGTTGACTAAGGAATAGACTCGATCCTCACTATTGATTCTGATACCATGATGATTATAAAAAACACGTTTTCTTTAGACAGAGTGCTATTTTCAACGTTAAATAATACAATGCCATCTTATATGTATATAACCTCTCAGTCGTACATAGTGATCCATGGGCGTAAACTAGTCTATGTCGTCTTATCCAGGAAACATTCAATTCTGTCCTGTGACTGTGACTTTTTTAGTATCAATACTTGCTCAAATGAGGGTCTTGTTTTTATAGTAGTTTAGTATCGGTTAGTATCTGATTTTCGATACTTCTGACAACCCTAGTGTCCGGAGAAGGTGGGGCAGGTCACGATTTTGAGTTTGTGTTTTCTTTCAGACAAGGAAGCTGGAAGACGAATGAGAAGGAAGTGGGGACATCTGAGGAGAGCAAGAAGCTGGAGGAGAACAATCACACTGTTTAAAAGGCCGCCTTGGCTCGACTAACTGGAATAAAAGAGGTATTTAACATCATGCAACTTCACAGATATGGGGTTTTCTTAAAGGTATTACACAAAAATTACTCTTGTTTAAGCCATGTTGTAATGTTGTTACCTCCTCAAAAACATACCTGGAGTTGTGTTTTTTTTTTTTCATTCACATGTTTGAATAATTTGAGTAATTAGTCTGTCTTCATCATTGAAGCTCAAAATGCTCTGTTCCACCTTGTGATGTCATGTAGCGGTAGTTAACAGCTACCTTTTACCTTTTGTTTTGTATAAATTGGAAATTCCATGGCTGAAATTATCCAAATTATTCTAGTGAAGGTGTATGCAGTTTAAAAACACAGTGGAGTACTTTTTGTATTACCACATGACATCACAAGGTGATGAGGAAACAAGATCGTAGGAAATAGCATAATATGCGTCATTTAAAGCTCTACCACACCAAAAAAAATTGACTAAAATAAATGTATGTTTCTATATTTTTCATTTTGGATGTTTTATTGCACTGAAAAATGTGTACATGCATCTTTTCTGTGAGTGGGCTCGCATCTACACAAACCTGCCTGCTTGTCTCCATGTAAATGTTATTTTTGCTATAAAAGTCCGCAGTATGACATAAGACTAATTGATCTTCATGGAGAATGTTCCAAAGTATTAGTAATAGTTTTAACTCTATATTTCCATGGAATCATTCAGAAGACCAACCACCTCCAGAAAGTTATGAAGTGGCCAACTTAATTAGCTTGGATGAATATCAAATAGATCAGCCATATATCTATGATAGCCTGTAATTGGTAACCACTAGCCCGCAAATCCTCTTTTTTAATGTGTTTGGAGTTGTTCCAAGTATATTGTGCCAACCAACCATAATTGTTTAAAATGTACTGAGATACGCTATGTAAGGTGCTCCCGTGTGTGTGTGTGTGTGTGTGTGTGTGTGTGTGTGTGTGTGTGTGTGTGTGTGTGTGCGTGCGTGTGCGTGCGTGCGTGCGTGCGTGCGTGCGTGCGTGCATGCGTGCGTGCGTGAGTGCGTGCGTGCGTGTATATATATATATATATATATATAGTCTTTTAAAGGTCTAAATATGCAAGATTTGTGTGTGTTAATATGAACCCTTTAGCATTACCATATCAGTACAGACAATAGGGAGAGGGTAATTATCTTGATAACAAACATTAATTGTGTAAAATTAATTGCTTGATGAAAATAGCAGCTCCTAAGATTTCAGACAGGAGCAGAAATAAACAAAGCCATGATATGTGACCTGGAAAGCCTGCTCCCATTAACCTGTATACACACACATTTCACCCCAGTTCACTGGATTTCATAAACATGTATTAATGATTCTCCACAGTTGTATCCAATACTTTATGACTGCTTGCAAATCTATGGTTTGTATTACAATATTCTCATTAGCTGCACAGCGTACATTACGTTTAATACAAATCAAATCAACAGCCTAAACATTGCTTTAACTATCACTGGAAAAGCAAAGAGAATCAATAATATGCCCTTATAGTTGCTATTTAAGGTAGTGTATGTAGGAACAGCCGTATATGAGATCTGAAGTAAACATCAAATCATTTCAAGTATTGATTTTACAGATGTTTATGCTTATGTTTTATTTTTGTTATAAAGTCATATATTCAATCAAAAAGCTGAATTAGCTGCTTGCTTTTGTTTGTTTGATTGCTGTTTGTCCCCATGGAGATGTCTTTAACTGAAATGTCCCACAGTATGACATTAAAATTGTACTGCTTGCATTTATTCAACTACAGGTGCTTCCAGTACTAAAGAATACATTGATTAACATGCATTCCTACTGTGAGCGGGTTCGCCTCGCTACAGATCTGACCTGTAATTTGGACTATGTCACCATAACTTAATGAGTTACTTGCTTTGGATTGATCGACTCTACAACAACAACAACAACAACAAAAATGCTTTATTTCATCTTGTGATGTCATGAAGCTGTTAACAATTGGCAATTCTATGGGTGAAATCATCCAAATGATTCGAGTGAAGATATATGGAGTTTAAAAACAAAGTGGAGCACTTCCTGTATTAACATGTGACATTACAAGTTTTTTCAGTTTTATAGAAGAACTTTGTGTGTTAAATAAGTTTGAATAAAACAAAACACAATTCCAGGTATGTTTATGATGAGGGAACAACATTATCAGATAATAGTGTAATATGGACCCTGGCAGCTAGTTGCATCTCACAATATGGTGTGATTGCAGTCATTTTCTACTACATTTTAACTGTAAAAGTAATTCAAAAAGAAAAGTTGAGTTCAACAAAGGTTTCGGTGGAGTTTCAGGTAATGCGTCTTGAAGGCAGAACCAAACTTTAAAGCAGCACATTGCTGTTATTGGGTCCACTGTATTCCTTGTATTACATCTCAGGGTTAGAGTGGGATTTGCCGGGCCTGATGGGTAAGACGAGGTGTTGGAGGCCGAGGGGAGAAGTGACTCACCTCAGAAGAACTCCCAGATTGCTTTTGTGCTGTGAGCAGAGGGGCCGTGACCTCCCCTGGGCCTCAACACAAATCCTAAGCACAAGCCTGCGAGCTGACCCCCAGAGTCTGTGCCGAGGCTCTGCTTGTATTGGCCCTGCACCCCACATTCTCCACCTATGAAGCATTACCTGACGAGTACAAACAGCAGGGGCTTTCTGTTACACCGCCTGCTCACTTTGATACCAGTTCAAACTTATATGCCCCAGCGATAGTGTGAGTGAGGGCTGAAGAGGTTGCATTCATCTTAGAGATAAACCAATATATCAGTTATTCAGTATATGGGGCCGATATTTGGACTTTATTATGAAGAGATAATTACACAAAACATGACTACACTGCTCTCTTAAAGGTGCATTGTGTAACTTGCGTCAAAAACTTTTCTCAATGGAGATGTTATTGCTTTGTCTGTCTTGATATCATCATGGAGACCAAACCAGACCAAGTTACAGGTTAGATCTGTGGAGAGGTAGCCCCGCTCACAGTCAGAATGCCTGTTTTTCTAGGTATTTTTGAGCTATTCAAACACCCGTTTTTCAATTAAATATCTAGACTTCTGACCCACTAATGTTGAACCTTATCATTATTTGTTAAGCATTGACTCCACAAACTTGTCATATCATGTTTTGATGTTTTGACCTGGTTTATTGTTAATTTCTCTGTAAGTTCTCGGCTCTTCGTTCAATATCTTCTGTGACAGAATAAATAAACAAAAGTGAAATTGCTTTTTCACAATAGCTTCAACACTGTTATTCAACCCTAAGACTGTGACTGTTGTCAATTGAACAGAGTTTAAACCCTGAGGTTAATATGACAAGTTTGTGGAGCCAATCTCCTAATAAATAATGATAAAGTTTGGGAATCATAAGTTTGGATACTTCTTTCCTAAACAGTAAACCTCCCATAGAGTTATATAAGCTCCTGCTCTCCATCTGAAATTATAAAATCATCAAATACTAAAACATGAACGCAGCCCATTCATTCAGAAACATTTTGTACCACCTGTCAAATTACATATTTTATTTATTTTATTTCATTTTAATCTCCAGATCTTGGTCAGGATCATCTAGCTGGAAGATTAGCCATTTTCTGCATGCTTTAGCTATATGAGAAACCAGAGTACTCAAACACAACCCAAACACAGGGAGAACATGCAAACTCCAAACATAAACGTGATCCAGAACAAAGCCATTACTATAATATGTAAATAGTTATCATAGTGTGTGTGTAGTTTGAGTCTAATAGTCCAATTATCTCTTTTTCTCATCTAACCCCTGGCCTGTGTAATGATAACTGCCTCTGTGCTGTAGTGGTAATTGAAGTTCCTCACAGAGACTGCTGCTCCAAATGAAGAAGGTGCCACTTTACATCAGGACTCCCATGGGTGTCTGTAGGATTAGGAACTTAAGTGCTTTTAAATCACCCATGCTGTGTCAATAACTTACAGATTTTCACACTTTATACATTTTTGGGTAAGACTCTGAGTTCTATAATTGCGTTCAGGTACATTACAGACTTCTGGAGTTTTATGAGCTCATCTGACAAATGGGACCTGTGCTTAGTGCTGCTGTTACAGTCTGAAAACTTGCCATGTCATAGTCCTCACACTTCAACTGGGAAGATAGGACAATTTTTGTATCATTTGATTTTTTTTTTTCATCTGGCACAAAGTCTTTTTAAAACTAGTTATTCTGAGCATTCTGAGCGGGGTCACCTCTCCACAGATTTGACCTGTAACTTGGTCTGGTTTGGTTTCCATGAAGAAGAAAGGTTTAATACCGTAACAAGGTGCACTGTGTAACTTTTCTGGCGGAGGGCCTGTCATCTACTTGATTTTGCTTTGCCTAGAATGCTCCACAGTATAGCATTAAACTTATCTCCATGGAGAAAAGCAAGACACACCACCAGACCAAGTAACAGCTCAGATCTGTGGAGAGGGGCCCCCACTCACAGTAAGAATGTGTGTTTTTAAATATATATATTTTTGAGCAATAAAAACACTTGTAATTGAATAAATGCAGGATAGACAAGTTTAATGCCAAACTGTGGGACATTCCTGTCAACGCAAAATCATCTCCATGGAGACAAGCAGGTTACAGACCCCTTCACCAGAAAAGTTGCACTGTGCGCCTTCTTTAAATGTATGCTTGTTTCATTATTTATCTTTTTTATATTTTTGTTGCTTTTCCAGTACCTAGAATTCACTCAATTTTAATGGCGAAGTACTGAAGACTGCTTAAGCTCACTGTTAATGTTAAAGTCTTGTTGTCATATTTATTTTTCTTTTATTTATACAAAAGTAATAGTATGCATTAACCACTCTTAAATATACCTACTTGAATTAGCAGCACCCCACACTCATGCTCGCGAGACACAGGTCACACAGGCTTCACTTGCATCCTCTTTTACATCTATTAATATAATTTATCTCACATTAAACCTTCATTATGGACCATGTAAAGCCTTTTTACTCTCTCCTTATAATAATGTGAATGTTTTTCTGTGCTCAGAGTTCCTCTTTTCACAGCTGTAGAATCTAAACAGTGGCCCAACGGTGTTCATTAGAGCTAATAAATCAGTGCATTTCCCTCATAGTGCGAAAGGTCCAGCTGAGACAGAGACGGCACAGAGAGGGCGATGGAGGGAGGGAGAAATGGAGGAAGAGAGGGAGAGAGACAGAGAGGGAGAGAGAGAAAGTGAGATAGTGGGACTGAGAAACGGGGAGACAGAAAGAGAGTGGGAGAGAGAGAGAAGGAGAGAGAGAGGGAGGGAAGGACAGAGAGTGGGAGAGAGAGAGAAGGAGAGAGAGAGAGGGAGGGAAGGACAGAGAGTGGGAGAGAGAGTGTGGGCGAGAGAAAGAATGAGAGAGAGGGAGAGAGAGAAAAAGAGAGGGAGAGGGTGAAAAGGAGAGAGAGGGACAGAGAAAGAGAGAGGGAGGGAAGGACAGAGAGGGAGAGAAAGTGTGGGCAAGAGAAAGAATGAGAGAGAGGGAGAGAGAGAAAAAGAGAGGGAGAGAGTGATAAGGAGAGAGAGGGAGAGAGAAAGAGGGAGGGAGGGAAGAACAGAGAGAGGGAGAGAGAGTGTGGGCGAGAGAAAGAAAGAGAGAGGGAGAGAGTGGGAATGAGAGAGAGGGGGAGACAGAAAGAGAGAGGGTGGGTGAGAGAGAAAAGGACAGAGAGAGGGAGAGAGAGTGTGGGCGAGAGAAAGAATGAGAGGGAGAGAGGGAATAAGAGATAGGGGGAGACAGACAGCATGAGAGTGAGAGAAAGACACAGAGAGAAAGAGAGGGAGAGAGTGGGACTGAGAGAGAGAGAGAGAGAGAGAGAGAGAGGAGACAGAAAGAGACTGAGAGAGAGGTAGAGAAAGTGGGGGAGAGAGAAGGAGAGAGAGACAGTGGGAGGGAGAGAAAAAGAGAGAGACAGAGACTGTGTGGGCGAGTGAAAGAGAGAAAGACAGGGAGAAAGGGAGAGAGAAAGAGGGAGTGAGACAGGGAGGCACTGCGGGCTGCACATTAACTTAAAGTCCCACTCATCGCCAACGTCAAACTTAAAAAGAACTCCTTCACCTGATTACTCTGTGCACAGCCCGGCTATAATGTGTTTATTTGTCTCCATGACCGCGAGCACAGCACCATCCCATCCTCAGTCAAACAGTGACACGCTCACATTTAAAGAGACAGTACACAGAGACTCAGGAGCATTACCAAAGCACCGGGCTGCTGCTACACACTCACTTATCAGGCTGAGATAAAACAAAAAAAAAACGTATATATACAGAAAGCAGAGGTGGCACAAGCCAAAAATTATACTTAAAGGTGCACTACGTAACTTCTGGAGATGTTATTTCTTTGCCTGGGATTTTCCACAGTAGGGCATTAAAAACATCTCTCTTACATTTGTTCAGTTACAGGTGTTTTATCGCTCAAAAATACCTTAAATACCTCTTGCTTCTCCATAGATCTGACCATTAACCTGTCTCCATTGTGATTACCTAGTTTATTTCTATACTGTGGAATAATCAAGGCGAAATAGTAATATCTCCATAGACACTTCACTAGAAAAGTTACACAGTGCACCTTTAAGTAAGAGTAATGTTACCTTAAAATAATATTACTAAAGTGAGAGTCACAAAGTATCTGGGAAAACTACTACTCAAGTAAGAGTGACTTAAAGAGTAACTGTCTGATTTATAATTTGAAGTTAATGTAATTTGAAAACATTGAATAATGCACAAAATCAGGTCTTCGCAAAAATGAGAAAAACGATTATATCTGAAGGAGCGGTGCAAACTCATTTAATGTTGTCAGCTTAAATGATATATTTGCTGACAGTTTAAATTAAAATGAATTTAACAAAATACATGTTTTGCCAGTTTCTTTTATTAGTTTAATCATAACTGTGGTGTAATTTAGACACATTTTGGTCTTGTGAAATGAGTAGTCTAACCTGTATATGGGTTTTAATAGCATTATCTACTATTGCTAGCCTTTTTTGTCAATGCAAACTAGGTAAATTTGCAGCTTTTCCATCAAAAACACCTAAATCTAAGTTTGTATTGACACCAGTGGTCATTGTAATTTCCAGTAGTTGGTGACATCACAAAAGACTGCTCTTATTAGCCAGTTTAGGTGTTAAGTCCCACTTTAAAGGTGCATTGTGTACTTTTTTGGGGGGTCCGTCAAATTTTTTCTTCATGGATATGTTATTTGCTTCATCTGGTATGATACTGAACCTTTCGATCTTCATGGAGCCCAAACCAGACCAAGTTACAGGTCATATCTGTGGAGAGGCAACACCGCTCACAATCAGTCTGTTTTTCTCTGTATTTTTGAGCAATAAAACCACCTGTAATTGAATAAATGTAAGATAGAGCTGTTTAATGTCATACTGTGGAACATTCCAGGCAGAGCAATGACATATCCGCAGAAACAAGGAGGTGATGGACTCTCAACCGAAAAGTTACCCAGTGTGTCTTTAAACGGCCCCATCCATTTGCATTCAAACATCTGGCACGTTCACGTTTAAAGAGACAGTACACAGAGATACACAGAGACAGCGTTACCAAAGCACAGGGCTGTTGCTGCACACAAGATCGAGTCATACCCATAACGAGATGAAGCATGCCAACAGTAATTGAATTCTCTGAGCTATTTTTAGAGTTCAGGCTGGACTTCTGTGGTCGGCAGTGGACTGAAGGCCAGAGTGTCCAGATTTTGAGTTTTTCATCCAAATGTAATTCCTCATTTTTAAACTATTCACAACAAGTACGAACAGAGCAGGAGAAGACTGCCCAAGTACGGTTGAAAGTCATGCAGTCAGTGTGTAATCGCCTGTACAAGGGATTATTTTCATTTATTCATCTGACTGTCTACTGTCTATTTAAGGAACGCCGTGTAAAAGTTTCAAAGCCACTTCTCTATGTGAGTCAACTGGAATAATTGGAATAATTAAGGGTCCTCATTTGGTCCTGGTTTGAGCTGAGTTTAGTTCTGATGTAGAGTTGGTTCGGTCCTGATTCAGTTCAGGTTTATTTACAGTTTATTTCCAATTTGGTGTGTGTGAAAGTGTGAATGCAACCTATGTCGACTTAAAGGCTCTATATTAAGCAAAATTAACTAATGTCAGTTTTTATTCATGTTATAATGTTGTTACCTAATCAAAAACATACCTGGAGTTGTGTTTTATTTCATATACACGTTTGAGTAACCCTTTATTATTAGTCTGTCTACATCTTCAAAACTCAAAATGCTCCGTTCCACCTTGTGATGTCATGAAGTGGTAGTTTTCAAGTGAACAGTAACAGTAACAGCTGCCTTTTACCTTTTGTTCAGTAGAGATTGGCAATTCCAGGGCTGAAATGGCCCAAATGATTCCAGTGAAGGTGTGTGGAGTTTGAAAACACAGTGGAGCAGTTCTTGCATCACCACGACATCACACATGCAGGATTTGTGTGTTAGTAGAAAATGAAAATGAAAATGCAACCAACAAAACAACAGTGAAAAAGATGCACTGTGTAACCTTTTTGTTGGGAAGCTGCTACTGCCATGTGTCTGTGGAGATTTTATTGCTTTTTTATACATTATGACTTTGGGACATTCCTGGTTAAATCTTGCAGTTGCAGTTACAGGCGTTTTGTTGGTAAGAAATACCTGGAAAACATGCATTCTTACATAGATCTGACTTGTAACTTGGCATGGTTGCATCGTCACCATGGCGATTGTTAAGCTTAATGCATAGACTGTTATATAAATGGACATACAGTAGCTAACCTGCTAGCTGCCTCCATCCAATTCACTTTGTACTGAAAAAGCGTCAGTCCTCTCTCCGCAACTGCTGCTGTCAGGCTCCTCATTTTGGTCTTAAAATGTTCATATTAACCCGCTCTACATGATCCTGGTGTTTTTATTTGGACTTTATTTGTTTGGAGCTGATCGCTCTGGGTCACACTTACTTAGTCCACTTCTTTACACAGTCCATTGCTTCATATCATTCCAGGCAGAGCAAAACCATTCCCACGTAGACAAGCAGGTAGCAGACCCCCCACTAGAAAAATGACATTGTGTATTTTTTTTTGGTGGGGCGTCCATCAAATGCTTTTCTCCATGGAGATGTTTTTGCTTTGTCTGGAATGTTTCACAGTATGATACTAAACCTTTCTATCTTAGACTTAGACGTAGACAAACTTTATTGATCCGCAAGGGGAAATTATTTGGACACAGCAGCTCACTCATCACAATATAATATAATAAAAGAGAGTAAAAAATAAATAAAGAGACAGGTGTCAAATAAGACATAATTATATAAAAATAAATGTATATATACAAGTCAAAATAAAATAGAAAAATAAGTAATAAACATAAAATCAAATATAAAATCACAGCAATATACAAGAGACAATAAAGGCAGTGCAGTGATGTGCTGATTGACAGAACATAAGGTTATCCGTTATCTTCATGGAGAACAAACCAGACCAAGTTACAGGTCAGATCTGTGAAGAGGCAACCCCGCTCGCAGTCAGAATGCATGTTTTTCTAATTATTTTTCAGTTATAACATCACCTGTAAATGTAAGGTAGAGCTGTTTAATGTCATACTGTGGAACATTCCAGGCAAAACAATGACATATTCATACAAACAGCAGGTGATGAACCCCCAACTAAAAATACGCAAATACAGTCAAAATATTTCAACCTTCATATTCCGACGTTATCTGAACTTACTTCCTAAATGTCTCAAGTTGACCTTTAATGAAGACTCATCATCTGTGCCTAATAAAGTGTCCGCTCAATTCAACGCTAATGGCTTGTCTCTATTTTCAAACACACATTTCCTTCGCGGTCGCTAACGGAAACCACGTTCATAAATCGCATCATTACCAGTGGAGCTCGCACAATCTGCCCCACACACTCCGAATCAGTGCAGTTATGAAACCATGCTAGCTAAATGATGTTTCAGCGTGTGTACATTTTCTGGCTAATTGAACCTATTGTTAATACCATGTTTTATGTTTGGCATTGGGCACAGAAGCAATTAAAGTGCGTATGACAACTTTTTGTGTTATTCTAATTATTACTCAGTTTGGTGGGATTGTACCTGTAAATATAGTACCAAATGCTGATGATAGTTTTGGCTTTATGTTTTAATTACTGTTATTTATTTATTTATTTATTTTTTTAATTACGCTGTTTTCTAATCTATGTTATAATTTTGTTTCCTCATTAAAAACATACCCAGAGTTGATTTTTTTTAATGCACAAATCCTGCATATTTAGGCTGAGTTCTTCTCTCAAACAGAAAACACTCTGTTCCACCTTGTGATGTCATGTGGTAATACAGGAAGTGCTCCACTATGTTTTTAAACTCCATGCATCTTCACTTGAATCTTTTGGATGATTTCAGCCCTTGGATTGCCAGTCTTTCCAGAACATCTTTCCAGAACAAAAGATAAAAAGTAGCTGTTGAAAACTATTACTACATGACATCACAAGGTGGAACAGAGCATTTTGAGCTTTAGAGATGTAGACACACTAAAAATAAAGGATTCCTCAAACGTGTGACTGAAACAAAAACACAACTCCAGATATGTTTTTGATTAGGTAACAACATTGCAATATGACTTAAAGCTCACAAGAGTCATTTTTGTGTAATACAGAACCTTTAACTTTTCTGATGAGGGATCCATGCTTTGCCTGGGATGTTCCACAGTATGGCATTAAACTTACCTTACTTACTGTGAGGGGGTCATCCCGAACACTGCACCTCCATAAGTATAGAGTTTAATGCCATACTGTGGAACATTTCAGGCAAATCAAGCTAAATGATTCTTTAACATGGTTGATGTGTATATTTTCCGGCTAATTTAGGTTCCAGTTGCTAATGTCATGTTTTGTGTTGTGTTTTTTTGTGTACAGAAGCGATTGAAGGCGGCCTTGCATCACCCCTCCTCCACCTCCTCCACTTCCTCCACCTCCTTCACCTCCTCCTCCTCTCCGGAAGACTCCCAATCGGCTGCTTTGATTCGCTCCAGGCAACAACATAAGCAGCTACACCCTGAGAACTCTGCTTCACCTCCCTTCTCCCCACTCTCTCCCTCACCCCTCTTCCTCTCCTCTCTCTCCTCTGTTTCCCCTCTCTTCTCTCTCCTCTTCTCTACACCTCCTCGCTCTCTTCCCTCTCTCCCCTGTCTACACCTCCTCCCCTCTTGCTCCCTGCCCTGTGCCCACCCACCCAATCTGCACTGAGGCTGCCGTGTTACTGTGTCATTTTGTCATTTTCTTTTCCAAATTCTGTGTTCCTGGTGAATGCTCCTTGTTCTTTCTGTTTGAGCGATTTTCTGTGTGTAAGGCTGTGCGGCGCCATTATTTTCACAATTTCTTTCAATTTTTTTTCTTTTTTTTAAGATTCTGTTTGTGGATTTCTTCAAAGAATGTAAATTCCTGTACACTTTTTAAAGGCCTGTATAAGAAATCTACAATTATGCGTGTGCCCTGGCTGAGCATGCCAAGTTTTATTTTTTTAAGTTTTACTTTTCTGTGCGCTGTGTGGATAAGAAGGCCTTAGTTTGAGAAAAATAACTTCACTGCTGTAAACCGGACCTGTTGACATTTAAAACTAAAAACATTTCAGGCTTTATTTAGTAAACTATAATGAAACATCTGCTCATGTTTTGTTTCGTACACTTGTATATGGCTTGTCACCATGGTGAATAAAAAAAGAATGACTTTTTTGACAACACTATGCGTACACGGGTTGCTATGCCGATATGTTTGAATTCAAGAAAATAATTGTAAGAGTTCATTTTGTTACACACTACATAATTTCATCTGAAGCCACTCTAGGTCATCCTCTTGAGTTTTATTTTGAAAGCTTTACTGATGCCATGTTTGATTTGATTGTTTTGTCTTTAATTTTTGATGTATTTATAATGTGGATGGCTGTGCTGCACCATGTTTAATAATTCTTTTTTTTTTTTTGCATCAAGTGTTGCGTAGGTACTGTGCTGATCCACTAAAGACAGTATCTGTAGTGTCCAAGCTCAAACTCTGCTGTATTAAATGATTATTGTTATTAGTAGGTGTTGTTGGTTTGATTAGAGGCAACGAAATGACTCAGTTTCCCACAATGCAACGCTACAGTGATTGTATTGTAGAACATGCCGACAGATGAGTGACAGAGGACAATTCATGCATAACACTTTAAAGCTGCACTATGTAATTTTTCTGGGAGAGGGTTTGCCACTTGCTTTTACACAGATCTTGTCTATAAATTAGGTGGTCTGGCCTCAACAAGAAAAGTTACAGTGTGTATCTTTAAAGGGATAGTTCAATATTTTTGAAATGTTTAGTTTACTTAATGGGTTCCACACAGTATTTACAATTAACGAAAATAAACCAAATATTGAGCTATCCCCTTTAAAGTCGCACTATGTAACAGGTCCGCCATCTATTTCTTGCCTGGAATATCCCACAGTATGGCATTAAACTTATGTAACACATATTTTGATTGCTCATAATTACACTGAAAAACACGCATTCTTACTGTGAATTGTCTCTCCATATACAGTATATTTACCAGTGACTTGTCTTTACTTGTCTTTAGTTTAATGCCATATGGTGGAACATTCCAGGCAAAGCAATAGCATCTCCATGGAAACACGCAGAGAAGCAGACTGACTCTCCACGAAAAGTTAAAGAGTGCGGCTTTAAGAAATTGTTCAGATATTTATGACTGAGCGTTACAGTGTCAGACTATAGAAGCTATTTTGGAAGTTGTATTTTATGTGCATATATATAACACAGCATACCACTTTTCACTGACTTGAAAAGCTGTTAAAATACTTAGCAAGAAGGAGCACGCGCCATGTACGATTCCACGTCTCTGTCTCCTGCTATGTCTCTTTTACACCTACTAAACCTGTCCTCAGAATGCTTGTATACCGAAACAAAGCGTACCATGAGTGCGGAGACAGAGGAGCGCTAGCACAACGGAAAGCTGTGGGTCATTCTGCGTCATCGTCCGTCGCGTCTTTTGTTCATTTTTGTGAATAATCAGGTCAGCAGTGAAACCAAAGAGGGTAAGATGAGAAGGCCATAGTAGTGTTGTAAATACAGACTTTTGTTTTTGTACTGTTGTTGACAATAAAGTGTACATTTTGAAAAAAAAAAAAAAATGATGCAAGTGTTTTTTGTTTTTTTTTATATAAGTACAATTGGGAGTTTTCAGATTCTACATTCTCATACTCAGAGATGGAGGCAAGAAACAGATTTCCCCTATTGATTACAATGTACTTTGGCATGAAATATCCAAATAGTAAATTCACAAATGTTGAATCTGGTATTTTCAATTATTGACCAAACCAAAGAACTCACTGTATTACAACATCATTTTGCATTTTAACAATATTCCCAGCTATTAAAAAGAAAAAGAAAAAAAACAGAAAAAAAAAAAACAATGAATGATACAATAATAAGCATGAAAACAAAACATAAAACAAACTTTGACAAACTTGATCCACAAGGGACATTACTTGGACAATCACACATCACAATATATTAAAATAACAAAGAGTACAAAATATGAACATTCATAAATTCTAAGTAGCAAAAAATATAAGAGACTGGTGTCAATAAGGCATAATTATGTAAATGTATATATACAAGTCAAAATAAAATAGAAAATAAGTAATAAAAAATATCTCAGCTATACAAGAGGTCGTAAGGAAACATAACCAAACACACAAAAATCTAAACATAGCATAAGAAAGACAACATAAAACAAACAAAAATACATTTTTGTAACATGGCTTAAAGCTCACAAGAATCCATTTTCTATAATATAAAATAACTTTGTCATCTACTAGCCTTATTTCAACTTACACCATAAAAAACAACTGTCAAATCTGTAACACTACAGTGATCATAGAAACAGAAGCTACACATTAATATGGCAACCAGAGCTATATGATAACTTGACCTGCCCACCATTCTTCTGCCTCTCCAGACCTGAGGCTGTCATGAGTCAGGACTTGTGCTATTATAGACTTGACCTGAGGTTTCAAATTCTGCATTTATCAGTTTGTCATTTATGTCTCAATGAGACATGGCCTCAAGGAAAATGGATCAGTATAACAGCCTAATAAGCCTAATATATGTGGACACACCCTTTTCTATTCAAAACACACTTAAAAGTGCAAGGTTCTAGTGTCAAATGTGGGTGGCACACAATTTATACATGTAACTGTTTTAGGTTTCTTTGTATGATCCTAGAACTAAAAACAGAACTCAATAAAATTTGTTTTGTTGTAAAGTAGTCAATATGCCCTTTATAATAACTACACTATTTACTATGGTTAAGGTCCTCTTCATTTGACCCATCCCTGGGGCACCTCGTCAGAAGCAGTGGGTGCTGCAGCTCAGTGCTCAGGGACCCATCTCTATGATCTTGTTGCTAGTCTTGGTCAGGACCTCTAGCTGGAGGATTGTCTCTATGGTGCATGTTTTGGGTTGATGGGGGAAACCAGAGAGCCAAGAGGAAACCACCTAGACACAGGGAGAACATGCAAACCTGCAACCTTCTTGCAGTTAAGTGTGAATGCTCGCCACTCCACCATGGTGCTGCTTCAGGATTCAGGCCTAGTAAATACTTTTTTAAAGGCTTTGGAGTTAAGATACTTATTCAGTAGTTACTAAGCCTGAAGCCTAAGAAACTATTTGTTCAAGATCAAGTCTTTCTTTGAACTTTATTAAGGGTATAAAAGGTGTATTTACTAAGGGTATATAAGGTGTATTTATGTCTTATTCAGGATTTCATAAAATACTACATTGATGATTCATGTTCAAGTTTGTAATGTGTGCATGAGACAGACATAGACTGAGAGACTATTTGGGCTATTAGAATAAATGAAACACTCCAGATGTGTTTGTGATCACAGGGCAACAAGCATAAAGTTTCACAGTCGGTTAAACATAATATGGAGCCTTTAATATTCTATTTATAGTTTATTGACAGGAAAATCAAAGTCCTTTTGTGTTCTTCTGAAAGTGACCATTATCTGTGGACTGTGTAGTTCTTGGTCAGAGGAATGGAAGTCCTGTATTTTGTCTGAAATTGTGTTTGGATCTGTTTTCATTGTGCCCCTGATGTGCAAGACAAATTTCTCCATTTGAAGACAATTACAAAAACTCTACAACATTCTTATGACGTAGTTTATAGTATACCATCATCTTTTGGTGAAATGAAACTGTGTAGTTGGTGAAATGAAACAAAGAGTAGCTGGTCCATTTGGCTCATGGAAAAGTGTCAGATCAGACAGAAGACAATGGGACAGTGGTCCAAAGTGGTCATAAAAAAAGAGCACATTTTGAATCTCAGGACACAGCCCTTTGGTGCGTCTTATACAGAAGTCATCTCCTAAATTGGGTGTAATATAGTGCTAATGTGAGTCTGTGCTAATGTGAGTCTGGGCCGGTGCTGTACACTGTGGATTTACTGCAGGTCTGTCCAGCCAAATGACCCATGTCCATAACGCCCCCCCCTCCTCTTCTCTCATCATTAAAGAAGCCAGAGAATAAGCAGAGAATGGTCTAATCACTGCCAAAGGGACCGTGGAGGTGAAGAAGTGTCTGCTCAAGAATATATTATTATCTTAAAGTCTTGATCTCAAAGTGAACCAGTGTTTACAATTCCAAACTCGATTTTTTTCCACCTTCAAGGCACTCAAAGCGCTTTATATCAAGGACCCACTCACTCATTCACACACACACTCATACATATGCTGGGGGCGAGGTGTCTTGCCCAACGACAGCATTCATCCATTGGAGCTGGAATGGCACCGCTAACCTATGGGCCGGTGGATCTCAAACAAACATCACTGTATAACTCATTACACTCTACATACATTAGTTTCAGTAAAATATCCATAAAACTAAAACTTTCTAGAACAAATAAGCTGGAACTCTGATTTATGGTTTGTTTGTTTTTTTATTCTGCCTATATACCCCTCAAAATTATGCTCAGGAATTTAAAGGTGAACTGCGTAACTTTTCTGGTGGAGAATCCGCTTGTCTCCATGGAGATTTTATTGCTTTGCCCATAATATTCAGCAGTACAGCATTAAACTTCTGTCATACATTTATTCAGTTACAGGTATTTTATTAGTCAAAAATACCTTTAAAAAGTATTAGCGTGATCCGTTCTCCACAGATCTCACCCATAACATGGCCTGGCAGTGTCACCTAATTGTCTCCATGGAGATAGATAAATTTAATGCCATACTGTGGAACATTCCAGACAAATAGTAAAGGTAAGGTATTTTATTACTCAGAAAAGTTACACATTACACCTTTAAATCAAAACCTGTAATGTAAATTCCAAATAAATAGTATAAAACTGCTAAATAAACACGATGATAAAACATAATATAGTCATTTTAAATAATGAAAATTAAATCAATATCATCAAATTTACTAAACAAATATAATAAAAAGAAGCAAAGACATAAGAATGATGGATGATCAAAATAATAAAAGGGGGCCAAGAAATTATAGGTAAAAAAAATATTTATGGACACGTGGTAGAACAATGAAAACTTTAACCATTTTTTTTCTTTAACAACAAAAAATAAAATTACAAAAAACTAAATTAATTGAATTACAGCAAGTTAATGGACATTCATCTACAAAATTAATTAACATACTGAACATTTTATTACATAATCATAATGAAAAAAAAGAAGAGCAATTATTCTTATTATCTTATCCTTAATGTTGTTATGCTTTCAAATATTTTCCATTACTATTCTCTTAAATATATTTTGAATTGTAAAAGAAGTAGCACTTGCAGCAACTGTTACATAAGTGAAGTAGTTCTTACAGGTCTTTTGAGTATACAAGTGCTTCTTAGATTGTATTTACTTTCTCTCTGAGTGAACATTGCCTGCAAACATTGAGGAATTTCATTATGTTTTACTTTGTACATGAACTTCGCTGTGTACAGTTTACCAAAGTCACAGAACTTTGGTAACATTTGGTGCATTGTGTAACTTTTTTAGTGAAGGGCCCGTCAAATGCTTTTCTCCATGAAGACATTATTACTTTGTCTGAAATGTTTCACAGTCTGGTATTAAACCTTTCAATCTTCATGAAGACCAAAACAGACCAAGTTACAGGTCAGATCTGTTGAAAGGCGACCCTGCTCACAGTCAGAATGCCTGTTTTTCTATGTATTTTTAAGCTATAAAAAAACACCTTTAATTGAATACATGTAAGGTAGAGCTGTTTAATGTCATACTGTGGAATATTCCAGGCAGAGCAATGACATATCCATAGAAACAAGCAGGTGACGGACCCCAAACCGAAAAGTTACACAGTGTACCTTTAGTAGTATTTGATTGGATGAACATTGAGTTGTAGATAAATTAGATAAATTACAAGGAGCATGGTTAATCAGTTAATCAATCAGATTAGAAGAATATATAAGAGTAAAGTTACTTCTAAATAAAAGTACAAGTAGTGGTCCAGAAAATTACTTAAGTTAAATATCTGTGTAATCTCTCAGTCGTCCAGGTAGGTTTCGTCACAAAAGAAAATGATCAACTATAGTCAAAAGTTTTTTAGAGTTTTGCCACTCATCCAAGTAGCCCGGGGTACAGCTGACCTTTGTAGGTCACTTGTTTTCTATGTGAAAAATGCACATTGGAGAATTTTTTAGGGCGCCTCTCTGCACTGGGACTGGGGCCTGGTTAAAGACGTATCCTTTACCCCCTAGTACTGCTTTACCTGAGTACATCTATAATTCTAATGAGATTCTGTTTTGAGAGAATTCACAACAAAACAAACTGAGGCATGGAACCACTGCGGAGGAGTTTTTTTTTTATTTTTTATTTTTTATTTTTTATACGAAACCGTGGATAGATGGTTTCTGGAAATAAAATAAAAGGTGGAAGATACCAGAGCAGAATTTTCTGTTTCAGACAAGAACCTAAATATGCAGGGTTTGTGAGTCAAACATGAGCGAATGTCAAGCTATGTTTTTCATGTGGAAACTACATTTTAACACAGATGAGAAAATAGCGTAATAGGCCTTGACAAAACAGAAATTGCTAAAAGTAAAAAAAATGTGTTGTAGTCATGGAAAAGCTCATATTTATGTATTCCTCCATCTCTCTCTGATGATGTGTATATTTTTGAACACACCAGTGACATTCCTTTCCCATAATTCTCAGATGATTCATTTGAATGAGAAACACTCTATCCACAGCCACCGCACAGTGACGACTCACAGTTATGTTCCTGGGTGAAGTCCACACTCATCACTGCTCACAAACCCCAGTATTCCCACAGCTCTGGCTCCTGCCACAGCTCAGACCACTTATACACTGTCTCATTTTCCAAAACCACTGCTACAGACACATGAGGAGAGTCCAGGATCCTCCACTGATCCAAAAATAAAGGTTTAAACAGACACGTGAGCTGCAGTTTTGTCCAATGATGTAACCTCATCTACACAGTCAGCCATCTGACTTTCTCATTTGAGTCTATGTAAAGAAAGTCAATGATTCTTGACCGACCAATCACAGCAGGGAATTGTGATGTCATCTGTTTAACTGTCCGTGATTGGCTGTTTGACCCGGTCTTAAATTAAAAGTTTTAATACCTCAAATGAACCCCAATAGTGTAATGACAGTTTAACTTACACTTTTATTATATTCATCTTTGAAGGGGGTCATGGGGTTTAGAGTTTAATACTTTTGGACAACTGTTTCTAAAGTGATTTCATTTTTGTATTTTAGGTTTAAAGATGCACTATGTAACTTTTCCGCCATTGTGTGTATGGATGTTATTGCTTTGCCTGAATTTTTTTTTATTTTATTTATTTATTTATTAATTAAAAGTAGTGATTTACCATTTAGATGGGCATGTTCAAATCTGTGAAATGGCAAACCTGCACACAGCAAAAATACATGTTTTTTAAGCTATTTTTTGTAACTGAATAAATGCAAAATTGATGTTTAATTCCATACTGTGAGACATAGGCAAAGCAATATCATCTCCATAGAAACCAGCACGAGAAAAGTTACACAGTGCACTTTTAACCACGTCTCTGAACTGAAAACTATGAAACTGCAAAAACTAAAATACTTTGTACTTACCATGTGTGTACTTATCCTTTTGTGTGTGGTCTGTAGCTAATTAGCGCCCCCTTCTGCAGTAATGACAGTGCGTCTGCGCGTGAGCTGAGGCACCACGCGCCCAGACTCTGTGTGGGAGGAGCGCCCTCTATTCACACTGGATTGTTAGCAAACACCAGCCTTTAATTCATGTTTCCATTTAAACCAGTGCTTTATAAAACCTTGTGCTGCTTTCAGGGCCTACGCGTAATCCTCCAACAGTTATTGTGATCAAATGTGGTCTTGCATTAGAGAGAGGTGAATAAAAGCTTTGACATTTCTGATACAACAGACCAAAGTGTATGCAACAAATCTGGCAGCACATGCTAAATGCTAACCGCGAGGCTAATGCAGAAGAGGGAGGTACTGTGCTCAAAATACTACAAATAATCGAAATATTTTTGGGTTAAGTAAAACGAGACTGAAATGTTGTTTTGGATCAACATAAAAGAAATACATGTAAAAAGATAAATGAATTAAACGGCTCATATTAGGCTGTTTTCTGACATTCCGACATACCACCACTCCAACGTGGACGTCAGAGTTCGGTATGAGTGGCATTTCCATTTTTTATTAAACATCCCTGCACTCCGACATTTTTTTTTTTCCTTGATCGGAGTGGCAGTACTTAAGCATTTTTTTTTTTTTCAACATTCCGACACACAAGGTAATTATTAAAAATATGTGGGCCTACTAGAATGAGCTGTGTGTATGGAGTACAAGAGCTTTCAGAAATATTTGTGTGCATAGGATAGAAATCTGTGCATATTTGGGAAATCTATGCATAATTGGCTGTAGTTGAGCATAAAATAAATATTTGTAAACTCTTGAATGATTCCAGTTGTACATAAAATGTATTGTATGTATTATCCATCAGAATACAAATTGAAAAGTGACGACATCAAGAATTACAGTCACAGAATGAAAATGTGTGATTATGCTTTCTTCAGTACAAAAACAAATTCACAGATGCGACTCCACTGTCAAAAATGCAACTCTTCACTTCACAGGCGTGATTTTTTGAGCAGAAGAAACATCAATCGAGATGCAGGACTTTTGCGCCGCATATGGACTGAACCAGGACTGAACCAGGACTGAACCAGAACTGAACCAGAACTAAACTAGGACTAAACTAGGACTGATCTTAGACTTGAGAGAGAGAACCCCGAGCCCGGGAGCAGGATGTCCACAAAGTGCGATCGGGCGACGGCTGCGCTTAGCCCCTGAGCTCTGCACTGGTCCTTTCACCTGCGGTCACCTGACAGTCTACGCGGGCGCACCTTTGGGCCAATCCCGACACTCAGTCCTGGTTTAGTCCTGGTTCAGTCCTGGTTCAGTCCTGGTTCAGTCCTGGTTCAGGCAAAAAAGGTGACGCTTCAAACTATGAGTAGGTTGTTGGAATGGCGGCATCACGGAATGACGGAATATCGGGGTGGGGGTCTGTCGGAGTGGCGTTATGTCGGAATAAGGGTTGTACCCTGTTGTTTAATGTAATGTTGTTTCCTCATCACAAACATACCTAGAGTTGTGTTTTGTTTCATTCACACATGTTTAACACACAAACCCTGTATATTTAGGCTCAGTTCTTCTCTCAGACAATAAACACTCTGTTCCAAAAAAGTGCTCTACTGTGTTTTTAAACTCCATAAACCTTCACTAGAATCATCTGGATCATTTGAAGCCTGGAATTGCCAATCTCTACTGAACATAAGGTAAAAGGTAGCTGTTAACTTGAAAACTACCACTTAATGACATCACAAGGTGGAACACAGCATTCTCAGCTTTGGAGATGTAGACAGCGTAATAATGGATTACTCAAACGTGTAAATGAAACAAAACACAACTCCAGGTCTGTTTTTGAGGAGGTACCATCATTGTAAGAAGATCTTGTCCAAGGACACAATAACAGAATACACAGGTATGAACTTAGATTGAACTTCTGATAGCCTTGAGGTTGGTGGGCAAATTCCAACAACCTTTTATTCCCATGCAGGTACTTAAATAAAAGTACCCAACTCACAACAAACAACTAAGGTTACTCCAAGGAGATCTATAAATCACACAGTTCATTCATATTTAAAGGTCCTATATTACACAAAATTGATTCTTGTGAGCTTTAAACCATGTTATAATGTTACCTCATCAAAAAATACCTGAGTTGTGTTTTGTTTCATTCACACATGTTTGAGTAAACCTTTATTATGAGTCTGTCTATATCACCAAAGCTCAAAATGCTCTGTTCCACCTTGTGATGTCATGAATCTGTAGTTTTCAAGTTAACAGCTACTTTTTACTTTTTGTTCAGTAAAGATCGGAAGTTCCAGAGCTGAAAATATCCAAATGATTCTAATTACGGTGAATGGAGTTTAGAAACAGTGGAGCACTTCCTGTCTCACTACATGACATCACAAGGTGGAGCAGAGTGTTTTCAGTTTGAAGGAAGAACTTGAAGCCTAAACATGCAGGATTGTGTGAATGAAACAAAACACAACTCCAGGTATGTTTGTGATAAGGAAACAGACCAGAAAATAGCATAATATGAGCCCTTTAAGAGTCGCCTGCCCGTAAATAAAAGCACCCAACTCACAACAAACAGCTAAGGTTACTTCAAGAAGATTTGTAAATAACATATTCATTCATATTTGATTTCAAAACTTAAAAATTTGTTGCA
Source organism: Taenioides sp. WSHXM2023 (assembly GCA_029959045.1). NCBI lineage: Eukaryota > Metazoa > Chordata > Actinopteri > Gobiiformes > Gobiidae > Taenioides > Taenioides sp. WSHXM2023. The sequence goes on along the minus strand of CM057098.1, from coordinate 22,110,847 downwards.
CCTCTCCTCTACTTTGGTCCAGATCCTGCTCAAACTCTCTTCTTTCCATGCAGGTTAGTGTCAGTGTTTTAATTAACCACACTTGGTAAAATGTGATCAGATGTCGCTCATTTGGAGAAGGTGTTATGATTTCTTCAAAGCGCATTCGTATAATTAGCTTAACTGTCAGAGAGAATGTTCGTCACACACATCTCCTCAGCTAACCTGGCATTTAATTAACCAAAGTCAGCCGTAATTAACACTAAAAAAGACCATATGTTTAAACAGGCAGCAGAACAGAGCAGTGAGTGGAAATACACTTTTATGGATCCTGAATGCATCGTCTCCACCAGAAATGAGCTGGAAATTGCATTAGAAGGTCAGTCCCTGAACCTCTCATTTTTCATGCGACTGGCAAAGAGATATAAACATTAGCCATAGCTACACAGGAATATAGAGAAGTTATACAATCTACAGTATATGCATTTTTATATTAATATTTCTGGTAAGATGATGGCTTTTTGTAGTGTTAGAAAATAAACTTAAAGATGCACCGTGTAACTTTTGGGTTGAGGGTCTGTCACCTTCTTTCTATGGATATGTCATTGCTCTGCCTGGAATGTTCCACAGTATGACATTAAACAGCTCTACTTTACAGTTATTCAATTACAGATGGTTTTATAGCTCAAAAATACCTAGAAAAACAGGCATTCTGACTGTGAGTGGGGTCGCCTCTCCACAGATCTGACTTGTAACTTGGTCTGGTTTGGTCTCCATGAAGACAGAGAGGTTTAATACTATACTCTGAAACATTCCAGAAAAAGCAATATCAAAAAGCATTTGACGGACCCTCCACCAGAAAAGTTGCACAATGCATCTTTAAAAATAAACTGTTCACAGACATAAATACCTCATATTAATATTCTTCTGAGACCAGAGCGCAGTTTTGCCGTCAAGCTAACTAAAGCTAACAACAACCAGCATGCTAACTGCGCACTTCCTGATTTTCAGACAAGAAAGCGCAGACAGGGCTTTGACCTCATGAGCAGGTTATACAATATATCTGTAAACACAAACACAGGAATGCAGGAATGTGTGCATGACTTATATAATCTATATGCACTTTTATATGAACAACAAGTAAAATATGATGGATTTTGTAGTGTTGGAAAAGTAAACTTTAGAGTGTTCACAGACATAAATACCATATTATTCAGGATCAGTATTTGGAAGTAACTAAATACATGCATCAAAAATATGTACATTACAGTATTTGATCATGCAACTTAGGCCTCGATAAATGGTAAACGGTCACATTCTTATACAGCACTTGTCCACCTTCAAGGCACTCAAAGCACTTTACATGAAAGAACCACTCACCATTCACGCACACACTCATACACCAGTGTCCACAGATGGTGTACGAGGCACTGGGGGCGAAGCGGGTCAAGTGTCTTACCCAAGGACACAATGACAGTATTCATCCGTGTTCTCTATTGTTCTTACTAATTCTGTGAAGTTCAGAGTTCATCTTTGAACACAGCTCTTATGTGTGTGCAGGTACAATTTTGCCTTCTTTAATTAGTGATAAATAAATGCATTATAAAGAGTTCAACAAACATAAGCCTATGGTGTTTACATTATAATGCATTCATGGTCTTTAAGGTATTCTTAAAACATTGAAACAGAAGGAAATTGACTTGTTTAATACTTTACTGTGCGACATTATAAGTAAAGCAATAAGAGTTGGACCACTCACCAAAAAAGTTACCTGCATCTTTAACTAAATTGATATGAAATGTGAAATTTTAGGATAATAATCAAATGAATCCCATTGACTTGCATTTTTGAGAGTTGGAGCTTTTGAAATCCTCATAATATTGTGAGATAATATTGCACCACTTATGTCATGCAGTTCATTACAAATCACTGTCCTGTGAGTGAAACACTGTGCTCAGCTCCAGGCATCTCCAGTCCAGACACAGACAGTCCCTGCAGTGAGTCCTGTTCTCCCCCTGGGCCCTCTCCTCCTCCTCGTCTTCCTCCCATGGGACCAGGCCAGTCATTCTTCTCCAGCAAGTTTCTGTAAGACAGACCAGGGTTTAAAATGTTTTTGACAAATTCATTTTAGTTGTGTACAGGCGTCAGCTCACAGGGTTTTGGGGGTCTTCCTGTCCATATGAGGGAGCAGTGTCTCTACTCCAAGTTCAGCATCTTAGATCTTAAGCTCAGCTATTAATAATAATAATAATAATAAAAGCCGCGCGCGGCTATGATGGCGCAGCCGCTGGGGACCCATGACCGCTCCAGCTCGCCACTCGCTCCTCCCGAGAGCCGGCCAGGCAGCCAGCTCGTCCGCGGGAAAAATTACATAATGCACCTTTAAATATATTGTAGGAGTCAGTGCGCCCCTGCTGGCGAACCATGAAAAATGCCACATGTCCAAAATTTGTTTTTCTTGTAATCACTCGTAGAATTTCATCCCCAAATTTGCACAGATCCTCCATCAGGAATTTACATTATGCACCTTTAAATGGTTTTGAGGGAGTACATTAGTGATTAAAATTTCAGCGCTATAGGACAAAGCAGGTGTGTTCTGATCTGGGCTGTATGATATGGTAAAAATTAATCCCCAGTAATAAGTATTTTGTATTTGATGTTATGGTTTCTTCATGAAAAGTAAATAAATGAGTTAATAAGATGATAAAACAAGGTTCTTGAGCAAAGACAAAGGCAGACTTTTTTAAATGAATACTTCCAACTCCTGTACCATTTAAAGGGCCCACATTAGGCTGTTTTCTGATCTATGCTATAATCCCATTTCCTCATCAAAAACATACCTGGAAGTTTTGTTTTCCGTTGTCATTTCATTCACACATAAACCAATCATATTTAGGCTGAGTTCTTCTCTCAAACAGAAAACGATACAGGATTACTCCACTATGTTTTTAGACCCCATACACCTTTACAAGAATCATTTTGGATAATTTCTGCCCTGTAATTGCCAATCTCTACTGAACTAAAGATAAGAGATAAAAAAAAAAAAAAAAGTAGACGGACTAATAAAGGGTCACTCAAACACGTGTGATCAAGATAAAGGCGGCAGATTTTACGCCAAAGCAACCCTCTCCATTTGTCCAGGCTGGGGACTGGCACAGAGGGACACAGTGTCCTCTGTGGCTGGATTAGACCCACCGCCCGTGCTTTTGTAGTGTTAGTGTGTTAGTGGGTGCGTGCAGAGATACTTACCACAAACAGCAGCCTCTGGAACCTATAAAGACTAATTTAAAAGTTTAGGTAAAAGTTTAGATCTGCAACAAGAAGAGATTTCAGAAGAGTTAGGGTTAGAATCATCAAAACAACATACAAAATGGCAGTACTGACCCACATTAGTATGAGATTTAACTTTGTGTTAAATTCCAATGTTCAAAGAAAAATGTCAACATATTTCAAACTGGTTTAAGGTTAAAATGAACAGACCATTAACAATGCAAACCTGTGAAAGAGTTAAGGAGAGCAGAACAACCAGTATTTTCAGTTAATTGTAAGGGTTAGGACCAGAGCCCTCACATTCTAAACCAGTCCAAATCTGGCTCACATTTAGACCAGTTCAGATACATACAAAAACATTAAAAAACCCAAGATTGTCAGTTAAGACCTCGTTTTAAACTCTAAATCAACAGAAACAAAAATCAGTTTAACCTGCGGAAGTGTTAGTTTAGAATAACCAGTATTTTAGTCCAGTGTAAGGGTTAGGACCAGAGCCATTACACTCAAACCAGTCCACATTTAGACCAGTTCAGACAAAATCAAATACAAAACATATCACATTCAGTAAGCCAAGGTCAGTCTCTTAGTCTGAACCAGGTCTGTCTGGAACTGACCAAGCCAAGTAAAATAAACAATTAAACCTGTGGAAGTGTTAGTTTAGAAATCAGGGATTTTAGTCTCAGACCCATGTGATCATCACGTTTTACCAGTCTGTTTAAATCTGGTCCACATTTAGATCAGATCAGACCAGACCAAGGAGACCACGCAGTCTCCATAAGTGTGCCAATGTTTAGAATCTGGCACACACCAGTTTAGGCCCAAAACCAAAGCCTTAGAGCGTAACATAAGAATCCTCAGCGTATTCAGACTGTGTATTGAGGTGATACAAGGTTCACAGAGAACCTCAAATACCTACCTGTTTAAGTCTGCATGGACAGACCAATAAAACCTGTGAAACCAGCAGCAGGGAAAGATCAAACCTGTAAGATTATTTCAGTCACAAACCAAACGTTCAAGCGTTTGGGTTTGAACCATTACATTCACTCAGTCCATATGTACCCCACTCTGGGGCCATCAAAGCCACAAGGAAAAGAAAACACAAGGGCCTCAACCCTTGGACCAGAACTCAAGACTGTCAGTATGTTCAAAGTGTGTAATGTCCTCCAATAGGACAGTATCTGAGTGGTTAGCACTCACATGTGTACGGCAGCAGCTCACTGCTCCTGATGTTGCCTCAGCAACACTTTGTATTTAACCAACTTAACATCAACCAAGTGAATTTCCCTCACAGGGGATTACTAAAGTACACTTTAAAGTGATCCGGTTTGAACATCTCCATTTGGTTCCATCTTGTGCCATTCTCTCAGCTTCCAGCCTTTGAATGAATGTTGATCATGGAACCCCAAAGGAAGGAAAGACAGACTTCCTTTTTTGTGCATCATAAAAGACAGTTTCTTTGCATTGCTTTTGTTTAAATACAAATAAAAAAAGATGCCATTTATTTTTGTATGTATTGTTTGGTTTCCTCTGTCCAGCATCTGTTCTTTACACAGCATTCAGGATAGGGCTGTTAGTGCAGTTTGGATTTGGGCTTTGGGTTTCCACTGCAGAAGCTTTTGGACAAAGTTAAGACTAGTCCCAGGACATGCTTGGTTGTCCACAATGCAATCCATTTTTCAAATATATAATGGTTTAGTCACTGTTCAGCTTTTGCACATTGATAGTTAGCTCTACAGCGCTCCATTTTCTCATTAGCTCCATTTTATTGTTTTGACGTACTTTGTGCTGAATTTTTGCACTTCAAGGTGTATTTTTTCTTTGGGTGAATTTTTTGTATCCATTTTACATGATATATTCTCTTTATTAATTCCTTATTTTTGGGTACATCCTCCGATTTAAAAAAAAAAAAAAAAAAAAAAAAGTTCTTTCTTGATTAGTTCAGCAGTTACTTCCTCTTCTGGATCCTTTTTTGGCTTTGACAAATAGAGGCGAAGGTTCATTTCCCAGTAGTCCACATTCTATATAGGCTAAGTATCACATAGCTACCTGTAAAAGTTAAATTAGCATGTCAAGGTTAGACACCACCCCACCACCACACGTAAATTATACATTACAGTAGTGTTTGTCTTAGCAGTGGACAACAAAAAATAGCATAGTTTAGCTTAGCAATGTTCAATATTTAAGAGTTAATAATATTATGACATATTTATCCTTAGCTGTTCAACTTAAAATTAAGTAGATTTAGCTTTAGCTTGTGTTATGAAAAAATAAATTGAAATCGACATGACAATAAATCTGCCCTTGTTTAAAAATAAATAAATAAATAAATTAAAAAAAAATAAAATAAAAAAGGGTTAGTAACATAATATGGCAAACATCATGTTTTAACCTTAGCTGTATTCAAATAATATAAAGTAACATTAGCATGGTTTAGCTTAGCAATGTTCAAAATCCAGTAACATAATATGGCAATCATCATGTTTTAACCTTAGCTGTATTCAAATAAAATAAACATCTGCTACAGTTGCCGCAGATGATCTTCATGTCTCACAGTTGCAAGACAAGAAGTAGATTTAGCATTAGCTTTAGCTTGTGTTATAAATAAGTAAATACTTAGCAGATTAAAATAAACATAATAAATCTGCTCTGTAAAAAAAAAAAAAAAAAAAAAAGGTTAGACGCCACCCTAAAACCTGAAAATTAAAAAGGGTTAGTAACATAATATGGCAAACATCATGTTTTAACCTTAGCTGTATTCAAATAATATAAAGTAACATTAGCATGGTTTAGCTTAGCAATGTTCAAAATCCAGTAACATAATATGGCAATCATCATGTTTTAACCTTAGCTGTATTCAAATAAAATAAACATCTGCTACAGTTGCCGCAGATGATCTTCATGTCTCACAGTTGCAAGACATGAAGTAGATTTAGCATTAGCTTGTGTTATAAGGAAGTAAATACTTAGCAGTTTAACATAAACATAATAAATCTGCTCCCTGTAAAAAAAATGGTTAGACGCCATCCTAAAACCTGAAAATTAAAAAGGGTTAGTAACATAATATGGCAAACATCATGTTTTAACCTTAGCTGTATTCAAATAAAATAAACATCTGCTACAGTTGCCGCAGATGATCTTCATGTCTCACAGTTGCAAGACATGAAGTAGATTTAGCATTAGCTTTAGCTTGTGTTATAAATAAGTAAATACTTAGCAGTTTAAAATAAACATAATAAATCTGCTCCCTGTTAAAAAAAAAAAAAAAAAAGGTTAGACGCCACCCTAAAACCTGAAAATTAAAAAGGGTTAGTAACATAATATGGCAAACATTGTTTTATCCTTAGCTGTATTCAAATAATATAAAGTAACATTAGCATGGTTTAGCTTAGCAATGTTCAAAATCCAGTAACATAATATGGCAATCATCATGTTTTAACCTTAGCTGTATTCAAATAAAATAAACATCTGCTACAGTTGCCGCAGATGATCTTCATGTCTCACAGTTGCAAGACAAGAAGTAGATTTAGCATTAGCTTTAGCTTGTGTTATAAATAAGTAAATACTTAGCAGATTAAAATAAACATAATAAATCTGCTCTGTAAAAAAAAAAAAAAAAAGGTTAGACGCCACCCTAGAACCTGAAAATTAAAAAGGGTTAGTAACATAATATGGCAAACATCATGTTTTAACCTTAGCTGTATTCAAATAATATAAAGTAACATTAGCATGGTTTAGCTTAGCAATGTTCAAAATCCAGTAACATAATATGGCAATCATCATGTTTTAACCTTAGCTGTATTCAAATAAAATAAACATCTGCTACAGTTGCCGCAGATGATCTTCATGTCTCACAGTTGCAAGACATGAAGTAGATTTAGCATTAGCTTGTGTTATAAGGAAGTAAATACTTAGCAGTTTAACATAAACATAATAAATCTGCTCCCTGTAAAAAAAAATGGTTAGACGCCATCCTAAAACCTGAAAATTAAAAAGGGTTAGTAACATAATATGGCAAACATCATGTTTTAACCTTAGCTGTATTCAAATAAAATAAACATCTGCTACAGTTGCCGCAGATGATCTTCATGTCTCACAGTTGCAAGACAAGAAGTAGATTTAGCATTAGCTTTAGCTTGTGTTATAAATAAGTAAATACTTAGCAGATTAAAATAAACATAATAAATTTGCTCTGTAAAAAAAAAAAAAAAAAAAGGTTAGACGCCACCCTAAAACCTGAAAATTAAAAAGGGTTAGTAACATAATATGGCAAACATCATGTTTTAACCTTAGCTGTATTCAAATAATATAAAGTAACATTAGCATGGTTTAGCTTAGCAATGTTCAAAATCCAGTAACATAATATGGCAATCATCATGTTTTAACCTTAGCTGTATTCAAATAAAATAAACATCTGCTACAGTTGCCGCAGATGATCTGCATGTCTCACAGTTGCAAGACAAGAAGTAGATTTAGCATTAGCTTTAGCTTGTGTTATAAATAAGTAAATACTTAGCAGTTTAAAATAAACATAATAAATCTGTATATTTTATCTTAGCAGACAGTACACGACAGAAGTTAGCATGGTTTAGCAGTATTCGGTAAAGAGTACATTTTAGCTTGGCTCTTTCTTAAAGGCTAGTATATTTCAGCTTTAACGGTTTATTCACCTGTGGTCTTCCTGATGGTCTGGACCAAAGCTCAAGACCTGGAAATGGGTCGTGAGCAGCAGCAGTGGTCGAAAAATGGCTCAAACGCAAAGAATTAATTTCCATCGCGAGAAATTCGTCAAGTGCGCCTACCTCAGTCTATTTTGTTTTGTTTCATGAGCGTGTTCATTTCTGGGATAATTTCCTTCCTTGCATTTCTTTGAGTTTGTGCTCACTTTTACCAGAAACATTCAGGACTCAAGGCCACACAGTTTGACCCTGATTTTTCCTTTCATATTCCATTTCTTTAGTAAATCATTGCATTTAGACAAATCCAGAATGTGAAATAACACACAGCATTTAGTTTCAACAAAAGAGAAGCAAATGTCACATGAAACCCCATCACAGCATTATTCAAACCACACACTGCATTAAAAAAAAATAATAATAAATAAAACCAGAGCGAGGAGCAAATTTAGTACAGACATTAACATTAAACAGGCATGAACAGTTCAGCAAATACATAAACATTTCATTGCGATAATTGTTCGAATTCACAAAAAGACACACACAGGTAAAGTTGCGTGCGCAGCCAGAACCTCCAACATCCCGCCAAAAGGGGAAATTCATCGCAAAGGGGAAATAACAAAGGGAAACTGTATAACAAAGGGGAACTGTCTAGCGACGGGGGAACTGTACAACAAAAGGGGACATGTAGGCCTATAGCAAAGGAGAAATTCAATTCAGTTTGTCCAATGACATAATTGATTTTCTCCTTTGTCATGGATCCTACCTGAACGACGGAGGGACTTCAAAAACATCCCATTTTAACGCAATGGGCCTTATAAACTAAACGTTGTAAAAACATGTCCGGTCTTGGCTGGTCAGGCAACAGGTAAAACTTATCTGGACTCCTCCGCGTGGCTCGACGTTGTGACGTGGTGACGTGGTGATCTGAGCGGCGGGGCACGTTTGGCGCGTTTTCCCGAGTCCGGCGTGATGCAGCAGCGATGGTCTTAGAGTATCTCCCTTTTGTTGTTGTGAAAATGCGCGTTAAAAGATCGTAAAAACCGAAGCGGGAAACATACGAGTATCCGTTGGCTCCCGGTGCCACGTCCTCCCGACTCCAGACTCACGCGCCATATTTAAAGGCACCCATAAGCCACCTGTGCTCACGTGACTCACGCTCACCTGGCGGGAATCACCATGGCAACTGTCCCAACGCTATAAGCCAGGGGTCGGAGAGCCATTTGGACCGTCTCCCACAGAAAAGAAAACACCCGGAGCCACAAAACCCCTTTGACTCTAAACCAGTGCTGTTTTTTTCAGCGCTTATAGTTTATGCAAATTAGCCATGTGGTTTTAAGTTTCAACAGCGCTCGCCAGTGTTGTAACTTCATGTTCACCGCGCAGACAGCGGCGCCTTCTGCGCTCAGGCTGCGCGCGCATCCGCTGTGTTTATAAACGAATAATCCGTCCATATATGAGCCACATCGTTGTATAAAGTAGCGGCTTATAGTCCTGAAATTCCGGTATATTTATACACACATTGCGAGAGGAAGTGCTGCCAGGTCTCTAGCAGCAAGAGGCAAGAGAAGCCATGTTCAAAAGAACAGTTCATGTTCTTCAATGTTCCATTCATGTTGAGGACAATTCATGTTCAGAAGAAGGTTAAAGGTTAAAGAACTGTTAATACAGACCTTTGAATCAGAATACAGCAGATATAGAAGACTGAAGAAACCACATATAGTCACTGACTAGAGAAATCTAACATACAAAAATAAACAAGCCAATTCAACATAAATTTTCAGATTAAAATAATAAATTCTAAGTATTGTAGCGCTCAGGTTTATTTCAGTCCTTCCTTCTTCCTCGTGTTTGTAGTTGGCTTGTGTCCAGTGATGTTAACAGATCTGGTTTAGCTGTTCCTCTTTATCTTTATTTGATCTTTTAGCTAAGGTGTGGTTAAAGGTGTAGTATGTAACTTTTTGGTTGGGAGTCCGTCATCTTCTTGTTTCTATGGAGAAGTCATTGCTCTGCCTGGACTGTTCCACAGTATGATATAAATTACTTGACATTTATTTAATTACAGGTGGTTTTAAAGCTCAAAAATGCCAAGATAAACAGGCATTCTGTCCATAGATCTGACCTGTAACTTGTTACTGTCAGAATGTCTGTTTTTCTAGGTATTTTTGAGCTTTAAAACCACCTGTAAATTAATAAAGTAAAGTAGAGCTGTTTAATGCCATACTGTGAAACATTTCAGACAAAGGAATAACATCTACATGGAGAAAAGCATTTGACGGCCCTCCACCAGAAAAGTTACACAATGAACCTTTAAAACAACCAAACGAGATTCCAAGACTCACACAAGACTGCAAAAAATATATAGAAACATTTTGTGGTGCTCATGCTGGTGGTGCTCATGAGTTTTGGAGTGGCACGTCAGGCCATCCTCCACCCGGACAAGGAGCCAACATGGCGTCTGGCACGAAACATCTTCTACATGCCCTACTGGATGATCTATGGGGAGGTTTTTGCAGACTCGATAGACCGTAAGACTACAATTCATAGTAAGATTTGGTTTCCTGATTCTGGGCAGATGATCCGTGTCATTTCCATCAATAATACAAAAATACAGCACTAAAACATCTGCCTAGTCATTTTCTGTTCAATTTAATTACAACATGTAATTACTTTCATTGTTAAAAGGTCCTATATATTATGCAAAATTTACTCTTGTGAGCTTTTGTTATAATGTTGTTACCTCCTCAAAAACAGACCTGGAGTTGTGTTTTGTTTCATTCACACATATTTGAGTAACACTTTATTATTAGTCTGTTTACATCTCCAAAGCTCAAAATGCTCTGTTCCACCTTGTGATGTCATGAAGTGGTAGTTAACAGCTACCTTTAATCTTTAGTTCCGTAGAGATTGGAAATTCCAGGCCTAAAATCATCCAAATGACTCTAGAGAAGGTGTATGGAGTTTAAAAACAGTGGAGCACTTCTTTTATTACTTCATGACATCACAAGATGGAACAGAGTGTTTTCTGTTTGAGAGAAGATCTCAGCCTAAATCTGCAGGGTTTGTGTGTTAAACATGTGAGAATGAAACAAAAAAACTCCAGGTGTTTGTGATGAGGAAACAACATTATCACATAGATCAAAAATAGCACAATATGGGCCCTTAAACCGCACATTAAAGCCAATAGTGCATGTTCTAATTCTTTTTACTAACAATAGTTTAAGACTATATATTGGTCAGATTTTCCACATTTGACAATCATCATACTGACCCTGCTGACATTTAGGCATCAGTTGAGTGAAACTAAATGTTATCCAGCCTAACAATAAAACTGAGCTATAGAAGCATAAACACATAACTCCATAAGACTAATACAAACATTAAAGCCGCGCGCGGCTACGGTGGCCCTCGCCCCTAGCCCTAAACTTAGCCCCTACCCTAACCCTAGCCGTTGCCCTACGCTAGCCCTTACCCTAACTGTAAACCCTAACCCACCCGTAACCTAACCCTGCCATTTTTCTCAAATCTTTTGTGTTGATTTTTTTTTTTTTTTTAATCCAAGATGGCGGACTTCCGGTTTGTAAAGGGGTGTGGTCACAATATAATTTTTTGTTCCTATTGTCATGATGTGTCTGGCTACAAAATTTGGTTTGGCTACGTCAAAGTTGTGTGAGGACGTCTCATTGGCAAGGACAAATTTTTGCCTTGTCGCCATGGCAACACAATGTAAATGTGGTATGGGCGTAGTTGAGTTTTTTGATCGAGATTGTGTCACAAATGTGCATACCAAATTTTGTTCATCTATAGCAAATAAAATGTTATTGTTCCATACAAATGTCTGGGGGGTGGCGCTACTGCATCCATTTTTGTATTTTCTTATATCAGTCTGTTCAGGGTCGGGGTGTGCGCCCACGATTCAAGTTTGAGTGAACTCAGCCAAAGTTTGTGCAAATTGCCAATTTTACCATTAGAAAAACTGGGATGGGAATTTGTGCAAAATTTCAGAAAATTTTGAAAAACTAAATTTTTTTCTCCCATATTAAATTTTGTTTCAATCTGTAAGGGGTGCTAATGCGCCAAATTCATTTTTTTCACGTTAAGTAGCTTTAGGGCAGAGAGTTTAAGAAGTGTTTCAAATTTCACTGAAATCAGAGTTCGTATGTGCAAATGGGAGCACTTTGTAAACATTTCCGAAATTGTCACACCCGTTGAGATAATGTGAACCAAATTTGAGCCCATTCGGGTGAACGCCCTGAGACGAATGTGTAAAAGTATGACGTTTACAAAAATGCTGAGTCATGCTTAGCAAATTTTAATCCAATATTGCTGCCCCCGGGTGGAGCGCACGGCATTGGTGTAATAATATTTTTGACTTGTCTTGTCATGATCTACTTCTGTGTAAAATTTCATGATTCTACGGGAAAAAAAAGTTTGGCCTCATTCCTATACCGTAATGCATTTTTTGGGTGTTTGGGGGCGCTGATGTGCCATTGTACTTATTTTTGGAAAATGGAAATAGCCAAAAGTTAGAGAAGCGTTAGAGAAGTGTTAACAGTTGGCACTTTTTTGTGACTTTTCGCCATTGTTCAGTGGGTCAAAAATGGGTGAGTTGGTTTGGAAAAAACCTAACTCCCTAAGAAATAAGAAAGAAAGAAAGAATAATGTTCTGATATGAGAACAATGTTCCGTTTTTTTTTAGCTAACAAGCTGTACATTTTCGGAAAGCTCTGGCACATTCCTGCGTCATGACGAGGGTCCCTAGTCACTACGGGGAGTCACTTAGCATCGTTTCACTTCCCGCCCTCTAGGAGCATCACTTCGCCAGCTTCTGGCGCTCGGGCCTAAAGCCTTACACTTGATACTTCACTTCATACTAGGCAAGAACTTAAGAGGACTTGGTCCAAGCCAGAGTCAAGAAATATGTAAAAGGAAACTTCAAAATGTCATTTCTATTATTGACTAGACCCTAGAACTTACTGTTATGTAAAAGATGTATTTTTATTACTACAAATATGAAATTCTGAGCTAATGCAACAACGACAAAATAAATAAAAAAGTAATAATAAAAGCACTGGCACAGTGCACATGTTTGATTCTGTTGCAAATACATGTGTGTGTGTCCGTGTCTGTGACGACTTCCATAGTTTGACCCCTGAGACCATCAGAGCTGAAAAACAAAATGAGCCCTTCATCATCATCATCATCATCATCACTAGGCATTACGCCACTAATCAGAGCTTTCCCATAATGCTTCACTCCCACTTCACACTCTGCACCTCTGCACTCTTAGATTAGCAGAGGTCATCTTAAACAAACCGACATTTAATGATACAGTTTGAAGACAGTTCTAAAATAAGAGAAGATATTATTGCTCCTAAAGAGACTCTGGCTTTGTTCAAGTCCACAGTGTTAAAGGTGCACTATGTAACTGACATCTGATCTGATTACTTTGCTTAGAATGTTCCACACCATTTCACACCATTGTCTCCATGGAGACAAGCAGGTGACGCCACTTGGCCAAGTTACAGGTCTGATCTGTGGAAAGGCGACCCTGCCCACTCACAGCAAGAATGAATGTTTTTCAAGGTATTTTTGAGTAATTAAAAAACTGGAATTGAACGAAAGCAAAACAGATAAGCTTAATGCCATACTGTGGAACATTTCAGGCTGAGCAATAACATCTCCATGGAGATTTGCATTTGGTGTACCTTTAACCTTTATAAATACAATCTAAAACAAACTTGAATGTATTCAAGAACACATATTGTGTCTGAGACACTTGTGGATTATTATGTTTAATTTGCACATTTTAAATCTCAATATTCATCTAAAACGACTTGATAAAAGAAACAGGTCTGCTGACTTCCATGTTAGAAAACTGTGGTGCCCAATGGGAGCGTCACCGTAAACATCATCATAACAAAGACTTGGCATCTCTGGTGGATAGCTGCAGATCACGTTAGTGAGCAGCAGATTGTTTTTCAAAATGACTACACAACACTGCCGAATCCTACGTCTGTCACGGATTAAGACAATTGGAGAATGAAGTAAGAAGAGCACTGATTGATCTGCAATATATGACATCTTGAAAATAAGTGATTAAAGATTGATCAAACATGCACAAATCACTCCAAATACAAGTTCGAGAGGGTAAAAGGGAAGGGGACACAACTATAACATTGTTAAAACCTCTGGAAAGTCAATTTTGCATAATAGACCTGCTTTAATAACAATTTACAATCTTTATCATAAACATAACTGTTACTGTTTTCATAAACATAACTATACTTTATAGGAATCCTTCACTTAGGATGCATCTTTTTCCTGTTCTTCCTGTTGTTTCCCGCTGATAAAGAAGTAACAGGATTATGTGCACGATCACAATTCAGTTTGGAAATGGGCTGATTCATTGCTTTTTATTTTGGGCTGCAGCTCATTTGCATAATTATAACAACACTTTGTACAAAAGAAAATATCACTGCTAATCTTCTAAGTAATGTTTTGTGATCTGCATCACCCATCATTAAGCCAGTTTAATTAATGTTTCAATGTGTCCTCAATGAATCCTCTGCTGTACACGTGTACACAGCGTTTATAATATTAACATACTTTAACTGCTAAACTTAAAGTATAAATATCTCATTATGTTGTCTCTTATTCTGTGATATGTGATGTAAATGACTGATACTTTGCAGCTGATGTTATCAACATTCTCCTGAGATGTGACGCTAACTGTAGGCACTGCTCTGTCTGAAGTTCTGTTACTCAAGTTAGACGTTAAAGGGCCCATATTACGTTTGTTTCCTCATTAAAAACATACCTGGAGTTTTGTTTTGTTTCATTCACACAAGTTGAATTTAAAATCTAAAAAAAGTTAAATGGTAAATGGTCACACTTTTATACAGCTATTTTTCACCTGCAAGGCACTTTACATCAAGGAACCACTCGCCCATTCACACACACATTCATACACCTCTGTACGCAGACACCAAGGGCGATGGGGAGTTAAATGTCTTGCCCAAGGACACGACAGCATTCATCTGGAATCGCACTGCCAACATATGGGTCACTGGAGTCGACCACTCTGCCAACAATGTTTTATGTCAAGATCAGGATTTGACCCAGCAGTAGATAAGCACTACCGACTGAGTTTACAACTGTATATTTTTGTGCTTAAAGTGTTTATAGGTTAGAAGCCAAACTTGCCTAAATTGCACGAGTTGATGAGTTCAAACTTTCATAAAAATAACTTCTTTGCGCGTAAACCAGCCCTGCATTTTGGATGGAATTTTCCTCGTTGACGACATAGGCACAGGTATTCCATTACAGAACTCTCTACTACTTCCTGTATTTTTGTACTTTTCTTCTCAACCTTTTTTTTCCCACAAAACTGCCACTTAACTGATGTAAAACTATGACAAACATTTACCACACGTACTGTCCCACCACATGAAGGCATAACTAGAAAAACATCAAAACCTCCCATAAACATTTTGAGGTAGCAGTTGACAGTGACTCATTTGCTGCTGGTGGCTTTATGTCTTCAGTGACACAGCGCACCCTTAGGCTCGGCTCCTGTCTGCTCCTGTCTGCTCCTGTCTGCTCCTGTGCTCTATTGTTCTTAGTGCTGAGTTTACCTATGGGACAGTCTCCTCCCCCACTTTTAGGTCTGAAACTGTCAAAAACGAGTGAAGTTTAACATTGGCCTGCCTCTGGTCCTAATTACCATTCAGTGTTTATGAGGAACTTAGCAGTCTCTAAAGCTTCATTTGTATTCACAGGAAAAGAGTCAGACAGTCCCATGATAACGGATGCGACAAAACAAGAACCATTAATCTATGAAAACTCTTTGTGACACTGTTCAGGTGAGGAGGTGACAGGAGCTCAGTTGGCACAGTATTTGTCCACTGATCTGAAGGTTTGTGGTTTGAATCCCGTATTTTACATAAACATCACTGGTTGAGCGGTCAAATCTACTGACTGACTGGTGCGATTCCAGCTCCCACATACCGAATGCTGTCATTGTGTCCTTGGGCAAGACACTTAAGCCACCTCGCCTCTAGTGTGCGTGAATGAGTGAGATCACGTACCAAGAGTGCGACAGTGTGGGATTAATAAGAACCCAGGACTCACCCCGCCTCAGGCCCAAAGCTGGTCCATCTTGCAAGTTAACTGTTCAGGTAGGTAGTCTGTCATTTGCTCCATTTGTCTCCATGACGATGTTAACTTTTCCTGCAATGTTCCACAGTATAACATTAAAGTTCAATCCTGTATTCATTCAATTACAGGCGTTTTTATTGCTGAAATAAAATACCTTGATGAACATAAATCCTTCGGTGAGTGGGCTTTATTACTTTATTAATTCCAGGGAAATTCAAGTAACCTTACCCTGTTGCGCCACCAGCTTGGCTCTATGGAGATAATTTAGTGTAATGCCATACTTTGTAATATTCCAGGCACACAAAGATGGCAGACCCTACACCTGAAAAAGTTACACAGTGAGTATGAATATAAATAACAGTGGGCAGGGGTAGGGGGAATTGCCAATCCTTACTAAAGAAAAAAGTTAAAGGTTAAAGCTGTTAAAAGTCAAAAACTACTGCGTCATGACATCACAATGTGGAACAGAGCATGTTGAGCTTTGAAGATGTAAACATACTAATAAAAAAGGGTTACTCAAACATGTGTGAATGAAACAAAACACAACTCCAGGTGTGTTTTTCTAACATCTCTAATCTCACAAGAATCCATTTTGTGTAATATAGAATCTTTACCTTTATAGTTCACACTCTATCCAAGGACCAAGTATTGAAATGTAGATATAAGGTTATTTCTTTGTTCAATCTAACCTCAGACTGAATCTGACTGAAAGAAACTTACACAAAAAACATTAAAAGCAGCACATTTTCAAGACTTTTTATTGACTTATTCATGAAAATAACATATCCAGACAAAGGCATTAAGAATGTATAAATTAATTGCACAACAGTCTATGCTTTACATAATCAACATATTTTTTTATCACCACATAAAAATGGAGCTAGAAAAAAACAGAAAACTGCCCTTTACGATCTAAGGTCACTTCCAACAGCTCTTAAAGTCTCTTAAAGCCAGAGCTAGTTCAGTCATTTAAAGGGGAATGCTTTTTCACATGAATGCAATAACAGTAAGAAGGATTTTGAATGTAAAAATATTTGCGTATTGTTTTGGTGAGTTCTGTTTTGTGTTTGTGAATGATAACAGAAGATCACAGTGCGATTCTTAAGTCAAAAAATACAGCCAGTCTCATTAGCGCTAAACCAAATCTCCATGGACTCCAGTATAAGCATTATAGAAATCTACACAGTTCAGTGGTGCGGTACTTTAAAGCAGCATTGAGTAACTTTTCTGGTGGAGGGTAAGTCTAATTCTTTTTTCTATGGTCTGGAATGTTTTACAGTAAGGTATTAAAACTTTATATCATCACAGAGACCAAACCAGACCAAGCTACAGGTCAGATCTGTGGAGAGGCAAACCCGCTCGCAGTAAGAATGCCAGTTTTACAAGGTATTTTTGAGCTGTAAAACCACCTGTAATTGAATAAATGTAAGGGCTGTTTAATGTCATACTATGGAACATTCTAGGCAGAGCAATGACATATCCATAGAAACAAGCAGGTGACGGACCCCAAACCAAAAAGTTACACAGTGCAGCTTTAAGTCTAAAAATACAAACAGGCTTGTTAGCACTAACCAAATCCCTATGGAAGTCTACACAGTGGTGTGGTACTTTAAAATACCAAGCAGAGGAGAAAAACAAGAGATAAAGGCGCCAAGTATGCTGGGAAAAAACTGAATGTTGTAATTATGAACAGTTGCTCATCACATTTTGAAATAAAGTACAAAAAAATCAGTCAGTGAAGTTTGGAGCACATCAAATTCATTTATTTCCCTGTAGTTCACATCTGTACCAACATGTTCTGAAGTGTGGTTCTTGTATTAGTTTGTCAGTTCATATTTCAGTCATTCGGTCAGTATGCGTTTTAAAATGTGAACTTTGAACAGAAGCCTATAATCAAAACTAATCACAACCCTTGTCAGAAAAAAAGCACATTTAGTTCGTTTAGCCATACTTCCTTACCTTCAGGTCAGAATTTGTTAACACCTGGATCTGTGAATTATTTTTTTATTTTATTTTTTGCTATATTTTGTTTTATTTGCTCAGTACATTTTACATCTAAACACAATACTCAAGTAGTAGTTTCTCTCACAACTTTATCCTTATTAAGTAATTAGTTAGATTAGTTGTACTTCTACTTGAGTAATATTATTTAGAGGTAGCCCTATTCTTACTTAAAGGTGCATTGTGTAACTTTTCTGGTGGAGGATCCGTCAAATGCTTTTCTCCATGGAGATGTTATTGCTTCACTAATATTGTATATGAAATTTAAAGGTTCTATATAACACAAAAATTGACTCCTGTGAGCTTTAGGCCGTGTTATAATGCTGTTACCGTCTCAAAATAATACCTTGAGTTGTGTTTGAGTAATCCTTTATTATTAGTGTGTTTACATCTACAAAGCACAAAATGCTCTGTTCCACCTTGTGATGTCATGGAGAGGTAGTTTTTAGCAGCTCCGTTTTACCTTTTGTTCAGTAGAGATTGGCAATTCCAGGTCTGAAATTATCCAAATTACTCTAATGAAGGTATATGGAGTTTAAAAACACAGCGGAGCACTTCCTGTATTACCACATGACATCACAAGGTGGAACAGAGTGTTTTGTGTTTGAGAGAAATCTAAAAATGCAGGATTTGTGTGTTAAACATGTGTGAATGGAAACAAAACAGAACTCCGAGTATGTTTGTGATGAGGAAACAACATTATAACATAGATGAGAAAATAGTGTAACATGGGCCCTTTAATAATGCTTTCAAAGTTCTGCGTAATGGTTTTCTGGACATTTGGGCTTGTTGCCATAGCGATGAACAATTTAAAACACAAAATCCTATCTTTTGAATGGGAAAAGTCCTCCAAATGTTTCACATACACAACAGGAAGCCAAAACCCACAGCAGAGAGACACCGCACACACAGAGCTCAATATTATCTTGACAATATGAAGATGCTAGCGGTAATAAAGTACCAGTACACAGCAAACTTTCCCAGCGTTATCTGCTTAGCACGGACCCTAAATTAATCAAAGAACTAAACGCGAGACCACTGTTGTGAACGCCCCTAATGCCTCATCTCAAATTAATTCTGATGGGCTAATAATGGCGGGAGGAAAATGAAAATGTGAGGTGAAAGTGGGTCAGAGACAAGCACAGGACTCAAAGCTCCATACAGTTTGGAGATGAATAATAAAACCAAAACAAGAGACAGATCAGGCGGGGCTTATGAGATTTGTCTGCGCTAAAGGAGAAGCTGCTGATCTGAAAATACATGATCTGTATGCTGCTAATCAAAGTGTTAATATAAGTTTTATTTTTTATGTTTTTAAAGGTCTACTATGGAATTTTTCGAATAGAGGGTCCGTTACCTGCTTGTTGCCATGGAGATGTTATTGGTATGACTAGGATATTTTATAGTATGGAGTTAATTGTATCTGCATGGAGAGAAGCTGGTGATGATACCAAGGGTCAGATCTGTGGAGAGGTGATTCTGCTCACAGTAAGAACGCAGCTTTTCTGAGTTTTTTTTTGTTTTGTTTTTGAGCAAGAAAAAACTCAATAATTTATTAAATGCAAATCAGATAGACCAAGTTATAGGTTAGATCTGTGGAGACGCGTGACCAGTCACAGTAATGATTCATGTTTTTCAATGCATTTTTCAATAATTCTTAACAAAAGCACATACAACTGAATAAATGCAAGTGGATACATTTAATGCCAGACTGTGGGGCATTACAGGCAAAGTAGTAACATCTCTATACGGACAAGCAGGTGGTGCACCCTCTACTTAAAGGTTACATAGTTCACCTTTAAAGGGCCCATATTACACTATTTTCTTATCTATGTTATAATGTTTTTTCCTCACCACAAACCTACCTGGAGTTGTGTTTTGTTTCTTTCACACATGTTTAACACACAAACCCTGCATATTTAGACTGTGTTGTTCTCCCAAACAGAAAACACTCTGTTCCACCCTGTGATGTCAATTTCAACCCTGGAATTGCTCTACTGAACAAAGGGTAAAAGGTAGCTGGTAACTTAAAAATTACTGCTTCAAAACTTCACAAGGTGGAGCAGAGCATTTTCAGCTTTAGAGATGCAGACAGACTAATAATAGAGAATTACTCAAATATGTGTGAATGAAACAAAACACAACCCCAGGTCTGTTTTTGAGGAGGTAACAATATTATAACTTGACTGAAAGCTCACAAGAGTCAATTTTACGTAATACAGGACCTTTAAACGGTCCGATTTGTGTCGTCTTGCTATGCTGATTCTTGAAAATACAGTTGAAAATGCTACGTTTAACAGTTTAATCACAAAGTGTGATGGAATTAAAATTCAAGGTCAGATGAACACAGCAGTGTTTGAAAAGCCAAGGCAGCATTCATTAAAGTTGGCTCACTGTACGAGCACTGCACTTTGTTTTACTCTCTAATCCGTGGTATCTTTGTAAACAGTTTATTCTCCTCATAATTCATTTTGAAATAAAATAATGTATACTTTATTTCTTATTGATTTAAATGCTGAAATACTAATGTGAAAGAATGAGGTAATAGCAGCACTGGCTATTGATACTGTCATCAACATTCCCTGGGGGTGTGATGCTACCTGTAGGCACTGCTCTGTCTGACGCTCTGTTACTCAAAATAGACTTTAATCTGATCTATATTTTAATGCAATCTGACCAGAAAAAAATGACTTTGCTGGAACTACAACAGGTGAGCTGATTTATACAGTTTTGTATTTTTTCTTGAATTTTCAGACTTAAACCTTTTTTTGTCTGTGTTTCCTACGGTGTTCACTGTGTCACTATGGTAACTGCTGAACATTCTGCCAATAAAAATGCACGGAGAACACCCCCAGCATGATGTCACGGCAATATATATCAATATCAATATAAAAAATTAACAATATATAACAATATCGATTTAAAGATGCACTATGTAACCTTTATTGTGTGTGTGGGGTCCGCTAACTGTTTGTCTCCCTGGATATGTTACTGCTTTGCCTAGAATGTTCCACAGTATGACATTAAACTAATCTATCTTGCATTTATTCAATTCCATGTGTTCTTGTTGCTCATAATTACTTTGATATACATGATACATTTTTACTAACTCGTCTTTGCTTGTGTCAATGGAGATAGACCAGTTTAATGCCATACTGCGGAACATTCCAAGCAAAGCAATAACATTTAAATGAAGACAAGCAGTTGTTGTAGGCTAATATTTAAGTAGCATTTTTGCATCTTAAGTAATGGAAGGTCTCAGCTCAATGAAAGATAATCCTTATTATAATTTCCTTGGGTGATTAAAAGATTCCCTGAAAAGATTAAAAACAAACTTGAGAAATCGGATGTTCCCAGACTGTGAGCTCCAAAACAAAAGCTAATCATAAGAGTGGATGGAAATATCGGTCTGATCTTAGCGACTTCAGTGCCAGACTTACGGTGGAGCCAACTCACATCTGAAAAAACAAAAATACAAAAATGGATCAAAACTTGTTTGATTTTGGCTTTGTTTGTGATTCTGGTGACTGTGCAGCAAAAGAATACAACTGACACTTTTCATATTTGTTCAAAAACAAAAAAAACTCCAGCAGGTTTAGAGCTGAAGACAGTGGAGTTTAAAGTGCACACGAGGATAGCAAATTTCAACAGTAAAAGGTGCATTGTGTAACTTTTCAGCTGGAGGTCCCATCACCTGCTTGTTTCTATGGTTACGTCTTTGCTCTGCCTAGAATGTTCCACAGTATGACATTAAACAGCTCTACTTTACATTTATTCAATTACAGGTGTTTTTTTATAGCTCAAAAATACCTAGAGAAACAGGCATTCTGACTGTGAGTGGGGTCGCCTCTCCACAGATCTGACATGTAACTTAGTCTGGTTTGGTCTCCATGGAGATAGAAAGGTTCAATACCATACTGGAAAAGATTCCGGACAAAGCAATAACGTCCATGGAGAAAGCATTTGACAGAGCCTCCACCAGAAAAGTTACACAATGCACCTTTAACATAATTATATTTTAGATTTTTAGATTTAACTCTTTTGGGTTTTTTTTGGTTAAGTTTATAATTTTACTTCCCGGTTGGATAAGTGCAGCAGATATGACTTTAGAGGTAATTTCATAACTTGTTACCTAGCAACCATAATGTTCACAAGGACCAAAACTTAAAATTACACAATAGTTATGATTAGACTAATAAAAATAGATGACAGCACTTTTATCTTGTTAAATGAAGGTTTAAACTGAAAAATGACTTTCTTTTGCACGTAAATTGTCCCAGCATTTTGAATGGAGCTCACAGCGACTTCCTGTATTTTTGTACTTTTCTTTTCAACTTTTTCCACAAACTACCACTTAACTGAGGTAAAACTATAAATAATATATATATAAACCTGTCATATACACTTTAAAGGTCCTATATTATGCAAAACTGACTCTTGTGAGCTTTAAGCCATGTTAGAATGCTGTTACCTCCTAAAAAAAACATACATGGAGTTGTGTTTTGTTTCATTCACACATTTGAGTAATCCTTTGTCATTGTCTGCCAACATATCCAAAGCTAAAAATGCTCTGTTCCACCTTGTGATGTCATGAAGCTGTAGTTTTCAAGTTAACAGCTCCTTTTACCTTTTGTTCATTATAGATTCCAGGTCTGAAATGATCCAAATGATTCTAGTGAAGGCGTATGAGGTTTAAAAACACAGTGGTACACTTCCTGTATATTACCCCGAGACTATTTTCAGTTTGAAAGAAGAACTCAGCCTAAATATGCAGTTGTTATGTGTTAAACATGTGTTAAAACATGTGAATGAAACAAAACACAAGTCCAGGTATGTTTTTGATGAGGAAACAGAAAATAGTGTAATATGGGCCATTTAAGTTCTTTCATAAAATAAGCAATAAGAGACGCCGGTCAGAATACGACCAAAGAAAGCAGAGTTTGAGACGACCAAACAATGAGCTGTAAATAAAAAGGTATAAATAAGTTTTGTATCAGTCCACTGTATGCATAGACACGAGGAAGTCCTTTAGTTTAGTCCAGGTTAGTGGAGATGGATAATTGGTATGGGGCTACACACATAAGGGGAATATTACCTATGATGGTGTGTAATGGAAGAAGAGGCAGGAGGAGCATGTCTTTCTTTCTCTTTCTCTCTCTCTCTCTCTCTCTCTCTGCTCATGGCGACTGTCACGCTCCAATCACTCCATTCCTGTTAAACGAGCACTGCGTAACTTGCTCGTCTCCATGGAGATGTTATTGCATTGCCTGGAATGCAACACAGTATGACATCGCAAAATCATCTTTATCCGTGAAGACCAGCAGATGACAGTTTACAGCCCAGATCTGCGGAGAGGGGACCCCGCTCACAGTAAGAATACATGTTTTTCAAGGTATTATTTAGCAGTCAAAACACCACTGACTGAACAAACACAAGATGGATATGTTTAAAGGCATACAGTGTAACATTCCAGGATAGTGTCACGATACTAAAATTTTAAACTTGATTATGATACTCAAGACCGAGTCCAATACCATGATGATAATAAAAACAACATTAAATCTTAGTACTTTCTTTTATATTACCACGTGGCCTTATATCTGTGTAATCCCTCAGTGGTCCAGGTAGGTTCCATAGCGGTCCAGGGACATATACTAGTCTATGTCGGCTTATGCAGCTCAAGATCATTCTAAAAGTATTCAGGAAAGGTTCATTTCTATCCTGTAAATGTGACTTTTTTAGTATCGATACCTGCTCAGATGATTTTTGATACTAATTTTCGATACCAGTTTTAGTTTCAATTAGCATCTGATATTGAATACTTTTGACAACCCTATTCCAAGCTTTGCAATAACAGCACCATGAACCCAATCAGGTGGTGGACCCTCTACCAGAAAAGTTACACAGTGCAGCTTTAATAGACGAAGAGGCAGGAGAAGAAAATAAAGTAAAAAATCATCTCTTTTCTATGAATGAATTTCTTAATGAAGAGAGAAGGTCTGAGAGGAGCAGGAAGGTACGGCTCTTCCCAAGCAGAACAGATGCATTCATGGGCTTGAGTCCTCGCATGAAGGAAGTAATTAAAAAAGGCCCTGACTGATTAATCCTCCGGTCCACAAGGAGAAACAAAGAGCCAAACGCAGCCTCCCCCAGTCAGTCTCCCGTAGAGCTGGAGTCTCCACTGTTTTTGAAATACCCAAAATAGAAATGCTCAACGCATCATTATTTGTTAGGGATTTGGTCCAGAAACCTGTAAACTGAACTTCATGGCTTAAAGGTGCACTATGTAACTTCTAAGGTGGATGGTCCGCTACTTATTTGCTTATCTCCATGGAGGTTTTATATCTTTACCTGGAATGTAAACATATTTCCCTTGCATTTGTTCAATTACTGGTGTTTTGTAGCTCAAAAACACCTTCAAAAACATGTGCAGACTTGCTTCTCCATAGATCTGCCCATTAACCTGCCTCCATTGTGATTATTTCCACAGACAGTCAAAGCAAAATATTAAGCAGGTGGTGAACTCTCAGTCAGAAAAGTGCACCTTTAAATTCCTTTTCAACAGTTACTCTTTTGGAATTTAATTATTTCACTTTTTTATTTATACTGACAGAGAAGATATTTAACTTTTTGCCAGTTTTCGTTTCATGAGGACAGACCCAGTAATTACACAGATATTAACTGTAAACCAGGTCAACAAATCTGCAATCTGACAGTTAAACAGCAAATTCCACCAGAGAAGTCTGACCTCCAGCTCAATGTTCAACTATAGAGATGTTGTGATCTTATGTGAACAAAAGCGATTGCTGAGTTTCAGATGACATAACGTCTGATTCAGATGGGGGTAGATAAAATAAATATAACCGAAATGTAGATTTTAGTTGTAATATAGCAGGTTATAAGCTTAAATCAGCTTCCTGTAACATGGCGCCATTGTGAAGACGGTTTACCAATCTAAAGATGTAGTATTTTGTTTTGAATTGTTAATTGCCATGGCATTCTGAAACCCATGGACTGGTGGTTTTCAGTGTTGACGTAATACTTCCAGAAAGGCAAGAGCCCGTTCCTGTTATGTTTATATAATAATTTGTATGTACATATGCAATAAATTTAATGAAAAAAACAAACAAACAGATATCTAAAAACAAAATTCATAAATGTTGAACCTGATTTTGACTAGATCCTGGAGATTCTATAAAGTGAAGATGTTGGACCTCAGCATAACATTATTGACTAGACCCAAGAACTCCCCGTATTACAAAAAACATTTCAATTTTAGTATATATTAAACGTACACTATATAACGTTTTGGTTTGGGGTCCGTCACCTGCTTGTTTCTATGGATACGTCATTGCTCTGCCTAGAATGTTCCACAGTATGACGTTAAACAGCTCTATCTTACATTTACTCAATTACAGGTGATTTTCTAGCACAAAAACACCTATTAAAACAGGCATTCTGACTGTGAGCGGGTTGCCTCTCCACAGATCTGACCTGTAACTTGGTCTGGTTTGGTTTCCATGAAGGTAGAAAGGTTTAATACCATACTGCGGAACATTCCAGCCTTTTCTCTATAATATCTTCATAGAGAAAAGCATTTAATGGACCCGTCACCAGAAAAGTTATGCACCTTTAAATATTATTGTCCTTTAGACTATTGTGATTCTGAAATCCAGCAATTAAAAAAGGCCCTGGTTGATAATTAATCCCATGTTCCAGGAGGAGAAACAAAAAGCCAGTGCCCCTGTCCCCTCCCTCCTGTCTGCTCCTGCTCAGGTCAGGGGCTGGATCAATAAAGCTTCCTCCTCGGGCTGTGGGGGTCCTGCTTCACCAGACCTTGTTAAGTCGTACAGCCACTGCGCTGCCAGCCTCACTGCGCTCTCCCCGCACAGGCACCAGGGGCCCCACAGCACCGGGAACAGATGGAGTCTGCTGCCACCTACTGGACAACAGCGCTAACTGCCTCTGTCAAACAGCTATGGACAGTGGGTGATTTACATGTCACGAAAAATCTGAAAACTGGGATAATTACATAAGACGATAATTAGATGTGATTCTGGTGTGTGTTTACATGCACACAAAAAATCTGAAAACATCTGGTGTCATGTGTCAGTTAATCTGTTTATTTTAGAGTAACTGTTGTACAAGAAAGACAATGTACTATGAATATGAATACTATAAAATAACTTTCTGTCTTTAACATTTATTTCATTTTTGTCTTTGCCACAATAGTTAGCACTTTTTCACAACATTTCCCATGTCAAAACCTGTTGTCCCACGTCAAAAACAATCATATTGACCATTCTCCAGAAATCTGATTTTTGGTGTGCATGTGAACAAAGTCAGCCATTGGAAATCTCTACATGACAAAGTTGTACACATGTTGTGTTGTACTCATGGACCCAATTTTGTGTCTTGTCTAGTCTAGTGGAAATTAAAAATCATATTGTGCAAAATTGACTCTGGTGAGCTTTAAGCCATGTTATAATGTTGTTACCTCCTCACAAACGTACCTGGAGTTGTATTTTGTTTCGTTCACTCACACATGTTTAAGTAATCCTGTATTATGATTCTGTCTACATACAGAGGCATCAATGCTCTGTTCCATCTTGTGAAGTCATGAAGCGGTAGTTTCAAGTTAGCAGCTACCTTTTACCTTTTGTTCAGTAGAGATTGGAAACTCTAGCACCACATGACATAACAAGGTGGAACAGAGAACTCAGGATTTGTGTGTTCAACGTGTGAATGAAACAAAACACAACTCCAGGTAAGTTTGTAATGAGGAAACAACATCATAGCGTAGATCAGAAAATTGTGTAGTATGGGTCCTTTAAACGTATGTAATTTTAAAGGGAAAAGAACAGCTGAACTGTTGGAAGCTAAAAAATCACAAAGATAAATAGCGCTGCTGAATAACAAAGTATGTTTAATTAATTAATCATAGCATTTATATAGCGCCTTTCAAGACACCCAAAGCGCTTTACAGTTCATTATTCATTCACTCCGCACTTGGTGGTGGTAAGGTACTATTGTAGCCACAGCTGCCCTGGGGCAGACTGACGGCTGTTTAAGCACAGTGGTATTGTTATTTTTCTTTGAGAAATCAGATTTGTGGAGATGCATCACCTAAAACAATTTTTTAAAGTGTAAATTGGTAATCATAAAATCACACAGTCACATTGAGATTGACTAATGAGAAAATCTGAGATGAAAATGCCTCTTTTTAAATCTTTTTAAATCAGAACTCCCCACGTCATTGTAACAAAGCCTGGATCTGATAAAGCAGCCACACCTGTGCACGTTTTGACAAGAAAATTATATAAAAATAAACTAATGTGGCGAAGACAAAAACAAAAGAGAAAATGTTAAAGAATTATTTTAAATTTCATTGTACTTTGTCTTCCAAATACAACAGTTACTCTGTGCCATAGACTGTATAAAGAAGTGGACTAAGGGAGTGGGACATTACCCACAGCGTTTGGCTCCAGTCAAATGAAGCTCATGAGGCTAGTATTCAGGCCCATCAACAGAAATTTGGGCAAGAAGCCTCTAATATTAATTAATGGCAAAGGTTCCAATTCTGGCCCTGAAAACCCTGGGGCCTGGTACAACAGATCCCTTTATCTTTCCCGTCAACTCCCCTGCCAGCAGTTACAGGAGCAAATTTGGAGTCAGTTCCATATTAGAAAAAGGAATTTATGTACGTACAAAAAAGCAAAATAAAAACACCAGGATCATGTAGAGCGGGTTAATACAAACATTTTTAGACCAAAATAATGAGGCTCACAGCAGCAGTTACAGAGAGAGGGGTGACAATATTTCAATGTAAAGTCAATTGGAGCCACAACTGATGGAGCCAGAAGCGCCCCCATGCTCACTTCCTATATGGAAAGCGATGGCTAACGGGTTAGTCGTGTCCATTTATATATACAGTCTTTGCTCTGTCCATGTAAACACACCAAAAACCAGATCCAATTACCGAGTTATCCAATTACTCTAGTTATCTGATTTCTCCTGGCTATATAAATGTACCCAGTGTCATTTATTCCACTGATGCAGCCCTTTGAGTAGCTCCACATAGGCACAGCTGAACACAAAAACACTGTCATAATTTAGGGACCCCAAGGTTCAGTGTGGGACCCTCAAACTAGAGGTGCACTCTGGGGGCCACCAGCGCAAACTCCCTCAGAATGTTCCGCGCAACGTCCACTTTATTCTGCGCGATCATGAGCGCCCTCTTCACGTCCTCGAAGGAGTAGCCCTCGCCCATCAGTTTGGCGATCTTGGCGTCCACGTTCTCTGACTCCAGGCCGTGGGGTTTCCCTGAGTGGAGGTTTCGGGGCAGGGGCTTGGGCGGGCGAGCGGGGGCCTGCAAGCACTCCATGGATACTGGGCAGAGAGAGGAAAACTGGTTATTCAGACAGCAGAAGAAAATGAATTGTAAAGCAATTTTTATTTAGTTATTTGTTTTGTAATTTCAGTATTATTTGTAGTCAGTAGTATTTGATTTTTTAAATTTTATTTTAACAAATCAAAACAAAAATAACATAAAATATAATATAACAAGTGATATTATAAATTATGTTAGTTTGGTAATATGGATGTGAAATGGCAGCTGTTGAGAGGAGAAAGGACTCGTATCTAAATAACAAAATGCTACAATATAAGATATATTAAGATATATATTTTGCTTTAAAGGTCCTACATTATGCAAAATAAAGATACGCTGTAGACCGTGCAAAATGTTGACCTTATTAGCTGAATTGTTCAACAGCACCAAAACAGTGAATAAACAAAACTAAAAAAAACATTTAAGAACTAAACTGTAAAGTAATATACATAATATAACATTTTGTGCACTTTAAATGAAAGAAGTTGCTTTGCTTTAGGTTTCATAATCCACACCAGAATTTTCATTTTTATTCATTTGATATTTTTAAATAAATGTTACAATTTAATTTTGATTGATTGGATCTAACTGCCACCTAATAATTAAAAATGTCTTAAATGCATGTGAATCAAAAGCATTAAAACCTTCACTTAGTTATCAGTCCAACCTCACCATTAGTTTATGAGATTATTAAAGGTTTTAAACATGACTGAACTAAAGGTAAAAGGTAGCTAAAAACTACCACTCCATGACATCACAAGGTGGAACAGAGGATTTTGAGCTTTGGAGATGCAGACAGACTAATAATAAAGGGTTACTCAAACATGTGTGAATGTGTCATGTGAATGACACAAAACACAACACAAAAGGTATGTTTTTAGGGAGATAACAACATTAAAACATGACTTAAAAGGTGCACTGCATAACTTTTCTACTGGAAGGTCTGCCACCTGCGTATCTCCATGGAAATGTTATTGTTTTGTCTAGAACAGAGCTCTCAAACTTAACTGGAGCAGGGGCCAAAGTTATAAAATCAGTGTTGGTCAGGGGCCTCATATTATATAACATATTATATATGATCACCAAAGTATCACGCAGCCTCACATAGAGTAAACTTGAATGAATATTTGCAATATCAATATATTTAAGATATATTGTTCAGCTGTACCTCTCTCTCTCTCTCTCTAAAAGTAAGCATTACATTTAGTTTAGAGGAAAAAAAACATTAACATTGTCATTTTAATCTTTTGATTTCTTTTAATGTGTATTATATTATTTTTTGTACATTTAGTTCACCCATTTCTGCATAAAAAACAAGCCACCACAGTATGCTATGTGGCTGGCATGTGAATTAAAAAATATGAAGAAAAAACAAAACGAAACAATAAAACACGAATAAGTACTTTACTAAATAAAGGCCAATGCACACATTTAAAATATTTTTTTGTAATTTTTTTTTAAATTCTGCAAGTGTAAAGGGTATGGTTGGAGCCTGGGCCCCCTCCTCTGCTCCTCCACTATGGCCGCTTCTGTTGAGTGGCTGGATCGCTGTGCCCTTTGACCTTTTAGGCGGCTGGATCGCTGTGTTCTTTCACTTTCACAACGAAACTTCAGGAGACGCTGTTCCTCTCGTGCTGAGAAGAGTTCAGAGGACCGCTCCTGCACCTTCCTGGACAGTTTCTCATTTTCTTTGTTGGTTAGATCTCCATCAACATCAATACAAGTGGTATGAGTGTCCATTATAGGTACTTTGAGTATTTCTTCTCATGAACTGATGTTGTCTAGCTCTTGTCTGAGCTGGACATTGTCTCTCACTGTATTGTTATAGAGAGATCTTGTCTCCTTGTACGCACCAACTTGGTTTTCCAGCTCTTTCTCTTTCTGCAGGAGAGTAGCTTTGAGCTCTTTCCATTCCAAGTATTTTTTGTTTGTCTTATTGGGTGTTTCATTTGTGACTTTTTTGGAGTTGGCAAGCTCATGCTTTAGACGCACATTTTCCTGTAGTGTAGAATTATACAGGTACCGGATCTCATAATGTGCGTTAACTGGTCTTGTAGTTACTTGTCCTTGTAGTTACTTGTCCTTCTTCCAAAGAGTAGCAGTAAGATTTTACAACTCTAAGTCATTTTCCATGACTTCTTTGGAGTTCGCAAGCTCTTGTTTTAATTCCACATTTTCCTGTTTTGTAAAATCATGCAAGCTTGATTAAAATGGCTTGAAAAGTTGGCTGTTTTGTATAAAAATAAAGCTTTAACAGCCACTTTTCTCACGGGTTATTTTGACACTGCGCACGCGCAGAAGAACATCAGAGCACGAAGCTGCAACATGATTGGAACGCCGCTCGTATAGTTCGGTATATGATTGGCTCTTCGCAGCAGAATAGGTGGGATATTTGCTGACACTTGTCATATTCCTGGATTGGAGTGTCCCAGTAGATGGATTATTTATCAACACAGCGGATGCACTCACCCCCTGGGTGCAGAAAGTGCCGCTGTCTGTGCAGTTAAGTTGAAGTTGCAACACTAGCTAGCAGTGTTGTCAGTGCACTAAAATAGTTTATCACCATGTGATAAAATAAGTTATGATGCTAAATTAACATTAATGAATGGGATACGTCTTAATATCATTAAATGTAGGTGAGTGCATAAATGACGAGAAGAAATCTTCTTCAACTTCAGTAGCTGGAGATCGATTCATACCTGATCGATACAACTAGCCTGGGCTCCCGGGAGAGCCTGAAATCTGCTGAAATCCTCCAAGACACTGACATGATGCCAGACAGGACAGTGGCTCTTTCTGAGATGTGCGCAGCAGAGCGCCAAGTCATGTAGTCTGATAAGCCCTATACATTTCAATGAACGATTTCCCCCCAGAGACGAGAGGGGCAGACACAGGCATGAAAATCTCTCATGCCTGTGTCTGCCCCTCTCACTCTGCCCCTCTCCCTCCATCTGCCCCTCTCACTCTGCTCCTCTCACTCTGCTCCTCTCACTCTGCTCCTCTCACTCTGCCCCTCTCCCTCCGTCTGCTCCTCTCCCTCCGTCTGCTCCTCTCCCTCCGTCTGCTCCTCTCACTCTGCTCCTCTCACTCTGCCCCTCTCACTCTGCCCCTCTCACTCTGCCCCTCTCACTCTGCTCCTCTCACTCTGCTCCTCTCACTCTGCCCCTCTCCCTCCGTCTGCTCCTCTCCCTCCGTCTGCTCCTCTCCCTCTGCTCCTCTCACTCTGCTCCTCTCACTC
This sequence comes from Taenioides sp. WSHXM2023, assembly GCA_029959045.1. Classification (NCBI taxonomy): domain Eukaryota; kingdom Metazoa; phylum Chordata; class Actinopteri; order Gobiiformes; family Gobiidae; genus Taenioides; species Taenioides sp. WSHXM2023. Next base: position 22,079,136 of record CM057098.1, on the reverse strand, counting down.
TGCTCCTCTCACTCTGCCCCTCTCACTCTGCCCCTCTCCCTCCGTCTGCTCCTCTCCCTCTGCTCCTCTCCCTCTGCTCCTCTCACTCTGCCCCTCTCACTCTGCCCCTCTCACTCTGCCCCTCTCACTCTGCCCCTCTCACTCTGCCCCTCTCCCTCCGTCTGCTCCTCTCACTCTGCCCCTCTCACTCTGCTCCTCTCACTCTGCTCCTCTCACTCTGCTCCTCTCACTCTGCTCCTCTCACTCTGCCCCTCTCACTCTGCCCCTCTCCCTCCGTCTGCTCCTCTCACTCTGCTCCTCTCACTCTGCTCCTCTCACTCTGCTCCTCTCACTCTGCCCCTCTCACTCTGCCCCTCTCACTCTGCCCCTCTCCCTCCGTCTGCTCCTCTCACTCTGCCCCTCTCACTCTGCTCCTCTCACTCTGCTCCTCTCACTCTGCCCCTCTCCCTCCGTCTGCTCCTCTCACTCTGCCCCTCTCACTCTGCTCCTCTCACTCTGCTCCTCTCACTCTGCTCCTCTCACTCTGCCCCTCTCCCTCCATCTGCCCCTGTCACTGTCTCTGCCCCTGTCACTGTGTCCTGCTGTTTTTTTTCTGCCGCTGCTGCAGCAGGGAAGGGGCAGAATTGGCGCTATAGGATGCAATGCACTGTGGAAACTGTAGTTGTTTTATGCATTTTCATCTGCGGGCCACTATTAACAGAAATTAGAAATCATCTCACGGGCCATTAGAAATGATCTCGGGTGCTGCATTTGGCCCATGTGCCACAAGCTTGAGACCCCTGGTCTAGAATGTTCCATGGTGAAATTAAACCCATTTATCTCAAAGGAGACAACTATAGGCTACACTGCAGGTCAGATCTGTGAAGAGGCAATCCAATACACAGAGAGAATTATTGTATTTTTGAGCAATAGAAATGCCCATGATGAATGGATGTGTTTAATGTCATAACATGGAATATTCCAGGCAAAGCAATAACATCTCCATGGAGACAAGCAGGTGACAGACCCTCCACCAGAAAAGTTACACAATGCACCTTTAAAGCTCACAAGAGTCAGTTTTGTGTAATACTGGACATTTAATGTATACAAAGAATATACTCATCATCCAACAGACAACTCGAACTATACGCAAACACTCCCCTTTCACTTTAAAACAGTTTGCACTGGACTAGACCCAGAGATAAGTAGCCCACACTTATGTCAATAGCTTCATATGTATGTGTACAATCTGGTCTAGACTGTCTGACGTGGATTCAAACCAAAACAGAAAATTGTATAGCATTAGCCCCACTTATTTAGCAGCTCCTTTAGCTTTGTATATGTGTGAGAGACTGCAAATGCTTTCTGAATGGATCAAAAAGTACCAATGAACTAATCTATGACCCTGAAAAAAAAACTGCAAAAGTCATCGTGCCATGTACCCAGACTGAATGCACTGTACAATAGAAACACATTTTCTCTGGGCTTTTCTTGTACTGTAATGTTCAAGGCTAATTTCACATTGAAAGCTTCAACTTTCTCAAAGCCCTTTAATCTCTAGTCTGATTTAAAATGTGAAAATAAGACCCCATTCATCTGCCCAGTGCTAAGGGAACATATGGTACACACTATATTTTACATGTTCACTTGGTCCTCGTGATGTTTTAGCTCAGAAAAAGTGTTGTGGGCAAATATATATGCGACAATAGCAGAAAAAAAAGAAGTTAATGAGTGATTTTGCTGAAGATTTGGTATTTTTTGGTATTTATATGCAAAAAGGCAACAAAATTGATTCTTCTGAGCTTTAAGCCATGTTAGAATGTTGTTACCTCATCAAAAACATACTTGTAGTTGTGTTTTGTTTCATTCATACATGTTTGCGTAATTCTGCATTATTAGTCGGTCTGTATCTCCAAAACAGAAAACACTCTCTTCCACCTTGTGATGTCATAAAGCTGTGGTTTTCAAGTAAACAGTGACCTTTTACCTTTTGTTTGGTAGAAATTCAAGGGTCGAAATCATCCACATGACCCTAGTGAAGGTGTATGGAGTTTAAAAACACTGTAGCACTTCCTGTATTACCACATGACATCACAAGGTGGAACAAAGTATTTTCACAAGCTCACAAAGGTCAATTCTACGTAATATAAGACCAATTGATGTTTTTGTGTCAAAATCTTGTCTCGATCTTGTGGACCCAATCTCATTTTACTCTCGTTTATTATTTGAGTATTGATACTTTTGATAACACTACTGAACACTTTGACTTCCATTTGCACTGTACCTTGGCTAGTTGCTATCAGGTCTGGATCCAGGCATCCTCGGAGGCCCTTCATGTTTTCGGCGTGTCTTCGGACAGGAGGCAGAGGAGCAGCGTTGTTCAGCATGTCAAACACTGTGTCTAAACATCACAACAACAAGAGCAGAGAAGAGCTTTGTTTAGCTGTCACTCAACACTGCACTGTACTTAATCCACAGAGACACGGGGAAACCATGTTTACATTTAATGCCATATTGTGGCGTATTATAGCCAAAAGGAACAACATTTTCATAGAAACAGGCAATTGGAAACCCCCTTCTAGGCCAAGTAAGAGTCAAGTTTGTGGAGATGCAAGCCTTCTCACAGAAAGATAGTTGAAATCAAAATTAAACTTGGCCCAATAAAGTTGTCTTGTTAAGCATCAAATTAGCCAAATTGCCATGTTTTGGATGTGGTCTTTTTGACTTTTCGCTAAACACAACCTTGAACATAATAATTTGGAAATTCCGATTTAGATGAAAGCCCCACACTTTTCTAAAATAAAATACTTTCTAAAATCAAAATAACTGCAGATAAAGTTTACTATGTGTTCTACAGTCTGCATTAGGATTGTCAAAAGTATCGAAAATCAGACACTAGTTTTAGTACTGATTAGTATCTGGATATTTATTTGAGAAGGTATCAATACTAAAAAAGTCACATTCACAGGACAGAAATGAACCTTTCCTGAACAGCTTTAGCATGATCTCGAGTTGTATCAGAACAAGTATAAGACTAAATAGACTAGTATACGCTCATGGACCACTGTGGAACCTACCTGGACGTATGAAAGATTACACAGATACTATAAGACCACATGGTAATAGAACTAGTGTCAGTCAGAATCAGTATTGAAATCAAGATTGTAATTTTAGTATCGTGACAACAGTAGTCTGCATAACTCACCTGGAGTCAACAGGAGGTGCTCATGTCCGGAGCAGGGTCTGTGTGGTCGGCTCGGGGCAGATGAGGAAGAGGAGTTACAGGATGAAGATGATGATGAAGATGAGGAGAGGTCCACGAAGCTGTGTCTGGCTGGAGGAGGGGGCGGAGGCGGCTGTGAGGGGGGACGGCTGTTGAAAGGGTCTTCTAAAGCTGGAATACAGGAACAAGAAGTGGACACAAATGAGCTGCACTGAATCACACTGTAGTAGGATCTCCATGGGTCAGAGAATCATGACAAATTAGGGCTATTGCCAGTTAAAACAATATTATCTTTTGAATGGGAAAAGGTCCTCAACATGTCGCCTCTGACAGGAAGCTGAAATAGAATAGAAGTATATAATATATCTGTAGATAAAATGAAAAAGTATTGTGGTGTATTTGTCCAGTAAAACCTAAAACACACTTTTTTGCTTGGTTAAAAATGTCTGCCATAATCTCCAAAGTAAAATACAATTGTAAATGTCTTTAAACCATAGACTGTATATTTAAATACACATAGATATCCCACTAGGCACTGCGTTCCAAATAGGAAATGACCAAGGGGATGCTTCTGGCTCCAGTTGTCTTTAAACTGTCTTTACTCACTCCTCTCTCTGTAATTGCTGTAACTCCAACTCCTAATGTGGAACTCTGCTCCAATTTTACCTCTATAACTGCTACCATCATGAGCTTCATTTGACTGGAGCTGAACACTATGGGCGACATCTTACTCCCTTAGTCCACGTCTTTATACAGTCTATGTTTTAAACCCGGCTCGGACATGTAAATGTATTAAAATGACATCAAGTTCCAGTCGTATATGTCTATACACAGTCTATGGTTCCACTTCACTTTTTGCCTCCAGTGGCTTTAATTATGGAATTTATAATATTTATGAATAATAGTTTTGTTTACAGACATTTAAAGGGTGTACATAGAAGGAGGGGTCGGGCTTTGCTATACCCCACCATGTTGAGTCCAGTGGGGGATTACATGCTCAGAGCTGTGGCTCATTGCTTCCTGAGAATATGTCTGTATTTTAGAGAGGAGACTATAGAGAAGAGAGGGAGCAGTGACAGCAGCAGTATAAGTTAATAAAGTGGAGAGGTAAAAAAAAAAGATTTGTTGCTGCATATATAGGTGCAATAGGAGAGCTCTTATAGGCAGAAGTGCTTTAGCCTCTCAAAGAAATACCAGGCCAAGTCTGTGGAGAGGCAAACACACTCATGTAGGGTAATTGAATAAATGCAAGATATACAAGATTAATGCCATACTGCAGAAGATTCCAGGCAAAGCAGTAATATCTCCATGGAGACAAGCAGGTGGAAAGTTACACAGATAATCGATAATTCTGTGTATGAATCCAATATGGGCTGAATATGTGCTCTAAACTACTATGGTACTGAACAGGGACATTTGTAAAGTAAAATAAAATGTAATTAGTATACTAGATAACTTACAATTAGGGACATTCCACATTAATCAAGATTAAACAAAGTTAGCTGGCTGAGCAAATTTTCATCAGTATTATCCGTGTTTCAAAATGCAAAAAGAAGGTATTGAAATCTCTCTAACTACAAACCCTTGGACACATTGCTATTCACATGCATGAGTTTCGGGCTGTGTGCATGTGTTTCTAGCAGCTTTTTCAAATGAGTGGAGCAGGGGTGGCTCTTTCCATGGGTTTGCAATTGATAAAACAACAAAATCTGCTCATCTACTAGAATAAAATCAGGTTCCCCACTGTTAAAATGTTACATGGATTTGACATGCTGGATTGTAACATATCTAAACACCACTTAAACCTGTAATTTTATCTGTAAGAAAGTGTCATCATTACTATATAAATCCCAGTTAAAGTTCCACAAGTATTTTCTTATCACCCCCTCAGTAATGTTTTGGAAGTGTTTGAAATAATAAAGTACATGTAATTATGCGCCAAACAGTTGTAGTTAATTAATATGATATTTGCAGACATACATGTGTTTTGATCAGGCACACAACATAAAAATAGTCTCATTAACATCACAGAATAACACGGTGCTTCACATCTGCACTAATTACACTGAATATTTCCACACGCTGCCTATAGACGCTCTGCATTTACACACTGAGTTAACGTAGCACAGACAATGTGAGGAAGATCCTCAGGAGACTAACTAGGGATGTAACCATATGCAAATCTCACAATATTTATTACAATATTGTGTAGAGGCAAACAGAATTATAGAAATGCTGTCTTTTCCTTGCCTTGATAAGATTATGGTGCAAATAATTATTTCCAAAGAATTAAAGGTCTTATATTATGCAAAATTTACTCTTGTGAGCTTTTTGTCATGTTATTATGTTGTTTCTTCATCAAAAACAAACCTGGAGTTGTGTTTTGTTTCATTCGCACATGTTTGAGTGAACCGTTATTAGTCTGTTTACATTTCCAAAGCTCAAAATGCAAAACACAGTGGAGCACTTCCTGTATTACCACACGGCATCACAAGTTGGTGCAACAGTGTTTTCTGTTTCTGAGAGAAGAACTCAGCCTAAATATGCAGGGTTTGTGTGTTTAACATGTGTAAATGAAACAAAACACAACTCAAGGTAAACAATAATATTGAAACCAAACCCTAAATCAGAATTATCCCCAAAAACGTATTCTAAATTTATACTACTGTAAAAACAAAATGTGAGATTTGATAAATGCGTCAACTCAAATTTCGTTTCAACTGCGATTAATCTTGCAGCTCTACTTGACAATCCCACAATATTTGGTTACAGTTACATCTTTACCACGACCTCCATAAGCCATGCATAAAAACACATGAGCAGCCAGAAACACAAGCTGGAGACTCCCTCTGAAGCTCTTTCCCAATTTGTGTAAAACCATTTGTTTGTGCCTCGTCGCCATAAACAAACTGTCAGGGTCCATCTGTGAGCCTATTCATTCACAGTGAAATAAGCCCTGTGTAGCCCGCGTATAATTGGAATACAGGATCTGACAGCAGCCTGAAAATGGTCTGTCCACGAAAACAATTGAGTGCACATAAGAAGCAGCAGCAAATGAAGAGAAGTCAGACACAGACTTCATCCACACCTCGTCTGGGCATTTCACCCAAGCGCTGGACGTTTGACACGTTTCACGGAGAAGCAGAGTGCAGGACGCAAGGACGCAGGGACAGGGTAAAGAGAAGGCTGTGACAGTGTGTAGAGGAGGGAGAGACGGAGAGGGCGGAGGAGAGAAGTGGAAAGTGGGGGACAACACTGGTAAAGCGCAAGAGCATGGCTGTGACAGTATGTAAAGGACAGACAATGAGAGGAGGAAGAGAGAGGGAGGAGTAAAGGGGAGGAGAGAAGAGGGAGATGGTGGGTACCTGAAGGAGGCAGTAAAATGTCATAGTCACAGGGGGTTTTGTTGGTGTTGAAGGAGGAGATAGGTGCACCCCTGCCACCCGACTCGGAGGGTACACCTGTCGAGAACAAAACCACATATAAAACTTTAAGCAATAACGTCTACATGTCAGAAAAGTTACATAGTGCACCTTTAAATAAGATGCTATAAGAATAAGATGATAAGATAACCATAGTCATAGATACTTATTGTACATAACAGTTTTTGTAGAATAGTTTTACCTCCTTTATTATGACTATTTTTACTCCATTTTGACATGACTTCTGGATGGCAGTTGAAATGTCTATATTTAAAAACAGTGTCCAGATGACTACCTATGAAACTTTTCTCCCTCCATTTTGTATTTTTATTTTATTCAGTACATTTATTTTTTGACTGTATATTTTCATCAAGCTGTTCATGTACTTTCCCCCATTGTAGAACAAATAAAGGTTCTACTGTCTCGTCTTTTCTTTTCTGATCTACAGCCACAGTTCTGCATCTCAGCTAAGATAAAATATTTCCAAAAATGTATGTATTTCTAAAAATAAATACCATATGTTGATTCTTGTGGGTACAGTTTGCATTTGATGTTTTCCCTCTGTGTTGATACTGCCTTATTTTTCAATGATGCAAATGACTCTTGGAACATTTTAATTTCAGTTTGTTTGCGCTGCCTTCAGGTGATAAAACCAAGTGATTGACAGAAATAAATTTTTCCAATATTTGATCCCCTTCAGCTAGAGAAAGGTTTAAAAACATATGCTTCGAAGATTTGAATAACTTTAACACCTAAGAATGGAGAAATACATCATCTAGCCAGTTTTCTTAAAGGTTGGTGGTGCCGGTACGGGAACGGGTCTGCTATTTGCCTTGTTTCCATGGAGATGTAACTCCTTTGCATGAAATGTTCCACAGTATTTATTCACAAGTGTTTTTATTGTCATTTGCAGCATGATTCAGAGTTCTTTTCTTCTTATATGCCACAAAATATATCATGAATCCTAACATTCTAAGTGAGTGCAGTCACCACTCCACAGATCTGACATGTAACTTGGCCTCATGGTGTCACCTGTTTGTCGCCATGAAGATAAATAAGTGTAATGTTTTATTGTGGAACATTCCAGGCAAAGCACTGATTGTCCTCCAGAAAACTTAGTGCACCTTTACATTTTTCGTACTACTGCAACTACTACTAGAAGTACTACAACTACAACTACTACAACAACTACTACAACTACTACTACTTCTAACTCAAAGACGGTTTACATAGACAAGATAAACTAAAAACCAAGTGAACCGTACCTGGGTCTGGTCTGGTTTTCCTCTCCTCCATATGGGGCTCAGGGGACCCGTTCTCTAAGTGCCTAAACACAGCAGGTCGTATAAGGTTGACGGTGTGATGGGTATATAATGTCACCTTTGTGCGTTTCTATGGTAACAGAGGGGGCGGATGGTACCTGGTGGGCACAGAGATGCAGAGAGGGGCCTGGCTCAGACACAGGTTAGATGAGGGGATCTGGTATTCGTCTTCTGGTCTCTCTGGTCGGTCCGGTGCTCCGCGTTTTCTCTCCACCGCTGGGCTGCTGAAGGGGTTGGACGATCTACAAAAACATTATTATTTTTCAAAATTAAACCAAAGCAAGAGTATAATTAGGTTTGTACAGAAATTAAAAACACAGTTTCATTCTACCATAAAAGATTATCTGACTTACTATGATTGGCCCGGTACAATGATACGATGGTCCAGTCATAGTACTGTATTCTGAATACTTACAACACTTTAAGCATTGAGTGGAGCTGCATTAGCGTAAAATTGCAACAGGATTAAAACAGCTTTATCTTCATGGTTATTTATTTATTATTAATTAAGTTCATCCACTCAACACAAGTGTAACTGTACCTGAATAAAGTTACTCCAAATTAGTATTCTGAATATTAATTTTGGTATATAGTTAGTTACTTCCCAACACTGTCTTTAAAAGTTTTATATTATGCGAAATTGAGTCTTGTGAGCTTTAAGCCATGTTCTAATATTGTTACCTCATCAAAAACAGACCCAGAGTTGTGTTTTCTTCATTCACTCATGTTTGAGTAATCCTGCATCATTGAGCTGTTTACATCGCCAAAGCTCCAAATGCTCTGTTCCACCTTGTGATGTCACGTAGCGGTAGTTTTCAAGTTAAAATGTTAACAGTAGCTGACCTTTTACCTTTTGATCCGTAGATTGGCAATTCCAGGGCTGAAATCATCCAAATAATTTCAGAAAGGTGTATGGAGTTTAAAAACACAGTGGAGCTCTTCCTGTATTACCACGTGACATCACAAGGCGCGTCAGTGTTTTCAGTTTGAGAGAAGAACTCAGCCTAAATATGCAGGTGTTATGTTTGTGATGAAGAAACAATATTAAAAAAAATAGATCAGAAAATTGTGTAATATGGGCCCTTTAAGAGAACAACTCAAAAAACGAATTTTGCTTCATAGGGGCATTATCAAAGAACATGTGTTTGGAGCCCGTTATAATGAGGAGCTACACAGGGTCAAAGTACAGGAACTCCTCCAGTCAGTCGAGTGAATGATTACACAGGCAGGAGAACAGGCAGTGCTGGAGCTGTATAATTGCTTAGTTTCAACTCAGTGCCACAGAAGCATATTGGAACACATTGTTTAGTAAATTCATTCTGAAAATACAGCTTTAGAAATCTCCCTGGACAAATAACAGTTTTAATCTTTGAGTGCCCCTTCATCGCCTTTTCAAATCTATTTTTTGGTCAGTTATGAACATGCTGCTAGCTCAAGGTGAGTGACTGTTGTAAGAATTTGCTGAAGTAAATTGAGGTTTTAAGTGCAAACGCAATTTAAGTATTAGAAGGACTTTTGTGTGAAAACCAATTTGTTCTCACCCTGTCAAGGTTCTATATTACTCTAAATTGACTCTTGTCTGTCTTGATCTCTAAAGCAAAAATGCTCTGTTCCATCTTGTGATGTCATGTGGTGGTAGTTTTCAACTAAGCTGCTAAATTACCTTTATTTCAGTAGAGTAATTCAAGGTCTGAAATCATCCAAATGATTCAAGTGAAGGGGTATGGAGTTTAAAAACACAGTGGAGCACTTCCTGTATTACCACATGATGTAACAAAGTGGAGTGTTTTCTGTTTGAGAGAAGAACTCAGCCTAAATATGCAGGGTCTGTGTGTTAAACGTGTGAATGAAATGAGACACAACTCCAGGTATGTTTGCGACGAGGAGACAACATTTTAACATAGATCTGAAAATTGTGTAATACACGCCCTTTAACCACAGCTACATGCACAGCCCAGACACATTATCTTGTACATTAAATGAGCTTTGTTCTGTACACAGGGGAAGCCATGTCACTCAACATAGCCACAGTACTTTACAAGAGTGAACAGTGTCGGGAGGCGCATAGCTTCCCCCGGTGGGCTGGATGTTCATCACATGTGACAGCTCCATCCCCTGCCTGGGAACGGAGCCTGATACACACAGAGACCTAATCTAATTCAGACCGCGGCTAAAAGGCTATTAGCTGAGCAGCCATCATTTTTCAAAGCTGTTTCAAACCAGGACTTCGCCCCAAGGCTACGAGATTTCACTGGGAGAAAGTGTCTGTCGGAAACCACAGTGGGGAGGAAGAGGAAGGTACAACTTGGGGAGAAAGAAGAAGAAGGATGCAGGGTGAGATCACTTTTAACAGAAATGTGTTTCAGCCCAGAGTATTATTGAGAATAGGCACCAAATGTGAAACTAGGACTGGGTATAGGAATGTCAAGATTTTGATTTTGCAGTGTGATATATTGCTGAAGAAAATGTAGACGATAAATGATAATATTGAAACTAATTGATTATACTTCAAAGAAGTTCATTGTGGTCTTACAATATTATTTCCAAATAAAGTTTCTTTCTTGACAGATCAGTGTGTTGTTTACACATACCTTGACATGATGCCCTGTGCATCCTTCTTCAGAAGGGTCACGCGATGTTATGGTGATGTGTCTTGCAGCTATTTACACAGATTTTACATATATCATGGTCTGGGGAAAAGTGCAAAAATAATGTGATGGAGGACAACAAACACAAAAGTTGGAGTTCAAGAGGCTATTGAGATCCAGAGACGAGCCCACAGGACAATAAACGGGGACTTGGGGGCCCATCAACTCTCATGTTCCTGAAATGCTGCTCTGGAGAAGTGGGACTGCAGTGCAGATGGCGCTATTCCCCTACCAATGGCAGAATGGAGCCAAAATCTGTGTGAATCAGCTGCAAGACACATCACTGGTCTGTTAAAAAAAGAACCTTTATTTGGAAATAATATAAATTATACCAAAAAATATTCAAATTTACAATGCTATTAAAAAGCATGAGCAACAATAAATAAAAAGAAGCGCTAATTTGTATCTATAACATGTCACATAGGGCTACAAGCCCCTCTAAGAACCACCACCTTAACGTGGTGGAAGGGTTTGAGTGCCCGAATGATCCCGGGAGCTGTCTTGTCGGGGGCTTTATGCCCCTGGTAGGGTCACCCAAGGCAAACAGGTCCAGGAGGATTGGTCAGACTAAGAGCAGTTCAAATGCCCCTTATGATGAGTTCAAGAACGAGGCCAGTTACATCGCCCGGATTCACATCACCAGGGCTCCACCCTGGAACCAGACCTGGGATGGGCACTCGAGGGTGAGCGTCTGGTGGGACCTCCCCCCATGGGGTCTGGCTGGGCACAGCCCTCCCATGTAGCTGTGGTCATAAAGTCTGTGGTGCCTGTCACGGTGGCAATCCCCGAACCCGGTGGTGGACACCAGAAGTAAGAGATGCCGTCAGGCTGAAGAAAAAGTCCTATCGGGCCTTGTTGGCTCGTGGGACTCCTGAGGCAGCTGACAGGTACTGGCAGGCTAAGCGTGCTACAGCCTGTGTGGTCGCAGAGACAAAAGCTTGGGGCTGGGAGGAGTTCAGTCGGCCTCAAAAAAATTCTGGCAAACCGTCTGACGCCTCAGGAGGGGGAAGCAGTGCTTCTCCAACACTGTTTACAGTGCAGGTGGAGAGCTGTTGACCTCAACTGGGAATGCTGTCAGACGGTGGAAGGAATACTTTGAGGATCTCCTCAATCCCACTGTCACGTCATCTGAGGAGGAAGCAGGGGACTGGCTGGGGACTCAGAGGCGGACTCGTCTATCACCCTGGCTGAAGTCATTGAGGTGTCTGACAAGCTCCTCAGTGGCAAGGCTCCGGGTGTGAATGAACATCTTTGCAACATCGCATGGCGGTCGGGGACAGTACCTCTGGACTGGCAGACCGGGGTGGTGGTCCCTCTGTTTAAGAAGGGAGACAGGAGGGTGTGTTCCAACTACAGGGGAATCACACTCCTCAGCCTCCCCGGTAAGGTCTATTCCAGGGTACTGGAGAGGAGAATCCGACTGATAGTCGAACCTTGGATTCAAGAGGAGCAGTGTGGTTTTGTCCCAGCCGCAGAACACTGGACCAGCTCTATACTCTCCATCGGGTGCTCGAGGGTTCTTGAGAGTTTGCCCAACCAGTTCACATGTGCTTTGTGGATCTGGAGAAGGCATTCAACTGTGTCTCTCGTGGTGTCCGGTGGGGGTGCTCCGGGAGTATGGGGGCCCTTTGCCAAGGGCTGTCCGGTCCCTGTATGACTGGAGCAGGAGCTGTGGTCGCATTGCCAGCAGTAAGTCAGACCTGTTCCCAGTGCATGTTGGACTCCTCCAGGGCTGTCCTTTGTCACTGGTTCTGTTCATTGTATTTATGGACAGAATTTCTAAGCGAAGTCAGGAGCCGAAGGGGGTTCGGTTTGGGGACCACAGGATCTCATCTCTGCTGTTTGCAGATGATGTTGGGCTGATGGCTTCATCAAACCAGGACCTGCAACATGTACTGGGGCAGTTTGCAGCTGAATGTGAAGTGGCTGGAATGAAGATCATCTCCTCCAAATCCAAGGCCATGGTTCTTGACTGGAAAACGGTGGCTTGCCCTCTCCAAGTGGGTGGAGAGTCCCTACCTCAAGTGGAGGAGTTCAAGTATCTCGGGTTCTTATTCACGAGTGAGGGGAGGATGGAGTGTGAGATTGACAGGTGCATCGGTGAAGTGTCGGCAGTGATGTGGTCGCTGTATCGGACCGTTGTGGTGAAAAGGGAGCTGAGCCGAAAGGCAGAGCTCTCGATTTACCGGTCAATCTACGTTCCTACCCTCACCTATGGTCATGAGCTTTGGGTAATGACCAAAAGGACAAGATCACGATACAAGCGGCCGAAATGAGTTTTCTCTGCAGAGTGGCTGGGCGCTTCCTTAGTGATAGGGTGAGGAGCTCAGTCACACGGAAGGAGCTCGGAGTAGAGCTGCTGCTCCACCACGTTGAGAGGAACCAGCTGTTCAGGATGCTTCTTGGTCGCCTCCCTGGGGAGATGTTCCGGGCATGTTCCTCTGGAAGGAGGCCCTGGGGAAAAGCCAGGACACGCTGGAGGGACTATGTCTCTTGGCTGGTCTGGGATCCCCCCAGAGGAGCTGGAGGAAGTGTCTGGGGTGAAGGAAGTCTGGGAGTCCCTGCTTATCTGTGTACTCATTACTCATGTGTGTACTTATGTGTGTACTCGTGTGTGTACTCATTTGTGTACTCTTGCATGTGTACTCTTGTGTGTACTTGTGTGTGTGTACTTGTGTGTATACTCGTGTGTGTGTGTGTGTGTGTGTACTCACTTGTGGCTGTTGGAGAGGCAGGGCTGAGTTGGAGAGAGGCGTGATGGGAGGATGTCATATTCATCACTGACTTGCACTCCATTGGAAAAAGGCTGCAATGGCAAAAACACAGAGGAAGGAGAGTGAATGGAACTATGTCAGAACACTCCAGCACCTGCACTTATGAAATGTACGAGTTTGAAATGACCTGTATTTTGAGATTCTATTGCTTTGCACGTTATGTTAAAAGTCCTGTATTACACAAAATTGACTCTTGTTAACTTTAAGTCATGTTAAAACGCTGTTACCTCATCAAAAACATCTAGACTTGTTTTTTGTTTCATTCACATATGTTTGTGTAACCCTTTTTTTTAGTCTGTCTACATCTCCAAAGCTCAAAATGCTCAGTTCCACCTTGTGATGTCATGAAGTGGTAGTTTTCAAGTTAACAGCTCTTTTTACATTTAGTTCAGTAGAGATTGGGCATTCCAGAAATCAATAAACAATATTAGTCCAGGGAGATAGAAAAAGCTCCCTTGGGTGAGATTTCATTTTCTATGCACACACTGTGGAAATATAGGCATAATTAGACTGCATAGTGAAACCTTTGCGAAGACAGCTCATAGATTAAAGAGACAACGGGCAGAATTTGTATTATCAGTACAGCAACAATGATTTCTACAAGATGTATAGGGGCTAGTTACACAGAGAATTTTAAACAGGCGTTTGCTATGAACAGAGTGTGTCTTTTGGAGTCGTGCCATGTACAACAGAGATGAGTTTTAACACAGGTTCAGAGGTGGGGGGAGTAGACAGGTAGATAAAAATTGTTACTTCAAAATAATATTACTCAAGTAGAAGTATAAAATAGTGATACAAGAAAGTAAAAGGTATTTGGGAAAACTACTCCTCACCAATTTAAATAGTAACTGTTAATATAACTGCAAGGACAAATCATGCATAAAATCATATCTGAAGAAAGACAAATCATTTCATATTGTCAACATAAAGCTTTTGTCACTTGGAGACTTACAATGAACTAAAAGTAAGAGTACTGTTACTTCACTATAAAATATTACTCAAGTAGGGGTAAAAGTATGCTGCTAGAAAAATACTCTGAAAAGTACATTTTCTTTAAAAAGTTACACAATATATTAAAAAGATGTACTATGAACACCAGTGAGTTCAGATTTGGGATGTGTGCCAGCCAGACTCAAAGCAGCTGACCCTCACATTACGTAAAGGGTGTGAATGAAATCATATTTGTATTGAAAGTGTTACCAAGGCAACTCTCAATTTCACATAAAGTTTGGACTAAACCAACCTTCTGAAACATCACCATAAATACATAAAATGTAAGAAAACGGGGATAATAACACAGCCTCGTTGTGAAAGGTTCACTGTATAACTTTTCTAGAAGATGCTTTGCCTAGAATGTTTCACAATATCACATTAAACTTATCTATCCCGACTGAGACAAGCAGGTGGAACATCTTGACCAAGTTATAGGTCAGATCTGTGGAGAGGCGAGTCTACTCAAAGAAAGAAAGCATTTTTTGAGCAATAAAAAAACAATTGTAATAAATGCAAAAGTGATATCTAAAATGCTATGGAACATTTTAGGCAAAGCAATAACATCTCCATGACAACAGGCAGATGGTACACCCCCCAGCAAAGGTATATAGTATACCTTTAAAGGTGCATTGTGTAACTTTTCTGGTGGAGGGTCCTTCACCTGCTTGTTTTTATGGTCTATTTTCTATTCTGTTTTGGTCTCCATGAAAATAGAAAGTTTCAATATCATACTGTGAAACATTCCAGACAAAGCAATAACATCTCCATGGAGAAATGCATTTGACAGACCCTCCACCAGAAAAGTTACACAATGCACCGTAAAAAAAAGTTCTTAGCTGTCGTTGAAGTTAAACTTGCACAAAAAAACTACAAAAGCTATGTAAATAACTAATCAAAAAGATGCATATTAGCGGGAAGGACAATGCTCTCCACAGGGGATCTGAAGTGATCAAAGACTGCCCCAGAAGTGCAGTGAGTTAGAGCTTGTGCGTTGTTGTATAACTAAAGCCGAGTGAGGACCAAATTATGTAAATGCACTAGAGCCATTTCCATAGCAATAAATGAGGCTGCCTCGTTGGAGTGTTTTTGTTATGAATGGTCAGCTCCTTCTCTCTCTCTTATTATGAGATGATTATTACGAAACTATCTACGGGGTTTAATATTTGCAAACTGTTTCACACCTTATCAGCAAAGTGACTGGGCTTTATTCAGTCTTTTATTACATTTTTGCCACAATCGAGTCGTAAAAAATAAGTTATTAAATCAGGCCTGACACAAAATCCCTCTTGAATATGTTAAAACAATAAAAAACATGTGGACTGGCTCATAAACAAGGCCCAGCACTATCTCTCTCTTACTGTCACTGCAGAGTGTAAACAAAAGACAAGAATGTAAACTCATTAGGATTTGTATTTGTGCAACATGAAACAAAAATATCTTTCATTCATTTGGTCTGAAAATAGAACGTCTGATCCCTTCGTAAGCCAATTTGGATGTAAAGGTGCATTGTGTAACTTTTCTGGTGGAGGATCCGTCAAATGCTTTTCTTTGTAAGATGTTACTGCTTTGTCTGGAATGTTTCACAGTATGGCATTAATCTTCATGGAAACCAAACCAGACCAACCTACCAGTTAGATCTGTGGAGAGGCAATCCCATTCACAGTCAGAATGGCAGTATTTTTGAGCTACAAAACCACTTGTAATTGAATAAATCTAAGGTAGAGCTGTTTAATTAGAGGTGCGCGATATATCGATTAAATCGATTAATTCGAATTTACAGTTCAGAACGATGTGTTTTTATGAAAATCGATTTTTTTATTATTAGTATTATTTTTTACACGCGAGCGTCGAAAGCGGAACTAATGCGCTGCAGCGCTCTACACAGGTAAGTTAGCAGGGCGGAGGAGGTGTCGTATTTTTCTGCTACGACTGACCTGTGGTCCAGCCGAACGATGCAGCTCTACTTGAGTTTAACGGTACATTTTGTTAATAGTAGCTGGGCGATGCGAAGCGTTTGTCTGCAAACAGTGTATTTTCCCGAGGATCACAAGGGGGGAATAATCGTGCAAGGATTGAAAGATGCTTTCACTTCGTGGAAACTTGCAGAAGACAGACTCATCTGCATGACAACAGACCGCGGCAGCAATATGATCAAAACTTTCTAAAAGTAGCAAAAGGAGAAATTTAATTTGTCAACTGGAGTTTATTTGGTCGAATACGTTTCGCAGCTCATCCAAGCTGCTTCTTCAGTTCTGGTCAGACACTGGTGGACACTGCTTTATATCTGCTTGAAGGGTGGAGCTTAATTACGATGAAAATTACTCTGAGACAACACATATTTATTTACAGTTTCTGTTAGTCAGGTGAGTCTATTCATTATGGAGTTGTTAATAGTTTCTGTTAGTCAGGTGAGTCTATTCATTATGGAGTGGGAGTGGGGGTGTAGTTAGCATATCCATTCAGGGCCATGATGGTGTTTTCACACCTCTGGACATGTCCTGGACATGTCCTTTCTAAAAGTGTCCTTTCTAAAAGTGTTTACAATGGCCTGGTATGTTTTTTGCTTGTCAGATTGCACTTTAATCCTAAATTTAAAAAAAGAATAAAGTTAAAACTTGTTTTGAGCCATTTATTTGTCATCTGTTATTTGTTTTTGAGTAGGGCAGAGAAAAATCGATTAAAATCGGAAATCGGATTTTTTGTAAAAAAAATCAGAGATTTTATTTTTAGGCCATATCGCCCAGCTCTATGTTTAATGTCATACTGTGGAACATTACAGGCAGAGCAATGACATATCCATAGAAACATGCACTTGACGGACCCACAACCAAAAAGGTACATAGTGCACCTAGGAGAATTTATTATTAACCATACACAGATAAGATGTTAAACTTATACCATGGTCAGTAAGATTTCTAATGCTTAACTGCCATGCATTATTTTTGCACAAGCATTTCCGGCAACAGTTAATCACTGTTCTATATCACCACAGTGCGGGCATCACCGTAGCAACGGGTAAACGAATTACGGTAAATATTGTTAGAGGAGGGACTAGCTTCAACTAAAACAGACATAACTAATGCCTTGAACATCCAGAGAGAGCGAAAAGGTGGTCAGATTTAAAAGTAAACTATTTTCAGTTGGTGGGCCCATGGTATAAGCGGACTAAACATCCTTACCTCTATCATCGTTTTATAACAGTTTGTAGAAAAAAGAAAAGTACAAAAATACAGGAAGTAGCAGTGAGTAAGTCTAAAACAATACCTCTATCTATTTGTGTTACTCTGTTATTATATTATATTGTGATGTTTGAGCTACTGTATCCAAATAATTTCCCTTGTGGATCAATAAAGTTTGTCTAAGTCTAAGTCTAAGTCTATCTATGTCATCAACACTGAAAATTCTATACAAAATACAGGGACACTTGAATTTACACACAAAGGCAGTTTAAACATTCCTTCAACAGAATAAAGGCGTTTTGTCCACACTATTCCCACATATGGCACTAAGTAGGGGCCACGGCATTTATAGGGGTGTCTGAATGACCAGCAGGTGAAAATGCAGTGCACTCAAAATTTCCCACAATGCACCTTGAAAAGTAGTGGGCATCTGTGGTCAGTGAACCACAATGAATTGTAAGAGTCAGAAAAACAACAGCGTTCAGCGACAGGTGCTTAACTGGACACAACACGACTGAATGAAGCAGACAGAAGCGCTGGTTGATCCTGATTATGAATAAACCACTATTAAAGGTGCAATGTGTCACTTTTCTGGTGGAGGACCCGTCAAATGCACACAGCATGGTGTTAAAACCTTTCTATCTTCATAGAGACCAAACCAGACCAAGTTACAGGTCAGATCTGTGGAGAGGCAACCCCGCTCAGTCAGAATGGCTGTTTTTCTACAGTGCCTTGTGAAAGTATTAGCCCCCCTTGAACTTTTTGACCTTTTGCCACATTTCAGGCTTCAAACATAAAATCATAAAATAGGAATTTTTTGTGAAGAATCAACACCAAGTGGGACACAATCGTGAAGTGGAACAAAATTTATTCAATATTTTAAACTTCACCCCCCTGCAAAGTCAATACTTTGTAGAACCACTTTTGCTGCAAGTCTTTTGCAAGCAAAAGACTTTTCTTTTTTTTTTTTTCGTTTCCTTTTGCAAGTCTTTTGGGGTATGTCTCTATCAGTTTTGTACAGCTAGAGATTGAAATTTTTGCCCATTCGTCCTTGCAAAACAGCTCCAGCTCCGTAAGGTTAGATGGAGAGCGTTTGTGAACAGCAGTTTTCAGATCTTTCCACAGATTCGCAATTGGATTCAGGTTTGGACTTTGACTTTGCCATTCTAACACCTGGATATGTTTAGTTCTGAACCATTCCACTGTGCTTCCATTTTGCTTTATGTTTAGGATCATTGTCTTGTTGGAAGGTAAACCTCCATCCCAGCCACAAGCCTTTTGCAGACTCCAACAGGTTTCCTTCCAAAATTGCCCTGTATTAGGTTCCATCTTCTCATCAACTCTAACTATCTTCCCTGTCTCTGCTGAAGAAAAGCAGCCCCAGACCATGATGCTGCCACTTCCATCTTTGACAGTGAGGATGGTGTGTTCAGGGTGATGTGCAGTGTTACGTTTACCCCAAACATAAAAGTTCAATTTTGGTCTCATCTGACCAGAGCACCTTCATCCACATGTTTGTTGTGTTTCCCTGGTGGCTTGTGGCAAACTTCAAACGGGACTTTTCATGGTTTTCTTTGAGAAATGGCTTTCTTCTTGCCGCTCTTCCATAAAGGCCAGATTTGTGTAGTGTGCGACTAATAGTTGTCCTATGTACAGATTCCCCCGCCTTAGCTGTGGATCTCTGCAGTTCATCCAGACTGGTCATGGGCCTCTTGGCTGCATCTCTGGTCAGTGCTCTCTTTGCCTGGACTGAAAGTTTAGCGGGACGGCCGGGTCTTGGTAGGTTTGCAGTGGTCTGATACTCTCTCCATTTCAATATGATTGATCGAACAGTGCGAGATGTTTAAAGCTTGTGAAAAATTTTATGTCCTAATCCTGCTTTAAACTTCTCCACTTAATCCCGGACCTGCCTGGTGTGTTCCTTGGTCTTCATTATGCTGTTTGCTCCCCAATATTCTTTTAACAAACCACGGAGACCATCACAGAGCAGGTGCATTTATACTGAGACACACAGGCGGACTCTATTTATCATCATCATCATTTAGGTCAACATTGGATCATTCAGAAATCATCAGGGAACTTCTGGACTCAGTTGGCTACACTGAGAGAAAAGGGGGTGAATAATTTCGCACGCCCCACTTTTCAGTTTTTATTTGTACAAAAAGTTTAAAATATCGTGCAAGTTTCGTTCCACTTCACGACTGTGTCCCACTTGGTGTTGATTCTTCATAAAATTTTATATATTTGTGTTTGAAGCCTGAAATGCCGGAAAAAGTCAAAAAGTTCAAGGGGGGCTAATACTTTCGCAAGGCACTGTAGGTATTTTTTTTGTAACTGAATACATGTAAATTAGAGCTGTTTAATGTCATACTGTGGAACATTCCAGGCAGAGCAATGACATATCCATAAAAACAACCACACAGTGCATCTTTAAATAAACCGTTATGGTTTAAAGGTGCTAGTGTTAGCCGCTTACCTTAGCTTGAGCTGTTAAAAGATAGATAATTTAAGCACTTTAAGTTCTTTTACACTGCAGTACATATGGTATTCAGCATCATGCATGAATACAAGCCAAACAACTGCTAATCCTGGCTGTGGGGAACTGGGAACTATCCAACTTGGAACCAGAGTACAGGTTTACTGGATAATCGCCCATCTGGGAATAAGAAACAGCTCAAAACTGCCTTGTGTGTGATATTATTTCACAACTGAGCAGCCCTTGCAAACTCTAATGCTCATAGAAAAAAATATTATAAAAGCTGTCATGTTTTTGTTCCCTCTCCTGCTTTCTAATATTTCTGAATAGAGAGAAATAGGTTGTCTCATCCAGTATGCCCAGTGTATTCTGCCTCAAGATCAGGGGGAGAGAAAGAAGAAAGAAAGAAACTAAAGAACTTCTATAACTGGCCAATTCATAAAACTGTATTGACATTTGGAGAGAGACAAAACCTGTACTCAAGTAAAAATACTGTCACATCAAAATAATATCACTCTAGTAGCAGCAAAGTAGAACAGAGTAGAGATGTGGTCCAAGAAATGACTCAAGGAAGAGTAATTTCCTGTATTTAACATCATTTAAGTTCATCTAATTGGAAGCAAAAATGTAATAATGCATAAAATAAAATCACTGTAAGGAACAACTGCAAGGACAACTAAATCATACCAGAAGGAGCAAAAAAACAAATGTTCAAATCATTTAATACTGCCAACATAAAGATTTCATCACTTGCAGACTCACAGTAGGAAAAGCAATAAAAAATGTACTTAAGTAAGAGTACTCTACACTGTAAAATACAGTATTATTTAAGTAATAGTACTAGTTTTATGTCACTGTTATTCATTATAAAGTTGAGGAAATGTACCTATGTATTACCCACTTCTGCATTTATGAAAGGCCAGTTGGGTTGTAAGTTGAATGCAAAATAGGTAATAGGTAAAATAGGTATTGACGCTAACTGAAAGCACTACTCTGTTAGAAGCTTTGTTACTCAGTTTAGCTTTTACAGTAATCTGACCTTTATTTTAACACAATCTGACCAGAAATAACTGACTTGGTTGGAACTACAACAGGTGAGCTGATTTGTGTTTGTCTCTCACACACATAATTACAGTCCTCAGACAGCATTAGCATCACTGTCAGCTGTTGAGCGAAATTAAATAAAGGCAATTTAACGAGTTTTCCACATAAACCTCAATTTAATTTAATTACTAAGTATTTAATTCAGAACAATTAATTCGGAATTAAAAAACACCATGTAAACGTGGCCACTGTGTCACCATGGTAACTGCTACATGTATCTCTAATGGTGGAACGTTTAGAAAACCCCCCGCATGACGTCACTGCAGAGTATAAATATGTCAAACCATGTTACACTATGACGTAAACAATGAAAACAGGGCCACCCCAGCTCATATAAACATACAAACATACCTTACTGCTGTCTGAACTCCCGTCTCTGTGGTGGCTCCGCGTGGAGCCGATGGACGGGCAGCTCTCTGGGCGTCGGTGGAGGTGGGGGCACCCGCTCAGACCCAGCTGGGCAGGGTGCTCCGTGGCGGGGGTGCGGTGGCAGTCCGACAGGTGGGGGTCTTTGGACAGGTGCGAGTCGGGCAGGGCACTGGTGGAGGTGGAGATGGAGGAGGACAGGGGGGCGGAGAGCCAGGACAGGCGGGATTCTGGGGGGACGGGGGGCGGGCGCTCGGGGGGAGGAGGTGGAGGGGGCTCTCGCTGAGGGGGAGGGGGGGCTGGCAGAGGCTTGTCCTGCTTGCGGGACATACCTGGAGACGACTGAGGACAGAGGAGACAGAGGAGACAGAGTCAAAACACTGACGCAAAGACCATGAAGAGACAGAGCTTTTCATTCAAGCTTTCAGATGACACTTGTCTAAACATAAAAAAACAGAACTAGGTCATTTCAAGCAAGTGTGCCGCACTCACTAACTTTACCTGGACAAAATAAAGTTGTAATTTTGTATTAGGCTATAGGTTTATTTTTATTTTATTTTTATTTTAATTGAACATGTATTTGTATAGATATCATGTTAAATGTGCTCATATCACTTTATTTGATTCATGTGTTTGCCCTTTGAGTGCACTGGGTCATGGAGTTCTGGAAGTTTTGAGAAAATATGACATTCAGTCTGGTACCTCATTACTTTACATTGCAGCCCTGTACTTTTTGGGGGCGCAGCTCGGGGCGAACTCAAATCAAGTGATTGGTCTTCATAAACGTTTATCACACTCCTGACCTACTGGTACACTACACTGGTACCCTGCACTAGAAAAGTTACATAATCTACCTTTAAAATAGTTTGCAATCATTTATTTTGAATCTTTCCTTTCCTTCCTTTGAGACATTTGGCCCCCAACCACCATGTTATATCAAGTATGACTTTGTAACCAAACCAATAAGACAATTTACAGAAACCCTGACCACTGACCATTCAGACACATTTGCTATTTATTAAAACATTAAAAATAATTTAAACCTACAAATCAGAACAAAAAGTCTGAAAGCACGGTTACATAACACAATTTCAGTATATTGAATATTTAAAATTCAAGACATTAATAGCTGTGTTTTGAATATGGTTTGACCTTTAGCTGTATTACTCATGGTATTCACCGCATTACTCACTAATACTGCTCTAGCTTTGGTCTCTGAAATGAATAGAACTGTTTTCTTCACATAAGTCATTCTTTATCCCTTCTTAAAATGCATATGACAAGTTTATGTTGTTCTAATTCTTACTTCGCTTGATGGAGTAGCACTTGTGCGAATATATATCATAGTACATATTAGCCAAGTGTGAACAGAAGTTGCTCTACATGTATCTCTACTGGCAGAATGTTGCCAAAATGACACAATGCATACATAAGCAAACACAGACAAAAACGTTTTAAGATTCTCTGAAAATTCAAGAAAAAATACAAAATGGATTTAAACAGCATATTTTCAGGTGTTTTAGGTGTTTAATTTTCAACAAAAGGGGTTGTTTAACAGCACAAATCATCTCACCTCTTTCAGGTCAGATTGTGCTAAAATAAAACTCAGATTAAAGTCTTACTTGAGTAACAGTAATCTTAAGACAGAGCAGTGTCTACAGTTAGCATCACACCCCCAGGGAATGTTGACGGCATCAGGTGCAAAGTATCGACGCACAAAATTCCATCCAAAACGCAGAGACAATTTACACGCAAGGAACACATCTTTCTGACAGTTTAAACATTCATTCAAGAAACTGGAGGTGTAAAGACAGAAGCACAGACGTAAAATTATAAACTTCAGCTAAACTAAAAAACTAGAAAACAAGGAAATATGTGTAGCTTTTGAAAATCTTAAATATAATCACGTTAATTATCTTTCAGTGAAGTAAGCAGTCTATCCTGTCATATGCACTTTAAATTCTTTTCCATGCGCTTCAGAATAATGAGAAATTGGGAGGACCTTGCCATAGCGATTTACAATTTAAAACAAAATAATAATATATCTTTTGAATGTGAAAAACTTCTCAAAATGTTAGTTAAACAGGAAAACAGAAAATGCATGAATTCTCTCCTGTTATTTGGCTATAAGCTCTCAGGTGTATGTGCACTAAACAGAGCAGATGTGTGTGTCTGACCTTGGGGGAGGCGGTGGGGCTGGCCGAGGGCGAGCGGATGCCCTTCTGGATCAGGTCCAGGCGTGGGGGGACGGGGGGCAGTCCCAGGTGCTGGATGCAGTGGGCGGGGCCTGTGCTGCAGTGGGCGGAGTCTGTGACGTGGGGTTTCCGGTGCTGGCTCACAGGGGACGAGCTGGGAGACACCATGGGGGAGTTCTGACGCTCCGGACAGTGCTGTGAACAAGGGAGGAACACAGCTATTTTATATAGAATAAGTACTATATAATAACTATAATAATACATACTAAATACTGCATTAAGATATATTATTGCAAACTCAAATGGTATGACATATTAAAGTTTTTATCATGCCTTCCCTCTGTAATACGCAACTTTTTGTCTTCCATGAACAGTAAAGATTTTGCTGGTTGATGTTGCAAAACTAAACACACTAAACTTATAGTGTTAGTTTCAAGAAGTATAAAGACATCCTGTATTATTAGTCTGTCTACATCTCCAAAGCTCAAAATGTTCTGTTCCACCTTGTGATGTCATGTAGTGGTACTTAACAGCTACATTTTATCTTTAGTTCAGTAGAAATGAATGAATAAAACAATGAATGAATAAAACAAAACACAACTCCAGGTACGTTTTTGATGAAGAAATAACTTTATAACATAGATCAGAAAACAGCATAATATGGAGCCTATAAGTAGTAGTAATTATTCTACATAATAATTCTACATATTTACCTTCACACTTTCCTTCATGCACCGCTAATAAAACTGCATTAGCATATTTCTCCAGCTGTTAAATAAATCTATACAGTATACAGGGGCCATACCTTCCTGATATTAGCGAGCCCGTTCATGACCAGGCCCTCGTCTCGGTCCTCGTCCTCGTCCAGGTCGAGGAGGGGGCAGCTGTGGCGCTCCAGGAAGAAGCACTTACTGCCCTCATTGCGGGGGTCAAAGGGGTCCACGATGATGGGCTCTGTGCCTTTGATCTCACAGCGGCAGAAAGGGCAGCCCTGGCCATCTGACTCCTGCAGCAAACAAGAGGCAACTCAGTCAACGCAAGACTAAAAATACTGTCATGTTCTGTCCACTTAGAATTATATGGTTCTATGCGCGGCTCTGAGATATTGAGGTGTAAAATTCTCATAAAGCACAGTTAGGAAAGTTAGGAGTTAGGAAATGGGTTTTTACTCATATAAACGTAAATAATTGACTAAACCCCAAATGGTCAGGAACAGCAGTATATGAAAATATCAATAAAAACGTTATAATGAACCTTATAATTCTAAGGGGACAATTTACACAGATATTTTGAAGATTTATTGATGTGTTTTTGGTGCAGTAAAAATGGCATTGGCATTAAACAGAATAACACAATTCACCCACACCTCAGGCCTGTTTTATGGAGTGACTGAGGTGTTTGTGAATTGTGTTATTCTACTACTATTCAGTCATTTTAGTCATTTTGTTAAAGGTGGATTGTGTAACTTTTCTGATAGAGGGTCCGCCATCTGCTCGTCTCCATGGTGATGTTATTGCTTTGCCTGGGATGTTCCACAGTATGGCATTAAACAAATACATATTGTATTTATTCAATTACAGTAAACTACTGCAAAAGCATACATACTAATAATGTGAGTGGGCCTACTTCTCCACAGACCTGACCGATAAATTGGTGATGTAGCCGGTTTGTCTCCATGGAGATAGTTAAATTAATGCCATAATGTAGAAAATTCCAGGACTCAAGCAGGGGTTTGAACCTTGTACCAGAAAAGTTACACAGCGCACCATTAAATCAATTCATCATACGTCGTACCAATACAAAAGATTAATATTTTGATTAGTATCTAGATTTTTTTTTTTTTTTTTACTACCCAACCATATAAAGATATCAAAATTAGAAAAAAAGAATAAACACTTTTACCATTTAAATCAGTAAAGTTCAACCCAAGCACAACGTTTTTGAGTTTGCGCTCACATCTGCAGCGCACGTGAGCATCATTACGTGATCACTACTGACCTACTGTTCTGAGGCTCTGTTTTTCCCATTCAAAGAAGTCTGGCTCTGGCCACTGAACACATGTTAGCGAGACATTCTCCAGGGAAAACTGTTTTGCAACTTAACAAACCAGCGGCCACATGCTCACACATATTCCTCCAGGCAGCCCTGTCAAACCGTAAATAAGAAAATAAAAGGAATTTGGGGTTTCAGAGCATCTCCCTGTGTTAACGTGAAACTCCAATCAGAAACAGACAATATTTGAGCAGAACAAAGCGCGTTTGTGGCAGGCATATGGTTGGGGGTTCGTCTGTAGATGCACCTAAGGCATGTTTGAAACTGAAGCCTAATTGGAGTGGGAGGAGAGGGGAAGGAGTGGGAGGTTAAAAGGAAATAGGCTGAACGCTGGGAGATGGTCACGGACAGTTGAGTTACAATTGATTATGAACAGACGCAATGCAGCAGACAAAATAAAGTAATACAAACAAAGAAATATTGAGAAGTACATACACATAGATTCATAGATACAATACTTAATGTCCTACATTAGAAAAAATGACTCTAGTGAGCTTTTAGTCATGTTAGAATGTTGTTACCTCATCAAAAACATACCTGGAGTGTTTTATTTCATTTACACATGTTTGAGGAACCATTTATTATTAGTCTGTCTATATCTACACAGCTCAAAATGCTCTGTTCCACCTTGTGATGTCATGAAGTGGTAGTTTAACACCTAACAGCTACCTTTTAGCTTTTGTTCAGTAGAGATTGGCAATTCCAGGGCTGAAATTATCCAAATGATTCAAGTAAAGGTGTGGGATACTTGTATTACCACATGACATCACAAGTATTTTCCGTTCGAGAGAAGAACTCAGTCTAAATATACAGGGTTTGTGTGTTAAACGTGTGTGAATGAAACAAAACTTAAAACTTATTATAACATAGATCAGAAAATAGTGTAATACAGGCCCATTTAAATGTGCTCATATGTAGCAGTGAGAGATTCTGTACAGAAACAGAGAACAATGGCTGTCCTTGTGAATAAAAAGAGAGTTAAATTACTCATTCCAGTTCTGAAGTGATTTGATTGAGGGATCCAAATTATATTACATTCATTTTACTTTCATTGTCACAAGTTTTTGTTCAGTACACGATTGTACTTTGGACCATAAAAGGTAAATGATACAGACAAGAGATACCAAGTGTCATTATAACAGGCCATAAGCAAATTATTAAGAATAGTATTAATTATATGTAACTTTGAACCATGATTAATGGGCACTGCCTTAGCAACAAGAAGTGATTTTATTATTTTTATGCCAAAATTTGATTATTGTGTGTGTGTTTTTTGTAGCTAAATAAAAAAGGTGTTTTATTTTATTATATTTTATTAATCAAATATATTTAAAACTGTTATTCAAAAGGCCCTGAAGCTACAGTCCACAAGAACAGTTTCTTCCCCTCATGAACACTATCACCTGCCACTTTATAACACCTGTCACTTTACAACACCAGTTACTGTCACTATAACCAACTGTAATTACTTATGCTGATAGCTTTTGCAATGTGGTGCTGTCCATTTTGTATCGTATTTACCTTATTTTAATGTGTGCCCTTGTTTTTATTTTATTCATAGTATTATTCTTTGATGCTGCACCATAACACCAAAGCAAATTCCTAGTTTGTGAATGTTGTTCACAAGCAAACTGATTCTGATTCTCCAAAACTATAGCCATGCAAAACAAATAAAATAAAATACAAAATGCACTATGTAGCTTTTCTGGTGGAGAGTCCGCACCTTCTTTATTCTTTCCTCTATAGAAGTGTTATTACTTTGCAAGGGATGCTTTATAGTATGGCATTAAACTTCTCTATCACCATGGAGACAAGCAGGTGACAGCTTCAGGTCAGATCTGTCAGTCATAGTAATTATGCATGTTTTTCAAGGTATTTTTGAGTAATAAGAGTTCTTGTATAATGGAACATTACAGGCAAATCTTAATGGAGAAAAGCAGGTGGTGAGCCCTGGCCAGTAAAGATACACAGTGCAATTTTAAGTAAGAAAACTCTTGTGTGAATCATGGTGAAAAAGCAGCTTGGAAATAGTACACTAATTTGAGAAGTCCGGGATCCCATAGTCTGTATAGAGATAAAAGGGCTTCATTAGAAAGAACAGGAAATGAGTGATCAACCACTAGGCAGCTGTGAGCCAGGAGCCACCCAGGTGACTAACACTGCGGCTGGGTAAAGTTCGGAGACCACCCCCCTGAGTCACTGGTTCTGTTTGCTCACCATCACCCACGTAGGAGGATTCCCTTGTATTCTGACTCATATGAACTCATGTTATGGGGAAAGAATTCAGTTTCATATATACGCAGTGGGGTTACAGTGCGTGTGACAGCTACATGACGTGAAATCTAAAAAGGATTCCCTAAACCTGAGTCATCAACATGTACAATTCCATACAAAATGCACAACAACAATTTACGCACAATGCATTTTTCTGGCAGTTCAAACCTTCATTTAACAAAATAAAGATGTTGTCATTTATTTGTATTTGTCTAATCATAAGTATAACGCCCTTGTTGACATTATGGTTGCAAGGTAAAAGTTATAAAATTACCTTTATGTACGTCTTATCTGCTGTCCAACTAGGAAATACGTTTCTGGTGGAGGAGATGTTATTGCTTTGTCTGCAATGTTACACAGTATGGCATTAAAAGTAACTGCCTTGCATGGATTCAATTACATTTGTTTTTAATGCTCAAAGTTGTATTGAAAAACATGCAGTGACACCTCTCCACAGATCTGACCTGTAACTTGGTCGGGTCGCCTGCTTGTCTCCATGGAGATAGTGGAACATACATTTCAGCCAAAGCAATGACATCGACATGGAGACAAGCAGATAGCGTATCCTCCACTGGAAAAATTACACAATGCACCTTTAAAGGCTCTATATAAATATTGTATTATTTGTGTTTTGTTTCATTCACACGTGTTTGGGAAAACATTTATTATCAGTCTGTCTACATCTCCAAAGCTCAAACTGCTCTGTTCCACCTTGTGATGTCATGTGGTGGTAGTTCTCAAGTTAACAGCTCCTTTTAACCTTTAGTTCAGTAGCGATTGGCAATTCTACGGTTGAAATGATCCAAATGATTCTAGCGAAGCTGCACGGAGTTTTAAAACACAGTAGAGCACTTCCTGTATTAGCACATGACATCACAAGGTGGAACAGAGTGTTTTCAGTTTGAAAGAAGAACTCAATAATAAATATGCAGGGTTTGTGTGTTAAACAAGTGTGAATCAAACAAAACACAACTCCGGGTCTGTTTATGATGAGGAAACAACACTATAACAGATCAGAAAATGACATAAAATGAGCTCTTTAAATATAATCATGTTAACGACGACGAGTTCAGTGAAATACATATAGTCTAATAATGCCACATATACTTTACCATGACTTGAGCGGGAGGGGAGGGAGGTCGTAGCCACTTGTCATAACAGGAAGTGTGACAAACAAACAAAAATGGTGTAGGCGGGACTGCTCGTTTGAAAAAGCAAAACTAAATCCACCCATAACCTATCCACTGTGAAGGAATCATGAAATCAAATGTTGTGAAAGCCGAACAAACTGTGGACAGAGTGCACAGAGAGGAGGATTAGATCAGAGTTTACCAAGACTTTAATGTGAGGATTTGTGAAGCCGTATCCCGTAGGCCACAGATCCCCTTTATATCCCGTTTTAATAGAGGTTGTAGCCTTTGATCATTTGTATTCTGGTGCTGCTGGGTTTGTGTATGAGAGGGGGAGAAAAATTTCCAGCAAAACAGACACTGACATGACTTGGGATGTCATGATTAGGATTGTCAGAAAAAAATCAATACTTAGATATTAATCAATACAATACTAAACCAGTACTGAAAAAAACAGATAAATATGACAAAATCTGACTTTTACTGAAAAACTTGTATTGATCTACTATTGTATATCAGATCTTTTAACTTTATTTTCAGATATGGTAGTTAGCGTAGAATCAAAATTTGAGCATTTTTTATAAAGATTATAGTGATGATGTTAGAACTATTCACAGTAAAATACATTACAGTTCAGATCTGTGGAGAGTCGCCTCCATTCACAGAAGGAATTATTGTATTTTTGAGCAATAGAAGCACCTGTAATGAAGAACTACTACATGGATATGTTTAAAGTCATACCATGCAACATTCTGTTAACATCTCCATGGAGACAAGTAGGTAGCGGAACCTCCACCAGAAAAGTTGCGCAGTGCACCTTTAAAGAAGTCTTAATTACTTTGTTTTGTCGAAAAATATTTAGTAGAATTTTCCAGCTTTTTACTTTACTTCATAATTCCATATATCTTGCTTCGTATATTTGCTGTCTAAAATGTTAAAAGTTGCTTAAAAAAAAATAAAAACATACACATTGAATGAGACATTTGACTGGTAACTATGGAAACAGTTTTATAATGGTACATTCTGATCCGTTGGGCCACATTTATCAGCGATCTAACTTTAGCCATGAGACAACCTTTACTGGAACTGTTACGTACATTCAAATTTATCAGTTCATTTGAATATTTCTGAAACAAAACCGTTTCCAATGGAGACACTGAACCAAAACAAGCATCCAGGAAACAAAAGATGATACATGGAAAAGATTAAAGAGATAAAGAAATGAGAGACCACATGTAAACTCCTCTGAATCCTCCTCTTACCGCTGCTCTAACCCGGACAAAAATACTCACTTGTGTTCAATATAATTCAGATAATGATTTGACAAGCGAGTGGGAGTTTAATTGATTTATTTTAGACCATATGAGAAGTACATGGCTCTGGGCAAACTAGGACTGTGAATAGAGATGTATCACTCATAATAAACAAAAACACGAACAGGAATCAGAAGTTATCACAACTGCACTAAGACTCACTGAACAAAACGTGCACTATGTCACTTTTCTGGTGGAGGGTCCGTCAAATGCGTTTCTCCATGGAGATTGTTTTGCTTTGTCTGGAATCCTTTACAGTATGACATTAAACCTTTCTATCTAGAGACCAAACCAGACCAAGTTACAGGTTAGATCTGTGGAGAAGCAACCCCGCTCGCAGTCAGAATGCCTGTTTTTCTAGGTATTTTTCAGCTATAAAACTACCTGTAATTGAATAAATGTAAGGTAGAGCTGTTTAATGTCACACTGTGGAACATTCCAGGCAGAGTAACGACATATCCATAGAAACAAGCAGGTGACGGACCCCAACCAAAAAGTTACACAGTGCATATTTAAGGGTGGCTACATTGAGGATTGTAAAATATAAAATACAATAATAGTTAACTTTTCTTTGGTAGGAAATTCAATGTTTTTGAAAGAAAAATCCAAACTTATGATTCACAGATGCTGAACCTTATCATTATTTGTTAAGGACTGGCTTCACAAACTTCTCATACTTTGCAGGGACATCATGCTGGCTGTGTTCTACATGAATCACTACTGGCGTAATGTTCAGTAGTTACCATGGTGGCACAATGCACACTTTAGCAAACACTATCAAAAAAGTTGGTCTGAAAACAAAAAATACGAAATGGAACTAATTTTCATGAGCCTGTGAACAATACGATTTGATTTTCTTATATATGTTACATAATTCCAAATATCTTACTTCATACAGTATATCCGATGCCTTCTGTTTGTTTATAAAATGTAGAAAGTAGTACAAATAAAGAAAAAAAACAAAAACTGAATGAGATGGTGTTTCCAAACATTTGACTGGTAGTGTAGATCTGTTAGAAGAAGCACAATACCGTCTTATTTTTCTATACTACACCGTCTTGAGTGTGTAACCTTGGTAGTACTTAATGATGGTGAGCCTGTTCTTGGGCTCTGGTCCAGGTCTGCAGAGGGGGTGTGAGCGTCTATGGTGCAGTCGATCAATAACAGTGGGCCCAGAGCTACACTACACTATACGTCTCTGTGACATGTCTGAACGCAACGCAGATGTCCAGCGTCAAGAGCCTCGCCAAATATGAACCAAAAGGATGCTAATAATGCTAATATTCCATTAAAGGGGGTAAGAGGTTGTCCTAGAATTTCTTAATGTTATAATTTCAGATGACCAGCAGCTTATGTGCCTCTTTTGATACTTTGCAGCTGATCATGTATATCCATTACTCTTTAATCTGATCTTTTTAACAAAATCTGACCAGAAAGAACTGACTTAGCTGGAACTTCAACAAGTGCGCTGATTTGCCCCTCTCAGATAATAACATTACAGTCAGGTAGGTAGTATTAGCCAACAGTTTTTCAGTCACTCACCGTTTTTGTTGAAAATCAAACTCCTAAACAGGACCATGAACGCTCGTATTGATCACAGGTTTCTGAAAATGTGTTGTTTAATCCATTCTGTTGAGCATTCCGCCAAAAGAGATACGTGTAGAACACCCCCAGCGTGATAACAACCCGCGAAGTATTAATTTTAAAACATAGGAATTGTAAAATGTTGTGTGCAGAGTGACATGGGCCAGGCCTTTGTGAGTTTGTATGTAAGAGTAGCCATCACTAGAAGCTTGAAAACACAGTGGGATTTATACAGTATCCACTCTCAGTTTTCACTTCCGCTCTTGACTGAAGTGGAAATTTGATTAGGACAAATGCAAGGACACAGCAGGAGCAGAGGGAGGAGGTCTGTCTCTCCTGCACATAGAGCTATAGAGCGGGTGTTTTCATTATTTATTCCCTGATTCATGTTCAGATTCTTCATGATCAAACACGTGTTCTCTTTTATACTTGACAAATAATCAGGTTTAGACATTTTTCAGGCCATTAGTCTGGGCTGGAGGGGAGGGCTTCACATCAGCTCAACAGGATTAAAATTCAGGTGGAATACCAAGATATGCCATTAGTCTCTGTGGAAAAGAATCCTCGCATTGAATGGCATTGTTAAAGATGGTAATTGTAAATAATACGTTATATTTTTGTGTGGAAATAGAGCAGGGGTTTTGCTTGAAAATAACTTTTGTTTTTGTACCAATAAAAGTTATGTTTTATTGGTGTATCTGTCATTACCTATAACAACTGAATGTTCAAAATTTCCATTAAATACAATTTATTTGAGGAATAAACTGTTGTTTGAGTGGTAATTGTAGTTTCCTTGCCTAATGGAAATCTATATTGCACTCACAGGACCCACAGGCAGCCATACTAATAATGAACACATTTTTGACAAACATTATTCATAACTGATACTTTGCAGTCACACTGGTGGTTTTCTACGTGCATTTGTATTGGCGAAATGTTTAGCAGTTACCACGGTGACACAATGCACACACCAGCAAACAAACAAAAAAGTTTTAAGATCACCTGAAAACTCAAGAAACAACTAATTTTATGGAGCCTGTGATCAATACGAGCGTTCATGGTCCGTTTTATTAAAAGATGAGAGTAACTAACTGTAACTTTATGTGTGATCACCTATTGTAGTTCCAACTAAGTCAGCACTTTCTGGTCAGACTGTGTTAAAGTAAAACTTAAAGTCTAACTTGAGTAACAGAGCTTCTTACCGAGCGGTGCCTACAGTTAGCTTCAAACCCCCAAGAAATGCTGATGACGTCAACTGCAAAGTATCAATATCTTATGCTTTTTTTCTGTATCAATATGTCAACCCACCAGCCCTATGTGGAAATAACTTCTGTGCTCTAAGCCAGTATGAGTGATCATAATTTGCGTAAGTGGTGAAATTGTGGAAAACAAGCTTCACTGTGCATGTGAGTGAAGCCCGAGGAGAACGGATAGAGTGGTTTAGCTAAAGTTATCTTACCGTAAACACAAAGCGCTAATGGTTACAGTTCTGAGTCATCTGAGTACTTTCTTATTGTAGTCTCACTCTCAACAACACATGTGCCAATAGTTACTATAGTAATAATGTCCTAGTATTTTTTGTCGGTATGTTTGATGTTTTATCAGTATCATGAATCTCTAGCTGAGTCAGTATTGGATGCACAATATAAGCCAACACAATCGAATCGAAATAGCAATTTGAGTTGATTCAATATTCAAAACACAAAAGCTGCAATTCTTTAGACAATATGATGTAAAGAAGTAAATATCGTGTCACTTTATAGAAAAATCTTGCTCTACCTGTAGTTTCTTTTCTGTTCTGAAATGCATGGGATTCTTCTATTATATTTCCTCTTGTGTACTCACAATTCTACTACAATCACAATACTAATTCCAACATTGTATTGATATATCTATTGATACTTTGCAGTGACATCAGGCTAGGGGTGTTCTATGTGTATGTGTATGGCGAAATGTTCATCAGTTACCATGGTGACACAATGCACACATTAGCAAACATAGCCAAAAACTTTTTTAGATTTAAGCAGGGCATTTTCAGGAGGATTTTCGACCAAAAGGTGAGAGTGACTAACGGAAAAACTTGTAACTGTAATGTCAGTTGAGCGCTCACCTGTTGAAGTGGTGAGATTGTGCTGAAATAGTCTACCAAAGCCTCAGATAGAGCAGTGCCCACAGTTAGCATCAGCTGCTAAGTATCAGTTGCCACATGCTGTTGTTGTGTGTTTGGGATAACTTGTGTGGAGTACCTGCCAGGCGGTGAGGCAGGAGGTGCACATGAGGTGGCCACAGGGCTCGATCTTCACATCTTTGTCGTTCTCCGCACAGATCTTACACAGCTGGAACGTGGAGCCCATTTCACAGTAAAGCTCATACTGCTCCTGTGTGCGCAGAGACAAACCGTCAGTGCAGATCACGCCAAGCAAGAGCATCACACAGTGTGCGGTATATAAAATAAACACATCATCATCAGTCATGTGAACAGGAAAAACCCACATCTCTTAAAATACAATATAGAAAAGATTTACCGGCATACAAAAGACATAATGAATAGAGTTATTTAGTTATTGGTGCTTTGCTGTTACGCTGAGGCAATGTTCACAAGTTAAAATGGTGACACAATGCACACATAAGTTTTAAGAAAAGTCCAGAAAAAATACAAAATTGATTTCAACAACACATTTTCAGAAGCCTGTGATCAATACATCCATGGTCCAAAATGTGAGAGTGATTAACTGAACAACTGTTGGTAAATGGTAGCTACAGAAGCTTGTGACTGTAATGTTATTCGAAAGGGACCTCGTTCTAGTCAGACTGTGTTAAAATAAAGCTCAGATTAAAGTCTAACTTGAGTAACAGAGCTTCAGATAGAGCAGTGCCTACAGTTAGCATCACACTCCCAGGGAATGTTGATGCCATAAGCTGCAATGTATGAATATTCATATTTTACTGTCAACTTCCTGATGTTTGATGGCAACAGACTAGTAGTTAGCTAGCAAAAAGTATTATTTAATGGCAGGATAGGCCAAAACATGCCATTTCAGCCACAAGGGGTCAGCAGAGATGAGAATATTTGACTAAAAAGTATCAAAATCAGAGGTCATACACTGTGTTTTTCATTCACTATTGAAGCCACAGTTGCCCTGGGGTAGACTGGAAAAATGAGGGGGCCAATCTGCACCATCGGCCTTATGCACTCACTACATTCAAACTAGGCAAAGTGGGTGAAGTGTCTTGCCTAAAGACACAACAACAGTACACACTAGCCTAACTCTCCACTCCAACTTATCTTAGCTTCCAAGATTGGTTGAGTTTAGGCATTCTCAAGGTTTTATGACTGTGAGAGACCATCACGGCCTCTCCTTATATAGCATTTTTATTCTCTTAGTTTATAATATTTTGTGTTGTGCAAGCATGTTTTATTTATATACAGCTGACAGGAAAAGTGATGGTGCGTTCAATCAGAAACAAAATATAAGAAGTGAAAGCAAAAATTCAGTTCAGCATTTTTTTTTTGTCATTTATAAATCTGCACACAGCTCAGCACCATTTTGTCAGTGCGTAGGCCTGTCACGATAATTATTATATTGACTTATTCAATATATGGTAGCTGGAAAAATATACTTTGGGGCTCAGTATTTATCGTGTGCATATTTTTGTTGCAATAGTGGGGTGGTTTCTGCTATTTTTTATGTAAAATGGTAAGATTTGAGCTGTAGAGACATTCAAACTGCACCTAAAACTGTGGATGCAGGAAAACCGAGTCTGTGAACACTTTTAATCTGGCCTTTTACTGTTCTCTGCTATGTCTCTTTGTAACTGTTTAGTATTTTGTATTGTTTTTTACGTCACCTGCTTAGGGACAACAGACGGAATTAGCATTTTTTGTATAATCTGTCATATTTACCCTGTATTACAGACATTCTTTAAAGGTGCACTATATAACTTTTTGTTTGGGGGTTCGTTACCTGCTTGTTTCTATGAATATGTCATTCCTCTACCTGGAATGTTCCACAGTATGACATTAAACAGCTCTACTTTACATTTATTCAATTACAGGTGGTTTAATTGCTCAAAAATACCTAGAAAAACATTCACTGTGCAGCATTCCAGACAAAGCAATCACATCTATGTGGAGAAAAGCATTCGATGGACCCTCCAGAGGAAAGTTAGACAATGCACCTAAATAAAGGGATATAAATATACTAACAAAATAAATAAACATAGAGGGATGAAAAAGTAACTCCCAGTACTAATTATTGGTTCATACTGTATTAAAACGGTTTACTGAGATTAACCTGGTTTATTTATTATTGTGTCAGTGGCATAAAGTAGTTTCAATATTATCATTTATCGTTATATTTGTCTGTAGCAATATCTCATGCTTCAAAATGAGTCATCGTGACAGGCCTATGAGTGCGTGGACATTTTCCAGTCTTCCACAGTTTAAACCAGAGCAAGACCAACAGAAGAGCATCTGAATCACATTAGCCTCACCTGTGTCACTTTGATGTGATCGTGAGGCGTAGGTTCACACAGGCCGGTCAGGTCCGGGTTATAACTGCGACCGTCAGGAAACAAGTAGCTAAAAGGATAAAAAATAATAATATAAATGCATGGAAACACTTAAGAATAACTACATTTGAATAGTCTTAAAGGGCTCATATTACACCGTTTTCTGAGCTACTGTAATGTCGTAATGTTTCATCACAATGTTTCATCACGCGAGCCACCACCAGGGGTGACTTGGTCATACCCCTCAGACGGACCACTTTTGGTCAGAATGTATTATCTGTCCAAGGTGGGAATCTGTGGAATAATCTACCACAAGCACTGAAAGAATGTCCTACGTATAGTTCTTTTAAAGCTCAAATGAAAAATTGGTTATGGTCAAACCAAACATGTCCTCATGTATAGTTGCACTATGATTTTAAAAGATCTTTTATGGACACATATTTGCATGTATTGAAGCTGTGGCCAAATTGACTGCAAAATAATGGGAATTGTGCAATGACTGGACTGTGAAATAATTTGGACTGTATGGACTGTATGGAGTGTGTAATAATGGGAACTGTGCAATGAGTGGGTGTGCAATAATGGGAACTGTGCAATGTATGGAATGTGCAATAATGGGAACTGTGCAATATATGGAGTGTGCAATAATGGGAACTGTGCATTGTATGGAGTGTGTAATAATGGGAACTGTGCAATAATGGGAACTGTGCAATGTATGGAGTGTGCAATAATGGGAACTGTGCAATGTATGGAGTGTGCAATAATGGGAACTGTGCAATGTATGGAATGTGCAATAATGGGAACTGTGCAATATATGGAGTGTGCAATAATGGGAACTGTGCATTGTATGGAGTGTGTAATAATGGGAACTGTGCAATAATGGGAACTATGCAATGTATGGAGTGTGCAATAATGGGAACTGTGCAATGTATGGAGTGTGCAATAATGGGAACTGTGCAATGTATGGAGTGTGCAATAATGGGAACTGTGCAATGAGTGGTATTTTATTTGCTGTTTTTAATGTTGTGACCCCAGCCCTTTGGGACAACGGATGGAAATTAGCCTTAGGCTACAATCCGGTGTGTTTACATTCATGTTGTGTCATGATTGTCCATTAACATGCTCTGTCCCAATCAAATAAATAAATAAAAAAAAAATAAATAAATAAATAAAACAAACACACCTGGAGTTGTGTTTTGTTTCATCGCACGTTTCTACTGAACAAAAGGTAAATGGAGCTGAAAAGTACCACTACATGACATCACAAGGTGGAACAGAGCATTTTGAGCTTTGGATAATAATAATAATAGGGTAAATTTTGCGTTATATAGGACCTTTAATAAAACATGAAGAAAGATTCACAATAAACAAATTTTTTTATTAAGAATGATTCATAAATAATTTACTACTACTACAACTATGACTACAACTACTATTACTATACTACAACTACAACTACAACTACTACTACTACTTTTTTTAAATTAACTTGTTATGTAATGAAAATGTGATAGTAGAAGTAGTGCTATTACTTGATCAGATAGATCGCTGTTGCCTTATATGCATCTAATCTGGTACAGCCATTTTATCTTATACTTGTGTTTTTAGCATCGCAATATCCTGCCAAGAGTTGAAGAAGTTTCCTTTTTAAAATGACATTGACAAACACTTGAAACTTCCAGTGGCTCAAACGCAAGATTAAGATTGATCTGAAAAGTATAAAAAGAAATATTTTCAAATGTGAATTAAAAAAGACGATTTTCCCAAGACTATTTCATTTCATTTGGGAAAGAATTTGATATTAATTTAAGAAAGAAAGAAAGAAAGAAAGAACCCACAAATAATTATGTCGACAACAAATATGACAACAGACAGCTGGGTGCCTCATTTCAACTGAGAGTTAATTTGGAAAATGTTTTGAGCGGAATTGAAGCATTTGAGAGTGACAGATGAAAGCCTGTGTGAGGGGACCGTCTTTGCCCCCAGAGGTGCTTGGGCCTCCATGCTTGATCAAAACCAGAAAGGCTTCAAACAGGACCCCCAAACCCACCCTCCCTTTCCGCCCCGGTACAATGGAGCCACAGCCAATTGCCAGTGATGGATGACAGAAAAGAAACACGCAGAAAGAGGATAAAGTATGTTTGATGTTGCCTTGACGATGTGAGATTAGCAAGTACAAAACTGACTTATTTCGTTAAAGAAGTGGCTTTGTGCGACAGGCTTAAAACTATTTAAGTGAGACGTCGTTAGTCAATTATAATTATTCATTATTATTATTCATTACATTTACTGAGGTAACCTTTTTATAAGATGTTACTTCCTAGAGTTTTTACTGAGTTTACTCCTACTTGAGTTGAGTTGAGATATTTAGGCATGCACTGATCTGATTTGAGCTTTTTCAGTTCCAATACAGATTTTGACACTGTAGCTTTAAGGATCTGCCAATACCCGATATTGACAGATTCCAGTGCAGAGACTGAAAACAGCATTTACCAGTATTTCCTTTAAACAAGAATAACACAAGCCAAAACTGTTACGTAGCCGTTATTACCCCACAATTAACTACAGAACACATTTGCATAAAGGGTCTTTCTGGGTCAACTACTGCCAGTAAACGGTCTTATTACATCAATAAAACCAGCGAATCCAGCAAATTTCTCAGTATCAGATCTGTGCAACCCTAAGTATATTTTACAGAGTAACAATACTCTGACTCAAGTAAAAGTTTTGGTGACTCTGACCACTGTGGGTAAGTATATAGTGACAAAAGCTTTTTGTTGACAATATTAAATGATTTGAACATTTGTGTTTCTTGCACCGCTGCTTCAGATATGATTTTAGTTTTTGTGGTCTGTCCTTTAAAAATACCAGATCACTACAACTTCAATATTACTAGAGTACAACACACAACACACAACCACTCTCTGACACACAACTGTTTGTAGCTTGTTCACATGGTTGAGCCCAGCTGATCAATAAAACAACATGGGGTGACAGAGTGGAAGAGAGGAGGGAAGGAGAAAGATAAAGAGATAGATAGATAGAGAGCGAGGGAAAGAGAAAGAGAGGATGGGATATAGGGAGAAGGGGAGGGGGTGTGATACAGGGAGAGAGAACAGCGGGGAAGAGTGGGAGAGGAGGAGAAAAAGGGAGTAAGAGAGGGAGGAGAGAGAGAGAAAAAAGAGGGAGTGGGTTTATAGAAGGGATGGGAGAGGAGGGGGGGTGAGAGAGGGGAGAAAGAGAGAGTGGGATAGAAGTAGAGAGAGGGAGGAGAGTGAGTGAGAGTGAGTGAGGGAATGAGGGAGGGAGAGGTGACGTACAAGCCCTCCCTGTATCCGTCGATGAGAGCCTGGAACAGAGGCTTGTTATGGGGGATGGTCTGGAGGATGTTGCCGTCGTTGGTCACATATCCGATGGCCCACTGGCCCAGCCGTGTGCAGCTCAGTCTGAAGATGTAACTACGGCAACACAAACACAAACACGTGTCAAACAATGCATCAAAAAACGGGAAAAAGAAGCTAGTTAGTTAATGTTTTATTATAAATCTTACAAAGCTTTTCATAATTTACAGTGTTTCCAGTGATTCAGTTGATACAATTCAATCTGTTCCAACAGGAGTCGGCTCACTGGGCTTAACAAAATTCTCAGTTTAACCAACAGAAAGTCAGAAAATCAAACAGTGAAACAACTGGTCAATAACAGACAAGCAGATCAACTAATATTCACAGTTAATGAAAGAGTTCTTTTGTTTGGTGACAAATGTACACTAGAAATATACCAGTAAAGTACAAAATAATAATGTATTCTTTATTTTATGCCAAAATAAAGTTGCTTTATGTAACTTCTCTGGTGGAGGACCCATCACCAGCTTGTCTCCGTGGAGATGTAATCGATTTGCCTGGAATGTTCCACTGCATGGCATTAAACTTATCTAACTTCACAGAGACAAGGCAAGTTACAGGTCTGATCTGTGGAGAATCGAACCGGTTCACAGTAAAAATGCATTTGAAAATGTATTTAAGCTATAAAAACCATGTTTAATGCCATACTGTGGAACATTCCAGACAAACAGGTGGTGAAAAGTTACATAGTGTTATATATTTTTATTGAGGTATCAGAATATCCATACAAGATTTACAGATCGAATTTTTTCCCTTTACATTTTTCTTATTTTCAAACTCCCCATCTTAATAATACATGTCAAATCCAGATATTATCAAAAGTGAAATAAAGGAAAACAAAAAAAAAGTTCCTTCACTGTTATATTTTTGAAATTAAGTAATCCTAACACATCACAAAACCACAGAGATATTAAAGGAACTGCAGCAGATTTGCAGAGAAGCAACATATTGTACCCAGCTATAAGTGATGTAAAACTAGTATTTTGGAAAGAGGCTGATACGACTCCTGCATTGATCTACAACCTGCGTAAATTTACATTGATGATCCACATCTTATTCTGTATAAATATATATAAAAATAGTGAACTTTAATTCATATTACACTAGACTGTTCTGTTGAGCCTGTGGTGTTTGGCTCTTTAAAAACACTCACTGATAAGAGCTGGGCCTTCACACTTCATGTTTATCCAACATTGACTGGGATGGATCGCAACAGGATGCCATAATGATCGCTGCCTGATGTATTTGTGTGAACTTCCTGATTAAAGTTGCTCCACTAGCTTTCAGAGAACTCAAGTCATGGCATTCTTGACTTTCAACCTCTTAAAACAACTTTTCAAAATGTCCTTGGGAACATTCAGAACTTAAACAATAAAAAAAGCAATAGCTAAAAATGTGGTGAAAAAGAAATCAGCAAAACCATAGAACCTCAATGAAAAAGTTGTACATTATTCATGGATAAACTTGTCAAACTTTTGCACTTTTAAAATCACTTCTTCACTAAAAATCTTGACACATGGAAAAAGCTGTTACCTTTAACCACTAACCCCTACTTAAGTCAAACACTTGATTTTAGACGTGCTGTAAAATTGCCCTTCTCTCACCGCACCACTCAGCTACGAATGAATCATCGCCAGCCATTCTATTTTCATTTTATGTCAGATTCATGCATAAATATTGACTATTCTCAAACTGATTTAAGAAAGAATATCTCTGAAAGGAAATATTATAAAACTCGGCTGTGTAGACGTATGCTTAAAGGTGCGTTGCGTAACTTTTTGGTAACGTCACCTGCTTGACTGTGTAGATGGCATTTAATTTAACTATCTCCATGGAGACAAGCAACCACATCACCAGGGCGAGTTACAGGTCAGATCTAATATGATGGTAATAATGTATGTTTTTGCGGTAGTTTTGAGAAATTAAAAAAACTTAATTGAATAAATACAACGTATATTTGTTTAATGCCATATGTGGAACATTCCAGGCAAAGCAATAGCATCACCATGGAGACAAGCAGATGGCAGACTCTCTACCAGAAAAGTTACACAGTGCATCTTTAAAGTATCTGTCTGACAGGACAACATTCGTACAACTCACCGTTTGTCCTGTCAATCTTCTTTCATCTTTGCACTGTTTTTCTTTACTACGTCTTGTATAAAGCTGAGAGACATATTTGTATTTACTATATTTCTATAATTTTATTTTTACTTCTACATATACATTTACATAATTATGCCTTATTTGATACAAATCGCTATTTTTGCTAGTTATTTTGAATTTATTATTACCATTTATATTTATGCTCTCTGTTATTATAATATATTGTGATGTATGAGCAACTGTGTCCAAATAACTTCACTTATGGATCAATAAAGTTTGTCTAAGTCTAAAGTTATTGATCTAGAGTTTGATTTTTACATTTAGACTGGACAAAAAAGGGTTAAGCGGTTGTTGATAGTTGATAAGCTATAGTACCAAAATGCAGTGCTATAGTGACACCAAAAATGTTTGATAAAATAAGTAATTAAATTAATTCTGCCCCCAAAATAGTGAACTGGGTTTTTTCTCATTCTTGTGGACTCAAATCTCGTAGGTATTGTGTCTCATTCCAACCCTACTATCTATCTGTCTGTCTGTCTGTCTGAGTGTATCTATCTATCCATCTTCCAATACCGCCCTAATCATGGGTTTCAATTTCTAGTTTATAGGTGACATTTTCAGGACTTTTTGAGGACATTTCAAAAGTCTCTCCATCTTCTTCTATCGTCTGGATTGAGAACAGAAAAGCAACAATCAGTGGAGTGCTCACTGCCTCTGCGCTCTCCACAAGAGGACTGAGGAACGCTGCAGAGAAAGTCAAATAAAACAAGTCCAAAGTATCTCTACTGAAGAAATTGTAAAGATGTAGCAGTTAACTTGAAAACTACCGCTTCATGACATCACAAGGTGGAGTATTTGAGCTTTGGACATGTAGACTAGTAACGCAGGTTTGCTCAAACAAAACACAACTGTTCAAGAATCAATTTTGTGTAATATTGGACTTTTCAAACAGTTTGCCATAATCCAAACGTGTTCCTCATTTACCTTTTAAATTCAAGCATCCTAATGATTCACCCTGATGAGTTTATAAGCACAATTTTGTACACGTCCGGATTTAATTATTTAAATTCCTTGGGCCCTACACGGTAATGAAACCTTGTCGAACTTGAAAGCAGTTCAGTGAATACATCTACATACATCGAACCTGTTACTTAAATCGAAGCAAATGTTATTCTTCCTCTAGTGCGGCGTGAACTTTCTACGTGTCTATATTTTATAAAACAAATCATCAACACACAATGGCTGCTGCTGCATCCTTCAGCATTATCACAGAGGGACTTCCGAGTTCAAACTATGGCTGAATACAAAAGGAAATGGCTCAGCAGAACAGGGAACAATCTGAATTTCAAAACGACAGAAGAGAGGGCTCATAAACAGACAGGGTTTAGAGCTGGTCCACAGACACATGCACTCAGCGCTCTCTATCAGGGATTTGACTGGAGTTTCTGCCTCATTTGTTCATGTTTGCAAAGTGATAAAAGACTGCCCGAAGCAAGTCTCAGGAGGCTAAAGGATCTCAGCCTGTGTATCATTTTAAAGAACATTATGATGAGGAGCAATATGTGACTTTCTGGAGGTGGCACGACACCTGCATGATTCAATGGAAATAGAAAGTTAAAACTAGGGATGCACCAATACTGAAAAATGAGCAGGATCGGATATTCTGCCTAATATTCTGCCGATATCCTGGTTGGACAGATAAACTGATGTCATAAGACTATTTACTGGTCGTAGGCCCAGAAAGTCTTGTAATGTTTGAGCTTTAATTTATACAAAGCTGTTCTGTGGTTACTTGAGAAATAAATAACAGCTACATAACCCATTTGAATCCATTCTGTCTAATTTTGTTTTAGTTTAAAGAAAATAAAAGCTGGTTTCAGTTTCTGCACTGGTCGGTTGATATTAGCTAACGGCAGATATTTAAAGCTATAGTATCGGAATCGGAACGGAAAAAGCTAGTTAAAACCATGCTTAGGAAAACCTGCAAATAACAGCCAGGATTGCTGGTTTAGTGTATGCCACATACTTGTCTCCATGAAGATTTTAACGCTTTCCCTAGAATGTTCCACACTATGGCATTAGACATAACTACAGGTCTAATCTGTGGAGAGACGCCCCTGCTCACAGTACGAGTATGAATGCATGCTTTTCAGTGTATGTTTGTGCCGTAAAACATCTGTAATGCTGATGTGGAATATTCCAGGAAAAGCAACACAATCTCTGCATCAGAAAAGTTACACAGTGTACCTTTAAATCAGCTGTGAAAATTTCATTTAACTCACTCCATTTGTGTGATTTGAAAGAAAGCGTTGCCATTTGAAGTTGTTCCATTCTGTGAAGATTGACTCATTGATTTGAATTATAAGTGATTTTTCAGAACATAACAAATACCGACTTCGTTCAGAACAGTTGACCTCCACTGACAAAAATACAATAATTGCTTCCAGCTCAATTGTAGAGCACCACTTTAGCCACTTTTGTATGAGCAGAAACGTTGTTAGTAATTTGTGTTAGCATCAATTATAAATGAATCACTAGTTCTAACGGGCACACCGTCATATGAAAGCATGACTGAGAGGGCCACACTGTGTAGATCTGTATAGCACATATTTCTCACTTTCTTTGTGTTCTTGACGTGTCTCTCCTTCTGTGAACGTGTGGGTGAGAGCTTGTGTCCAAATGTTTTCATGTCCAATGTGTCCAATTGACTGATCGCCCCCATGAGCAGCTGCGACTGTGGTGTGTGAGGCCCGCGGCGGCCATTTTGGTTCATAAA
Organism: Taenioides sp. WSHXM2023; assembly: GCA_029959045.1. Taxonomy (NCBI): domain Eukaryota; kingdom Metazoa; phylum Chordata; class Actinopteri; order Gobiiformes; family Gobiidae; genus Taenioides; species Taenioides sp. WSHXM2023. The sequence continues at coordinate 22,034,310 of CM057098.1, read as the reverse complement.
GATGGTATTTACATGAATCACCTGGTTACCGGCATTGTCATTCATTTACAGAATCTGCGTCAATCATGCTTGACTATACTTTAATTATTTTACTTGCCAGAAAAAGAATAACTGTAACTGTAGCCTTAGTTCGCCATTCATTTAAATTAAACAGTTTGAGAGTTTCATAACTATATTTTTAGATGAAAATGTGTAAAATACCATAACATGATCACCAAACACATTCAATATTACACTAAAGTCAGCTGATGTTTCTCAGTACTGATCTGCTCCTGTTTAAGTAAAATGTAAATTAAAAAAACTTTATTTAAAAGGGCACGTTTTCATGTATTTGTGCAAAAATGTGCCTTGCCTCAGTAAAGATATATTGTACAAACAGCTGCTGAAGTCAATATAAGTTTGCCCTGTACCGTCTGCATCAAATTATTAAGTGTTTTATTTCCCGAGAAGCAGGAAGTATGTGGTTAGCATGCTAGTTGAATGCATAAGGCAAGTGAGGAATAACTTTGAACAGCTGCAAAATGAATTAGTTGTTTTTCACATTTTTAAGTAAAATGGGGTACAGCACCTTTAACTTGAAAAAAGAGAAAAGTGACAGATGTTTGTCCGTGGATGTGTTGCAGCAGTAAGTGACGAGCATTTGAGTGCACTGTATACATTTGCATTGACTTGCTGCCCGCCCACCGCCCTCACACACATGCACGCACGCACGCACGCACACACACACACACACACACACACACGCACACACACACACACACACATTAGCTCTCCTGTCATTATCCGCTCTGCTCTACCGTGTTGCCACAGAGCGCAGCTAATCACAGGGCATGGCTAGGCTTGCTCGGGGCGATGCTAACCACCAGCGCTCCATAAATCAGCACTCAAGGTTTTTAAAAGTTCAATTTAACTCTTTTAATAAAAAACTGCCACAAGGACAGGGGGAAAAACCAGAACCAAATGTACGTGTGTTCAGTCACTTCTCCAAATGCTACTCTTACAGATGAGGGCCATTATTTTCGAGATGGTTCTATGTTTTGATATTTGAGTCAAACTTGTCGAGCTAGTGACAATGTGCATTAGAGGTGGGAGAAGTATATGAAAAACAGAATATTAAGCATATGTCTATGTTTATAACTATGAAAAATAACTTCAAAAAGAGATAGAAAAGTTCTTTATAAAGTAATATTTCTGTATTTGTAGTTAATTTTATAGTCAGTTAACGCTTCATGTGATAGCTGAACCTAGAGTTGTCAAAAGTATTGAAAATCAGATACTAATAAATATAAAAAACTAGTATCAAAACTAGATACTCATTTGAGCAGGTATTGATACTAAAAAAAAAGTCAATTTCACAAGACAGAAATGAACCTTTCCTGAATAGCTGTAGAATAAAAAACCAATGGACCACTATGGAATCTACGTGGTGGGATTACACAGATAGAAGACCACATGATAATATAAGAAAGTATTATATATATTATTTAATCTTGAAAATCACATTCTATTGAGTCTATTCCTTAGTACCAAATCAAGACATTCTAACACCTAAAACTCAACCAAGACAACAGGCACATTTCAGCACATTCTTGATGCATTGTGAAAATACTGTCTGAATATTGCTATGCCAAAACAATAATTATATATATATGTATATATAAATAAATTTTGGGCAATTTGTAATATAATGCTAACAGACAGGAGACAAGTTTATTTCGAGCATCACTCAAAATAAAAATGACATGTTTTATGTTTTATTGCCTTTTATACATCACATATTGAATGTGTTCCTATGGCTTTGTTCCCTTTATGGAGGTCCAGATGTTTGTACTGATCCGGACCAGTCGGAGCCGATTTACTCAAATGTGAAACAGAGCTTTGGCAGACGGGATTCCTACACACTACTGCCTTCAGAAGCTCAGAGATACAAAGATACACATGGTTTTATATATATACTACAGATAGATACCTGATTTGGGCACACATTAGCAAATCTGATAAGATTTTAGATGGTTAAAAAAAAAAAAAAAAGGATCCTATTGTTCTTGGTCCCATTTAGGTGATTAATTTTCAACAAAAATGAGTGCAACTAACTGAAAAAAATGTGGGTCAGCTAGTTTGCAATTGTAATGTAATTTCGGTTTAACAGTATACATACTATGCAAATACAGCTTTAAATGATCAGATTGTGTGAAAACAAAACTCATGAAAAAGAGCTTCAGACAGACCAGTGCTTCCAGTTAGGGTCACATCCTCAGGGAGTGTTAATGACAAAACTTCCATAGGGATAAAACAATGTTAAACTTTAAACTGCGGTGGAAGAATGCAATAATGTTTTTTGTTTTGTTTTGTTTTTTATTGTGTGTCTTAATTGCTGTTTGTACGGTGTCCTTGAGCGTCCAGAAAGGCGCCTTTTAAAAATATGCATTACTATTATTAACTCCTGGATAACTACCTTAGAGAAAGAAGAAGTGGACTAAGGGACTGTGACGTCACCCATAACGTTCGGCTCCAGTCAAATGAGGCTCAATGGCTAGCAGTTATAAGGGCGAGTTTTACATTAGGAATAGGAATTTATTCATGGACAAAATAGTGAAATAAAAACACTGCAGCAGTTACAGAGAGAGTTGAGATTAGAGTCGATGGAGCCGGAAGGACCCCCATGGTCACTTCTGATTTGGAAAAAAAAAAAAGTGTATTTAATCTCCATCTCGAAATCTCAATTGGTAACATGAAAACAGAAAATTCTGATGCATGTACAACGAACACACTCTTAAGCTCTATAATAATCTCCAACTGAAAATTCACAAATGTCCCTTTGAGTGTGATCACAGTGTCACAGAGGCGGTTTGCTAACTGCTAAATATTCATGAGCATATGTGCAGGCCGAGCAGATCAATGCTTATATCTGTGCAAATTGGATCCTCAGACAGTATGTTGACTTCCAGACCTGGCTGGGCTTGTGCACTGAGACAACAACAAGAAGCTGCAAGTCACCGGCGCCCTGGGCTCCTAATAAGTCAGGGGTAAACAAATGTACGCTTTTACAAACGCTACAGCAACACAAGGGGCAGTCAGGGTCATATTCTAAGCCTTGTAGTTTTACGTTTTATCTTATCACTAAGGCAGGTTACCAGATTTTAAACATGCAGTAAGTCATTTTTCTGGAGGGAGGAGGAAGACTGCAAAGCCTGAAATCTATGGTAGTATGGCAGTAAACGTTTCTTTATTGTTACTGTGAGCAGGGTCACTTTTCCATAAATCTAACCTGATTGTTTCCATGGAGAGAGAAAAGTTAAATGAAAAGCTACAGAACATTCTAGGCAAATTCATTTTCATGGAAAGTAAGCAGCAGAAAAACTGACATAGTGCACCCTTAATTTGAATAATTGTCTGCACGTTGCAAATAAGATGAGCTGTTTGTATCACAATGTAATAGTTTCCCTTAGTAAACCATTTCATTCATTATGACATTAGAAAGACAACATTAAATGATCTCATAAATACTAAATCTTGAACATTTACCTGCTTTCTGATTACAGCAAACTACATATATTATATATTATTATATATTTAGTGTTTCAAATATTTTTATTGGAAGCATGAAACAATATTCAAACGATATACATTATGACCCTACATGTACAGTACGTAACCTTGGATGGATTCTCACGATATACTTGTGTTCACAAACTCACGAGAATCCATCTTGGCGTGCGCCTGCTGTATGGTTAATTGGACGGGCGGACCAATCTCAGAACAGCACTGAGGTTTATGTGGAAGCCAAAAGCGAAGCGCTCAAATGAACCAAAACAAACATGGCGATGCCAACAGACGTACTTCAGTCTGTTTTTAGTGTCAGTATGGACTATTTTGTAAGGTACGCGCTCAGTGAGTTTGGGGACAGGGAAGATGCCTGTGCTTTTTTGATTTTCCGTCTTGTTCTGCTGTTGTAACGCTTTGACTAATCAGATTCAAATAGTCATCATGACACTTATAACATGTTGAATTTCATCAAAACCACTCACCTGCCAGGCTTGTTGATGTACTTGTGCAGTCTTGCTTTGACTTCGTCGTAGGTGAGAAAGGCCATGTACCCCGGATGTGTCACAGCTAAGAAGTTCCAGTTCCTCAGAATGGATCCCCACGGCTGCAACACAGACCACCAATAAAGTCAAACCCCAACGCCACCATTCTTCACACCCTCACAACATCGCTGAGATGAAAACAAATATGCCGACTTGGCTGTGTCTGATCCTCTGGCCGACGCTAAATTAAACAATAACTTGTGATAGCCTGTGATATGAAGCCAGATTGGCCACTCGCATTTTGGAAAGAGGCAGGACGCAGAGTGCCCAGTTGTTTTTGGAAGACTTTACTGGTGCTTTGAGGTTTTCTGCAGTGAAAAGATAGACCCATGCCAAGCCATCTGAAGCAGAAACAATAAGAGAAGCCTCCATTGCTGTTGCTGCAGTCTTGGCTTCATGGTTTTAACTAGCTTTCCTCATATTGATCGATCTCAATTTTCGTTCTCTTTTTTTTTTTTTATAGCAAAATAAAAAAAATAAGTATTGACATGGACAAAACAGACTTGAAATTTGTGGATTTTAACACAAAAAATATCAAAACAACTCCAAAATACCTGCTTTCACTCACAGAGGACTGGCTGTAGATCTCTCTATTAATAAGACCCCAGCTGATTATTGACTATGAATCTTGGGCGTGATTCAAATTCATTTAATTGCCCGGCCCTAGTATTAAAGGCCCTGTACCCAATTTTTTCCCATGCGTTTGAGTAAAATGTGTCTTGCCTCAGTAGGCTACAGATGTCAGATTTTGCATGTGGTCTCTCTAATTAGAAAGTGTTTTATTGTCCGGTAATCAGGAAGTACATGTTAGCATGCTGCTCTGGTCTCTGAGAGTTGTGAAAAGCACTTATGAATAATTAGGATGCTCGGAATGCATAATGTAAGTGAGGAATAACTTTAGACCACTATAAATCTTTGAAAATGAACTCGCTCTGTTTTTAAGACAGTAAAAATCAGGTACAGCAACTTTAAAGGGCCTGTATTAAGTTATTTTCTGATCTACGTTATAAGGTCGTTTCCTCATCAAAAACATCCCTGGAGTTGTGTTTTGTTTCACTGACACATGTTTAACACACAAATGCTGCATATTTAGTTCTTCTCTCAAACAGAAGACATTCTGTTCCACCTTGTGATGTCATGTGGTAATACAGGAAGTGCTCCACTGTGTTTTTATACTCTATGCACCTTCACTAGAGTCTTTTGGATCATTTCAGCTCTGGAATTGCTAATCTCTACTGAACAAAAAGTAAAAGGAGCTGTTAACTTGAAAACTACTGCTTCATGTCATCACAATGCGGAGATAGACTAATAATAAAGGATTACTCAAAACACAACTCCAGGTGTGTTTTTGATGAGGTAACAGCATTACAACATGGCTTAAAGCTCACAAGAGTCCATTTTGCGTAATATCGGACCTTTCACACAGACACATACACTTTTTTACCTAATCACAAACAGAACATGAAACTGAAAACGCCAATTTCACATGTATAACTTTAACGACCACCTCGCTAGTCTGTATATGCGGGTGGTACATTGGTTTGACATTTGCTAGTGAGCGCCAGGCTGCAGGCTAATTGTGATGGCATTGATGGAGAAGCAGTTAGCCCAAATGAAGAGCTGAAGTTAGGGGGGCATTGTGTGTAGACTGGGCTGATAATGCCAGCTGGCTGCCTGTGACGCCAAGTGCCACAGCATCTCTATAGTGTGTGTTCGCCCAATGGAGACAATGATCCAGTGGGCACACCGCAAGGACGCACTGGCACGAGACACACGCTGAGCCGGCTCCTGGATTTGTTAATAGCACTGGAGGGAGAACAGTCAAAAGAATGATTACAGAAAATGGTTTTAACATTGTCCTTCAAGGTCAAATCAAGGATATGGGATTAAAAAATGATCTGAAAATATTTGATGATGAAAAGTAATTAAGCTGCCTGATAGTCACAGAAGTTTAAAGGTGCCTTGTGTGACTTTTCTGGTGAAGGGTACATCGAATGCTTTTTTTCATGGAAATGTTATTACCGTATTTTCCGGACTATAAGCCGCTACTTTTTTCTCACACTTTGAACCCTGCGGCTTATACACCGATGCGGCTCATATATGGACGGATTATTCGTCTATGAACACAGCGGATGCGCGCGCAGCTCGAGTGCAGAAAGCGCCGCTGTCTGTGCGGTGAACATGGGTTAGGGTTAGTTAGAACACTCGCTAGCGCTGTTGTCAGCACTAAAACAGTTTATCGCTGCGTGATAAAATAAGTTCTGCTGCTAAATGAACATTAGTGAGTGGGATACGTCTTAATGACCCGTATGTGTTAAATGCAGGTGAAGCGTAAATGACGAGACGAAACGTCTCAAAATTCAGTAGCGGGACATCCACTCATACATGATCGATACAACTAACCCCGACCCCCGGAGAGCCTCAAATCCTGTTGAAATCCTACAAGACACTGACATGATACAAGACACTGACATGATACAAGACACTGACATGATACAAGACATTGACATGATCCCAGACAGGACAGCGGCTCTTTCTGCTCGAGACATGCGCAGTAGAGCGCCAGAGCGACTCTCGCGCGTGACGAACTGACTCAATGCAAAAAGACGACAAAAGCTTTAGAGGCAATACAAGCAGATGCTCGGAACTTGAAAACTTCTTGAAGACGTGGACACCTGCGGCTTATAGACAGGTGCGGCCTATATATGTACAAAAATAAAATTCTTTGAAAATTTAGTTGATGCGGCTTATATTCAGGTGCGCTCAATAGTCCGGAAAATACGGTACTTTGTCTGAAACGTTTCGCAATTTGATATTAAACCTTTCTATCTTCATAAAGACCAAACCAGACCAAGTTATAGGTCAGAGCTGTGGAGAGGTGACCCCATTCACAATCAGAGTGACTGTTTTACTAGGTATTTTTTAGCTTTAAAAAAAAGTAATTGAATAAATAAAAAGTAGAACTGTGAAACATTCCAGACAGACCAATGACATATCCATAGAAACAAGCAAGTGACGAACCCCCCACCCAAAAGTTACACGTAACTATAAAACTAGAGAATACTGCATGAATATGACCCATCTGTGTCTGTGAAGTAAACATGATAATAAAACAAAACAAAAAAGAGTGCACTCGCAGGCACAAAAACATTATAATAATGTAAAATGTGCTAAAATTCTCAACCCAATTTTGTAATCAAAAACATGCATGAGGGCCTTCCTTTAGTTTGTTAAATTTGATAGCCAAAACCCAATATACAGTATGCCAGCTCATGGCATTCTAAGCTGTGATTGTAGTAAAGCAGTAAAGCCATCAAGAGTCAAGATTTTATTGCCATTGTCAGATATAAATAGACCGAAAACATCTAAATTTAGAACATCAAACACTGTATAGTTTTGGTGTAAAGTGCAATACCAAAGTGCATCCCCATAATTTTTAAAATCAGTAGAAGCACAATATTTCACGCTTAAACTGTTTGAGTTCACATGTACAGTATTATGTCATTACCTTCAAGACACATGCTTAAAACTGACTGATCCACTGGCAAAACAGTAGGACCTAATTATTGGAAATGAAAAGACATCTAAAACAAAGAGCCCACAAAGAGCTATAACAGTCACTACTATGAATATCTTTATTAAACTCCTCCCGACACTCAATATCTAATTTGCAAAAGAGACCTTTAAATCTATGCATTCTCTCTTTATTATAGTCCTCTCATCATCCGCAACCTTTTCACCTGAAGCCGAGGGCAGCAGGTGTGAGCGCTTGGCTGGAAATCTAAACCTCGGTCTTTGGGGCTGAGGCATAAAAGAGCACTGGGCTGTGGTTGAGACTTACACTAAATTGCTGCATAATGGTGACTCATTTTGGCAGTTGGACGATTTGGGTTTTTACTCATAATCCTATTCACCTTTCACCAGCATACGTTTCCATTAGACATGCAAAATATTTCACGTTAGGGTTGAAAAAGAAACCGCAAATAGAAAAGGAATCAAAATTTGAGTATGCAAAATTGTCAAACCGCAAAAACTACAGTTCTTTAGATAACAGAATATATGTGTACTCTGTCTTTCAAACGTCCTATATTACGCAAAATGTACTCTTTTGAGCTTAAAGTCATGTTATAATGTTGTTACCTCCTCAAAAACAGACCTGGAGTTGTGTTTTCTTTCATTCACACATGTTTGAGTGACCCTGTATATTAGTCTGTCTGCATCTCCAAAGCTCAAAATGCTCTGTTCCACCTTGTGATGTCATGAAGCAGTAGTTTTCAAGTTAACAGCTTCTTTTACCTTTACTTCAGTAGTGACTGGCAATTCTAGGGTTGAAATTATCCAAATGTTTCTAGTGAAAGTGTGTGGAGTTTGAGAGAAGAACTCAATATATATATAAATATATATTGAATAAATACGTATGCAGGGTTTGTGTGTTAAACCTGTGAATGAAACAAAACACAACTCCAGGTCTGTTTGTGATGAGGAAGCAACGTTATGGGCCCTTTAAGAGAAGAAAATCTTCTTGTACCTGTAGTTTAACCTTTGGTCCTCTACAAATATGTTCTGAAACACATTGGATTCTTGTATTCGTATCAGTTCACATTTCAGTCTTTTCTCAAATGTTAATACTTCTGTGTACTCTGACTAGAATCCTACATTATAAAGACAAAAGTATCTCTGACTTATAAAAACAGGTTATAGATGATATTTGGAATTGAGAAAACCCTTTTAGGTTGCCTGCCTGTGGTGACTCAGTGGGATCGTGATTAACCTTGACGCCATTTATTATTTATACGGAGCATTTATTAATATTGATGGGAGTAAATAGACAGAACACATTCAAAGCCCAGGTGCAAAAACAATGTGAAATGTGTGGTATTTTCCCCCGAGAGGATTATCTATAAGCACCTAGTTAGTCATAAGAGTCTCATTTTGTCTCTTTGTGCCCAAATCAGTTTCAGCTCCGCTTCAGCTTCCCACCTAAATTCTCTAGTCATGATTCAAAAGGCCAAGGGCATTTCTGAAACCACAAAATCTGTTAAAAATGTGATATGTATTAACAGATGGCATTTAAAGGGTCTATATTATGCAAATTTGACTCTTTAAGACATAGAATGTTGCCGTCCTCAAAAACATACCTGGAGTTGTGTTTTGTTTTATTTACACGTTTGAGTAATCCTGCGTTATTAGTCCTTCTACATTTCCAAAACTCAAAATGCTCTGTTCCACCTTGTGATTTCAGGATGCGGTGGTTTTTAAGCAAACAGCGACCTTTTACCTTTAATTCAGTAGAGACGTGCAATTCCAGGGCTGAAATTATACAAACGATTCATTCTAGTGAAGGTGTATGGTTCAAAAACATAGCTGAGCATTTCCATTAGCACCACATGACATCACAAGGTGGAACAGTGGAAGAGCTCAGCTTAAATATGCAGGATTTGTGTGTTAAACATGTGTGAATGGAACAAAACAAACACAACTCCAGGTATGTTTGTGATGAGGAAACAACATTATAATATGGGCTCTTTAATCCCTTATCTGATAACCGTTTTATATTGCAATGACAATATTACTGCAAAAAATGTAATATACTTTTTGACACAATGAGTTCAGTCAAAGTTCACTTTACTTTCTGTGCAGACTTTGCATGTTTTCTTCTGGTGTCTGGGTGGGTTTCCTCAGGGCACTCTGGTTCTCCCCTCAACCCCTGGCGCTACAGGTAAAATTCTCCATACACCTTCACTAGAATAATTTCCACTAGATGATTTCAGGCCTAGATTTACCCATCTCTACTGAACAAAAGGTAAAAGGTAGCTGTTTATTTGAAGACTACCACTACATGATATCAGAAGGTGGAACAGAGCATTTTAAGCGATTGAGGTATGTTTTTGATTATATTAGATTGTATTTGATTTAGATTTAGATTATAACATGGTAACCCAATGCTAGTGTAAGGAAAACAGTTCATTTGTTTTAGTCAGAGGGAGAGCATTGTGTTGTTGCCATGTATTTATTTTCTGTATCAATAACTGCACCAGCCAATACTACAAGATCAATATAATGTACAACACTAATCCTCTAGATTTATTTTAGGAAGACATAAATAAGACTCTGTGACACTAATCCCAGCCGAATCCGAGCTAAAGTCTAATTTTTCACGGCAGGACGGAGCATGCTACAAAAGGACACAAAAGGTTCTGTCAAAACACAACATGGCTCAGGGGCCGGACGCCCACACAGCATCTTGAGGCCACATGAGCCTCTAATCTGTCGACACGAGGAGGAGAAAGCCAATCCACTGCTCTGGAGCAAATACTGCAGTGGTGGAAAGTAACAAAGTAGAAGTAGTAAAGCACTGTACTTAAAGGTGCACTGTGGGTCCTCTATCCCCCTGTTTTTGTGGAGATGTTATTGTTTTTGTCTAGAATGACCCACACTATGTCATTAAACTTGTCTATTTCCATGGAGACAAGCCCGCAATGCCTCCGGGTCAAGTTACAGGTCAGATCTGAACCAGAAAAGTATAGATTTTTGGTATCTGTACTTTACTTAAAAGTACACTATACAACTTGTTTATGTAACCCATCACCTTCTTGTTTCTATGGATATGTCATTTCCCTGCTTAGAATGTTCCACAGTAAAACATTAAACAGCTTTACTTTACATTTATTAAATTACAGGTGGTTTTGAAGCTCAAAAACACCTAGAAAAACAGGCATTCTGACTGTGAGCGGGTGAGTCGCCTCTCCACAGATCTGACCTGTAACTTGGTCTTGTTTGGTCTCCATGAAGACAGAAAGTGAAACATTCTAGACAAAGCAGTAACACCTCCATGAAGAAAAGCATTTGATGGACCTTTCACCAGAAAAGTTACACAATGCACCTTTAAAAATGCAAACAAATCACTAAAGTGTTTCATTCTGCTATTTATTTATTGTAGCTCATCATTTTTTTAACAATATTGTAGATTTAGAATAGTTTTGGGGTTTAAATCTGCTCTTGGATTGTTAATCATAGTGCATCTTCTATATTTACTTAAGTAATACCAAAAATAGTTATCGTGACAGGCCTAATCAGCACTGCTCCCTCTTTGCCCCTGTAACGTTATAATCAAAGCACTGGAAAAGTTTTTGATCATGCGCTCGGCCCCTCTGTGTGTTTTGTGAGTTGGAATAATTGTTAGTGAAAACAGAAGGGCAAAAAGTCATCTGCCTCAACACACAAACTCAACCTGTGCCTTTACTGTTCATGAGAAGAAGAAGGAGGGCAGTTTTTTTTTTAGTTGTAACTGGGCTGAGTTCACTTTCTCTGGTTCAAAACATAAATGTCTTACTTGAAAAGGTCACAGATAGTTTGTGGGGGTGTAGACAAATCTAGTACGCAGTGCAGCTTGTTCTCTTGTTTAAATAAGGGACTGTCAGTGTCTTAAAAATTACTTATTTTAGTATAAATATTTAAAGCTGTATTATTCGCTTTAGTAGACATTTAAATATATCTAACCAGTTCCTACATACGGCTCTTTCTACTGAACAAATTCCTCATCAGAAACATACCTGGAGTTTTGTTTTCTGCAGTCCTGCATATTTAGGCTGAGTTTGATCTTGTGATGTCATGTAGTAATACTTGAAGTGCTCCACTGTGTTTTTAAACTCCATGCACCTTCACTAGAATCATCTGAATCTCTAATCCCTACTGAACTAAAGGTTAGAGGTAGCTATTAACTTCAAAACTACAGTAACATGACATCACAAGGTGGAACAGAGTATTTTGAGCTTTGGAGATGTAGACAGACAGATAAAAGGTCACTCAAACATGTGTGAATGAAATAAAATACAACTCCTACTATGTTTTTGAGGAGGTATCAGCATTGCAACATGGCTAAAGGCGCAAAAGAATAAATTTTGTGTAATATAGGACCTTTAAAACTACATTCATTTTTAAGAATAAAAGATGGTTACCCCACAGTGACATTTTTAAAGACATCCGTTCTAGTATTGCACCATTGTGTGTGTGTGTGTGTGTGTGTGTGCGCGTGTGTGTACCTGAAAAAGGCGTGTGAAAATGTCAAACTCAAACACAGAGATGTAGTCGTTACAGGTGAGGTCGATGGTGGACTTGAGGGCCATGGCCTCCAGACCGGAGCTGATGGGGTGCACCTCATGAAGGCACTGTCGGAACACTTTCCACGGTACGATTGTCCTGCAAAAACAACAGACATTTTTACTTTGGTATCATTTAACTTGTTTTTCATCATAGTAATTTCTTAAAAGGGCCCAAAATACGCTATTTTCTGACCTATGTTATATATAGTATAGTTTCCTCATCAAAAACATACCTGAAGTTGTGTTTTGTTCCACTCACACATGTTTAACACACAGACCCTGCATATTTAGGCAGAGTTCTTCTGTCAAACGGAAAACACACTGTTCAACCTTGTGATGTCACGTGGGAATGTGTTTTTAAATTCCATACACCTTCACTAGAATCATTTGGATGATTTCAGACCTGGAATTTCCCGTCTCTACTGAACCAAAGGTAAAACTACAGCTACATGACATCACAAGGTGGAACAGAGCATTTTAAGAGCTGGAGATTTAGACAGGGTTACTCAAAAACACAACTCCAAGCCTGTTTTTGTTAACAACATTCTAAAATGGCTGAAAGCTCACGTGAGTCGATTTGGAGACAAGCAGGCGGCATGAGCAGGCCATGCTATAGGTCAGAACTTAATGCCATACTGTGAGACATTTCAGGAAAAGTAAGAATAGCCTCACGCTCCTCCTATGAACCTGCATGAAACTGAAGTCAACTTTACTCTACAGGGACAATAAAGTGTACCTTGAAGTTCAGTTTAAGGTTTTGTACAGACACTTTGCAGCATTAAACTGTCATATTAAACATGTCTTTCCTTTGATAACCTCATGTGAACCAGTCAAAATTCTGCATTATATTTTAGGTCAAAGGTCATGGCCAGATATGATGTGCCCTTTCATGCAGACACCACCTCACTCTATTGTGGCTCACTTCCTGTCATAGTTCCACTTAAAAACAGCAACAACAACAAGCTAAGTTTAGCCAATAACTTCAAGACAGACTTTACCACCACTACTATATGTTCAGATAGGATGTATTCATACTTAGACTTAGACAAACTTTATTGATCCACAAGGGAAATTATGTGGACACTGTAGCTCACACATCACAATAAATATAATAACAAAGAGCAAAAATATAAATGGTGTGTGGAGTCGCCCTTATTCACACAAGGAACTGTTGTATTTTTGAGGAATAGAAACACCCGTAATGAATAAATGCTAGATGAATATGTTAAATGTCATACCATGGAACATTCCAGGGAAAGCAATAACATCTCCATGGAGATAAGTAGGCTAGGCAGAAAAGTTGCGCAGTGAACCTTTAACAAAGATCTTTTTGTATGTGTATTAGAGTCTGTATAGTCTAGATCACTGGCAATCAAACTTTTCACACTAAGTACTACCAAAGAAAAGATCTGGCTTTCCGAGTACTATTAGAACTAAACCAGGTCTATAACAGGACTATTCCAGGTCAAATCTAGGGTTAAACCAGGTCTTAAAGTGGACTACATTATTTCCACTGTATCCTGCAAAAAAACGATATCTAGGCAAGTTAAAATAACTTAAATTAAGAACATTTTACTTTATTTGAGTAGTAATAAATAGGTACAAGTAATAATTAACTTAATAATAACTAGTCATGATTAGTCAATAAACAGTCATAGCCCTAAACAAATAAAAAGTGTATTTTAATTTACCAAAATGCAAACTAATCCCAGTCTCTTAAACACTGCAAGTAAAAATGTCATGACTTGACACGATGACAAATGCGGAGAACAGAAACAGAACGTGGTCTTGTGAGTGGTGTAAAAGACCTAAAGAGTACAGGCCGGCTCTGAAATGAGGAGTGGCAGGTCCATTAGTGGGACATTTCCACTGGTGTTTCCTCATTGAGAGCAGAGCTGTATATGAGGCCAGAGATTTCATTTTACCTCCGAGGCGCTCTCTCTCTCTCTCTTCTCCCTCCCTCTCTCATCTCAGCTCATACATTTAGAACTTTACGCTCAGTGATTCAGCACAAAATTCAGAACAGCGTAAACCATCAGCTGTCTGTTGTTCTGCAGTACGGCTGTCAAAAGTATTGAAAATCAGATACTCATTTGAGCAGGTATCAATACTAAAAAGCCACGGTCATAGAACAGAAAAGAACCTTTCCTGAATCATTTTAAAATTATTACACAGGTATGAGACCACATGGTAAAGTCAAAGAACATGCTACGATTTGATGGTGTTCAAAATCATTTTTTTTTTTTTTTGCCTAAAGAAGGGCTCTATATTGCACTATTTTCTGATCTATGTTATAATGTTTCCTCATCAAAAACATACCTGGAGTTGTTTCATTCACACATGTTAAACACACAAACCCTGCATGTGTTCTTCTCTCAAGCTGAAAACACTCTGTTCCACCTTGTGATGTCATGTAGTAATACAGGAAGCGCTCCATTGTGTTATTAAACTCCATACATCTTCACTAGAATCATTTGGATCATTTCAATTCTTGAATTGTCAGTCTCTAAACTAAAAAGGTAAAATGTAGCTGTTAACTTGAAAACTACCACTACATGACATCACAAGGTGGAACAGAGCATTTTGAGATTTAGACAGGGTTACTCAAACATGTGTAAATGAAATAAAACACAACTCCAGGTGTTTCTGAGGAGAGAACAACATTCTAACATGGCTTAAAGCTCACGAGAGTTTTGCATATCATTGTGGTATCAGAATCAGTATTGGTCTCAAGTCTATTCCTTAGTATCAAAGTCAAAAGTTTGAAATGTTAGTGTTACAACAACACTAGATTCAGCACAAAAAACGTGCATACACCATCAGGTGCCTCTTGTTCTACAGTACAATATAAAAGCTCCCTTGAAGAACATGAACTATTTTTGCAAACTGTTATGGTGCCCACTGCTCCGAACAAGCCGCCCTAGTAACACTGAAGGACGAAAGTAAGAGGACAGTTTTCAAAAGGCCATAAAACTATTGCATAGGGAGACACTGTTAGAAAAGTGCAAGTTTTAAAGTTTTACTAGTTTGAAATGGGACTTTACATTCATTATTGCACAATTGTTAAAAGGGCCCATATTCAGGGCCCAATCTCAGCTCAACAAAAGGTAAAAGGCAGCTGTTAACTACAACTACATGACATCACAAGGTGGAGCTGAGCATTTTGAGCTTTGCAGGTGACTAATAATACTTACTCAAACATGTGTGAATGAAACACAACTCCATGTTTTTGTGGAAGTAAAAACACTAGCAGTCAGTCAGTTTTACGTAATATAAGACTTTTAATGGAAAACCTTATCTCAAGCTGTGATTTGACAAAACTAGGGATACACAGATACTGGTATTGTATAAATCAACACTGATCCAGGAATATTTACTGAATCGGGTACTGCTTGTTATGATATGATGTTTAACTGGATGTAATAAGTATATTTACTGACTAATGTAGGCCCAGAATGTCTCATAATGTTTGAACTGTTTTTTCATACAAAGATTCCTTGTACTAGCATGATAAATAACAGTTACATAACAAAATTGGATACACTTTGTAATAAGTGCCCTTTTCAGTCCCGGCACTGATATCAGTTCATTTTGGGTAAAATATTGATATTGGTATTAGAACTTAAAAGGTTGGATCGGTGCATCACTAAAAACATCTTCTATTCCTTATTATCTCGGTATCTCGGTATGTGAATAATTTAAACACAAATTAAGCACTGTCATTGTGAAAAAGAAATATATCACTGGATAATAATTCATCTTCTATTTTCATTGAAAAGCAGCCCTTTTTAGAGCTTTTAGTTATGTTATAGTTGTTTCCCTTCACCATTTACCCTCTCAAAGTTGCATTTGGAGTGATTTGTACATGTTTGAGCAATCACTTATTTTCAAGAAGCCATATTGCCAATCAACCTCCCGCTGCAAACTTGTTTCTTTTATTAAGTTGTTTAGATGAATAGTCCAATTTAATATCTGCAAATTATAATATAATGATCCACGGATGTCACAGATTGGTACTTTATAGCAGACAGAAGCATAATA
This sequence comes from Taenioides sp. WSHXM2023, assembly GCA_029959045.1. Lineage (NCBI taxonomy): Eukaryota > Metazoa > Chordata > Actinopteri > Gobiiformes > Gobiidae > Taenioides > Taenioides sp. WSHXM2023. Next base: position 22,018,079 of record CM057098.1, on the reverse strand, counting down.
GGTCTTTCTTACAGTATATATCTCCAACATGTCACCATTTTCATTTTTACATTTCCAGCTCTAGACAATTACCCACGCAGTAGTTCACATATACTGCGTAGTAGCAATGATCTCTGACTGTGAGCGCAGCATTTCTGAGTCTATTTGCCTAATTAACAGTGAGCAGAGAAGAGATAACGATTCAATCTACAGCAAAAGAGTCATAAAGCACAGCTGGGGTGCACACGCACAATGTGAGCTGTGGACAGATTGTTTACACAGAGAGATGATAATGGCAGACAGAAGAGGACACAAGCTCGTGTCATAACCCCAGCTACTGAGAAGGCTCCACTGGTGTGTAATAAGACAGCAGCAACACAGGGACGGAGGAGGGACACGGGGAGAGAGGTGTAAGGGAGGGCAAGACAGAGACAAAGAAGAGAGAGAGAGAGGAGAAGAGAGAGGGGGAGAGGGGAACAGGGAGGGATGAACAAAGGAGAGGGAGAAGAGAGAGAAAGAAATAGAGAAAAATGGGCAAAGAAGACAGACGGGGGTACGAGGAAGCGTGGACAAATGAGAGAAAGAGATAGAGAGACAGGAAGAGAGAGGGAGAGAGAGAGAGGAGAAGAGAATGCTGGAGAGAGAGAGAGAAAGAGGGAGGAGGAGACAGGAAAAGAGGAAGAGAAAGAAAGAGAGCGAGAGAGAGAGAGAGTGAGAGGAAAGGTAGAGAGAACAGGAAAAAGGAGGCAGGATAATGAGGAAGTGTCCAGCACACAGCACAGCTCCCTGACCCCAGAGTCCAGCAGCTTCACAGCTTCTTTTCACACTGCTCATAATTATAAAGTCTCCCCTAAAAGCAACGCCAGTGTTCACGGCTAACGGGGACACGACTCTAGCTGGACTCATAAAAGATGTAATATTAACCCAGGTTTGAACACAGAAACACAGTTGGTACAGGCACAACTAAAGAACAATAACTCATTCTGAATTGTGATATTAAAGGTGCATTGTGCAACTTTTCTGGTGGAGGGGCCATTAAATACTTAAAGATACACAGTGTACCTTTAAAACAGAAAATATCACGATACTGAAATTACTTTAAAGGTACTATATTACGCAAAATTGACTCCTGTGAGCTTTCATTTACACATGTTTGAGTAACCTTGGTTTACCCTGGTCTGTCTACATGTGTGAATGAAACAAAACAAAACTCCAGGTACGTTTTTGATGAGGAAATAACACAAAGATCAGAGAATAGCGCAATATGAATTTATACCATTGACATAATAACTCTGAAGCAGGATAATAACAGTGAATCTTTTTTTAAATGTACAATATCCTAGAAAATATAAATAGTTGATAGAGTAGCTGTCGTAAAACATTGTGATTGCGATTTCTGTTTCAATAATGGGATTCTGTTCAAAGTTGAAAAAAGCCTGAAATATGAACAACTGACAAACTAATGCAAGAATCACATTTCAAAATGTGTTTGTACAGATCTAAACTGCATAACAACTGCTAATCTTATAGAATAAGAATAAGGATGTTTTGTTGTTTGTGGAAGAAATTACTACACTTTTGCTTTAGTGTCCTGTCTTAACTCTTGCATGTTTGAAGTCCATAGACTGTATAAAGAAGTGGAGTGTGATGTTGCCCATAGTGTTCGCCTCCAGTCAAATGAAGCTCACGAGGCTAGCAGTTACAGGAGTGAATCTGGAGCCATATTAGGAATAGGAATTTATTTACAGATAAAACTGCGAACATTTTAAGATGAAAATGATGAGGCTTACTGCACCAGTTACAGAGAAAGGGGTGACAGTTCTTCAGTGTAAAGTGAACTGGAGCCAGAACCGCCCCCATGATCACTTCCTATTTGGTGATGGCTAGTGGGTTAGCTATGTGAATTTATATATATAGTGTATGTTGAGAGAGCAGAGGAAGTGCTCCACAGCCCACAGTGATATTTAACACATGGACAGCACTGATGGCAGAGTGGACTCAGGTCATGTGACCCAGGTAATGGAGTGAGCTCATGGTCAGGCTGACGGGGCTGGATCTGAGACACTGGGACTCAGCGACACAGAGTGACCTTGGCTGGAGCTTCATTTATAAGAGGAGGGAAAGTCTGTGCTCCTCTGCAGCTCACTCACGGCTCTCCTGATGAGACATACATAAGGCCAGGGAGGCAGGCTTTGTAACTGATAAGGGCTGGGTAATATGATGGAATAAATAATCAATCAATTATGTTTTTGTTCTTAAAGTTCCATATTGCGCAAAATTGACTCTTGTGAGCTTTAAGCCACGTTAGAATATTGTTAAATCTTCAAAAAACATGTCCGGACTGGAGTTGTGTTTTGTTTCATCCACACAAAAGTAATTCTTTTATTATTAGTCTGTCTACATCTCCAATGCTCAAAATGTTCCACCTTGTGATCATCATCTTAACAGCGACCTTTTACCTTTTGTTTAAACACAGTGGAGCACTTCCTGTATTGCCACATGACATCACAAGGTGGAAGTGTTTTCTTTTGAGAGAAGAAGTCAGCCTAAATATGCAGGGTGTGTGTTAAAAATGTGTGAATTAAATAAAACACAAGTCCAGGTATGTTTGTGATGAGGAACCATTATAACAGATCAGAAAATAACACAATATGGGCCCTTTAATATTGACCAATCACATATCCAGATATTAATCAATACTAAAATTAGTATAAGCAATCTTCTTATTTGAACAAGTACTGATACTGAAACATGATTTGTAAATGACTTGTGCTCTACAAATAAACTTCCCCTTCCTCGTTTTTATAAAACATTGGACTTTAGAGTCTGATCTATGACTACAGTGTAATCATCCACAATAACTTTTAAACGATTTTTTATTATTTCTCTTTCACTTTTGTCTTTTCCACTTTGTTTTTTCTTGCCTGTATAATTTTCCTCATCAAAACGTGCACAGATGGGAGCAATCTGAACTAAATCTGGTTACTCTCATCAGATGTAACTGTTTATAAGACATTTAAATTATCGGATTACTCCCTAAATTAGATAATGATCAGATTTTTGGCGAGCATGTAAAAACCGCCATCGCTATTGAGGTATTGTGTATTCTGGGCACTGGCTCCTTTTCAAGTGCAACGTGATACTAAATTAACAGTGTAAGTTAGAGTCAAACACTTCCTGGTTTATAAATGACACTTTAATGCCTTCAGGAAAAACAGTGGAACTGTAAACAATACGTTAATGACTAAATGGTGGAACCCAAGGCTAAAAATACTAAAAATAGTGACCTACCTAATGTCCACACAGTTTCATCTGAGGGCCAAACAAACAATTATAAAAACATTCATTAATTTCATATATTATAAGAGCTAGAAGTTAGAGCTGCATTATATATGACAATTAGAGTTGGTACAATTATTTCGCTAATAGAATGTCCTCTGTGGAAAACTAAATATCCTGTCTTTTTATAGAAAATTCTTTTATATCTGTAGTTTAGACCTCTACAAGCATTACCTGACCAGCCAGAACGAAACGCAAAACTTTCCCTGATTTCAGAAGGCGTGATTGACAGGCGGATTAACCAATCAGGGAGAGGCATGCTACGTTCCTGTCAAAAACAAACATGGCTGCTTGCACATAAAAAAGAGAAAAAAACAACATTAAAGACTGAGAAACACCATGGATTTTCAAAATATTACTTATCTCAGGTAAAATAAGTTACATATTTTGTTCTGAGTCTGAAATCCTACTTTTTAAAGGAAAAATTGCAGTTATTTTGTTTTCAATACAGAGGAAAAAGCATGAATACATTTTGTTGTAAGAAACCTAAAGATTAAAACCTTAACAAACGACCCCATTTGAGTCGTTCTTGAGGCAGAATTGAGACAAAATTACCTCCCATTAACTTCATTCAGCCTGTTTATTTAGAGAAGAGTGGCTATTTGATTCCCACTTATCTCCTTCTTGGTCTATTTCGGGCCACAAACACAACAAATTAAGCCATTCATCAAATTAATACATGTCTATTTTGTCAATAAACAAGCTGGATTCCAAGTCGCTAAAGGCGTAATAGAGAGCGAAGAGGAGCTAAGGCTTCCAATGGTTCTGATAAAGCAATAATGATGTTTTCAGAACAGACAAAAACAAGATGTGCGTTGATTTACTGGAGGGAAAAATACAATAGATCAAACTTGAAGCCATACTTTTCTATAAGTCTATGAGCATTAACTACACAGTGGTAAATTAGTACTAAATAGTGAAGTCCATATAACTGATTGATGGTGATAGAAGCTCCTGTTGGGTCATATTTATACAATATTTAGCTGACTGACAACAGAACAGATGCTACAAATAAAGCTAATTGATACTTTGCAGTAACATCATGATGGGGATGTTCTACATGTAAGTCTTTCATCAGTTACCATGGTGACACAATGCACACATTAGCAAATACAGCCAAAATGTTTTTAAAAACTCAGGAAAAAAAATATTAAATGGATTTAAACAACAATCAATCAATTCAATCGATCAAAATAACAGAATGATCCAATACTTAACTAGCGAAGTCACGTATTCATCGTTCTACAGTTCAAATCACAATTTCAGCAAAGAAAAAAACTAAAAATATTCATGTCAAGTGTCAAATTTGGTCCTGTCTATGTATTTTTAGCATTAATGATACTTGTTCAAAAGAGTATCTGTGTAGATTTGATACTTGATTTAGTATTGTTTAGTATCATAGTATTCATACTTTTATATTTTTCTGTGCAGTTCATCAAACTTTAACCAAGATCAAGACTCAGTCACTTGTAATCATCAATGATCAGTAAAAGCACGTGATTTTGGAGCAGAGTTAAGAATTAAGAGGAAGAATTACTTTGTGTTAAATGGGCCTGATGAAACGTCCAATATATGTTCAACAAATTAATAATGAAAGACATTTTTATTTGTTTTTAATAAGATAAAGTTAAATTTGAATGCAAAAAAGAGTTCAATAGAAGGATGATTTAATTTGTCATATTACTCAGCCCTAATCAGGCCTACCTAAATATGCAGGATTTGTGTTAAACATGTGTGAACGAAACAGAACAAATCCAGGTATGTTTTTGCATTAAAACATAGATCAGAAAATAGCACAATATAACATGATCCCTTTAACATGATCCCAACCTCAAGAGGAGTAGTTTCAGATACTAATGAGGATCTAAATAAACAAAAGACAGTGTTTATTTTTTGTCTATGTTTTTGTCTGTGTAATTGGTTATAACAAGCTCTAATTAATCAGCGTTAGTGTTGACAAGCTTCATTTGTATGTGTCTGACCAAAATATACACCAATTAAAATCCATCACAAATGAGCAGTTTCCATTGTATTAAGTGATATGGAAAAAGCATCAGAGGAAGCTGAAGCAGACAGGATCATGACCCGAGCTCAGCTGTGATGTTACTGAGACACAGAGACGGCAGCTGGCCAGGGCGTGTCCTTATGTGTGTGTGAGAAGGTATTTATCACATTGTGGGGACTGAAATCTGTACGTGGACTAACATTATGGGGACCTGGCTCCTGTAGGACATTGATTCTCAAATTTTTCACCAAAAGTGCCACCAGATCTAAACCAGGACTATCCCAGGAGTAAATTAAGGCTTTACAATTGAGACAAAATCATTGCTACAGATTTTTTTTTTTTTTTTTTTTTTAACAGTAAATGCTGATTGTGAGTGGAGGAGTCATGCATCACAGTCTGAGAAACGCTGCATTAGGGGGACAAAAATCAGGTACTCAGCAATGGCTTAAAGGTCAGGTATGGGTTAAAATATGTTTAGGTTAGGCAAGTAGTGATGGTTAAAGAGCCGCTAAACGCCTGCGCTAGCGTTAACTCCGCCCACAGTCAAAATTTGAAAGTGAGAGCGCCAATAGCATACTGTCAATGGAGAGTGACAGCGACGCGAGTTTCGCCATGGAGCGCAGCTCGGTGTAGGCGGGGCTAAGAGGGGGTCCTCACGTATCACCCGTAGACCGTGAGATAACCATGATTGGCCGCGCTTGTCACGTAATAACCTGCATCTGACTCATGGGCGGCCGTTTGTCCAACCCGGAAATTCCAGTGTAGTGGTCCTAAAGAGGCCGGTACAGACACGACTTTTGATCCAAAAGACTTACACTTAAGACTTAGACACACTTTATTGATCCACAAGGGAAATTATTACACATTAGCTCACTAATCACAAAATAATACAATAACAAAGAGTAAAAATATAAATGGTAATAAATTCTAAATAAATAGCAAGAGACAGGTGTCAAATAAGGCATAATTATATAAGTGTATATAAGTCAAAATAAAATGGAAAAATAAATAATACAAATATAAAATCACAGCTATATACAAAAGACAAGAAAGACAAAAATGGTATGATGATTGACAAGTCATTGAAAAGTCAGATTTTTAACAAATATGCACTAAACTGCCACAATAAGGCCGGGGATAGTTATACACTTCTTTTTTTAGACCCATTTACAGAGTTAATCAGTAAAAAAAAAAGTGGTTTTGGTGTTTAATGGCTCTTTAAAGGTGCACAATGTAACTGTTATGGTGGAGGGTCAGCCACCTGCTTGTTTCTCTGGAGAGTTCCACAGTATGACATTAAACTTATCCATCTCTGTAGAGAAAAGCAACTACTAGGTCAAGTTACAGGTCAGACAAGTGGAGAGCCAACACCGCTAATATAACATGTTTTCTGAGGTATTTTGTGCAATAAAAACACATGTGATTGGATAAATTGTATATTTAATGCAATTTTGGGGAACATTATATGCAAATTAATAACATCTCCATGGAGACAAGCAGGTGACATACCCTTCACCAGAAAAGTTACATCGTGCACCTTTAACATTAGGCTCAGTCTCAAGAAATGATCGCTCCACTGTGTTTTTACTAAAGAAAAGGTAAAAGGTAGCTGTTAACTTGAAAACTACAGAAATATGACATGAACGCAAGTAAGTGTAATGTGTGTGTGTGTGCGTGTGTGTGTCTGTGTGTATAGGTGTGGTACTTGTCTCAGCTGCACAGACGCTCTTTTATGTCATTCAAATGGAGCAGCCTCGCCACGCTTCAACCGCCAGGAAACTGATAGTGTCTTTAAGATATAAGCCCACGGGAAGTACACACAGGCTGGCTACAGAATGAGCCTGTCTGTCAATGCATGTATCATTAAAAAGGATAACAAAAGATCAGAAATAAAACTATTTAAATAATATATAAGACATACATAGTGTAGATATAGGGCATCTCTGGTAGTTCTCAATAGTAGCAGGTCCCATCATCTCAGAATGAATTACTGAACGCAGATAATGAACAGTCTACATTTAAAGGGCCCATATTAGACTATTTTCTGATCGTCCTCATCAAAAACATGATAAGGAAACAGGTTTTGTTTTTGTTTTGTTTCATTCACACAAATCCTGCTGCATATTTAAGCTGAGTTCTTCCCTCAAATGGAAAGCACTCTATTCCGCCTTGTAATGTGAAGTGGTAATACGGGAAGTGCTCCACTGTGTTTTTAAACGCCATACACCCTATACACTAGAATCATTTGGATGAATGCAGCCCTGGAATTGCCAATTTCTACTGAACCAAAGGTAAAAGGCAGAGTGTGAAACAAAACATGTTTTAAAGCTCACAAGAGTCAATTTTGTGTCAATTTTAAGCTCACTTTTTTATTGTTTAAACACTGCAGATGGAAACTCCTTCTGATCTTTTAAGAATGGCTCAAATGCAATGGAGAGATTTGTTTGTGGATCTCATCTTTAGAGTCTGTTAATATTCAGATCAGTCAGATTGTTCTCTGTTTTTCATACTTCCAGTTCTCTGTTTAACACAATGAAATCATCAGTGAATAAACCAGCACCAGAATTATTTACTATGAGAGAAAACATTCACTGATAACTGTGCTGCGATCGCCCAATGAGAATTCACAATAAAGACTTCAACTTTTTCATTTCTCAATACATATTTTTCCATCAATAAAAATCACTGCTTTAAAGGTAAACTGTAGAACTTTTCAGGTGGTGCGCCCGTCAAATGTTTTTCTCCATGGAGATGTTATTGCCCTGTCTGGAACGTTCTACAGTATGGTATTAAACCTTTTCATCTTCATGGAGACCAAACCAGACCAAGTTACCGGTCAGATCTGTGAAGAGGCAACCCCGCTCACAGCTAGAGCCAGTATTTTTGAGCTATAAAATCACCTGTAATTGAATAAATGTTGGGTAGAGCTGCTTGATGTCATATCGTGGAACATTCCAGGAAGAGCGACGACATATCCATAGAAACAAGCAGGTGACGGACCCCCGACCAAAAACTTACATAGTGCACCATTTGTATTCTGCTGACTTGTTTGTTTTATATCCCCATTATGAGCACACTGGGAACTCTTCTTTATAAAATGTACTGTACAAATACACTTGAACTGGATCAGATATTAGTATATATTAGTATAGTACATAGTATGATGTGTTATGTTGTGCGAAACGTACTTGTCTCCAAAGAATCTCCTCCAGAAGTCTGCGGCGTCGGCCTTGGTGATCCTGAACGTGTCGCCCTGAAACTGTCCCCCAGGAAACAGAGCTTTGATCTCAGCCAGCATGTGGCTGAAGATCAGGGACAGCTTTGTCAGGTTCCTCCTGCACAACACAAAACACAACAGTTAGTCCCAGAACCACCCACACAAAGGCACACAAAGGCACACAAAGACGCACACAGACACAAACATACACATCTGACACTCCACTCCAAGGTTACAATACTGATCAAAGGTGAAGTTTTACTTGACAGTTTAACAAAAAATGAATGTTACATCATATTCAGGTTTGAGACGGTGTACTGTACGGTATTCTGTTTGTTGATTTATTAAAGTTAGTGACACTGCCTTGATTATGACAGATATAAGAGAAAATATGTTAACATTTTAAATCCTTCATCAGTGAGTACTAGCTTGTACCCTGCCTATACAGAGACTTAGGCATATGTGGTTTCCTAATCTTTGACCTGTTCACCATTTTCATTCCTAATGCCACGTGAAACTTTTGAGAAATGTCACAAGAAATGTTACAGTACATTTAAAGAACTGGCTCTGACCTCACCTTAATTAGTTCTTTTTTATTGTACACATAAAAGAGATCATAAAAATGACCATGCTTCACAGGCCTGATTTGATCAAAATGAAAGAGGGTTCTGTGACTTATTACATGTGGCACAGTGTCATTTGTTTGGGATAACAACATGGTAAATATTAAACTAAAATTAGCTACAGCTGAAAACCACAAACCTTATTTGAAACACTTTGAACCGTGGACAGTCTGTCCACTCCAACAGCCTGCTCCTCTGCTCCACAATTCTGTATTTCTAAACTAATTTATTCCCTTCAGTTCTGACTAAAAACACAATGTAACATATTCATTTGCATATAAATGACGTTAATAATCCACAAAGTGTATAAAAAGTCAATAAAAGCTTGAGTCTCCCTCAGCTGGTGGGGTAAATCTCCTCACTGAAGAGCAGAACTTTGATGGGGGACTGTGTGGTGAGATTAGCACTGGAAATAGCTGAGATAGGGACAGAGCAGTGGAGGCTCAGTCCGGACTCATATAAGTCTGAAAGTATTCCTTAATCCTGAGGAAGCAGGAAGGACACTCCAGGAGTCCTTTCTCACTCTCCCTTTGTGAAGTGGAGGTGATTGGGGCTCTTCCTCTCCTCTGGGACCAGGATTTGTCTGGCACTCCTTGTGAGATTAGACTGTAAACACTACACACAGTACACAGCCGAGGTGCAGGGTGACTTTGGAGGAGGTGTGGGCGCAGGGACAGAGTGGGTGCACAGGCTGTGGGGTGCTGATAACCAGCTTTATAAAAGGGGTTTGGTGCTCCAGGCAAACTTCAAATACTTCTATCAAACCTATACAAAGCTCCTCAGCGCTTCATTGGTGTCAAGGAGCAGCCACGCGACGAGTTTGGGCTAATAGTTTTCACAAGCGTGTGGTTTAAAGTGATGGAGGAGCTACATGTGGTTTTCAAAAAAACGCAAAGTCACATACGGGAGACACAGCAGGAGTTTAAAGGGCCCATGTTATAAGCATCAAAAACATATCTGCAGTTTTGTTTTGTTTCATTCACACATGTTTAACACACACTCCCTGCAAATTTAGGCAGTGTTCTTCTCTCAAACAGAAAACACTCTATGAAAACTATGAAACTATGCACATGCTTACTAGACTCATTGGATAATTTCAGCTCTCGAATTGTTAAACTCTGTTGAACTAAAAGTAAAAAGTAGCAGTTAACCTGAAAACTACTGCCTTACGACATCATGAGGTGGAACGGAGCATTTTGAGCTTTGGAGATGCAGACAGACTAATATACAGGGTCACTCAAACATGTGTGAATGAAAGAAACACAACTCCAGGTATGTTTTTGATGAAGTAACAACATTCTAACATGGCTAAAATCTCAGAAGAGTCAATTGTGAGTAATACAGGACTTTTAACAACACCAGTTAACGTTAAAATCTTCAGTACTTGTCAGCTGACATTTCTAGGTCAAATTCCAGGCTGACTAAAGACGTGCCGTGCGCATCATTTAAATGAAATTAAAAGGGGATGTGGTGGTGGCTGAAGCTCTCAAACATATTACAACCATGTAAACAGAGAAGTACTAACAGTATCTTTGTAAGTGAAAAGGCTGATTAAATTGTCCAGTCAGTCCCAAATCTCCAAATGACTCACTGTATGCTTTCTCCTTTCAAACGTGGCCCATATAAATCTGTATAATCCCAATAAAAAAGACAAAACACATCAAGAACTACAGCCAGTGACATTTCTAAACTCCATAACATAGCAGTAACGCAATTCTGCTTTCAGTGTGACAAGTCAACCACACCGAACACAACAGAAGCCCATACTTAGAAACAGTGACAAACCGTCAAAGGCTGTTGTATCCTGTGGGTATTATTGTCCAAATGTCAAGTACAAATGCACCCGCTTTTTCAGTTCCGATACCATTTCCGACACTATAGCTTTAAAGGTGCACTATGTAACTTTCTGGTTGGGGGTCCATCACCTGCTTGTTTCTATGGACGTGCCATTTCTCTGCCCGGAATGTTCCACAGTGTGACATTAAACAGCTCTACTTTACATTTATTCATTTGCAGGTGGTTTTAAAGCTCAAAACTACCTAGAAAACCAGGCATTCTGACTGTGAGCGGGGTCGCCTCTCCACAGATCTGACCTGTAACTTGATCTGGTTTGGTCTCCATGAAGAAAGGTTAAAGCCATACTGTGAAACATTCCAGAAAAAGCAATAATGTCCCTAATGTTAATGGGATCACAGTAAGAGACATTCAATTCTGACACTCAAGTGATGTGCAGGGAACATTAAACTGAATTACAGGTTTAAATTAGCCAAAACGTCAACATGTGTCGTAATGTCTGCAAATCTATAATCATATCCACTGAAGGCTTAGTGATACTTTACAGCCGATTTCATCAACGTTCTCTGGGGGGGGTGATGCTAACTGAAAGCACTACTCTGTCTGAAGCTCTGTTACTCAAACTTAATCTGAGTTTTATTTTATTTTAACACTATCTGACCAGAAAGAGCTGACTTTGTTGGAGCTGAAGTCTCTCTCACATAAAATCACAGTCACAAGGTAGCCAGCATTAGCCAACAGTTCACCTTTTTTGTTGACATAAAAATGTGTTGTTCAAATCCATTTTGTATTTGTATTTTCTTGAGATCTTAAAGCTTTTTTAATCTGTGTTTGCTAACGTGTGCATTGTGTCACCATGATGGCTACTGAACATTCCGCCAATAGAGATACATGAAGAACACCCCCAGCGTGGTGTCACTGCTAAATATCAACTCTGCTACTTCCTTATAGTTCTACTGATGTCACATCGGAGCAAACTGTAGACAAGCATCATAGAGGAAAATGAAATATCCGTCGGGCATGAAGTCTTCAGAGTCTGGCATGTTTTAAGATACAGTATGACGTAATGGAGGAAATGAACTACTAATAACTTATAACCCGGGGCCTGAGGCAGTACAAAAGTTCTGCTGTTGTCTATGAACAACAAGGATAAATGAGTCTGATTACTGAGGCTGCAAATACTGGCTTTTATCTTGGAAAAGTGGCCACATCCTGCAATCCTCTGCCCCTGAGAGACAGTCATCAAGTATAGTTCAGATGAAACAAATCCTGTACACTATCTGCAGTGTTCAAAGTGTTAAAGGTGCATTATGTAACATTTCTGCTTATTCCCATGGACTTGTCTTTGCTTTGCCTGGAATGTTCCACAGTAAATCTCTCATGCATTTATTACATAGGTTTCTATGGACAAAAAAACGCCTTGAAAAACATGCTTTCTTAACATCTCCATGGGCACAAACAAGTGGTAGACTCACAACAAGTCTTTAAAGGTGCATTGTGTAACTTGTTTGCTGGAGGATCGGTCACCTGCTTGTCTCCATGGAGATGTGCCTAAAATGTTGCACAGTATGGCCATAAACTTAGGAATCTCTAAGCCAATCTTGCAAGCCAAATTACAGGTTAGATTTATGGAAAGGCGACTCCGCTCACAGTAAGAATGGATGTTTTTTTTAAGATATTTTTGAGCAATAAATAACACCTGTACATGTAGCTGAATAAATGCAAAAGAATAATTATTTTAATACCATACTGTGGACAATTTAAACCAAGAGCTGTGTAAAGTTTAGTTCTGCCACCTATATATTAAAAGATATGAACGAAATACAAACTGTGGCTCTAAATCTAACCATCTAATAAAATAATCTTGAATGAAAATGCTACCAACAGGTACCTGGAGCTCAACGCCATGACGGCCCTGTTGTTTTTCTATATGTGTGAATGAATTCAGTGCAAACACATTCAATGGCACCTCTCGCCTGATAATGTATTTAAATGTAAGTGTATGTTAAACTGTAGGTGATAATGTATTTAAATATATGTATATGTTAAACTGTAGGTGAGCAATAAGGAACTGCAATGTCTCACGCACAGTTCTGCAGCTGCACATAAACTAGACTTAGACAAACTTTATTACACTGCAAAAGTCTAATCTAGCCAAGTAAAAATTACGTTTTATCACGATTTTAGTAAATTTAAACTTACCTACCAACATGTACTTAAAGGTCCTCCTCTATTACACATAATTGACTCATTTTATAATGTTGTTAAATTCTCAAAAACACACCTGGAGTTGTGTTTTGTTTCATTCACACATGTTTGAGTAATCTTTAATTATTAGTCTGTCTACGTCTCCAGAGCTCAAAATGCTCTGTTCTACCTTGTGATGTCATATAGTGGTAGTTAGAGTCTATTTTTAAGCCATTATCTATTATCTTGTTTTATTGCATGTTCCATTTTCCTGCTGTTCTTGAACTGTGCGTTGCAACCCTGGAATTTCCCCACTGTGGGACTAATAAAGGCATATCTTATCTTATCTTTTCATATTTACAGTTACCTTTTGCTTTTAGTTCAGTAGAGATGGGCAATTCCAGGGCTGAAATCATCCAAACGATTTTAATCAAGGTGTATGGACTTTAGAACCATAGTGAAGCACTTCTTGTATTGCCAAATTACATCACAAAGTGGTGATGTGTCTTCTGTCTGAGAGAAGAACTCAGCCTAAATATGCAGGGTTTGTGTGTTAAACACGTGTGAATGAAACAAAACAAAACTCCTTCCTCATCACGTTATGATGAGGAAACTAAATGATAACATAGACCAGAAAATAACACAATATGGGCCCTTTAAATCATAGTATTTTTGTTTTTATTACTATATCTGTGTAATCCCTCAGTGTGTTCCATAGTGGTCCATGGGCGTATACTAGTCTATGTGGTCTCTTGTTCTGGTACAACTCAGGATCATTCTTAAACTATTCAGGAAAGGATCATTTCTGTCCTGTGAATGTGCCTTTTTAGTATTGATACCTGCTCAAATTAGTAGCTTCAGTGCTAGTTTTAGTATCAATTATTATCTGATTTTCTATAGCCTAAAAACATTTCTGCTGAACCAAGTCTTGCGTCAAAATGAAAACCTGCTAAAAGCAAAAACATACGCAGCTGTGCAGTGACTTTTCAGGGACAAACTTGGTGTAAACTGTTGGGATGAGACACTGGCAGCAGCTGCATCCTCCGGTTCAGTGAGTGTGACGTGTGAACTGCCACATGACTTCAGCTCTGCACTCACGCTACAGGACTAAAGCATCAGGCAAAACAACAGGAAAACAACAGGCAAAACGTCAGGGAAAAACTGGGACTGTTAGTGTAATAACAAGCCAATGTAGAGCTACAGAAAATACCATGCATTTTATTTAGTTGTTTTATCCAGTTGTTATAATGCTGATACCTCCTCAAAAACAGACCTGGAGTTATGTTTTGTTTCATTCACGGATGTTTGAGTAATTCTTTAAGATAAGATAAGATAAGATAAGATATGCCTTTATTAGTCCCACAGTGGGGAAATTCCAGGGTTGCAACGCACAGTTCAAGAACAGCAGGAAAATGGAACATGCAATAAAACAAAATAATAGATAATGGCTTAAAAATAATTTAAAAATAGACTTAAAATAGACTCTAATGTAACACACTGTTCCGGTGGAGCAAAAATATAAAATACCAAAAAACTATTATGTACAATAAAAGTAACAGTGCAGCATATGAACAGAGTAAATCTCAGTAAAGTGACTTCAGTATATTATAATGTTATTTACAGTAATATGACTATGTTTATGTACAGACAGGATAAATATGACTTATTATTAGCCTGTATACATCTCCAAAGCTCAAAATGAAAAAAGTAATGTCATACAGTGGTAGTTTTCAAATTACCAGCTACCTTTTACCTGTCATTTAGTAGAAATTGGAAATTCCAGGTCTGAAATTATCCAAATGAATCTAGTAAAGTTGTATGGAGTTTAAAAACAGTTTAAAAAAATGTGTTAATGAAACAAAACACAACTCCAGGTATGTTTGTGATGAGGAAACAACATTATCGCCCTTTAAAGATATCAACAGCTCCAAACTGTGCCATTCGTGATTCACTTCTGCTCCAGTGTGTTTCACTAACGCTATGATCAATGTCAAATCTGTTTGGTGAAATGATTACAAGATGGCAGATGCTGCGTACTCTATGTCCTTGACCACCATGCACGCACACACACACACACACACACACAGACACTCACACACCCACACACACACACACACACACACACACACTGTCAGGAAGATGACTCAGACTCCGAATGCCACCACGAGCAGCAACACGACTTGTTTAGCAAATACGTGGTCCAATTTCGTTAGCAGCTAGCGCCAGATGTGTTCCCGTCATACCCAGCAGAGATAAACATAAAATAAATTGGATTTTTTCTGAGGAGTGATGAGAATGAAATAAAAAGGTAAGTGGTAAACGGAAGGTAAGTGAGAAGCAGCACTGACAACTGTAGACCCTTTAAATATTTCTAAACAAAAATAATCTAAATTCCAAAATAGGGTATTGAAAATCTGATACTAATTGATGCTGAAACTAGTATTGAAACTAGGTACTTATTTGAGCAAGTATTGATATTATAAAAGTCACATTCACAGGACTTGGATGATTAAGGGACTGAACAGATACAAGGCCACATTGTAATATCAAAGAAAGTATGATTTAAAGTTGAAAATCACATTCTATTGTCTAAATAAAAACTGTTTTTAATTATTATAATCTGAATCAGTATTGAGTATCGAGTCTATTCTATGGTAGGGCGAGGGGGGTGCCAAATAATAACAACTCAGAACCAGAGAAAAGTTGATTGCAATATCCGATACAGGCTACATTACATACTTTACCACAAAATACCAAATAAATACAATTAGTATTTTTTATATCTTTTGTAATAGAAAAGAAAAACTGTCATTTCTACCCAGAAATTCAAAAAATGTTTTTAAAGCAGACCTATTGTGAAAAATCCGACTTTGTAGAACATTTTTTACCATGTTATAGATTTTTTCCCTTCTCATTTACCCTTTCGGTTGTATTTAATGATTCACACACGTTTATCTTTATTCTTCTGTATTCAAGACGTCATTGCTCAGATCTACCCCTGTTTTCACTACCACCAGCATACGCCCACTGCTCTGCACTTACTTCATTCTCCAATTTTATTTTCTTAAACTATGATATGATGAAGTCATATTGATCCAAATGAAAAAAAAAAAATGTTATTTTTGTATTAAATTGACAATAACGATGAAACTGGATATAGCAATAACATAATAATAACAATTTAGGGGAGAAAAAATGTAAATTAAAGGTGCGCTGTGTAACTTCTAAGGTGGAAGGTCTGTCTCCAGGGAGATGTTATTTCTTTGCCTGCAATGTTCCACAGTAGGGCATTAAACATATCTGCCTTGCATTTGTTAAATTACAGATGTTTTATAGCTGAAGAAAACCTTAAAAAAACATGAATTCTTACCATGTGACCATTAACCAGTCTCCATTGTGATGTGTGTGTGCGTGTGCGTGTGCGTGTGCGTGTGCGTGTGTGTGTGTGTGTGTGTGTGTGTGTGTGTGTGTGTGTGTGTGTGTGTGTGTGTGTGTGTGTGTGGTTAAACAGACAAAGCTAACCCAGTAATTTCATGCTCTTGCAGTCACCATTAGTCCTGTAATCAGCTGAGGGACAGGCCCCAGACACACGGAAACACACGGAAACACACATGGCTGCACTTGTTTACATATTACAATCTGAATTTCCTTATGTTGTCATGGTGAAGTGCTTCGCTCCAAACTCCCCCAAACAACCACTAAAAGCACGCAGTATTCTCCGTCACTACTGGGATAAACTGTGTATATTATGGGCTTCTTGCATCATGAGGGGGAGGGAGATGACTTCCTCCACACTATACTCAGAGCCGGGCTAGTTAAATGTGTAAACTGCATGGTGAATCAAGTACTCAAGTTTGTTTCGTAAGTAAAAGTACAGATACACAGGCAAAAATTACTCAAGTAAAAGTATCACATGAAAACATTTGTTAAAATGTGGGGATATTGATTCAAAAATTACCGTATTTTCCGGACTATAAGCCGCTACTTTTTTCTCACACTTTGAACCCTGCGGTTTATACACCGATGCGGCTCATATATGGACGGATTATTCGTCTATGAACACAGCGGATGCGCGCGCAGCTTGAGTGCAGAAAGCGCCGAAGTCTGTGCGGTGAACATGGGTTAGGGTTAGTTAGAACACTCGCTAGCGCTGTTGTCAGCACTAAAACAGTTTATCGCTGCGTGATAAAATAAGTTCTGCTGCTAAATGAACATTAGTGAGTGGGATACGTCTTAATGACCCGTATGTGTTAAATGCAGGTGAGGCGTAAATGACGAGACGAAACGTCTCAAACTTCAGTAGCTGGACATCCACTCATACATGATCGATACAACTAACCCCGACCCCCGGGAGAGCCTCAAATCCTGTTGAAATCCTACAAGACACTGACATGATACAAGACACTGACATGATACAAGACACTGACATGATACAAGACACTGACATGATCCCAGACAGGACAGCGGCTCTTTCTGCTCGAGACATGCGCAGTAGAGCGCCAGAGCGACTCTCGCGCGTGACGAACTGACTCAATGCAAAAAGACGACAAAAGCTTTAGAGGCAATACAAGCAGATGCTCGGAACTTGAAAACTTCTTGAAGACGTGGACACCTGCGGCTTATAGACAGGTGCGGCCTATATATGTACAAAAATAAAATTCTTTGAAAATTTAGTTGATGCGGCTTATATTCAGGTGCGCTCAATAGTCCGGAAAATACGGTATACATATTTTGGCTAACAGCTGCAATATGAATCAGTTTCTTATTTTTTCTTATGAATGTTGTGTATTTACTTTTGTTTGCTGAAAGCCAAAGATTCAAATCAAAACTTTCAGCAAACACAAACATGGTAAAAATAACCCCTCAAATCGTATGGAAAGTCAAGTTCTCTTCAAAAATGCAGTGGAGGAGAAAATACAGATACTTGGTCTCAAATGTAGTGAAGTAAAAATAAAAAGTACCCACTGTAAAATGTACTTAAGTAAAGTAAAGTAAAGTAAAGTAAAGTATCCAGAGGTGCACAAAAAACTAAAATCTAGCCAAGTTAAGATAACTTGAATTAAGAAAGTTTCACTTGGCAAGTAAAATTATCCACCAATAGAACAAGCCTTTCTGTATCTAAAATATGAAAGTACATCTAGCTACACTTGCTAAGAAAAACAGCTCTTTGCACTTAAAATGAGAAACTAAATGTAATGTTGCATGAATTAAGAAAAACAGACTTATTCAATTGTTAGATCATTTTACTTGACAAACTGAATCTAGTCAAATAAAGTAAAATGTTCTTAATTAAAGTCATTTTTAACTTAACTAGATATTGCGTTTTCCAGTGTGGGTAGAGGAGCCAGAATTTGGAAGAAAGAAAATTGGTTAAAATGTCTCTAATACATCCAGTATGTAGTATTTAGCGTGTACATTGTGTGATCAATGCAAAGAAATGTGCTTTTCTGTTTACAATATATATGTAGTATGTAAATTATTTTTTCTCTCTTGCCACAAACTCAAAATAATATGAATATATCAATCAGTATTCAAGTAGAAGTAAAAAGTAGTGGCATAATTACATGTATTACTTGAGCACTGAGTAAAAGTAATATAAAATAAAATGAACTTAAAATGTGCGTTCTAATTTAATTAATTTAAGTGAATTTTGTTAATTCAACTGGACAAATCATTAAATTAATTCTGCTATTTAAAGTAACACTGTGTAACTTTCTGGAAGTGGAACGTCCCATACATGATTCCATGGAAATAAAAAGTTAAAACCTTACTTTGGAACATTGCACTTGAAGATAGATAACCTTAAAGCCGAACTGTGAAATATTACAGCCAAAGGGACAAAATCGCCATGGAAACGAGGAGAAGGAGGCCCTACCCCAGCCCGCTCAGCGTAAGGACACATGTTTTTTATCGTTAAACATCAAAAATCCACTAAATACAAGCTTTTTTTAATTTGTATTTTTTTTATTTTTTGGCTAAAAGTTACACAGTGTTGCTTTAATTAAATGGAAAAAATACCAAAATAAATTCAACATCTAAAGCCAAGGTGTATGAAGCACAAACCATTTTAATATCGTCAACATAAAGCTTTTGTCAATACAGACTGACTCATAGTGGGAAGAAGAAAGAACTCTACACCATTACGCAAGTAAGAGAGCGCACTGTCAAACAAAAAAATACTAAAAGAGAAAAGTACAAAAAGGAGAAAACTGCCCTGAAAAGTACACAGTTTCTTAACAGTTACTCAAGTAAATGTAACTGAGTACTAAGCACCTCTGCCAGCAGCGTTAGCCTAACATAAAGACAAAGCTAAACATGAAGCACCAACAGAAATAGTTGCTTTTGTGGTGACACCTGTCAGAATGCATGCCACAACGAGTCTCTGGTTTCGTACTGGTTTCCTGTCACCTGAACATAGCCAGAATTCTCAGAAAGATAATAGTTTAATTATACTTGGGGATGACTAAAAGGTCATCTTTCATCTCAGTCGGCTAAATTGACTCATGTGAGCTTTTAGTTATGTTTACCTAATCAAAAACATACCTGGAGCTGTATTTTGTTTCATTTCACACATCTTTAAGTAACCCTTTATTATTAATCTGTCTCCCCCTTATGATGTCATGAAGTGGTAGTTTTCAAGTTAACAGCTCCTTTTGTTCAGAAGAAATTGGAAATTCCAGGGCCAAAATCATCCAAATGACTCTAGTGAATGTGTATGGAGTTTAAAAACAAAGTGGAGCACTTCCTGTATTATCACATGACATCATAAGGTGGAACAGAGTGTTTTCTGTTTGAAAGAACAACTAAAATATGCAGGATTTATGTGTTAAACGTGTGAATGAAACAAAACACAACTCCAGGCATGTTTACAGTAATATGGGCCCTTTAATGTTGAGAAATTATTGTATATTTTTGTTGATGGCAAGTTTGAGTTCTTAAATTATTTTGGACACCTGAAAAATAGATTTTGTCAGGTACTTTTGTGTAATCTTCTGTAGACTAATCAGTAGTGCAATGTGCATGCTTGGAAATTCAATTAACGTTACAATTTTTGCAAGCAAAACAGTTGGCAGAGCTATCTGTGGAGACAAGAAAAGTCATTTTTAATGTCCTCACCCAAATGTGTTTCAATCTGTTTAGCATCCATATGATTGGACTCACAAGATGACCCCATTTCACCCAAAATATTCCACAATACGCTTTAAACACAGGCCAAATTCTCTATGCGAATTTCAGATGAGGCCTGGGATTTGAGATAGCGCCATCCGTGGGGCCCAGGGGTCAAAGGTTAGCCCAGGGGCCCTAATGGAGTGGAGCTAACCAAATGAAAGCCAAGATAGGGGGGGCATCATGTTATTTCTGCACGTGCACAGCTGACAGGACAGATAGGAGCAGAGGGGAGGACGATGGGGGACCAAAGGGACTATCACACTATTAAATCATGTATATCTCAAACCACACACTGACAAAGCCTGGGAGGGTGGAGCAAAGGGCACTGAGATATTGCCTGGATTTTTTATCACTATATAAAAGAGACAATTTGTACTAATAATACAGACCAAGTATTGAGTGCATTTTCTGAGACACTGGATTTTGGATTTTCTGTAAGCCATCAAAAGTCCAAGAAATAAAGTTTTTAAAGCTTCACTCTATGTGTCAAGAGTCTATATAACACATGGGTTTGACTTTCCGAATCAAAAATTTAACTTTTTCATGATATTCTAATTTTTTTTATATGATCTGCAGCCTATAATAGACTATTCCTTACAGCTACATAAAGGTTCATTGTGTAACTTTTCTGGTGGAGGGTCCGCCACCTACTTTAGTCTATGAAGATGTTATTGCTTTGTCTGGAATGTTTCACAGTATGGCATTAAACTTTTCTATCTTCATGGAGACCAAATCCGCTCAGTCAGAATGCCTGTTTTCCTTGGTATTTTTAAGCAATAAAACCACCTCCAAGCGGAGCAATGACATTTCCACAGAAACAAGAAGGTGACAAACCCCCAACCACAAAGTTACATAATGCACCTTTAACAGAGGATTTATAATATTTGTACTTATACCTAGTTACTAAAGTAATCAATAATCGTTTATTTTAAGGCCCCAATATAATCCTGACAATTTTAGAATTAAAATCATCTAATTATTACAATGAGTTTATAAGCGCTTTTCAAAACTTTCAGAAGCCAGAGTGGAGTTTTACTGTCACGGTAATTGTAACAACAACAACTAGCATACTAACCACAAGCTTCCTGATTATTATTGGACAATAAAACGCTTTATACTCAGATGCAAAAGGTACACAGTGGGCGTATTTTAACCTCAAGAGCTGCTTTTACAATACATCTATACTGAGGGATGACAACTTTTGTTCAAACATGGAAAACATTGGGTGCAAAGCCTTTAAGTCTCTCTGGGTCAGGGGTCTTCAGTTTCATTTCCCAAGAGGCCAAATTCTTCAGCGTTTCGGTCCAGGGCCAGATGATGAAACTGCACCTCAATATTATGTTTTATATCACAAGCAACTCTCAAGTGGTACAATTCAACAACAGAAAATCTTAACAATATTGCTTGGTCAAGCCAAGACCGCCTGAAACCAGATTGTAACTGTAGTGCAGTTAATATAGAAGGTCAGGGGCTAGACCAGTTTTAAACCAAGACATGGACTAAAGCAGGTCTAGGACTATCGTGTCTAAAACAAGACTAACCCTGGTCCGGAATAGGTCTACTCTAAATTATGATTCCATCAGTTCATAACACACCAACAAGCCTAAATAAGGTCTGAACAAGCAGGACTAAACCAGGACAAGCAGGACTAAACCAGGACTACCCAGGTCTTAAATATAAATTACATTACAACATCATATTTTTATGATGGTCTGAGATAAGCTGAAAAGGCAAAAACATCAATATCAGTTCCATTATTTGAACAAAATTCAGCACAAATCTTTATCAAAAACAGTACAAGCTTTAGAAGGTTTGAAAATCTGCACGAAAGACTTTAAGTACATTTTTAAACAGGTACTTTAATACTTTTATTTAAGTAGATTTTTCTTCATGTGATACTTTTACTTGAGTATTTTCTGCTCCAGTATCTGTACTTTTAATTAAAGTTGCACAATATAACTTTACTACCATGAAGATATTGCGTTATTGCATTGTCTGATGGGTGTCTCATGGGTGTTTGTAGTGCTCAGAAATACTTTTTAAAAAAACATGCACTCCTTCTCCACAGATATGACCTGTAAATTGGCCTAGCAGCATCTCCCGCTTGCCTCTATGGAGAGCTAATTTGCTTAATGTCATATGCTGGAATATTCAAGGCAAAGTAGTAAAATCTCCATGGTGACAAGTAGGTGGTGACAAAATCGAGTAGTTCTCTCACTACATCACGCACAACATCTGTCTGCCCTCACAGCAGCTACACAACATCCTCAATTACATCACCATGTTACACTTTTCAAACCAGGCCCATAAATATCCTGATTTTTCACCGGCAACATGATATGACACTAGTGGAAGAGACAGACAGGCCGACGGGTGGAGCAGAGGGGGAATCAGGAGAGATGGAGGGATGAAAAGCGGGCGGAGAAGGGCACCCGGAGTCACTGATTTGTTTCTGAGGATTGTTATCAGCATCAATAATTCAGCCCAATCATTCGCCACTGAAAGCAGCAGGAGTCCATTAGTGCGGCCGGAGGGATGGACTGAAAAAGAGAGAAAGTGCCCTTAAAAGCAATTAATTTGGCCCAAAGACAATAATGACTCAGACCATTAATCAAAGAGAAGGAGACCCGTAGATAAAGAGGTCATGGGCAAGTATACATTGTATGCGAGTCTATGTATACTTTTGAGTCTTGAGGAGGTGGTTATGTAATAAGTAGACGAAGAGGATCAGACATGCCTCCCGCCACACTCCAGAAATAGACACAAGCATGCATTTATAATATTATTTATAACGTAGTGTTTGGTATAGGAGGAAAACAAGTACGAGGCAGTAGATTTCATAGTAGTAGTACGGGATTATCTGTTAAAGATCCTATATTATGCAGCTTTCCAATTGTGAGCTTTAAGACATGTTATTATATTGATACTTCATCAAACCACACTTGGAGTTGCCTTTTGTTTCATTTACACATGTTTGAGTAATCCTTTATGGGTAATCTGTCTAAGTCTTCAACACAAAATGCTCTGTTCCACCTTGTGATGTCATGTAGTGGAGCACTTCCTGTATTAACACATCATAAGGAGTGTGTTTTCAGATAAAAAAAAGATTTCAGCGTACGTTTGCAGGGTTTGTGTGTTAAACATGTGTGAATGAAACAAATCACAACTCCAGGCATGTCTGTGATGAGGAAACAACATTAGAACATAGAAAACAGTGTAATAAGGGGCCTTTAATAATTGTTAATAATAATAATTAGCAAGATCATTCTCTCAGTGCTTCAAGAGAAGGCCAGTTTTTAATATAATAATAACATGATGGTAGGGCTGCAAGATTAATCGCGATCAAATCAAAATTACAGCTGAATAGACACAACGAGTAGAAAGGCAAAGGCTGCCATTTTTAAGTACCATAATTTCCTCCACAAACAACTAAATATCCAGTTTCATTCTGTATAAAAACTCCTAACCCTGTAATTCAGATCTGTTCAAACATGCTCTGAAATGTGATGCTTGAATTAGTTTGCCATTTCATGTCCGTATTCAGTAACGCGGTTAAAATGTGGACTTTACAGTAACACGACCCTATTATTAAAACAGAAATTGCAAATGTAATCACAAAGCTTGTCAGAAAAATCAAAGTTAAAGATTTTTTTTCCCCAAATTGTTCAGCCCTTGTGGAGAAATCATACAGACCGGGATGGTGAATCTTAATGAGTCACTTTAGAGGTGTATCCGGGTCACATAACTTCAGAGCGTGTCATAAGTGGATACAACGGAAACAGATCAGCAGCTTTATTCAGTCAGTACCGGCCTCCCTCCTCCATCACACATGACACTACAGGTCTGTCATCATCATTACTATATCAGTTATATAATAAATACACATACAATAAATGACAGATACAACATAATATATATACAATATTTCTTGGGGGGGAGAAATATATCTACAAAGAAAATATAAACATGATAAATAACAGTAGTTCAGTTGGTAATGTGGTTCAAATCCTGCTCTCGACTTAAACATTTGACAAAATTTGAGCCATCGAGGGTTGAATTAATAACTTTTATGATTCATTACAGATGCAGACTACTAAAGGGTTTCAATCTGCTATTTATTTATTTCAGCTCATGATTCTTTAACAATATTGTAGATTTTTTTATGGTTTAAATCTGGTCTTGGGTTATTATTTCAGTGACATAAATTAGTTGAAATACTAGTGTTTATCGTTTATTTATTTCAGCAATATATTACACTAACAAGTAATGTGTAAAAATAGATGATAAACTGAAGGCACACTGAAGTCACTTTTTTTTAAATAATATTCAGGAAAACTTGTTGTACACAACAGTGCTGTAGCCCTTCATTTCCATTTGAACTGCACAGTGTTGTGTTTAAGTCTATTTTGTAATGTCTATTTATCTTGCTGCAACACTGGAATTTCCTCACTGTGACACAAATAAAGATTCTCTTATCTTATCTTCAAACTTTGTTATAGCGACAGACCTATGCCCATGTGCTGCTGGCCTGCATGGAGCTCAGGGTTTCCTTCTCGGCTCTTCACTTCCTTCACAGATGTTTGTACTTTCTGGAAGCTGAGTCACTGCTCCCCACACTCCAGTGTTTCATGGGCCTGTGACATCATCAGTGTGTGACGTCCCACATGTGAAAACCTGCACACCACATCCACAGGAAGCCCACTGTGTTTCCATGAAAAGAGAAGGAATGTGTGGTCAGTGCAGGACTGGAGAGGACTGTTCTAAAACTGTTCAATCATGTTTTAGACTGAACAGATGTGTCTGTGTGACCTCAGACTGTTATTACATCTTATTCATCAGGAAGCCCTTCCTGCCACTGGCCACAGATACATATATACACCTATCTACCTAATGGAGGAGCACTCAAGAGCTGAGCACAAACTAACATTTAAAGTGATAGTATGTAACTTTCTGGAGGTGGAAAATCACCTGCATGATTCCATGGAAAATCAAAGTTAGAACGGTACTTCAGAAACATTTTCCATGGAGACTGATATGTTTTATGTGGAAATATAATCAAAGGAACAACTTTTCTGTGGAAATAAGTAGGAGGAGGCCCTGCTCCAGGCCAAGTAAGAGTCAGGTTTGTGGAGATGCAAACCCATTTTCATTTCAGTCTATTTCTGCTAGAGTTAAGTTACATACTATGGCTTTAAATAGCACATGTCATATTTGGGTGGGCTGATCATTTCCTTCCTCTTGTATAGGCACTTTACTAAGCACCACTGACACTTTTACCTGAATTTTTAATCTTTAAACCAACTTAATTATGCTGCTGATTTTTAATTCTGTGTGGACCACAATTATAACTAAATTTCACTCTGTGTACATTTATTATGAATCTAAATGACAATAAGTTTAGTCACATTTCACGGGTTTCTGTCACTGTCACAAACTGTCCACTGAGTGAGAGGGCATTCAGTGGAGACAAGAGACAATGAGACAAACAGCAGACTATTTTAATATTTGCAAATCATATTCAGATTCATTTTTCTCAGCCCTCGCATGCAATATCAAAACCTGCCACATCATTAAGTGGCTGGTTTTCCATGGTCATCCTAATGGAAAAAGAAGCCAAACAGGAGAACCAGCAAAACAGAGAAATAAACTTGTTTTTCAGTAAAAGTCATTTGGATTTCAGACTCAATGGGAAATCTGCTTTAAACAGATTTTCATTACAAGTGCCCAGACCAGAGCCGCATCACTAGTACAAACTCATTAATTTACTCAATATTTACTCCATTTTGTTTATGGAAAAAGAAGACCTCCGGAAAACATGTCTACAAACATCACTGTCTCATTTACATCACCACAAAATGTCTTTTCTTTTTTTTATCAGGTTTGAGTTACACCAAATACACCAACTCAAATTAAAAAACAAAACAAAAACTAAATGATGGCTTATTTCCATGTTGAAAAGGCCAACACTGTAGATTCTTATTACAGCCGCTGAGAGCATGTTCTCTGGAAAAGTGCACAGTGACTCAGGGCTAATTCATAATGAGAACACGGACGGCAGATGGGTGGAGGGAGGGGGAAGGAGAGAGAAAGAGAGAGAGAGAGCGAGGATGGAGAAATGAAGAAAGAGAGAGAGAAAAAAGAGGAAAGAAGGAAGGAAAGAGGAGGGCGAGAGAGAGGGAAGGAGAGAGGTGAATGGATTGGGAAGGAGAGAGAAGGGGAGAAAGAGAAGGAAAGAGCGAGGGGAGAGATAAGGAGAGAGGGCGAGACAGAGAGAGGGAGAGAGCGGGAAGGAGAAGGAGAAAGAAGGGGGAGGGTGAACGGGAGACAGAGAGAGAAGGAGGAAGGAGGAACGGAGAGAGAGTAAGAGAGGGAAGGAGGGAGACAGGAGGTAGTAATGGAGAGTAGAAGAAAGGGATGTAGAGAGGGAGAGTGACAGCAAGAGAGGGAAGCAGAGAAAATGGGAACGAGCGTGAGTGACGGAGTGAGAGAGAGGGCGAGGTCAGATTGTCTTTTATCTGCAACACTCTGTTTCCTGGCAAAAGACGTGCACTTTTAATCCAGCTGATTTAGAGACAATCACTTTAAGAAGCGTCTGAAGCTCCACTGTTCGGTCTGGGCCATAACGCTCCCGTACGGCACCCGCCCAGGGCCACGTACGGGTCCGACAGGCGTCTCCACGGCACACAACCATCTCCACGTGATGTTTGTGTTTACGCTTGAATTGTGCTCACAGCATGATGAGATCTATGAGAAAACTGCTTTTATTCATCATACAGCCCCATCTACATGAAGCAAACTCCCACCAGGCAATACCCAGCAGACCAAATGAATCATTAGACCGGCTCACAGTTCTTCAGAGAGTTTTACAAATGTAGGCGCGAATATAGAACAAAATATGACATGATAGTGTTGGTGACTAAATGGTTCTTCTTATGTGTGTGTATGTGAAGATAGGAATGCATCAATATAAGGACAACAAATTAATGTAACTTTTTTGTGCGTCACCTGCTCACTTCGTCCGAAATGTTTCACACTGTGGCATTAAACTCATCTACCATTCATTCAACTACGGGTGTTTTTATTGCTCAAAGAAGCGGGCCAACTTCACACACGTCTGACCGCTATCTTGGTCTGGTGGCATCTCCTGCTTGTTTCCATGGAGACAGCCAAGTTTAATACCAAACTGTGACACATTCAACGCAAAGCAATAACATCATGGAGACAAAAACATAAACAGACCCTTCAGGAGAAAAGTTACACAGTGCACCTTTAACTCCAGAGCTGCCTTTCTGTGTGTTATATAATTTGGCCAAGAAGATCATTATCAAAACACCAAGAAAACGTCCAAATTCGTCCTAATATTTTAAGTACAGTACTTGTTCAAAAGAGTATATCTCAAATATACATTATAATTTCTCATGTAAACCCCGAGCGCCTCCCTACAACATACAGCCTTTAGCTAAAAGTCTAATGTGTTCCAGGATCCCCTTCTTTCCAGCTGTCCTTTATGGCCAAACATCTAAACTGTTTTGGTCAACCACCTCCTGTTTTAGAATGGGTCAAAATGTTTATTAAGACACAAGAGTAACAGATCCTTAGGTTGTATTTGCTCAAAATCAACACTGAACTGACCGAGTCCTCACCAATGTGTTCTTAATTAGGAAATCGAAAAATAATGTACTTGGTGAGAATGATGAAATGTCAAAAATGTTGTATATTTTGCATATGACAAAACAATAAGACTGAATGATTTGGGAAATATACGTAATCCGATTTATGTTTTAATTATAGGATTCATTTCACTCAGAATCATTACTGTCTCTATGTATCCGACCCAAACTGCACTCACAAAACACTACTGCAAAACAACAATTTATGCAGAAGTAAAATACAAGGAAACAATGTATTTATATAAAGACGGATTCAACTTTTTAGAAATAAATACCAAAATATACCGTATCTTCAGCTAACTTGCCCATCTTCATACTGGACAATAAGGAACTTGCTGCTCCTATTTTTCTTACATTTGTTTAGATGTTTAATCTAATTTTAACTAACTTTAAATAAATTAGAACCCTGCTTTGTAAGTAGGAAAAATACACTTGTTTCAAAATAATCCTCAATTTTACGATTTAGCAAATTTTCAAAACCTTGATTAATAAAAACATAAATTAATCAAATACACTGATGATTTGATGTTTTTTTTTATGTTTTTGTGTTAATATTTGTCAGTAATTTAGATAATTTACAGCATATCATAAAATAAAATATACTTAGATTAACTGCCCAGCCTTAAATTCAACTAATACAAATGTTGGTCAACTAACGCACCATCAACTGATTAATTGACTAAACAACTACAAAACTACAGTCCCATACGCATTACTTCTTCAGAGGAACAGAAGGTTTTGAGCCGAAGCATCTCCTGCAGTGAATTGATCCCAGCAGCTCAGTGAGTTATGAAAGCCACAGAGCGCCAGTTTGTCAATGTCATTTTATGCAGCGTTAGCAGGTCTGTCTCCAGAGCAGAATTTTCATCTCAGAAACAACTAATCCAGCTGATACAGAAGTCTGGCCCATGTGTTTAACCCTGACAGACACAGCACTTCTGACTCTGAATGCAAAACATCATCTCAAAATGACAGATCTCGCCTAAAGCATCTTCAAATGACTCCAGGAATCTATTCTTATAAAGGAACTATTACGGTAAAGTAGGTCTGCAAGATTAATCGTAATCAAATCAAAACTGTAACTTGAATTAGCAAAACAAGAAAACTGTTCTTGTTTTTTTTTAATCAGCTCTATGGTCAAAAACAAATCACCACCCATTTCTCCTATTAGTCGGCCTCCATCATGCTCTGAATGAGTGACAGGTCAAAATAACCAATCAGAGTGAAGTGTAAACTTTCAGAAACAGATTTCAGATTTACCTCTTAAAGACTGTATAAAAACACCAAGAAAACATCCAATCAAAATCAGAATCTGTCTCAAATAAATTAAAGAAATTATTTCTTAATCGCCCAGTCTTGGATGTTCTATATATAGACTGATAAAGAAGTGGACTAAGGGAGTGTGACGTCACCTATAGCGTTCAGCTCCAGTCAAATGAAGCTCACGAGGCTAGCAGTGTTTAGGAGCAAATTTGGAACTGAGGTCCATATTAGGAATAGGAATTTATTTACAAAATAGCTAAATAAAAACACCCAGATCACGTAGAGTGGGTGAACATTTTAAGACCAAAATGACGAGGCTCACTGCAGCAGTTACAGAAATGACAATTCTTGGAGCCGGAAGCGCTTCTCTGAACACTTCCTACTGGGAAAGCAGCAGCAGTGGGTTAGCTGTGTCCATTTATAAATACAGTCTATGGTTCTGTCTAAACATTACAGTATTCAACCACAGAGTATAGAGAAAGAAATCATACAATAAGAAACAACAGAGAGCAGACGTTTTATCAAAACATAAAAACCCACAAAAGGTAGTGCTCCTTTTGTTTAGCTTCTTCATTAATATTCTCATCACATATGCGTGTAAAATGAAGACGTATGGTGGATGTGGAGGGCTCAGGTGGTGCACAGTAGACAGTGAAGACAGAGTATCAGGGCTTAGGGGCTGGTGGGTGGTGCGTGGACATCAGATGGCTTAAATTGGGGTACAGCCGCCACAAAAAGGGAGTCCAGGGGCCAATCAAAGCAGTTAATCAAGCATATGAAACAGTCTGGTCTATGGGACTCAGAGGCCCCACACATCCCTGGAGACAAGACCAGATGTACGATCACTGGACTATTTTGTAAAAAGAGACGCTGCTCCTTTAATGAATCTTTGTCAGAGAAGATTGTGAGTAATGTTGTTTGTATACTAGCAATGGCAGGTCAATGATAAAACGCACAGGCAGGACTCTCACCCACACAGAGCAGCCAACTAATGAGAAACAAACACTGGTTGCAAGATATATCACAAATGAATACAAAATCTGAATCGCCGTAATTATTTGGCTAACATAAGGTCCTCTGTTTCACATAATAAGAATATTATTATGTGCAAACACTCATAACCCTGTAGTAAAGACTCTAAAACATGTTTGGAAAAGCATGAGATTGTTGTATTAGTATCCCCCTTTAATGCTATTGTACTGCCTTAAAACTGACTTTTTAATAGACTTTTAATACGCAATTTTAATATAAAATACTTGTTACTTTTATAATTTTCCCAAAATTCTACAGCCCTCCCAACCACTACTGATCATTTTTCACACTAAACACTGGTGCTTGTTCATCTTAAACTATCACGTAGGCAACACAGACAATAATTTTTAAGTCTTTAAAGATTGCTTTATCTTTAAAAAAGTGTTGAAATAAATGTTATTTTGAGATAAATATGATTCTAAAACTCATTAATTGTTCACGCCACCTCTTCAAATCCAGCTTGATTCCGGTAAAATGAACTTAACATTACATTTGAACTTCTTATCTATTTTGGCAATTTAGAAAACCAAAGCCAGCATTCTTTAGTCACAAGAAATAGCTTCTTATGCAACCATGGAATAATCTTTCAACAAAAATCTTTCATTAAAGGAGCAGCGTCTCTTTTTACAAAAATTTAAAAGAAAAAGTAAAAAAAAAAGGGTTCTGACTCTTTCGTACAGATCATCCAATACTATGATTTAAATTGGATTCCATTCTGTCTTCTGTCAATAAAATGATAGAGTTGAGCTGATAAAACACCAGTACAACTGCTCAGTAAAGCAATAAATGTTCAGATGAAGGGGAAGATTTGAAGAACACATATCATAGAGTTTTACAGTACTTTATATCCAAGGGACAGAAGGTACACATGCCCACAGAGTAATACTGGCCCTAATGTAATGAAAGCCAATGTTATAAAGTCAGTAACACCCGTCAATAATGAAATCAAATCGCGCTACAGTCATATAATATTGTCTATGCCGGTAATCCAATACTGTATCCGCATAGGGCAATGCCAACAGTTATTAGAACGCCTTCACACATTTCTGTGCAATCCACAAAGTCACTTTGAATTGTGCTCAAAGTGAAAAACTCAAGTGACCCTTCAGCTGGGACAAAGGCTTTACAACTACACTTGGAACCAGTACCAAGCAGAAACAGCTCTACAGTGCACACCGACTACAGAGTCTGTTTGTATATTCTGCAAACAACAGAACTCAATTAACAATTATCATTGTTGAACAATAAATCATACATTAGTTTCTCAGTGGACATTTTAATTGTAGAACTGTGCCTCAGGGAAATGTGTCCTCAGTATTTGCCCCAGTGCAGCCTCTAGAAGGTGTAGAAGCAGCAGAGACAGGGCCCGGGGCCCCTCTCAGATCTGGAGCCAGGAGCACCTGAAGGATTATTCTATTGTATGTGGGGTTCATGGGAAATAAGTCTACATCACCCAGGGCCAGGTTAGCTCTACGGGCCACAGGGCCCTGTGTTTTAGGTTGAGAGTATCTGATACGTGAGCTGTTTATTGTATAGTAACTGATGCTAATGAAGTGCAGTGGACTTGATAAATTGAGCCGACACAGGCGCAGCCCTCTGGGAGCTTTAGAGGTGAAGAAGAGGCAATTAATGTCCATGCAGGCCCAGGGAACAGCATGAGGAATGATTCAAACTGTTCTGAAAGACAAATCAAACGCACCCGGACACTATTTGAGGCTTATGCAGGAAACATATGAACAGGATGTAAAAGCACAAGGGGAGTTTCCCTCTGTGCTGCACATGGCTCCTGAGAGCCACTGGAGCGTCACACTCTTAATTAAATCTATACTTAATTAAATCATTTTTGCAAAAAGACCTTTGCTGTGAAATGGTGGAAAATATCACATTTTCTCACTCATGTGAGTGTGATATTAAATATACACACAAACACAACTGGAGCTGATGACAGACTGTGTTTTTTAGACCCCACTTTTCTTCCTCACCCACCTCACATCATCTGCTCCAGTCAATACTAAGTGTTTATAACGCATTTAGGTCATTGCTAAAGAGGAAATAATGCTGGCTCAAAGTAAATTTGTTTAGCTAATCTGAGCAAACATAAGACCGATGAGTCTTATTTGATGCTGTTATTTACATACACTTCCTGTCAGCGCTGTCAGCACACAGACCCGGTCAGTACAAATGTGATGCTGCGTTTCTGCATGATTGCAATTTCCATTGGAAGATAAAGACTTAACAGCAGGAGCACTGGCTGTGCTCTGATAACCCAAAATGACTGCATCATTTCTTTTTGCTGATGAGGCCTGAGTGTGTTTCTTTTGCTTGAACTCTCTCTTTCACTTCTCTCTGAGCACTTCCCACTCTCTGAGAGTGACGGGGTCAGACTGCGTCCCTCACACACAGCTCAACTCAGTGAAGACGACAGCTCAGATACTGGAGGCTGCAGAGAAGTCTCAGCTCTGGTTTGTGGCAGTTTGAGGATCAGTGTAGGGCCTGCTGTGTGCCCTTGGTCTGACCCTGTTGAAGTGGCCAAAGCCCTCAGGGTAGATCAGCATCACTCTGTCTCCAAAGAGAGGAGATATACTGCACATATACACCTACATATGTATATATCTGTGTGTGTTTGTGTGTTTGTGTGTGTGTGCGCTGTGGGCTGCTGTCTAGACATGTCTCACACACTGTGCACCTGATGTCTGCCTTCATCTGTATGACATTTTAATTTCATCATTTCAAAGTCATTTCAAAGTTACGACGACTCATCACCACTGACAATGAACCAGCACATAAAGCAGTCCTTAGATGTGAAAAAGTCTTTGGAAAACCAAAAAGATCATATGTTTGAACAATGCCACTCATCAAAGTGACACAGTGGGAAACGCACATGACGCCTCACAAATCACACGATGCTTTCACTGCACTTATTTCTTCCACATTCTATTCGTATCTACAGCAACAGATATAAAAACCCAATTAGTTTCCACTGGACAAGAGCGCTACAATAACATAAGCAGTAATGATTTCAATACTAAGGAATAGGCTCGATACTCAATACCAATTCCAATACAACGATGATAATAAAAAACACTCTTTATTTAGACATTTTAACATTAAATCATAATACTTTCTTTGATTTTACATCTGTGTAATCCCTCAGTCATTCAGGTATGTTCCATAGTGGACCATGGGCGTATTCTAGTCTATGTTCTCTTATACTTGTTCTGATACAGCTCAAGATCATTCTAAACTATTCAGGAAAGGATCATTTCTATATTCTGAATGTGACTTTTTTAGGATGAATACTTGCTAAAAATTAGTATCTTATTTCAATACTAATTTTAGTATCTTTTGACAACCCTGCTAATGACGTGAAACAATATTTTAATTTATCAAGAGTTTTCTAAAGAGAGGTTGGAGAAGGTCAAGACAGTAATTAGTGTGCAGCAAACGGGAACTAAAAAACTCTGTCAGGTGGTTTAAACAGGTTTCTGCAGGTAAAACTTCATGCCAAAAATGTTTCACTAACCACTGTATTTAAGCGTAAAAATATGACACACACTTAAAGGCTTAAAGGGGCTGTAAATTTAAAACGCATTATGCAGAATCAACTTTTTAGAACTTTTATTCATGTCATAGTTGTTTCGCTTTTCATTTACCCACTCGAAGTTGTATTTACGGTGATTAATTTGAATAATCTTTCTACTCCTGTATTTAAGGCCTCATTTGCAGACTCTTCAGCAAAATAGTTTCTTTTATTAAGTCATTTTAGATGAATATTGCAATTTAAAATTAAATTATAACGTAAAAATCCACAGATATCATAATTATAACTATATAGCTGACCAAAGTGCAATATGTCTTCTTTAAAGGTGCATTGTGTAACTTTTCTATTAGAGGTTCTGTCAAATGTTTTTCTTCATGGAGACCAAACCAGACCAAGTTACAGGTCAGATCTGTGGAAAGGCGTCTTCGCTCACAGTCCGAACGCCTGTTTTTCTAGGTATTTTTGAGCTATAAAACCACCTGTAATTGAAAAATATAAGGTGAAGCTGTTTAATGTCATACTGTGGAACATTCCAGGCAGACCCCCCAACCAAAAAGTTACACAGTGCAGCATTAAGTTGTTTTAGATGAGTATTATGATTTAAAATGTCAAAATGATAACATAATGATACACAGATGTCATAAATTATAATAATATAGCAGATAAAAGCACAATATTCTTCTTTAAAAACAGCAGACTCACCTGTCCTGAGACTGCTCCTCGTACATCCTCTCTTTGCCCTCTTTGAAGAGCCGAATGGCCCTCTTAGACTTCTTCATCAGACTGTCGATGTAGATTTTAAAGTACTCGTTTTCACTGAGTTGTGTGAGTTTCTGGTTCTCCTCATATTTGCCCAGTATTAGCCTGAGGTGCTGGTAGGCGTCAGGTAAAATATCCAGTATATAAGGGGGACTGTTCTTCAGCTGTAGTCTGGGGTTCTGACAGAGGCGAACCTGCCAACAGACAATTGTGTAACTTTTTTGGTGAGGTGTTATCGCTTTGCTTGGTATGTTCCACAGTATGGCATTAAAAGTCTATTCAGCTTTTATTTAATTAGATGTGATTTTAGTTTTCAGAAATACCCTTAAAAACTGGTCTGTCCCTTGGCCTGCTCGCCTCCATGGAGACAGACACGTTTAATGTCGTACTGTGAAACATTCCAGGTTGAACAGTTAAGTACATCTACATGGAGACTAGCACTGACATTAATTATGATTTTGTTATTTAGGTGCATCAAACACCATCACAACAAAGTATTGTCATTTGAACGGGCACAATTACCAAATCACAAAGGCTGCAATTTTTGAAGAATACTGTAATTTCCTCCACAAACAACAAAATATCCGATCTTATTTTGCATTAAAACATGGTCATCCTGTTGTTAATATTTTTGTCAATTAATTCTGGACGAGTATAAAATATGTACTATTCTAATACAGATTACAATATTACAATATTTTTCCCAAATTGTTCCGCTTTCTGCCTATAGATACTGTTTTTGATTTGTACCAAAATGCCTGAAACTGAACCACACACGTATCACCTTTTTTTTTTTAAATAGCCTAATATTGGAAAACAGTAAGTAAAACATAGTGGGCATGTACAGGGGTTAGGATAAATCGGGAATTTTCAGAGCAACAGCATCTTGATTGCAGGGGAATAAAGATTACACTAAATATAACTTTGAGTGAAAAGGCTAAATGAGGCTGGGGAAAAATATTATGTTTGACAGCTCTTAAAAAGTCATTTTTTCATAATATGTCTCTAAAATGAGTGCAGTGATAACATTTTCAAGGAAGGCAAAACCAAGACCAAGACCAAATAATAAAACTACTTTAAACTGGTAATCATACAGTCCTGAAGATTAGAGCCGAAACAAGGTAAATACATTTCCTATTATACTGTCTTCAAAAAGAACCCAAGAATTTAATTGGTAATATCGTATCTTGAAAGCCTAATAAGTTTTAAAAGAGGTATAAAGTCACAAAAATGCAGCACTTACAACTTTGTCCATAAACTTCCATGTCTTTTCCACCGTGCGTCTGTCTGCAGCCGCTTGTTTGGGGGGTCCCACCGCGTCGTGAATGGCGTCTATGATCCCCAGAATCCGACCCTTGCTCCGGTTTGGTCCTCGTCCTCCTGGAGCTCGGCCACTCAGAGCTGTTGCCATTTCCTAAAAACTGGCACAAAAGTTTCTTTAGTCGTCTTGTTCACTTGCTGTATATTTTAATTGTCAAAGTTAAGATAAGACATTAATAAAACGTTTAAACGAAGTAAAGCTAGTAATAAAAAAAAAGTAATAAAAAGTATAGGCCAACCACAATTAGTTATAAGGTTAAAGTTTAGGAAAATGTAGTTCAAAGTTAAGTTGAAGTGAACTGATTGAATTTTACCAAGTGTCACCAGTGTTAACTAAGAAAGGCAAGGTTTTTTTTTGTTTTGTTTTGTTTTGTTTTTGTTTTTTTTAAATATAGCACGATTCGTACACAAAGTAATTCAAAGTGCTTTACAGAATAAGAAAATACAATACAATGCAATACAAACATAAATAACTTCAATAATAATAATCATACAATTAACCTTAAGAGAAAAGAGCAGAATAAAAAAATGAAGTGGTCTGTCTATAAGATGATGTGCTCCTCATGGCCTTGCATGCTGGGTTGTTTACAAAAAAGTTGCGTCACGTAGGCTTCAGTCCACAGCCCTAAATAAGATTCTTTGTTTTAGGCGATAATCTTCTGTGTTCTGAAAGGTAACTGGAGGCTACAGGACCAGAGAAGCGGGGGAGTTAGTAAACTAGTCCTTGCCTTATGCCACAAATAACTAGCCTAGAGCTTTCCGGGCTTTTCACAGCTTTCAGATCAAATCAGTTCAAAGGGAAGTAAAGTCCCAACTTACCGAGCTATGGGGAATGTTTGCAGGGATCTCTCCTGAACTCGGTCCACCACATCCAGCGCACACAAAAAGGAGTGTCCAAGAGTCCGGAGAAAACAGAGCCCGGAGAAGTGTCCAGGCTGTTTACGAGCCAAACTTCACTCCAAAGCGCCCATCTTCTCCAGCCGTACCGCAAACACTCCGCTCCACTCAAAGTGTCTGGAGTTTGATCAACGCGAGGCTCTGAGCTCTTCTACAGAACATGTTTTGTACCGCGACTTCTGCGTAAAGACGCGCAGTGGCACACGCACCACTGTGTCTGTGCGTTTCAAAATAAGACCCATGAGAAAAACCATTTCCACCGCGCTTTTCCTGTTTGGCTTATAACATTTTAAAGCTCA
This sequence comes from Taenioides sp. WSHXM2023, assembly GCA_029959045.1. NCBI lineage: Eukaryota > Metazoa > Chordata > Actinopteri > Gobiiformes > Gobiidae > Taenioides > Taenioides sp. WSHXM2023. Next base: position 21,980,984 of record CM057098.1, on the reverse strand, counting down.
GTGAGACTATTACAATGGGGTATAGGGTAACATAAGGGTAAAATGATCCATAAACGAAAAACACAACAGTATAAACAGGAAATGTGAACTTAAATAACATAAAAGTTATCAAAGTTCAAAATAAGAACAGATTGTTTTGTCCTTCAAGTCCTTCTTTCCACTGTAGCCGCCCTTTTAAAGCTTTCAAGTATAATGGGTGCCTTCAAAGTATGAAGTCATGTTTTCCAGAGAGCAACCGAGCAAGAAAAGGAAAATTACGTGTATTACGCAGGGCCAGGTAAGAAGTTGCGGTCAAGTCCAAGTTGTTGCGCACGGTCCCTCTGCTCACTGCCCATACTAAATAAATTAATACTTAACTTAATAACCTATTTTAAAGTTTTTACCTTTTACCAGCCATAACAAAAATGTGTAGTCTATTTTGTTTCAAGTGAATGAGCAGTTTTGGTACATTTTTTTTTTTAAACTACTGGACGGTGACTTGGAAATGCTTTTAATGTGAAGACCTCCTGGTGTGACTTCCTCCCGTGCGTGTGTCTCTTGTTGCAGCTGTGGAGAAGAGTGACAGGAGAAAGACCGCTCCCAAATAAATCCACACAACTCCGCGAGATCCATGGCTCGGTCTGAAAACACGGCAGCAGTGTACCGGAAGTGACACCAGGAGCCGCGTGGGTGTCTCAAATATGTGGCCCCCTGCACAACTTCATAATAAAACGCACGGGGACGTCAGTAATGGTCCATTTGTGATGATCCAAGCCCGCTGGTATGAAACTGGATACATGAGTAACAGTTTACGCGACATTATATGGGATAAACAATAATATATTCGTTATTGACACTCCTTCTCTAATAATTAAGCACTAATTACATATTTAGTAGGCTGCGTACTACTACTACTACTACTATAATAATAATAACAACTGTCTTTTATAATAATTTTAACTTTATTTTCCATGCACGTGGTGTGTTGTGGTTAGGCAATATCAGATAAACTTTTTTGAACATCCTACAAGTGGAGTACGAGGCCTGATCAAATAAAATGAAAAGATTTGCAATTCCAGGTTCTGACTTTGACCAGTAGATGGCGTTTATTTACACTGTCATTTTCAAAGTGAAATACAGTAGCTTACACGGTTCATCCATTGTCGCTTTAACTTTATATAAACCAATAAATACAGCATATTTAGTGCACTGTTTCTCAAATAACACATTTACAATAGATTAAGAATATGAGTATAGCCTGTAAGAACTGGTAGTGTTCAACATTTATAACATAAATATAGCCTACAGAAAGAGTCAGATAAAGTAAAACCACATAATGTAACTTTTCTTATGGTTGATGCCCCTCTTTGATTACCCCCTGAAGATGTTATTGCTAAAACATACCTAGAAAAACTGTGAGAGCGCTTCCCTCTGCACAACCTGTAATTTGGCCTGGTGGTTTTATCTTCTCTTTATGGAGATATCATGGTGCGATAGTGTGAAACACTGCAGAGCATTCCAGGTAAAGCAATAACTTCCTCATGGAGAAAAGTTACATTCTGCCCCTTTAATGATATGTTCTATGATTGGATTATAAAATGCCTTTGTAAATAAATGTGACTGGACCTTTTCTGTGGACGGCCCCAAACTTTGAGACGCTCTCCCCCCTCACATTAAGTCCGCATCTTCACTTGATGCTTTTAAGTCTTGATTAAAGATGTACTGCGTAACTTTTCTAGCAGAGAGTCTCCATGTGAGCTGTTATTGCTTTCCCTGGAATGTTCCACGGCTTGACATTAAACATACCCATCTAGCATTTATTCATTGCGTGTGTTTCTTTTACTCAAAAATACAATAATTCCTTCTGTGAATAGGGGCGACTCTCCACAGATCTGAACTGTAATGTACCGTAGTGCTGAAAACGGCTTATCTCCCTTAGGTTTAATCTATACTGTGGAACATTCTAGACAAAGCAAAAACATTTCCATGGAGACAAGCAGGTGGCGGATCCTCCACTAAAAATGTTATGCAGTGCACCTTTAAAAACACACTTTTATTTACTTTACTGGCTTTGGGAACTGTGTGGTCCTCTGTGTTTTATTGATCTCATTTTCAGTTTTTTCTATTGCTTGTAATTTTAGTATTTTATGTTTTTATTGACCTGCTTATTCTTTTTTTGATGCTATATTTTATTCAAACTGTTAATTTATATTGTGCCATTTTTGTGCAGCACTTTGGAGAATACATGTTGTTAAAATGTGCTATATAAATAAAGTTGGATTGGGAATGAATGACTATTTTCTGCTTACGATAAACACCAGGGAGAGCAACTCAAACTTCTAAAAAAAAAATAAAAATCTTTATCAGACAAGTGCAGTCCCATCTCAGCCCCCAAACAGCAGCTATCGACCAGACACACACACACACAGAGGGCGTTACAATCAGAAAAGCAACACACAACTCCAGCCCATGTGACTATGTTGTGATATAGACCTTTAACATACTGCAGACCTTAACTCTAAAGAACAAGCGACAGCAAAACTCCTGAGACCAGCCACTGCATTTCCTATAAGAAGCAATAACGAAAATGAGGTTAGTTCAACATTCAAAATATACAATATTGTGTTAAATTGTTAATCGTTATGGCAACAGTCCTAATTTCTCATCATTCTGAAATCGATGGTTAGAAATATGCTATAATGTGGTACATTTTTAACTTTTTTTCCTCGTTTAGGTCTGTAACATCATTCACAATAACAGAACTAAGTGACTGAAGAGTATGGCCGAGTCAAGACCAATGTATGGTAAGATTTGTTATACATTATTTATGTATTTAACACCGTAACACCATAACTAAAAATGCTGCAATTCTAAACAGAGCAAAACGCTTGAATTTTGAATTTTAATGGTTGTTTACAGATGTTAAGAATTAACAAGAAAGACACATAAACTATAGGAGTTATTATTATTATTATTATTATTATTATTATTATTATTATTATTATTATTATTATTATTATTATTATTATTATATCAATATATCCACGGGTTTCAGCTGTCTTTTAGTAAACATGACATCTTGAGGACTTTTTTTACCCATTCAAAATCTTGGAATTGTTAGTTTCTATGATTTGTAAGTTTTGTCAAGATTGACAAATTGAGTTATATTAGTTAATGGTTATTTTATTAATAAGTTTGATTAATAATAATACATGTTTTACTATGTATTAGTGGTCACCTTCCTGGAGGACTTCAAGGAGGAGATCATTGCTCGAACAGAATGCCCTGAAGCCGTCGTAGAAGCCTGGATGTCCCAAGAACTGGTCTCAGAGGAGGAGAGGACAGACATCACCAGTGCTTTAACACCAACAGACCAACTGAGGGCGCTGTTTCACACTGTAGAGAGGGGGACACCACAGATGCAATACAACTTCTACAATCTTCTCAAAGAAAAGGAGGCCAAGTTTGTGGCAGAACTGGGTACAGCAGATTGTTATGGTTAAATGTTATAGAAAACACATGCTTTTTGGTATTTAGTGTTAGTATTTATGAGTAGTATTACATTTTAATTCATTTATTGTAAACAGCAATATATATCTAAACCAACTTTATAATAGTAGCAAGTCCATTTACTACCTCAAGTCTTACTTCCTCAGATCTTTTTAGCACCAGCACCAGATTCTCATTTATGTTTTTATGGCTGAAAAAAGGCTATGTGACATTTTTGAACCCCTTACAGTATAAAAAGGTGAGTAGAGACAGGAGGAAGGTGAAAACAGACATTTTCAAATGCAGGACCATACAGGATTACTCAATTATGCATGAATCAAAGCAAATTACAACTTCAAGTGGTACAATGATACTGGACCCTCATTATAATATGGTTAAAAACTCATAAAAGTGATTTTTCTTTTGATATATGATGTCTTTCGCTTTTCAGAGCAAAGATGCCGTAACAACAAGGTCACACAAACAGAGCTAACCTGGACACAAGCCAAACCTGAAATTAACATTAAATCTAAAAAAGAAAAAATTATAAGACAAAAACATCTCTTAAATGAAATTATCAGCGAAACTAGAACAATTTGGGAAGACAGACAGCTCGAGAAGGAAGCTTTCCACATTTTAAACAAAGCAACCAGATTGGTGAAAGAGATTGAACAACTATGGGAAAATATGGAACACGAGGAAAACCAACAGAAGTTAAAAACAGATGCAGATAAACATTACGTAGACGAAATGCATTCAAATGTCCAACGTGAAAAAAGTCACTTGGAACGAATAAAAACTGAAATTCAGACAGAGAAAGCCAAGTTAGAACAAGATAGACAGGTCGCTAAGGCAGAGTTGGATGAGTTAAACAATTTGAGGAAACACATTGAGATACAAAATAAAGAACTAGATGAGAAGTTATCTCATTTAAAAACACAGGTACGGGAAATGGAAGTAGCTAGTGCAGAGGCAGTGTTAAGGAAAAAGGATCTGATCAAGGCCATAAAGATGAATAAAAGAAAAGAAAGTACCCTGATTAGAATGAAGGAGGAGATAGAGCAGGACACAAACAGTCAAATCAAATGGATCAACTTCCAAATTAAGAAGAAGGAACGGCATCTGGACCAGCGGCTGGAGAGGACCATGAGGCAGAGAGATGAACTGGACATTATGAAGATCAAAATGGACTGGCAAAGACAGGAGCTGCAGCAGAGAATGGAGGATATTGTGAACAAGATGGTGGCTGTGGCTCATGTGAAAGATGGCATGAAGACAACAGTGGAGGAGTTGGACAGCACCAGAGCAGAGATGCATGAAGCGCAGAAAGTGGCCAGAGAGAATCAAGAGCAAGTGAAGCGATATGTGGTGAGTAGTGCCTGTGTATTATGGTGTTTCATTGACAGCTATGTTGTGAAATTAAAAGTCCTATATTATGGAAATTGACTCTTGTGAGCTTTAAGACGTTATAATACTGTTATCTTCTCATAAAGATACCCAAAGTTGTTTCATTCATGCATGTTTGTTAATCCTTCATTATTAGACTGTCTACAGCTCCAAAATTCAAAGTACCTTTTACTTTTAGTTCTATAGAGATAAGCAATTCCAGGGCTGAAATCATCCACATGATTCTGGTGAAGGTGAGTTTAAAAACACAGTAGATCACTTCCTGTATTATCATATGACATCACAAGGTGAAATAGAGTGTTTTCTGTTTGAGAGAAGAATTCAGACTAAATATGCAGTGCATGAAACAAAACACAACTTCAGGTATGTTTGTGATGAGGAAACAACATTATAACATAGATTTGATATGTGCCCTTTAACAAGCAAAATATGTATCTTAAAGAAATGAATGAATATTGTTTGGTATTCAGTTGTTTCAGTTGTTAATATATTTATGTATTTGATAGGAACAATGAACACATGTATATAACAAATGTAAATATGCAGGATTATGGCTACCAAGCTAAATTATGTCCATACTGAGTGAGTATTATAGCTAGAAATACTAATTTCTTTTTATTCTTTATAAAGGAACTACTGAAAGACCTGAAAGTTAAAGTTGACAGATGGGTTGCAAAAGAAAATCAGAAAACACCACTTATAAGAGTCTATGTCCAGCAGGAAAACATAATGGACAGTGAAGAACGCAACATGTCTTTAGAGTTACAGAGAGAAATGTATGAAGAAACAATATCTTTTCAAAATCAAGACGAAATTATGTTGAATGAACAAGAAATTGAGCAAATCCAACACCAAATCTCTCAACTTACGGATGAGGAGGAGACGATGAGAGGACAAATCAGGTCAGATATGGACAACATGGCAGTTATAAGTGAAGACATAAAACAGCTAATCGAAGAAATAAATGAACTGCAAAGCCCAGATGCAAAACTGGATTCAGAGGACAAATCAACAAAGGTAGAAACACATGGGCTGATACAAAAAACATTACACACATTTCAGACATTATTTACTTCAATTTGGGGGCAAAAAGAAGAGACAATAATTATACAAGAGATGCATGAACGAGGCGAAAGCGAGGAGAGTGATTCGTTGGGCTCAGATGTTGTTGAAGAATACTCTGCAAGTGATATTCAAAGACTGAGAGAGGAGCTGTACGCAACCATAGAGATAATCAGATCAGTGAAGCTGGAGCTCTGGCCAGAATCAGAAGACTGTTTCGTGGAGGAAGACTTTGTCCTCAGCGTTGACATGGAAGTGCTGCTACAAGAGTTAAAAGAATTTCAAGAGGTTTTATTAATGATAAGAGATGACATGAGAAACCTGAAGGAGGAACTGAGCAGCATTAAAACTTTCCAAATCAGGGCAAAGAAACAACAACGCAATCTGGACCTGAGGTTAGAGAAAAATATGAGAGCGAGAGACGAGCTAGACATTTTGAAATGGAAAGTTCAAAGACAGCATGATGCCCTTCAACAGAAAATAGACAGAATACAACGCGTCAAATATATTGTTGAACAAATGTCTGAAACGATACGAAAAAGAAGAGAAGAGCTTGACACTGTGATAAAAGAGAATGAAATATTATTGACATTGATACAGGAGCTTTGCGCAAAGTCGCAGGACAAAAAACAAGATGTGGAAACCTTAAAATTGCAAATACAAAACGAACGGATGAAAATGCAATCAGAAATGAGTAAAATTATCAATATGAACCAAATTGTTCAAAATCAAAAGCAACAACTGGATGATAAGAGGCACTTGAGCAAAAAAGAAATGAAAGAAATGGAGGCGCTTAAGACCGAGCTAGACATATGGAGGAGAGAAAGTGAACAGGCTTTCAGAAAGGCTACAAGGAAAAAAGCTGAACTGGAAAATATGTGGATTCAAATAAGGGAAGAGAGGGATGCACTGAGAAAAGAAAGCAGTAAACAGAGGAGGGAGCTGGAACAGAGGCTAGAAAGGACGATGAGAGAGAGGGACGAGCTGGATATACTGAAAATAAAGCTACAGAGACAGAGGGAGGAGCTGTCTGGGGAGGTGGAAGTCATTAGTAGAGAGAGAGAAAACATTCAAAAACAGCTTGCAGTAATTCAACAGCATGAGGAAAGAGAAGGTACAACAGAAACAGAAAGTCAGATAGTGTATGTTAATGAGTTTGTTAGCAACTTTCAAAAGGTGAAGAAAAACATTGACAGAGGGTTTGAGATGGTCGCGATGGAGATTACAGAGGTTTTCAAAAGCGTTAAAATTGAGTGGCGAAAGCAGCTGGAAAACTTACAGAAATTGCAGTTAGAAAAGAAGAACGTAAAGGACAAAATGGACAGAATCAAATCTCAACTTTGTGTAATACAAGAGCAAAGAAGTCTCCAAGACAGATCAGAGAAAGAGGAAATTCGTAAACAAAAAGCAGAATTGGATTTCACTTTACAGAAGGTGCAAAGGGAAAAAAGAGAGATGGAAGTCTTGAAATCAGAACTGGAGTTGACAAGGAAAGAAAATGAAAAACTGATCAAAAAAGGAATAAAGAAAGAACAAAATGTAAAGGTGTTGTGGGCTGAATTTCAGGTAGAGAAGGATGCTCTGATGAAGCGGAGGATAGAAGTAGACCAAAAATGGGAGAGTGTGAACCAAGAAAAGGGTCAGTTAGAGATAATGAAACTGCAACTACAACAAGATGAAAACACAAAGGATATCATATCTTCAACTGAATTATACCATAAGATCAAAATGTGTGCAGAAAAGATGAAGAATGTGAATCAATACTTTGAAAAAGTGATTGACACTTTCAAGATTGGAAGCCAGCACCTTACAGATCAGACAGGCTTTCTAAACACGAATAAAGAGGAAGTAGAGGAAATGAAAATTGAGATTAGACGACAAAAAGAAATCCTGATTAGCGTGACAAAGCTAATGCAGGAAAAGCAGAGATATTGGACCCAAGTCGAGGCAGAAACTGAGAATGAAAAGCAGAGAATTGTGAAAAATTATGAAGAGTTGGAAAAGGAACGGGAAATTTTCAAAAAGCAGACTGCAATGTTTGAAGCTGACAAAGCAAATATAACAAGCAAGGAAATTGGGACCCTGGGTTTAGATGATGGAAGTGAAAGGTTGTTAAAAACTGAGAAAAGTGCAGTAGCGACAGTACAAGGAGCTGTGATTCAGCCTAAAACGCGAGATAATTTGTCAGAGGAAATAGAAGCTTTACCAATGGAGTGTGATGAAAACCTAATGAAAATCAAAGCTGAAATACAACAAGAACAGAAGGAGCTGGCTAGATTCAGAGAGACAATTGAAAAAGAGAAATCCCAGTTGGATTTAATGAAGTTAGACACGCAATTACAGATGGCCCTGATTGAACAAATCACACAGAATATAAAAGCTGAAATAGAGCTACTCACTGTTGCAAAGGCAGAGATGGAGAACAAAAGACAACGCACTGACGAGCTCCTAGATGAGATAAACTGTGAAAAAACCTGCGTTAAAGATCTGTCACTTCAGATTAACGAAGCAAAAGAAAAATTGGGGAAATTCAAACAGACTGCGTTGGAACAGAAAGACAAAGAGGAGGATCAAGAAGAAATGAAGATGACTTTAGTCTCGGAGACAGAACAATTCAAAGATCTCATTAGGGCACTCAATATGATGAAAGCAGAGGCTGAAAAGGCCATTAAACACACCAGGGAGGAGAATGAGCAGCTTAATACAATGAGGAGAGATGTCGAAGACAAAAGACAGATGTTGGCGCAAGAAATGGAAAGAATAACTGTACAATTGTCAATGCTGAGAATTAACTTAAGAGAAAAATGTGAACAGGTCATGAAAAATAAAAATGAGGACATCAAATTCAAAATGCAAGTAATAAAGCAAAAACAAGAAGATGTTGAAAAATTATGCAATGGACTGCAAAAGAATCAAGAAAAGTTTGAACAACAACAAATCAAAATTGCAGAGTGTGTTGACCAAGTTGGTAAAGAAAAGCAGCGATTGGTCAGTTTTAAGTCGCATGTTAAACTCCAGCAAAAATTAGAAGGAAAATATAAAATGTATGTAACTGAAATGGTTGAAAAATTGCCTTCAGTGAGTGAGATATTAGATAGAAAAGCTGAACTAGAATACACATTGACAAATCTTCACCAAATGGAAGAGGATATTAGAAGTTCTCTGTATGAGATCAAAACTGAGAAGGCCAATCTCCAAGTCCTGGCCAATGAAGTTCAAGCGCAAAAGGACACATTTGAAAACACTGTCACCGCTGCACAACAAAAGGGATGGAAAGGCAGTAAGCTACTTCGTGACGATAGACAAGCTGAAAGAAAATTGTCTGAGTTAAAAATTAAACAACAGAAACTTGAAATTATGAAAATAAAATTGACAGAAATTGCAGAACAAATTTGTGGAGATGTGAAAGAAAAACTGAACAAATTAGATCAACAAAGTGAAAATCTAAAAAGTTTGAATGTTTCGGTGGAGCGGACTTACACAAATCTGAATGAACAGCAGCAACAAGTGAAAAACTTAAAACCAACACTGCACAGAGAAATGAAAACTATTAAAAACTTAATTTCTGCACTGAAGGCACAAAAGGAACAATTGGAATCTACTGTTCAACTTGACATCTTAAAAGAAAGAAATTATCTTGAGAAACTGAAAACTCAACTAAAACAAGAGAGAGAAAGTCTAGATTTGGAAAAAGAAAAGATGGATAGAGAAAGAATGGAAATGGAGATGATGAGATCTGACATTGACAGAAAACTCAACCTTGTGAAACTAAAACAGGAAAAAACAAAAGTTGAGATCTTGGAAAAAGAATCAAGACATGCAGCAGAAGAAGTGGAAGATGTGGAAGCTGAGATGGATCTAGTTGCCATAGAAATGGAAATATCAGACAGTGAAATGCCTGAAAGGATGGTAGACATGAGACAAATAATCAGTACAATGCAAACTGTTAAACAACTAACTCAAAAGATGCTTTCGGACATACAAAACAAAATGAGTCGAATTGAGGAATTACAGATAATATTTGAACAAAAACAATCACAACTTAATAAACAATCGGAAAAAGTGTCTGGAGATACAGGGGTCTTCAGAAGAGATGTACAAAGTCTGCATAGTGTGATTTCAAACATGATCGAGAGACAAAAGAAAGAGTCCGAAAAGATGATTCATGAAACTTTGGACAGAGAATTCTTAAAAACTGAAAATATTTTAATGAATTCTGAGCAAATAAAGACACTGGAACGAATTCGGCAATCTATAAGAAAAGCACAAGATGAACTGAGACAGACTGCAAACAAGCTTAAAGAAAACATTAGCAGTTTGATCGCGGAAACTACTAAAGAGAAAAGTTCAGTTCAAACATTGGCCAATCTGGTGCAGAGAGAAAAGGGGCGTTTTCAGAATATTTTGAGTAACGTACAAAAGATAACTCAAGATACATGCCAAGATAAGGCAACACAAACACAGGAAGAGGCAGCTATAGCAACAGAGGAAGAGCAAAGAATGGAAAAAGATGGAGGAAAAAGCCAGATATATCAAAAAGAAGACAAATTTCAAACTTTGAGTGAAAAATGTCTTAAACTGGAGAACAAAATAGAACAGTTACAAAAAGATGGTTCGGCTCTCCAAGCATGCAGTGCTCTAGAAAATAAATGTGTAGAACTTGGTCAAGAAAAACAAAACATAGTAGCATATAGTGAAGTGCTGCGAACTGAAAAGACAAATTTAAGTGGTAAAATATCTGACATACTAAAACATATACAAGGAAAAAAGGAGGAGGTAAAAGCCACTATTGTCTCTGCTGAACAACAAACTGTCATTCCAAAACAGAAACAGATGGTATCTGATATCAGCCAACAATATGCTACACTGAAAAAGCACAATGAAGATATGATAAAGCTCTATAAGAAGTTAGAGGCAGATAGAGCAGAAATACAAGACAAGAGAGAACGAATGAGCCTTCTGTTTAATGAGATAACAACAGAGCAAAGCATAATTAAAGATTTGGCAAGTGATGTTCAAACTGTTAAGAAAAGTTTATATGATTCCATAGAAATTATTCAGAGTGGAAATCTACAGTCAAAAGAGAAATTGGATGAGGACAAGAAAGAATTTGAACTTTTAAGGCAAGATCATAATCGAAAGAGAGAAGAGACTGAAGCTGCCACGAGAAGTGTTCATGACGAGAGACAGAAACTTGAAGAAATGAAAATTCACTTAAACAAGGAACAAGAAGATCTAAAGAATGAAAAAGACAAACTGAACTTAGAGAAAAACAATCTACATCTCAAAGAGGCTATGCTGGAAAAGCACAATGAAGACATCAGAAAGTATTACAAAAGGCTGGAAGCAGACAAGGAAGACCTACAAAACAAGAAAGAACAAGTGAACCTTCTGTTTAATGAAATAACGACTGAGCAAAGCAAGATTAAAAGCTTGGCTGGCGATGTTCAAGCTGTTAAGAAAAGTTTAAATGATTCCGCAAAAATTATTCAAAATGAAAATGTACAACAAATACAAAACTTAAAAGAGAAATTGGATGAGGAGAAGAAAGAATTTGAACTTTTAAAACAGAATCTCAATGAAAAAAGAGAAGAGACTGAAGCTGCCATGAGAAGTGTTCATGAAGAGAGGCAGAAACAAGAAGAAATAAAAATTTGGCTAAACAAAGAACAAGAAGATTTGAAGAATGAAAAAGACAAACTGAACTCAGAAAAACAAAACCTAAAACTCATAGAGGCTACACTGAAAAAGCAGAATGAAGACATCACAAAGTATTCCAAAAAGCTGAAAGCAGACAGGGTAGAGCTACAAAACAAGAAAGAACAACTGAACCTTTTGTTTAATGAAATAATGATGGAACAAAGCGTGATTAAAGATTTGGCAAGTGATGTTCAAACTGTTAAGAAAAGTTTAAATGATTCCATAGAAATGATTCAAAGTGGAAATCTACAGGAGATACAAGATGCGAAAGACAAATTGGATGAGGAGAAGAAAAAATTTGAACTTTTAAATCAGGATCTCTGTGGAAGAAGAGAAGAGACAGAAGCTGCTATAAGAAGTGTTCATGAAGAGAGACAGAAACTTGAAGAAATTAAGATTTTCTTAAACAAGGAACACGAAGATCTGAAGAATGAAAAGGACAAATTGAACTTGGAAAAACAAGACCTCCAACTCAGAGAGGATCAACTGATGGAAAATATGAAGATTATGGAAAAGCTCAGAGACAGACTCAAACAAATTAACTTTGAAAGCACAACACAAAACATAGACAAAATGGAAAAGAATGTGCAAGATTTATTCAGCAAATTGCTTACAGAATTACAAAGAAATGAAGAAAAAAGTGAAGACATAAAGAGGTGCATTAGCTCAATACAGAGTATAAGATTTGAACTGTTGAGCTGGTCAAAAGAAAAGATAATTCCTGAAAAGCAAAGTGTGGAAAGAAAAGAAACACAAATTAGACAGCAAGAAGAAATCAAAGAAAAAAGAGATCTAGAAAAGTTTGATGCAAAGACTGAGATGAATATGTTAAAACAACTTGGTGAAGACATGATAAGGGACAGAGGTTTGATCATAAAGACAAAAGATGAGTTCTTCAAGGGAACATATGAGGAACATATTGACAATTTCCTACATGAGGTATATATAGAGAAGACCAAACTCCAAGAAATGGCCCATCACATTGAATCTCAGAAACTACAGCTTGAGAAGGCCATCCAAGAATTGCAAAGAAAGCAAAGTGAAATAGAGACACAGCAAAAAGAATTTAACATCTTTAAAGAGTTGGTGAAGGCTGATCGAGAAGAAGTGTTGATGTTGAGAAATGACCTACTACAAAAAAGACAAGAAATCGAAGCAGAGAATCAGCAATTCCAAGAAACCAGACAAACTTTACAAATCGAAAAACAACAACTGGACGATCAAATAAAGGAATTTAATAGTAAAAGAGAAGAGAGAGAGAGTTTCGGTGAAGAACTGAAGAAGAAGGATATGGACAGAGGAGAACAAGAAACCAATGAAGCGATGAAACGTATCAATGAAGAAAAAGTACAGCTAGAAGAAAACAGAAGACAGTTACAAGTTGAAAGAGAAACACTGAATGTATTGAAGGCACAGATGGAAGATAAAAAAGTGGAATTTGAAACTGCCACAAAACTTATTGAAGAGGAGAAAGAGCAGCTTTACAAAGCAAAAGAAGAGTTGGAATTACAAGGACAGGAATTAAAGCATCAACAAGACAATCTAAAACATAAGGAAGAAGATCTTAAACAACAAGAGATGGAGACACAAATAAATATTATGAAGGAAGTGAGACAACTGGAAGAACTGAAGAAGGATATGGACAGAAGAGAACGAGAAACCAACTCAGCTATGAGACTTATCAATGAAGAAAAGCAACATCTTGAAGAAAAAATAAGACAATTACAAGTTAAAAAAGAAACAGTGAAAATATTGATGACAGAGATGAACTATAAAAAAGTGGAAGCTGAAACTGCCACGAAACTTGTTGAGGAGGAGAAAAAGCAGCTTTACAAAACAAAAGATGAGTTGGAATTACAAAGACAGGAATTAAAGCATCAACAAGACAAGTTAAGATGTAAGGAGGAAGAGCTTAAAGAACAAGAGGTAGAGACGCATATTAATGCAATGAAGGAAGAGAGACGATTAGAAGAACTGAAGAAAGATATGGACAGAAGAGAACGAGAAACCAATGCAACAATAAGACTTGAAAAATTGGAGGTTGAAAACACCATGAAACTTGTTGAAGATGAGAAAGAACGCCTTTGCAAAACAAAAGATGAGTTGGAATTACAAAGACAGGAATTAAAGCATCAACAAGAGGAGCTAAGACGTAAGGAGGCAGAGCTTAACCAACAAGAGGTGGAAACGCAAATGAAAACATTGAGGGATGTGGGACGATTGGAAGAACTGAAGAAGGATATGGACAGAAGAGAGCAAGAAACCAACTCAGCTATGAGACTTATCAATGAAGAAAAACATCATCTAGAAGAAAACAGAAGACAATTACAAGCTGAAAGAGAAACGGTCAAAGTATTGATTGCACATATGGAGGATAAAAAAGTGGAGGTTCAAAACATCATGAAACTGGCTGAAGAGGAGAAAGAGCAGCTTTACAAAACAAAAGTTGAGTTGGAATTACAAAGACAGGAAATGCAACATCAACAAGACGAGATAAAACATAAGGAGGAAGATCTTAAACAACAAGAGGAGAAGACACAAATAAATAATAAGGAAATGTTACAATTTGAAGAACTGAAGAAGGATCTGGACAGAAGAGAACAAGGTACCAATGCAGTGATGAGACTTATAAACAAAGAAAAAATACATCTAGAAGAAAACAAAAGACAATTAGAAGTTGAAAGAGAAACAACCAAAGTACTGAAGGCACAGGTAGAGGATAAAAAAGTGGAAGTTGAAAATGCCATGAAACTTGTTGAAGAGGAGAAAAAACAGCTTTACAAAACAAAAGATGAGTTGGAATTACAAACACGGGAAATACAGCACCAGCAAGACAAGCTAAAACGTAAGGAGGAAGACCTTAAACAACAAGAGGTGGAGACACAAATAAATATGATGAAGGAAGTGGGAAGATTGGAAGAACTGAAGAAGGATCTGGACAGAAGAGAACGAGAAGCCGAAGCAGCAATGAAACGTTTCACTGAAGAAAAACGACAGCTAGAAGAAAACAGAAGACAATTACAAGTCGAAAAAGAAACAGTCAAAGTATTAAAGGCACAGATTGAGGATAAAAAATTGGAAGTTGAAAACACCATGGAACTTGTTGAAGAGGAGAAAGAGCAGCTTTGCAAAACAAAAGATGAGTTGGAATTACAAAGACAAGAATTACAGCATCAACAAGCCAAGCTAAAACATAAAGAGGAAGAACTTAAACAAGAAGTGGAGACACAAATAAATAACATGAAAGAAGTGGAACGATTGGAAGAACTGAAGAAGGATATGGACAGAAGAGAACAAGAAAACATCTCAGCTATGAGACTTATCAATGAAGAAAAACGACAGCTTGAAGAAAACAAAAGACAGTTACAAGTTGAAAGAGAAACAACCAAAGCGCTGAAGGTACAGGTGGAGGATAAAAAAGTGGAAGCTGAAACTGCCGTGAAACTTGTTGAAGAGGAGAAAGAACGCCTTTACAAAACAAAAGATGAGTTGGAATTACAAGAACAGGTATTAAAGCAACAACACGACAAGCTAAAACGTAAGGAGGAAGATCTTAACCAACAAGAGATGGAGACACAAATAAATATTATGAAGGAAGTGGAACGATTTGAAGAAATGAAGAAGGATATGGACAGAAAAGAGCGAGAAACCAGCTCAGCTATGAGACTTATCAATGAAGAAAAACAACATCTAGAAGAAAATAGAAGACAATTACAAGCTGAAAGAGAAACGGTCAAAGTATTGATTGCACATATGGAGGATAAAAAAGTGGAAGTTCAAAACATCATGAAACTGGTTGAAGAGGAGAAAGAGCAGCTTTACAAAACAAAAGATGAGTTGGAATTAAAAAGACAGGAAATACAGCATCAACAAGACAAGATAAAACATAAGGAGGAAGATCTTAAACAACAAGAGGTGAAGACACAAATAAATAAAAAGGAAATGTTACAATTTGAAGAACTGAGGAAGGATCTGGACAGAAGAGAACAAGATACCAATGCAGTGATGAGACTTATAAACAAAGAAAAAATATACCTAGAAGAAAACAAAAGACAATTAGAAGTTGAAAGAGAAACAACCAAAGTACTGACAGCACAGGTGGAGGATAAAAAAGTGGAAGTTGAAAATGCCATGAAACTTGTTGAAGAGGAGAAAAAACAGCTTTACAAAACAAAAGATGAGTTGGAATTACAAACACGGGAAATACAGTACCAGCAAGACAAGCTAAAACGTAAAGAGGAAGCGCTTAAACAACAAGAGGTGGAGACACAAATAAATATGATGAAAGAAGTGGGACGACTGGAAGAACTGAAGAAGGATATGGACAGAAGAGAACGAGAAGCCGAAGCAGTAATGAAACGTTTCAATGAAGAAAAACAACAGCTTGAAGAAAACAGAAGACAATTACAAGTCGAAAAAGAAACAGTCAAAGTACTGAAGAAACAAATTTGGGATAAAAAATTGGAAGTTGAAAACACCATGGAACTTGTTGAAGAGGAGAAAGAGCAGCTTTGCAAAACAAAAGATGAATTGGAATTACAAAAACAGGAATTACAGCATCAACAAGCCAAGCTAAAACATAAAGAGGGAGAACTTAAACAAGAAGTGGGACGATTTGAAGAACTGAAGAAGGATATGGAGAGAAAAGAGCAAGAAACCAACTCAGCTATGAGACTTATCAATGAAGAAAAACATTATCTAGAAGAAAACAGAAGACAATTACAAGCTGAAAGAGAAACGGTCAAAGTGTTGATTGCACATATGGAGGATAAAAAAGTGGAAGTTCAAAACATCATGAAACTGGTTGAAGAGGAGAAAGAAAAGCTTTACAAAACAAAAGATGAGTTGGAATTAAAAAGACAGGAAATACAGCATCAACAAGACGAGATAAAACATAAGGAGGAAGATCTTAAACAACAAGAGGTGAAGACACAAATAAATAAAAAGGAAATGTTACAATTTGAAGAACTGAAGAAGGATCTGGACAGAAGAGAACAAGATACCAATGCAGCGATGAGACTTATAAACGAAGAAAAAATACACCTAGAAGAAAACAAAAGACAATTAGAAGTTGAAAGAGAAACAACCAAAGTACTGAAGGCACAGGTGGAGGATAAAAAAGTGAAAGTTGAAAATGCCATGAAACTTGTTGAAGAGGAGAAAAAACAGCTTTACAAAACAAAAAATGAGTTGGAATTACAAACACAGGAAATACAGTACCAGCAAGACAAGCTAAAACGTAAAGAGGAAGACCTTAAACAACAAGAGGTGGAAACACAAATAAATATGATGAAGGAAGTGGGACGATTGGAAGAACTGAAGAAGGATATGGACAGAAGAGAACGAGAAGCCGAAGCAGTAATGAAACGTTTCAATGAAGAAAAACAACTGCTTGAAGAAAACAGAAGACAATTACAAGTCGAAAAAGAAACAGTCAAAGTACTGAAGAAACAGATTTGGGATAAAAAATTGGAAGTTGAAAACACCATGGAACTTGTTGAAGAGGAGAAAGAGCAGCTTTGCAAAACAAAAGATGAGTTAAAATTACAAAGACGGGAATTACAGCATCAACAAGCCAAGCTAAAACATAAAGAGGAAGAACTTAAACAAGAAGTGGAGACACAAATAAATAACATGAAAGAAGTGGGACGACTGGAAGAACTGAAGAAGGATATGGACAGAAGAGAACAAGAAACCATCTCAGCTATGAGACTTTTCAATGAAGAAAAACGACAGCTTGAAGAAAACAGAAAACAGTTACAAGTTGAAAGAGAAACAACCAAAGTACTGAAGGCACAGGTGGAGGATAAAAAAGTGCAAGTTGAAAATGCCATGAAACTTGTTGAAGAGGAGAAAGAACGCCTTTACAAAACAAAAGATGAGTTGGAATTACAAGGACAGGTATTAAAGCAACAACAAGACAAGCTAAAACGTAAGGAGGAAGATCTTAACCAACAAGAGATGGAGACACAAATAAATATGATAAAGGAAGTGGGACGATTTGAAGAACTGAAGAAGGATATGGAGAGAAAAGAGCAAGAAACCAACTCAGCTATGAGACTTATCAATGAAGAAAAACAACATCTAGAAGAAAATAGAAGACAATTACAAGTTGAAAGAGAAACGGTCAAAGTATTGATTGCACATATGGAGGATAAAAAAGTGGAAGTTCAAAACATCATGAAACTGGCTGAAGAGGAGAAAGAGCAGCTTGACAAAACAAAAGATGAGTTGGAATTAAAAAGACAGGAAATACAGCATCAACAAGATGAGATAAAACATAAGGAGGAAGATCTTAAACAACAAGAGGTGAAGACACAAATAAATATGATGAAGGAAGTGGGACGATTGGAAGAACTGAAGAAGGATCTGGACAGAAGAGAACAAGATACCAATGCAGCAATGAGACTTATAAACAAAGAAAAAATACACCTAGAAGAAAACAAAAAACAATTAGAAGTTGAAAGAGAAACAACCAAAGTACTGACAGCACAGGTGGAGGATAAAAAAGTGGAAGTTGAAAATGCCATGAAACTAGTTGCAGAGGAGAAAAAACAGCTTTACAAAACAAAAGATGAGTTGGAATTACAAACACGGGAAATACAGCACCAGCAAGACAAGCTAAAACGTAAAGAGGAAGAGCTTAAACAACAAGAGGTGGAGACACAAATAAATATGCTGAAGGAAGTGGGACGATTGGAAGAACTGAAGAAGGATCTGGACAGAAGAGAACGAGAAGCCGAAGCAGCAATGAAACATTTCAATGAAGAAAAACGACAGCTTGAAGAAAACAGAAGACAATTACAAGTCGAAAAAGAAACAGTCAAAGTATTAAAGGCACAGATTGAGGATAAAAAATTGGAAGTTGAAAACACCATGGAACTTGTTGAAGAGGAGAAAGAGCAGCTTTGCAAAACAAAAGATGAGTTGAAATTACAAAGACAGGAATTACAGCATCAACAAGCCAAGCTAAAACATAAAGAGGAAGAACTTAAACAAGAAGTGGAGACACAAATAAATAACATGAAAGAAGTGGGACGATTGGAAGAACTGAAGAAGGATATGGACAGAAGAGAACATGAAACCATGTCAGCTATGAGACTTATCAATGAAGAAAAACGACAGCTTGAAGAAAACAAAAGACAGTTACAAGTTGAAAGAGAAGCAACTAAAGTGCTGAAGGCACAGGTGGAGGATAAAAAAGTGCAAGTTAAAAATGCCATGAAACTTGTTGAAGAGGAGAAAGAACGCCTTTACAAAACAAAAGATGAGTTGGAATTACAAGGACAGGTATTAAAGCAACAACACGACAAGCTAAAACGTAAGGAGGAAGATCTTAACCAACAAGAGGTGGAGACACAAATAAATATGATAAAGGAAGTGGGACGATTTGAAGAACTGAAGAAGGATATGGAGAGAAGACAGCGAGAAACCAATGTAGCAATGAGACTTACCAATCAAGAAAAACAACGTCTTGAAGAAAACAGAAGACAATTACAAGTTGAAAGAGAAAGAGTCAAAGTATTGATAACACAGATGGAGGATAAAAAAATGGAGGTTGAAAACGCCATGAAACTTGTTGAAGAAGAGAAAGAAAAGCTTTATAAAACAAAAGATGAGTTGGAATTACAAAGACAGGAAATGCAGTACCAGCAAGACAAGCTAAAACATAAAGAGGAAGATCTTAAAGAGCAAGAGGTGGAGACACAAATAAATAAGATGAAGGAAGCTAGACGATTGGATGAACTGAGAAAGGATATGGACAGAAGACAACGAGAAACCAATTCAGCTATGAGACTTATCAACAAAGAAAAAATGCAGCTAGAAGAAAACAGAAGACAGTTACAAGATGACAGAGAAACAACCAAGGTATTAAAGGCACAGTTGGATGATAACAAAGTGGAAGTTGAAAATGCCTCAAAACTTGTTGAAGACGAGAAAGAACGCCTTTACAAAAGAAAAGATGAGTTGGAATTACAAAGACAGGAAATACAGCATCAACAAGACAAGCTAAAATGTAAGGAGGAAAAGCTTAAACAACAAGAGGTGGAGCTACGAATAAAGAAGAAGACGGAAGTGGGACGGTTGGAAGAACTGAAGAAAGATATGGACAGAAGAGAACAAGAAACCAATGAAGCTATGAGACTTATCAGTCTAGAAAAACAACAGCTAAAAGAAAACAGAAGAGAATTACAAGTTGAAAGAGAAACAGTCAAAGTATTGATGGCACAGATGGAGGATAAAAAAATGGAGGTTGAAAATGCCTTGAAACTTGTTGAAGAGGAGAAAGAAAAGCTTTACAAAACAAGAGATGAGTTGGAATTACAAAGACAGGAATTAAAGCATCAACAAGATAAGCTAAAATGCAAGGAGGAAGAGCTTAACCAACAAGAGGTGGCAACACAAATAAATAAGATGAAGGAAGTAGCACGACTGGAAGAACTGAAGAAGGATATGAACAGAAGAGAACAAGAAACCAACTCAGCTATGAGACTTATCAACAAAGAAAAACAGCAACTTGAAGGAAACAGAAGACAGTTACAAGCGGAAAGAGAAACAACAAAAGCATTGAAGGCACAGATGGAGAATAAAAAATTGGAAGCTGAAGACACAATGAAACTTATTGAAGATGAGAAAGCACGCCTTTACAAAACAAAAGATGAGTTGGAAGTACAAGGACAAGAAATACAGTATAAGCAAGACAAGCTAAAACGTAAGGAGGAAGAGCTTAAACAGCAAGAGGTGGAGACAGAAATAAATAAGATGAAGGAAGTGGGACGATTGGAAGAACTGAAGAAGGATATAGACAGAAGAGAGCGAGAAACCAACTCAGCTATGAGACTTATCAACAAAGAAAAACAGCATCTTGAAGAAAACAGGAGACAATTACAAGCTGAAAGAGAAACAACAAAAACATTGAAGGCACAGATGGATGATAAAAAAGTGGAAGCTGAAATTGCCATGAAACTTCTTGAAGAGGAGAAAGAACGCCTTCACAAAACAAAAGAGGAGTTGGAATTACAAAGACAAGAAATACAATACCAGCAAGACAAGCTAAAACATAAGGAGGAAGAGCTTAAACAACAAGAAGTGGAGACAAAAATAAAAATGAAGAAAGTGGGGCAATTGGAAAAGTTAAAGAAGGAGATGGACAGAAGAGAACAAGAAACCAACTCAGCTATGAGACTTATCAATGAAGAAAAACTACAGCTTGAAGAAACCAGAAGACAGTTACAAGTTGAAAGAGAAACAACCAAAGTATTAAAAGCACAGCTGGAGGATAAAGCATTGGAGGTTGAAAACGCCATGAAACTTGTTGAAGATGAGAAAGAACGCCTTTACAAAACAAAAGATGAGTTGAAAGATATAGATAGAAAAAGACAAGAAACTGAGACAGCCAAGAGACAATTCAATGAAGACAAAGAGCAGCATCAGCAAATAAGGGAAGAAGTTTCCAAAATGAGACAAGTTCAACAACAAAAAGGCACAGAGCAAGTGGAAGTGGTCCATAAAAGTTCAGATCTGGAGTTGGCTTGGGAGGAGATCAGAGAGCAGAGACACCAGCTCAGTTTGAAGAATGACACTTTGAAATTGGACAGGCTAAAGCTACAGAAACAACAGGAACAGATGGACACAGACCTGAAGATAAGACAAGACCAGCTCTGCACCGTGACAGGGCATCTGGGCTATCTGAGAGAACTCCTCCAACACAACAGGAGCATGTTACAACTACACATACAAGACATGGACAAAGTGAGGCAGAAGCTCACAGCTCTGGATCAAGACAAAAACAAGATGGCTAACTGCATTCAGTTGTTTCAAAGGCACAAAAACAAACTTAAAGACACACTGACTCTCTTCACTGGACAAATGGAAAAACTTCTATTGGAGAGACAGCGGGTGGAGACACTAAGCTTAGAAGTGAAGCAGCAGAAACAGGAGCTGGACAAGATAGACAATGAGAAAGACAGGCTACAGAAGATGAAGGCTGATGTCCACACAGCTATGAAGAGGGTTCAACAAACTGAAGAGAAGATTCAAAAATCCGTTGAGACATTGTTTTTCTTCAAAACTGAGTTTCAATCACACTTTGCAAATTTGGACAGTGTCCTTGTTGAGATAAAGAAGGAGAGAAACAAGATGTCCGGCATTTACATGCAAAGAGATCAACTTAAACAAACCATAAGTACTTTTGTTTTCAAGCTCAAAGAACAAAAGCTACAAAATGAGGGTGCACCAAATCAAGTGGAACAGTTGAAAATGGAGCTAAATCGGATAAGAGAAGAGAAAGAGGCAGCTGTGGAAGCAATCAAAGCAGAGAGACATCAGTTAAATGAAATTACGACAGAAATAAACCTAGAGAAACAAACACTTATGGAAGAAAAACAAAATATGCAAACAGAAATGTCTGAAATTCAATCCAAGAAAGAAGAGTTTTTAAAATCAAATAACACTGTAAGGGAGAAATTGCAAAAGTTCACAGAAAAGGCTTGGGATAATGTCAACCATCAAATGCACACTTTGCAAAATAATAATCAGAATATGCTGAAGCTGTGTTCAGAGTTAGAACAAAAATTTAAAGATGTTGATGACTATAAACAAAAAATGTTTAACTTCACCAAACTGTTTGTGGCAGAAAAAAAATCACTATCAGACCTAAAAGAACAAATAAAATACACAGATAGTCAAGAAAACAGAAAGGAAAAATACAATATTGAAAAGCAAAAGACAGAATTGCTTGAGGAAAAACTGAATATGGAGAAAGAAAGAGAGATATTGAACCAAGAGAAATCGCAGCTTGAACAGATGAGGAAAGATGTCTGTAGTATTGTGCGCTGGGTTCAAAGTTCGATATTCTTAATGCAAACTGAAAAGACCCACCTTGTAATTCATTCAAAAGACCTAGAAATTAACAAACAAAATGCAGATCATGTTCTGAAAGAACTAAACAAAGAAAAAGATCAGATTCACAAAATGAAAATGGATCTTCGAACAATAAAAGGTAAAATTGAAAGTCTGGTGAAGAATTTATCAGATGAAAAAATGCAACTGCAAACAT
The DNA here is from genome assembly GCA_029959045.1 of Taenioides sp. WSHXM2023. Taxonomy (NCBI): domain Eukaryota; kingdom Metazoa; phylum Chordata; class Actinopteri; order Gobiiformes; family Gobiidae; genus Taenioides; species Taenioides sp. WSHXM2023. The sequence continues at coordinate 21,958,288 of CM057098.1, read as the reverse complement.
GGAGACAAGAGACTCAAGCTCAAACAGATGCAATCGGAACAGAGAAACAGGAACTTAAACAAATGAGAGCCACTATGAACTTGGAGAGACTAAGGCTACAGGATGAAAAACACAGGATGCGAAAGGACATTATTGAACTGAAAGCCAGAGAAGAATTGGTGGTGAGCAGATTCAAAATAGTATCGGACAAAGTCAAGTTTCTTATTGAGAGAAAAATCAAAGATATCAATGAAATTAACAAAAAACTTGAACATCGAAGGCAAGAAATCCAAACTATCTGCAATGAACTGACTGAAAAACAGGAAGAAGTTCATCAAGAAAAGGACAAGTTGCTGAGTTATGTATTTAAAACGGAAATTGGTGCACTGAAGTTTACTGTTTCTAATCTGGCAACGCAACAAGAAGCAATGAGAAACAAACTGCAGGAAAAATCATCAATGGAAAGAGAGCATTTTGAGAGATTTAAAGCACAGATTTTAAGTAAAGTGTCTGATCTGGAAAAAGTGAGTGGTATGATGATGAGAGAAAGACAAAGTTTGGAAGAAATGAAGACATACCTCGAAGAGCAAATGAAGGAGTTTAACACCAGAAAAGGCCAAATTGAAGAAATTAAATTGGAGTTAGACAAGACCAGGATTGCTATACTGGACAAAGACGGACATATTGTTGAAGCTGTGGATGAAATAAATAGAAAAAATGATCAAATTAACCATAATCTGATACAATTGGAAGCACAAAAAGATCAATTTGAAAGATTTGTAAGCAATCTCTCCAAAAGAGTGAAAGAAGTATCAGCTGTACCAACACAACTTCTAGAAATACAACGGGAGAAGGAGAAACTACAAAAGGTTCATGAAGAAGTACAAGGTGTACAGAATAACCTAAAAACTATTATCATAGATGTTAAGGAGACACTGAGTCAAATTCCTAAGAAGAAAGAGGAAATTGATCAGGAATGGACTCAGATTGGATCAGAAAGAGAGATACTACAAAATGAAAGAATAAAAATTACACAAGAGTCATCAGCCCTGAAATGCAAAAACAACCAAATTCTAAAAATGTCCAATGAACTCAATCAGATGTATGCAAAGTTACGGAAAGACATCAAGCTTAAAATTGATAAAATAGAGTACAGCAGTCAGGCACTACTTGAATTACGTGACAATTTTGTACAAAAGCAAAATTATTTTGGACAACAGAAAGAAACACTTGCTAGTCTTTTTGAGCTTTTAAAGAGAGAAAGGGAATGCATATCCACAACAGTGATAAGCATATTTGACCAAAGAAGAGATACTGAACAGAAATGGAAGCAGCGGATTGAGTCTGAAACTAAAAATATTGAACAACTCCAGTCAAAATTAAAAGAAGAGAAAGATGAGTTTGAAAAGCAAATGGCAGCGCTCAAAAAGGAGAGGAGTAACTTGGAATTATCAAGACTGGGTATCTACAAGCAACATGATCAGCTGATGAATGATAAGAAAACATTACATATGGGTTTTATCCAGTTACATGAGACCACATCCAAAGTACAACATATGAAGGAAGATATTCATAAAGCACTGAATGTTATAAAGACAGACAAAGCCAACATGACACACCTAGCTCTACAAACGCACAAGGCACAAAATGACATTCAAATGTGTCTAAAATTGTTTGCCCTAAAAAACAAAGTGCTAAATCAACGAGAAGGCAATATAAGGAAACTCTCTGAAGAGCTGCAAAGTCAACAGAGTGTATTACAAGCAAATAGACAACAACTGGAGAAGGTTAAGGAAGAAGTTACCAAGAGCAAGCAGGAGGTAGCAGCGTCATGGAACAGCATTAGTGAACAGAAAATGCAAGTAACTAAAATCAAGGCTGAAATTGACATGGACAGACAACTGGTTTTAAATGACAAAGAAAAAGTTCAAGAACAACTTTGTGAAGTTCAGGCTAAAGAAAATGATCTATTGGGTAAAACCAAGCTCGTAGCAAATCTGGGCGAAAGACTAAAACTTTTGATTGCAAAGATGGGAAGTAAGATATTTCAAGCGGATGTGAATGACAAACTTATACTCAAGCAGGTTGTGCTGTTGGAAAAATGTTCTGAGGAAATTGAGAAAAACAAAGATCAACTTCATTTATACATTAAGAGATTTCACCAGGAAAAGGAATCGCTCTGTGGAATCATACCAACCATGCTCAAAAAGATAGGTGAGGAAAAGGCGGATGTAGAGAAAGAGAAACTTGACATACATTGGAAGAAAAAAGAAGTCGAAATGTATGTTGATTTATTCAAACAATATAAGGCCAGCATAATAAAGGAGAAAGACCAATTCCAAAAGGCAAATACTGAACTATTTAAGCAAAAAGAACAAACTGACCATCTACTGAAGGAGGTCGACACTGAAAAGAGTAACATAAAGCACATGGCTGCACAGCTTGATTTTCATAAACAAAATCTAAAGAAAGTTTTTGATGAGTTTGTCCATAAACAACAAGACTTTGAGCTAAGGAAAGCTGACCTAGACAGTCAACGCAAAGAACTGAACACCTCCGCTGAAATGTTGAAATTGGAGCAACACCAAATGGAAGAATTGAAGGAGGAACTGGAGAGAAAGAGAGAAGAATCTGAGAAGGCAATGAATTTGATTAATGAACAAAATATGCAACTGCAAGAAAATAGGAGGACATTACAAACTGAAAGAGAGGAACTGAATTTTCTGAAGGTGGGAGTGGAAAGGAGCAGAGATGAAGTTGAGGCGGCAAAGAAACTCATTATAGAGGAGAAATGTGAGTTAGATAAAACAAAGGCAGAAATTCACCAGAAGAAACAAGAAACTGACTCAGAGCAAGAGAAATTGGACCGAGAGAAAGAATTACTGAGAAGAGAAAAGGAACAGTTGCATGCTCTCATGAATGATTTGGACAGGAGAAGAAAAGAAGCTGACGCCACCTTAAGACTCATCAATGAAGAGAAATACCAGCTTGAAGACAACAGAAGGAAATCTCAAACTGAAAGACAACAGCTGAAAATGTTGATGAAAGAAGTGAACAGAAAACGAAAGGAAAGTGAGACCACCATTAAGCTTATCAAAGAGGAGAAAGAGCAACTAAACAAACTTACAATAGAGCTGGAAATTAAGAGACAGAAACTGGAACTAAAAGAAGAGGAACTCCAAATTGTAAGAGAACAAACTAAAGTGGTCCGTAAAGAGTTGGAAGCTGCTAGGGAGGAGATTCAAGAACAGAGGAATCAACTCAGTCTGAAGAATGACAGGCTGGAGTTGGACACGCTAAATCTGCAGAGACAACAGGAGCAGATGGACACAGAGCTGAAAATTAGACAAGAGCAGCTTCGCAGTGTGACAGGGCATCTGAGCCATCTGAGAGGACTCCTCCAGCACAATAGGAGCACATTACAACTACACATAAAGAACATGGACAAACTGAGGCTGCAGTTCACAGCTCTGAATCAGGACAGAGACAAAATGGCCAACTATAATCAAATGTTAGAGAGACAAAAGAGCTATCTTAAAGATGTGCTGACTTTCTTCATTGGACAAAAGAAAAAAATACTACTAGAGAGACAGCAGGTGGAGACACTGAGTTCAGAAGTGAAGCAGCAGAGACAGAAGCTAGAACAAGAGAGAGACGAGATGGACATAGAGAAAGAGGAGCTACAAAAGAAGAAGGCTGATGTCATGAAGAAGTTAGAGAAATATAGTGTTGAAATAAAGAAGGAAAAAGACATGCTCCAACAGACAAACCTAAAATTCTGGAATCAGAAAGAACACAGAGAGACCCTATTGGAGGGGGTTAGAAGTCAAGGAGCTGAGATGGCTGTTCTGTTTAACAACATAAGAGTTAAACTTCAGGATGTAACTAACAAACTTGTGTTAAAACAAAAGAAACAAGATCTTAAAGAGGAAGAGTTGACAAAACAAACCCAGGAGCTACACATCTCTGAAAGTAAACTAATGACCGATAAAGAACAACTTGAACTCTTGAAGCGAGAGCTCACCGAAAAGAGGGACAAAGCTGAAAATGCTTTGAACAAAATCGAAGAGGAGAGGGAAGTGCTCAGTCAAAATAAGAAGGACTTTGACATGGATAAAAAACTGCTTCTGGAAGAAAAGCACAAACTGGAAGAAAACTGGTCTATGGTACAAGTCAAGGAAACTCAAGTATTCAATGCAGTAAGAATGATGGAAAATGTAACCACAAGGCTTAAAGAGTTAGTTAAAAGGACACATGAAGATGCAGAAATCAAGACTCAAAACAGCATCCAACTTAGAGAGCTACAACATATTTTGATCAGTGAGCAGAGGAAATTTATAGAGAAAGTAAAAAATTATCTAACAAATGTAATGACAAGCGTTGTAACACATGGTAGAATGCGGATGTCTTTGATGGAAGCATTGTCTACAGAAAAACATAATATTGATGCGCTAAATGAGAAGATCGAGGAACAGAAAATGCAGTCGGAATTATTGTTATCTAAAGTTGAGAATGGTTTGACCGTCTTTGGATTTGAAAAAGAGAGGCTAGAAAAAACTAAGGCTGATTTACAGATTAAGAAAGAATGTGCTGATCAATTACTGCTTGAAATAAATCAAAACAAACTCACCATTAACAACTTTGAACTTACAATTAAGACAAAGATACAACAATTTAAGAGTACAGTGGCCAAGACGGAAATCTCAAAAGAACAACTTGAAGGACAAAATGTGGATATGCAAAGTGAAAATGAAGTTAACTTGCTGAAAGGTGAAATTCTTAAACAGGTAGATCTCTTAGAAATGACTGAAAATGCAATTAAAGAAACAAAAGATAAACTTGAAAACATTATGTTAGAGGTAGAAAACAGCAAACAACACATACACGGTCTTTTGCATGACGTCAACACAGAAAAGTTTAACATTAAAGACATAGTTCTCCAAATTTCCCAAGTACGAGACACACTGATTAAAAGGATAATATTGAAACAGAAAGAACAAGAAGCTAAAGATGAAGAGATGAAACAGAAATCACATGAACTGGACCAAATACGGAACACTTTGTCAGTAGAGAAACAGGAAGTAAATGTGTTGAGACAAGATAATGAAATCACAATGAATGTAATCAGGGCAGACAGAGAAGAGGTAATTCAAATGAAGACTATGGTGAAAATGGAGAGACTCAAGTTGGAGGAGGATAAGGAGAGATTGAAAAAAGACCTAACTCAACTGGAAACAAGAGAGCAGACACTTATGGACCAGATTACATCCATTGAAAATCTGAGTAAAAAGTTTGAGGATCTGTATGAGAAGATGTGTGTATATGCCCAAACACAGCAAGAAACTGGAGAGGAGGGAGTTGGTACCAGTGTTGTAAGTGAAATTATTCAGACTGAAGGCGATGTGGAAAATCTTTATGACAAAGAAAGAATGAAAAAGCGGATTTCTGAGCTGACAGCAAAAGAGTATGAGTTCAGGAACGTACTGGGTACCATGGAAACGGAGAGGGCAATGGTCCAACAGCAGAATCAAAAGATGAATGAGCTACTGAAAAACAAACTGTGTGAATTAGAGACAAGCAAAGATCACATTCAAAGATTGTGCAATGATATGGAGAAAAATTGGGTTGAGCTAGAGGAAAATAAACACAAAACAGTAAAATGTAATGAACTGTTGCTTAAACTAAAAGAAGAATTAAAATGTGTGTCACTCCAAAGCATCTCAGAAGAAAAACATAAGAAATTGGCATTAAAAACATGTCTTGAAGCAGAAACAGAAAATGTAATTGTCATGGTAGATGTGAAGGAGGTGAAAGAAATCCCACAATACATGGAACAGTCAGCCCAAACAGAAGTTACACAAATGTCAGAAGTATTTACTCAAACTGACATGGAAAGGCCAAAGCAAAAAGATGGATTGGATGAATTTCCAGAAGCAACGGAAGACAAAATGGATGAGAAAATGATTATGTCTGAAGAAATCCCAAAACAAATTCAGATTTTGGAAGCCAGTAAATATTTAGTACAAGATGGGATACAGAACTTAGATGAACTCCAAAAAGAGCTAAGAATTCAATTTCAAAAACTTGCAAAGCTTTTTGAAGATATTAGCAAAGAGAAAACTACCATACAAGATTTAGCTTTTGAGGTTCAGGCTACACAAAAGGAGCTCAAGAAAAAATGTACAGAACAAATAGTGAATGTGCAGAGTAATATTTCTTCTGAAGAATCTCAAAGTGTTGACAAAAAAGAAGAGGACATTAAAACTGTTATTGATATCATTAGACTTGACAGAGAATACATGGCTGAAATGAAAATGATATTTGATATTCAGAAAGCAATACTTTTAAGTGAGAAGAATGACATAGAACAAAGGATGTCAGCACTATTGGAGCAAAGATGTGCAGATCTGGATCAAGTTAAAAACAAGATGTATAGTTTTGCTGAAATGTTGAAGGAAGGCATGAAAGAAGTCTTTGAAATAAAAAACCTACCAAGAGATCAGATGAAACGTGTGATGCATGTAGAGCAAAGGTTCATCGAGTTGGTGGATGAAAGGAAGGTGACAGTGGATAAAACAGCAAAGGAGAATTTTCTGAAGGCCATGGAAGTCATCAAATCTGAGATGGAATCAACTGTAAAGGAACTCAGAAACTATAAAGATGATATCAACTCTGTTTTGGAAGACATTAAAACTGAGAGGTCCAACATTGGAATAGAGAGGAAAAATATTTCTCAAATTAGGATTAAAATACAGATTGGGAAAGATATAATGGAAAGAAAAATGCTAGAGATCAATTACCGCAAAGAACAACTTAAGGCTAAAATGCAAAGTGTGAAAATTATTCATGAAAAAATTAAATTTCTCAATGAAAAGATGTATGAGAATGTCAAGCATCAAATTAATGTATTGCAAGAGAGGAACCAACAGGTGTCAACACTGGGCTCAGATTTGGAACAGAAAATGGCAGAAACATGCAGAATTAAAGACACATTTTTAAGTTATGAAAAACTATTTAAAACTGGAGTTCAAAAAGTTGAGACAAAGAGTGAAGATGTATCCAGAAAACAGGAGGAAGTGTCTGAAAGTGAATATCTTGACAATCAAATTTTAGACCAAAAAGATATGAAACAAAATCAAACTAAGGTGCGACTTGAGATAATCCTGGACTTTTTGCAACAGCAGATAATTACTTTAAAGGAAGAAAATGATAAAATGCAAAACATTACAAAAGAGCTAGAAATGAAAAACAAAACAATGCTCACGTTGCTATTGGAGCTAAACACAGAAAAAGATAGAATGAATAAAATGAAAGGGAAACTTCAAACAACAAAAGCTAAAATAGCAGGTCTGTGGACAAGTTTGGATCTGAAACAAATAGAGCAAAAGGATGAAACTAAGAAGGTGACACCAGGAGTAAGTTTATCACCCCATAGACAACAAGAGCAAGAGGGGACACAAAAGGATGTGGTTACCATGATTCCAGAATACCAGGGGCCCAGTCAAGAGTGGAGACTTGAGGACACAGATAAAATTAGAACAAGAGAAGAACTAAAGGAAAGTAGAGCAAAACTCCAACAGCTGAAAGAAAGACTGAATGATGATCTACAAATTAAGGTGAATAAATTAAATCAAAACAGACAAACATTGGAAAAAATAATTGTAAATTTTAACAACAATCAAAACATTGTGTCTGGATTTAGTGATTTGCTCAACACACAGAGGGACAAAATTAAGTTTCTACTGGTAAATATGATCAGTGCAGATAAACTGAAAAAGCAAGATGAAATAAGTGGCTTTGAAATTCTGAAAAAAGAGGAGAAACCACAGAGGAGGTTTGAGGAAAAAGAGAAAACAGACAACAAAGAAGAATTTGATCAAACAAGGACTAAAGCTGAGCTCCATGTAATTGAAAGACTTAAAGAAGACATCATGAAAAAATTAAACCAGATCCAAAAAAGAAGCACTGACCTTCTTAAGCAAAGGAACCTTACTGAGAGTCTATCAGAGAATGCCTCTGCAAGAAAGACCAACATCCAAGACCTGGCTATAAAGATTCACTCTCAAAGACTTCAACTTGAGAATGTCATTCATGAATTTAAGATGAAGCGAAATGAACTAGTGAGACAACAGCAAGAGGTGAATAAATCCGTAGAGTTGTTGATGATGGATAGGGAGGAAGTAGAATTGTTGAGAAAACAACTGGAAATTAAAAGAGAAGAAGCAGATACAGCTATGATTATGCTCAATCAGGAGAGACTGCAGCTTAAAGAAGACAAACAAAATTTGCAAGTTGAAAGAGAAGAACTGGACCATGATAAAGAACATTATCAGGCTGATATAAATATTATTGACGGTGAGAAAAGGCAACTTCTGGAAATGAGGGCAGAAATGGACACGAAGAGACAAGAACTAGAAGAGAAAAAAGACAAAGTAGCGAAACGTGAGGAAGAACTTAAAGGTCAAGAGAAGCATAGTTACAATGAGTTGCTGAAGGCCAGAAGAGAACTACAGGAGAATAAAGAGGAACTTGAGAGAAAAAGACAAGAGACTGAGGCACAAATGTGTATCATAGAGAAAGACAAACAGCAGATTCAGGAACATAGCAGAAGATTACAAAATGACAAGGAACAATTGGAAATGTTAGTGGAGGATGTAAACAGGCAGCGGAAAGAAACTGCAGAAGCAATGGCACAAATCAATGAAGAAAAACTAAAACTTCAACAACTGAATGCACAGTTGGAGGAGAAGAGACAGGAATTCCAGAGCAAGAAAGACTACCTGAAACAACAAGAATTCAATTTGCGGCTAAACAAACTGGAGATACAAATTCAAGAGCTGCAAAGTTCCAATGAGTTGCTAAAAAAAGATAGAGAACAGTTAGGGGAATTAAGGGTGGAACTAGACCGACAAAGAGAAGAAAATAAAGTAGCTATGAGTCTCATAAATGAAGAGAAAAAACATCTTCAGGAAGACAGGAGAAAATCAGAAAGTGACAAAGAACAAGTAGAAGCATTGATGGAGGAAGTGAAAAATAAAAGTTTAGAGATTGAGGATGCAAAGAGCTGCATTGATGAAAAGGAAAAGGAACTTCTGAAAATGAGGGAAGACCTGGAAATTAAGGGACAGGAAGTAGAACAGCAACAAGACAAACTGAAACAAGAACTAAAGCAAAGACAAAATCAGCTTGAGACACAATTTAAAAAGCTTCAAGCTTACAGTCAGCTGTGGCAGGTAGAGAAACATCAATTGGAGGAGCAGAGACTAGACCTGAAACGAGAAAGGACAGCAACTGAAACTGCTATAAGCATCTACAATGAAGAGAAAGAACAAATAAATGAGGAAAGAAGAAAACTACAAGTTGAAAAAGAAAACCTGGAGCTTTTAGTGGAAGATGTGAACAGGCAAAAGAATGAGACTGCAGAAACAATAGTCCTAATCAATGACGAAAAGCTAAAACTTCAACAACAGAAGTTAGAGTTGGAAGAGATGAGACAGGAATTACAGCATGAAAAAGACAACCTGAAACAAGAAGAACTCACAACCACTGCATATCTAGAGTTGAGAAAAAAGGAACTGGAGACACAAATTGAAGCTCTGCAAAGCTCTAATGAGTTGCTAAAGGAAGACAGAAAACATTTGGAAGAATCAAGGAAGGAACTAGACCGACAAAGACAGGAAAATGAAGTTGCTTTGAGCCTCATAAATGAAGGAAAAAAACAGCTTCAGGAAGAGACTGAGGTTGCTAAGAACTGCATTGAAGAAGAGAAGAAGCAACTTGTCAAAATGACAAAAGAACTGGACATTAAGAGAGAGGAATTAGAGCGCCAACAAGACAAACTGAGACAAGAATTACAACAAAGACAAAATGAACTTGAGATACGATTTAAAGAGCTTCAAACTTACAGTGAGCTGTGGCAGGTAGAGAAACAACATTTGGAGGAGCTGAGGAAAGACCTGGAGCAAGAAAGGACAACAACTAAAACTGCTATAAGCATCTACAATGAAGAGAAAGAACAAATAAAGGAGGAAAAAAGAAAACTAAAAGATGAAAAAGAAAAACTGGAAATATTAGTGGTGAATATGAACAGGCAACAGAAAGAAACTGCAGAAGCAATGGACCTCATCAATCATGAAAAACAAAAACTTCATCAACAGAATGTAGAGTTGGAGGAACAGAGACAGGAATTACAGCTTGAAAAACTCAACTTGAAGCGACAAGAACTCACAGCCACTACAAAACTAGAGTTGAGAAGAAAGGAACTGGAGACACAGATTGAAGCGCTGCAAAACTCTAATGAGTTGCTAGAGGAAGACAGAAAACATTTGGAAGAATCAAGGAAGGAACTAGACAGACAAAGACAGGAAAAAGAAGTTGCTTTGAGCCTCATAAATGAAGAAAGAAAACAGCTTCAGGAAGAGACTGAGATTGCTAAGAACTGCATTGAAGAAGAGAAGGAGCAACTTGTCGAAATGAGGAAAGAACTGGACATTAACAGAGAGGAAGTAGAGCACCAACAAGACAAACTGAGACAAGAATTACAACAAAGACAAAATGAACTCGAGATACGATTTAAAGAGCTTCAAACTTACAGTGAGCTGTGGCTGGTAGAGAAACAACATTTGGAGGAGCTGAGGAAAGACCTGGAGCAAGAAAGGACAACAACTAAAACTGCTATAAGCATCTACAATGAAGAGAAAGAACAAATAAAGGAGGAAAAAAGAAAACTAAAAGATGAAAAAGAAAAACTGGAAATATTAGTGGTGAATATGAACAGGCAACAGAAAGAAACTGCAGAAGCAATGGACCTCATCAATCATGAAAAACAAAAACTTCATCAACAGAATGTAGAGTTGGAGGAGCAGAGACAGGAATTACAGCATGAAAAACTCAACTTGAAGCGACAAGAACTCACAGCCACTACAAAACTAGAGTTGAGAAGAAAGGAACTGGAGACACAAATGCAAGAGCTGGAGGAGAAGAGACAGTCAGTCCAGTTTGAGAAAGACTACCTGAAACAAGTGACAACCACTACAGAATTAGAGTTGCAAATAAACAAATTGGAGATACAAATCCAAGAGCTGCAAAGTTCTAATGAGCTGCTAAAGAAAGACTTAAAACATATGAAGGAATTAAGGGAGGAACTAGACCGACAAAAGCAAGAAATTGAAGTCACTTTGAGAATCATGAATGAAGAGAAACAACAGCTTTGGGAAGGCAGGACAAAATCAGAAAGTGACAAAGAACAAGTGGCATTGATGGAAGAAGTGAGAAGTAAAGGTTTAGAGACCGAGGATGCTAAAAGCTACATTGAAGAAGAGAAAGAGCAACTTGTGGAAATGAGGAAAGATCTGGACATTAGGAGACAGGAAGTAGAGCGCCAACAGGACAAACTGAAACAAGAACTAGAGCAAAGACGAAATCAACTTGAGACACGATTTAAAGAACTTCAAACTTACAGTCAGCTGTGGCAGGTAGAGAAACAACAATTAGAGAAGCTGAGGAAAGATCTGGAGCAAGAAAGGACAGCAAATAAAACTGCTATAAGCATCTACAATGAAGAGAAAGATCAAATAAAGGCAAGCATAAGAAACTTACAAGCTGAAAATGAAAAACTGGCGTTGTCAATGGGGGAAGTTAAGAGAACCCAAGCTAAAGCAAGTATAGCAATGCAACAAGTGCCAGAGGAGAAAAGGCTGTTTAAAGAATTCAGGGAGGAAATGGAAATTAAGACACAGGAAGTAGACGTTGAACAAGATTTTGAGACGATGGAAGAGCTGACTGAAGAGAGAGACAAAAAAGAGTTACTTAAGTTCAAAACACTTAATGACAGGTTAGAGCAAAAAGGGCAAATGATCCAAAGGGTTGTGAACAAACTGGTCCTCTTAAAAGCAGAGGTGCAAGAAAGAACAGAAACCTTAGTCCTCGTACTGGATAACATAAAGAAAGAAAAAGGCACGTTATCAGCCATTCAGACACAAGTGAAATTACTTGTCAGATCTGTTGTTGACAAGCAGCAGGAACTAAGACCAAAATATGAAGATGGCCAGCAATGGTATGAAAAAAACCTGGACCAGATTAGAAAAGAGAATGATGTTGCCATGGAAGCAGAGAGACAACAGTTAGATAAGATGAGAACACAAACTGACATAGAGAAACACGCTCTCGTTAATGAAATGGAAGCGGTGAATAGAAAGTTGTCTGAACTGCATGAGAAAGAGAGTAGGTTTAGCTATAAAGTCAGCTCTATAGAGACCTTTTGTGATAAACTTCAGCAACATAATAAATGTCTACAGGAGGAAATGCTATGCCTGTCAACCAAAATGCTGAAAAACAAACATGACATCCAGAGTCTTTTCTCTGTGCTGCAGCAGGATCGCTCTGCCTTAAATGACCAAAAGCAAAACATAATCAGTTACAAGGAATCACTGAATAAACTAAAATTAATTATAACACAAATTTTAACTGGCATGCCTAAAGGTAAAGAAATAGAGAAACACGAAAGACCTCAAATGGAAGACAATTTGGTTTATGAAGAACTAAAGGAGAGAGACAACCTAGATAGAAATAACCAAGAAAAGGATTGGACCAACATAGACATCTATAAACAGTTAGACAAACTGGCAAAAGATCAACAAAACATAACCAAGGAAAAAGATAAACTTAAGGACATGCTTGTTCTTTTGACAGAAAGGAAGAATCAGGTTGACTCCCTGTTGAAAGATTCCATCTCTGAGAAAAAGAGATTAAAGGAGTTAGCCGGTCATGTACATCTTAAATACCAAGAGGTTCAGTATGTAATAGACATGATTACCTCAAAACAAGAATCATCACTACTGGACCCAAGCCTGAAAACTAAACTGGAAGAGCTGGAACAATGTAGGCAAGAACTACATGCTGAAAGAGAACAACTAGAAGAACTAAAAAAGGCATTGAACAAGGAAGCACAAGAGGCTCTGAATGTCCTTGATGTGAGAAGACAGGAAATGGAACATGAACATGAAATCAAGCTGCGAGAACTAGAGGTGAGACAAAAAGATCTGGAAGTACAACTTAAAGAGCTCCAACATTCAAATGAACAGCTTAAGATGGGGAGTCAACAAGTGGAAGAACAGAGAGAGGGTGAGGACAGAAAAAGACAAGAGACAATGGTTACTATGGGGATCAATGAAGAGGAAAGATGGCTTCAAATAAGCCAGTGGACACCAACTGAAACACAACTTGAAATGTTAATCGAGAAATTCAATAGAAAGAGAGAAGAAACTGAAGCTAGAAGGAGTATTATTAGTGACGAAAAACAGCTGCTTTTTGAAATGGTGAAGGTCGCTGAGGTTGAAGCGAAGAAAGAAAAAGAGGAAGGTCAGCAAGACAAATTAAAACAGCAACAAATATTAGAGGAAAAACAAAGGAAAGACATGCAAGAAACTAAAGATGAGGGGAAAAGAGAAGAAGAAAATTTGGAGTTTGTAGAGAGCAGGAGACAATCACAAACTGAAAAAGAACACCTGGGTGAATTGAAAGTAGAAGCAACCAGAAAAGAAACAATAAAAGAACAAGATGCAGTCATCTTTATTGATAAAGAAAAACAAAAGCTTCAAAAAGAGAGGAGAGATCTGGAAATAATGAAACGAGAAGTGGAGAGACAAGACAACATGACACGACAAGAAGATATCAAACTTAAACTTAGACAAGATGAACTGGACAGACAATTCAAAGAGCTACAAATCTCCACTCAACGATTACAAGCTGAAAGACAACAAGTGGAAGAACTGAGGGAGAATTTAGACAGAAAAATACATGAGACTGAAGCAACTATGGACAATATCAATCAAGAAAAACAAAATCTTGAAGAGAAAAGCAGAACATTGCAAACTCAAGAAGAACACTTACAAATGTTAAAGGAGGAAATAAACAGGAAAGGACAAGATGTAGCAGTCACAATGGCCTTTATCAACGAAGAAAAACAAAAGCTTAAAAAAGAGAGGACAGAGTTGGAGATAAAAAAACAAGAAGTGGAATTACAAGACCATTTGACTCATCAGGAAGCTGCCAAACTAAAACTGAGGCAAGAAGAAGTAGAGAAACAAATCAAAGGTCTTCAAATATCCACTGAACGGCTACAAGCTGAAAGACAACAAGTAGAAGAACTAACGGAGAATTTGAACAGAAAAAAACATGAGACTGAGGCAACTATGGATAAGATCAACAAAGAAAGGGCTGAGTTGGAGGTAAAGAGACTGGAAGTAGAACAAGACACTCTTGAACTACAGTTGAGACAAAATGAAATAAAGGCACAAATGAAAGAACTGCAATCCTCCATTGAAGCTAAAAGACAACAAGTGGAAATGTTATGGAAAAACCTGAAAACAAAAACGCAAGCGGCAGACGCTGCAATAAATGAAGACCAACAACAACTTCAGAAAATGAAAAGAACATTACAAACAGGGCAAGATGCTGAAGTGTTAATGACCTTTCTGAAAGAGGAAAAACAGAGGCTTCACCAAGAAACGTCAGAGTTGGAGATAAAGAAACAGGAAGTGGAACAACGAGACAATCTGACACGACAAGAAGCTGACAAACTAAAACTGAGGCAAGAAGAGGTGGAGTTACAAATCAAAGCTCTTCAAATCTCTACTGAAAGACTACAAGCTGAAAGACAACAAGTGGAAGAACTAAGGGAGGCTATAGATAGAAGGAGACATGAAACTGAGGCAACTATGAACATGATCAGACAAGAGAGGGCCGAATTGGCAATAAAGAAACAAGAAGTGGAACAAGATGCTTTTGAACTAGAATTGAGACAAAATGACCTTATGGCACAAATGAAAGAACTGCAGACTTCCACCGGACTGCTACAAGCTGAAAGACAACAAGTGGAAATGCTGAAAATAGGCCTGGAAACAAAAACACAAGAGGCAGAGGCTGCAATGAAGCTCATAAATGAAGAGAAACAACAACTTCAGGAAATCATGAGAACATTACAAACAGGGCAAGATGCTGACGTGTTAATGACCTTTCTGAACGAGGAAAAACAGAGGCTTCACCAAGAAAGGACAGAGTTGGAGATGAAGAAACAGGAAGTGGACCAACAAGACAATATGACACGACAAGAAGCTGCCAAACTAAAACTGAGGCAAGAAGAGGTGGAGACACAAATCAAGGATCTTCAAATCTCCACTGAAAAACTACAAGCTGAAAGACAAGAAGTGGATGAACTAAGGGAGGCTATAGATAGAAGAAGATATGACGACAAAAAGCTTGATGAGAAAAGAAGACAATTGCAAACTGAGGATGTAAACAGGAAAGAACAAGATGAACAAGATGTTGCTGCTATAATGGCTGTTCTCAATGAAGAAAAACAAAAGCTTCAAAATGAGAGGACAGATCTGGAAATGAAGAGACAGGTGGTGGAACATCAAGACCATTTGACACAACAAGAAGCTGCCAAACTGAAACTGAAACAAAAAGAGGTAGAGACACACATTAAAGATCTTCAAATCTCCACTGAACGGCTACAAGTTCAGAAACAACAAGTGGAAATGTTGCAGAAAGACCTGGAAACAAAAACACATGAGGCAGAGGCTGCAATGAAGCTCATAAATGAAGAAAAACAACAACTTCAAGAAATCATGAGAAGATTACAAACAGAACAAGATGCTGAAGTGTTAATGTCTCTGGATGAGGAAAAACAGAGGCAAGTAAGGACAGAGTTGGAGATAAAGGAACAGGAAGTGGAACAACAAGACAACTTGACACAACAAGAAGTGGACAAACTAAAACTGAGACAAGAAGTGGAGACACAAATCAAAGATCTTCAAATCTCCACTGAAAGACTACAAGCTA
This sequence comes from Taenioides sp. WSHXM2023, assembly GCA_029959045.1. Classification (NCBI taxonomy): domain Eukaryota; kingdom Metazoa; phylum Chordata; class Actinopteri; order Gobiiformes; family Gobiidae; genus Taenioides; species Taenioides sp. WSHXM2023. Next base: position 21,942,466 of record CM057098.1, on the reverse strand, counting down.
AAAGACAACAAGTGGAAGAACTAAGGGAGAATTTAGATATCAAAATATGTGAAACTGAGGCAACTATGGACATGATGGGTGAAGAGAGTATGCTTGAAGAGAAAAGACAATTGCAAACTGAGGAAGAACACTTGCAATTTTTAAAGGAGGAAATAAACAGGAGAGAACAAGATGTAGCAGCCACAATGGCCTGTATCAGTGAAGAAAATCAAAAGCTCCAAAAAGAGAGGACAGATCTGGAAATGAAGAGACAGGAGGTGGAACAACAATACCATTTAGCACAGCAAGAAGCTGCCAAACTAAAACTGAAACAAGAAGAACTAGAGCTGAGACAAAGTGAACTAAAGGCACAAATGAAAGAACTGGAAACCTCCACCGAACTGCTACAAGCTGAGAGACAACAAATGGAAGATTTAAAGAAGGATTTAGACAGAGAAAGAAATGCGAATGAGGTTGCTACAAACATGATCAATATCGAGAAACATAAAATACAAGAGGAATGGAAAATGTTGGAAACAGAAAGAGAACATTTGGAAATATTAAAGAAGGAGGTAAATGAAAAAGAACAACATGCTGCAGGAACAATGGCCTTTATCAATGAAGAAAAACAAAAGCTTAACCAAGAGAGCGCAGACCTGGAAATAATGAGACAGGGAGTGGAAAAACAAAACAATTTAACACAACAAGAAGCTCTCAAAATAAAACTGAGAGAAGAGGAGGTGGAGACACAACTAAAAGCTCTGCAAATCTCCACTGAACGACTACAAGCTGAAAGACAACAAGTGGAAGAACTAAGGGAGAATTTACATAGAAGAACACAGGAGACTGAGGTGACTATGGACAAGATCAATGATGAAAAACAAAAGCTTGAAGAGAAAAGCAGAACATCACAAGCTCAAGCAGAACACTTACAAATATTAATGGAGGAAGTAAACAGGAAAGAAAAAGATGTTGCAGCCACAATGGCCTTGATCAATGAAGAAAGACAGAACCTTCACAAAGAGAGGACAGATCTGGAAATAAAGAGACAGGAAGTGGAACTACAAGATCATTTGGCACAACAAGAAGCTGCCAAACTAAAACTGAGACAAGAAAAGGTAGAAACACAAATCAAAGATCTGCAAATCTCCACTGAACGGCTACAAGATGAAAGACAACAAGTTGAAGAACTAACGGAGAGTTTAGACAAAAAAAGATGTGAGACTGAGGCCACTCTGAATATTATCAGTGAAGAAAAACAAAAGCTTGAAGAGAAAAGTAGATCACTGCAAACTCAAGAAGGACATTTACAAGCAGTAAACAAGGAAGTAAACAGGAAGGAACAAGATATTGCAGCCACAATGACCTTAATCAATGAAGAAAGACAAAAGATTGAAAAAGAGAGGATGGATCTGGAACTAAAGAAAGAGGAAATGGGAAAACAAGACAACATAATGCAACAGCAAGATATCAAACTTAAACAAAGACAACAAGAACTGGACACACTATTCAAAGATCTACAAAACTCCACTGAACGGCTGCAAGCTGAAAGACAACAAGTGGAAGAACTAAGGGAGAATTTTGAAATGGAGGCACAAGATACTGCAGCCACAATCACCCATCTCAATGAAGAAATACAAAGGATTCAAAACGAAAGGATGGGTCTGGAAATGAAAAGAAAGGAAGTGGAAGCGGAAGTCGATATGATGAGACAAGGAAGACTCAAACAAGAACAGAAATCACAAATGAAAGATCAGGGAACCTCTACGGAATATTTCATGTCAGAGAGAGAAGACATGGAAGAACTGCGGAAGGACTTAGACAGAAAACAACAAGAGACTCAAACTGCAATGAGACTCTTCCAAGATGAGAAACTGCAGTTTCACAAAGACAGGCAAAAATTACAAACTGAAAGAGAACAGTTGGATATAGAAATGAAGGAATTTAATGTCAAAAGAGACGATGCTTCCATCTTGAGTCTTATTGATAAAGCTAAAACTGAGGAGGAAGTGGCAATGACAAGACATGACATTGAACAAGATAAAATGAAACAAAGAGAAGAGCAACAAAAGAAAGACCAAACTAAAGTGGTTCATACAGTTGTGGATCTAGACTTGTCATGGGAGGAGCTCAGAGAACAGAGGCACCAGCTCAGTCAGGACAGGTTAAAACTGCAGAAACAAGAGGAGCAGATAAACACAGACCTGAGGAGAAGACAAGACCAGCTCCGCAATATGGCAGGGCATCTGAGCCATCTGAGAGGACTCCTCCAACACAACAGGAGCACATTACAACTACACATACAAGACATGGACAGACTGTGGCAGAAGCTCACAGTTCTGGACCAGGATAGAGACAAGATGTCCCACTCCATTCAACTATTGGAGAGACAAAAGGACAATCTCAGAGACACACTGACCCTCTTCATTAGACCAAAGCAAAAACCTCTACTAGAGAAACAGCAGGTGGAGACACTGAGCTCAGAAGTGAAGAAGCAGACACAAGAGCTGGATCAAGAGCGGGACAAGATGGACAGAGAGAAAGACGAGATGCAGAAGACAAGAAATTATCTCAACAAATTTATGAACAAATTAAGAAAACTATTAGAAGACCTTGAAGTAAACAAAACCACACTCCAAAGAACAAAGAAGGAACTTATGAAGAAAACTGAACAAACAGATTTATTTACATTGGAATTAAAAAGAATTAATATTTATGTGAAAGAATTTGCGCATAAGCTTCAGAGCAGAAAAGACAGACTTGACAAGATGAACCAAGAACTGCGTGTGGATCCATTTACATCAGAGGAAATTGCACTGGTTAAAAAAGAAGATGATACCACCACAATTTCAGAGCAGCTAACTCAAGACAAGATAACCCTGGAACAAGAAAGAGAGATGCTCATAGCTGAGTCCAAACAAAGAGAAGAAGACATAAGAATGCAAGAGGACAAACTTGCAACCAAAAAGGCACTTATAGAACAACTAAGTATTCGTTTTAAGCAACTGGCACAACAGAGAAGAGATGATATGGTTCAGAAAATACAGCAGCTGGAAGATAACACTGACGGGCTTTTGAAATTGTGCATCAAAGTAAAACAAAACTGTGGTCAGCTAGATCAAGAGAAGAGCAGAGTAAAGTTCTGTTCAAAGTTGCTTCAAGGGGAAATGGAAAATTTTGCCATAACTTCTTCCAACATCTCCAGAAGACACGAAAAGGAAGCTGACTCAACAGTGAAGCTGGAAAAACAGACTATCGATAATGTAACTCAGACAGAAGAATATGAGCCAGTCAAACCAGATTTTAGAAACTATGACGAGAAATTACAAAAACAAACTTCAGATTTGAAAAAAGCTAAGAATTTCTTGGAAAACACTTTGGAAGAGTTACAGCGTAGTAAAACTGATCTTAGTTGTATTATTGGTGAGGTGAAGATGGAAAACAACAGCATTAAACAGACAGCTGCCACTTTTCAGAAAAGCAAAGAGCAGCTAAAGACCTTTATGAACATGCTGCAAGTTAGAAGGAGCGGAATAGAAGTCCAAGACACAGAATTACCAGAACAAGACCAAACTGTAAATCTGGATACTGATAAAGACAAAGAGTCATACCAGCAAATGGAAGAAAGTGCTATTAAAGAGCAAACAAGACCATTAAAATCAGATCTGTCTCAACTTAAAGATATTCTGCAACGTTTGATGATAATGATGAATAAAAGCATTGTAAATTTAACAAGCAAAGAGAAACAAATTGAACTAAACCAAGAACAGATAGTGACTGCGAGCACTGTGTTAAAACAAAAACTTGCAGAACTGAATACAATGAAAGAGGACTTGGCAAGTTATAGTAAGATTTTTGATGTGGAAAAGGCAGCTTTTGTGAATGCACTAGCAACTACAAGTGAGGAACTGACTGATGAGATGAAGTCTATTGCAACATTAGAAAAGCGAGATTTTGCAAAACTCCAGAATGAAAGGAAAGAACTTGAATCACTAAGAGAGACTGCCAAGAAAGAGTTCGAAGACTTGGAAATGCTTAAATCAGACATCCAAAATCAAAACAAATTATTACATAAAACAAAACAAGCTTTACAAGATGAGAGAGACGAGATGGAGTTCAGGAAAGCAAAACTACTTTACAAAGAAGAAAAACTCCAAGAAGACATGGAAAATTTTAATCAAATGAAGAAAAGTGTTGATAGTGAGAAGACAATGCTACTAACTGAAAAGCAAGAGCTGGAAGTAAAATTGTTGCAGTTAAAATCTCAAAAAAGGCATCTTAAAATGGCCGCAAAGCCTATGGAAGATCTCTCTGTCAAATTCAAACAGCGTTGTCAACTGGAAGACCGTCAAATGGAAGAAAATTTACAAAGAATGCAGCTGAACAATGTACACATACTTGAATTAAGTAGAGACATTGAGAAACAATGTGCAGAGGTTAAGAAAATAAAAAATGAAATAGTTCGCCATTGTGATAAAGTACAAAGGGAGAAATCACAACCAAAGATTATGATGTGTGACAATGCAATGCAAACTGAAGAAATGACCTGGAATCAAACGCAAGATGTGGCTACAACATCTGAAAGTGCAACCAACTTTGAACGAAAGAAAGACAGAAAAACTGAAAAATACAAGGGATGGCCAAGCAAGCAATCAAGCCTGTCTTCTTCAGTAGAAAGTTTGACCGTTTCTACTGACGAAAAAGTGTCTAAAAAAGATTATCTGAGGCAGTTATGGAAGGAAACAGCCAAGGAGCGTAAAGAGCTCCATCAGATGAAGCAAAGAGGACAGCAGTTTAAGAGCAACTTAGAGACTAGATTACAAAACATCCATACAGTTGTGAAGAGACAATGGGTACAACAGGATAAAGATACATTGATAACAGTAGAGCATAAAACAGTGGAAGCAAGTACATCACAACATTCTACCAGGACATTAAAAACTAGTGACAAAGCTAACCAAACCTCACTGGGGTCCCTGAATGAGCAGATTATTCTAAAAGGTTCAACCAGTGAAGGAGCAGAGGCGTATGTCACAGATCCATCCACTGGACTCTTCGGCCAGCTTCAACATTACTGCTATAGCTGCTGCTGCCCCTGCTGTATCTGCTGCCAAGAAGGATGCCCTGAAAACAATAACAACAACAAACAAACTCAGTATTAGTTTGAATAATCTTTAATATATGAGATAAAGCTTTGTGTGTTTGCAGTGAGTTTGAAAATATACGTATAAACTATGAGTAGTAGAAGCTTACTATTTGTAGGCTAGAATTCCACCTACCGCCAGATTATGTTATAAAAATATTATGTTTTCTTAATCTACCTGTGTGATTTATTTAGAGCTCAGAAAAGTGTGAAATTACCTTAAAAGTATGATTTTAAAGTGTGACTGCTGTGTGAAATTATAATAAATACTCAATAAATGCAAGATGTTTTTGTTTTTTTTGTCAGACACGGTGCACAAATAGGCTACATTCATATAATATTGTAAACAATGTTATCTTGTTTTGTTTACATAAAGGTCTCTCTCTCTTGTGAGCTTTAAACCGTGCTATAATGCTGTTACCTCCTCAAAAACATACCTGGAGTTGTCTTTTTTTTCATTCACACATGTTCGAGTAACCCTTTATTACTGGTCTGTCTACATTGCCAAAGCTCAAAATGTTCTGTTCCACATTGTGATGTCATGAAGTAGCAGTTTTCAAGTGAACAACTACCTTTTACATGTTGTTCAACAGAGATTGGCAATTCCATGGCTGAAATAATCCAAATGATTTTAGTGAAGGAGCATGAAGTTTAAAAACACAGTGGAGCACTTCCTTTATTACATGACATCACCAGGTTTTCTCTTTGAGAGAAGAATATGCAGGATATGTGTGTTAAACGTGTGAATGAAACAAAACACAACTCCAGGTATGTTTTTGATGAGGAAACATTATAACATAGATCAGAAAATAGAGTAATATGGGCTTTTTAATACTGTATTTTAGCCCCCTCGTACAGATAATAAGAAGTGACACTTAATTTGCTTACCTCACAATTATGTCCAGATTCATTTCTTCGGTCTTATGAGTACAATTTGACACAGTTGAATATCACATATCAGGTATCGTGGAGTTATTCCATTATATCAATACATTATAGGTCATGGTCATACAAATCAATACAGTATTTGCAAGAGAGAAGTTAAAAATAGAATCTTTTTTATTTTCCCCTAAATGAATCGATCAGATCACTGGATGCAAGTGTACACCTCACCAGGCCTGTTATGGCATTGTAACAGTTGGATGTTAAATTATCATGTGTCGTTTTAATTGGATTTCTTATTAAAACACAACACTGAAATTGCATGAGTGAATAGAATACAATTGTGGTAAATGGGCTTCACACAAAAAGCTATTCTGAGCCTTCAATTATACACAGGGGGACAGTGCCACCTACTGGGAACCATTTAACATCACTGAAAGCCCATGTTAATGATAGGAACATAATTGTAAGGAGATATTGCACTTTAAAATAAATGCTTTATTACTGTCTTTCTGGTAAATTCTTATTATCTAATTAACCCAAAAGGTTAAATTAACTCCATTGGTTAAAGGTGCTGTGTAACTTTTCCGGTGGAAGGTCCATCACCTGCTTGTCTCCATGGAGATATTATTGTTTTGCCCTGATTATTCCACAGTATGGAAATAAATTTGCTCATCACCACCACCTCTGTTGCTCAGAATTACAATGATTCTCTCTGTGACTAGGGGTGACTTTCCACAGATCTGACCAGTAATGTAGCCAATAGTTATAGATAGGTTTAATCTCTACCATGGAACAAAGCAATGACATTTCCATGGAGACAAGAGGTGACGGACCCTCCACTAGAAACGTTGCGCAGTGCACCTTTTACCCCTAGAAAAGAAAAACATACACAGAAGTGGTCAAGAGCCGATTTATTAATATTCTGAATTAAAAGCTAGATTGCTTCTAAACACAAAATAAGGTTTGTGTCCTACAGCAAAAATATGAAATGTATATGATTTTAAAATGTTACAATTTAAAAAGAAAAGCAAAAATCCCACATCCTCTTTATGCCCACTTCAGACATTCAATAAGAACTCAATGAAGAAATCTAAGTCACATGTTGTGCAACTACAGTACAATATTTTCAACATTATCAGTAAAAAATCATTCAGTTATAATGTCCTACTAGACTACAGTGTTCAATGCCAATGTCCCGTCATGTGAGTTTTCATTCAGCGACACAACAAAAGGTCAAAGGTCATATCCATCACCGTCAATCCATCTGTGCATTAGAACAAGTCAAATGAAATCTAAAAAGAACAAATGGTACAGTAGGTCCAGCAGAAAGTATCTGTTCGTATACTATATAATACACCCTGGTATATACATACTTTATATTTCAGAGACAGTGGTAATCATGAAACTTAATCTGAATACAAATAAGCCAATAAAAACAATATACCTTACAGAATAGGTTTTAAGCAGCTTGTAAAAATGATCAGGATGTTGTGACTATACTGTCAAATATCAAAGAGGTAATGACAATGGTATAAGTAAGCAAAGAACACTTCAAAAGTTGTATCAGTCTAATTGCATTTTGGGACTTCCACATCAAACCAGACAGCTATATTACATTATTAGATATATTTATGTTGCTAAAACTGTTGCCACATACGGCACACGCTTGGTACAAGCCAAAGACATTTATGCCATATCAAGGTAAGAAAATATATTATATAATGATCATGATAATTCACCAACCAATCTTATTATCATGAATAATACGTTTATGGCGAGACACTGCAGGTGAATAGGGAAACTATAAATAATAAATATAAATGTGGAGATATGACACTTATTTAGTTTACTTACGTAAATGTAAGAACATTTGTATTACAAGTTTTTCCATCATGTAATTTAAAATTTTCATACATAAATAAGGCATTTTACATGTTGACAAACCTTTTTCAGAGGCCATTTTATATATCTTATATATATCTTAATTATTTGAGTAATTTACATCTGAAAAATGGCATACATTTCAAAATGTGCCTTATTTTTTAGAGTTTAAATTTAATTAATAAATAACTCTTAGAAATAGATCTCAACAAATCCTTCTTTACAATCAGTCAAAATCTACTTAACAGGATGATCTTTATGGCCCTATGGGAGAAAAAAGCATTTTGAGAATCAACCTTTGAGGTTACGATGTTGCATATAAATCTATAGATGCAAGTTTATTAATAAAAAACTGGACAATGTTGTTTTTCTCAGGTGATAGCTTATATTTTGAGAGAACAAACTGACCAAAAAGGCAAAAATAGAAAAGAACTAGTTTTGCCTGTAGTGTCTTGCCTTAATAGCTGCATTCTTGACTTTTAGAGCTAAACTAGAGGAGATAATCGCTATGAGTTGAACTTTCTGGCAACATTGTAAGATCACTCAAGTCTTTGTCAGTAACAGCCGACCTGTGGGGCTGCTCTGAGTCTACACGCTGCAGGGAGGAGGGCAGTGCGTCCAAAACAGCGTTGGTGTGCTCCAATTCTTCTGCTTCTGGTGAAGGGGCGAACAAAGGAGAGGGCGGAGAGGTCCCATCATCGATGTTATGCAACGATATTACAGTCGGCAGCCCGTTAGTGGTCGGGTTTGTCTTGGTCTTATCCTCTTTATCATCTTTGCTTTTGCTTGGTTGGTTTGTGAGTGCTTTCAGTTGGTTCAAATCAATCTCTGGGTATGATCCCGAATCGCTCATGGCTTGGACCAGCTTCTCAAGACTTTGCGCACTTTCATTAGACCCAGTTTGGGAAGCCTGCGCTGCTTGACATAAGTACTGTGTGTGCTGGCGTAGCTGGGCGATCTCCCTCTCTGTAGCTGCATTCTGTTTCAATAGCTCCTTGGTGCGGAGTGTTATGGCGAGCAGACCCGATTGGTTTAATATCTCGGCGGTATTGAGGAACCGACGCTGCCTCGTTGAAGTACTATCTGGGGCGGGGCGATAGGGGCTGGGTGCGGCCGATGATGAAGGCGAGGAAGAAGGGGGAGAGGAAGAGGAGGATGGAGAGTCAGAGGAGCACGGAGGAGATGGAGTTTGCGAACTAGACACAGACGGAGAACTGACACTATCCGAGCTGGAGCTTTGCTGGGAGTGATGATTTTTGGTTTGGGTGGTTGAGTGCGCCTGATTGGTTGCGTAGTGGTGACTAGACCGATTTTTATGTTGTGAGTAAGAGTGAACCCTGGCTTCTTTCTGCTGTTGGTGTGGTTTGAGGAGATGCGTAGTGGTTGAAACCGCCTCTCCTTCAGTGCACACTCTTTTGCTTTGACTTTGGCCTTCACTTCCACTTTCTTTACCCCCGCTTGCCCTAATACCCCCCTTACTCTCATGGCTCTCCTTCCTGGGGTGAGGAGCAATACGAGGGTACGAATTAAGAATGGGTAAATAGGAATTCTTATGTGCCTGGTTGCTGCGGCCGGTGCCCTTCTTGACATGGTTTTGCGGTGGGGCAATAGGGGTAGTTGTGGGGGCAGTTATGGTTGGTTGTTGGATTAGAAGAAGTTGGGTGGGTCCTTTGCCCGTGGTGAGGCTGTGCCAGGCTCCGCCCCAGGCCAGGGGGCTGTGCAGAAGCTGGTCTGGTCTGGACTGTACCATGAGGATGTAAAACGAGATTTGGGCGACGAGCAAAAGAGGAGAGAGAAAGAATGGAAGGAGGTTAAAGTCACACAGAGAGAACACCTACAACTATTTTTAATACTTACTTATGAATTATTATGGCTTTGTTGACTTTCAATTCAATAATTTGTTCACTAAATGAATGGAACAATATTTTTGCAGCTCAATATTTATCGCTTGTAAATTTTCTTTGCACTAGTGAACCTTTTATTACTTTAGTTTCATAATGTAAATACTGTACATTTAGAAACAGGCTTGCACTTTCGTATTATTATGTCCATGGCAGTAGCAATATAGCACCCACTTTGAAGTCTGAAGTAAATTTTCCATTCAATTTTTCCATAGACTTTTCGAAAAATTCAAAGACACTCCAGAGGCTAAGCAAGTACGTGGTAACTAATATTCAAAACATGGTTGTTTTAAACACATTTAAAATGCAAAATATGGCAAAATGTTTTAATAAGTCAGTGGTAATAAGTTTCAGAAATAGATTTTACATAAAACTTCAAACTTTTAATATTCATTTTTTTCTGAAAGTTTATGGGAAAAATGAATGAGAAATTTACTTCCGGAACTGGAGGCTGAGCTCCATAGATGTGTAGAAGTAGCAAAAGTACTTTACCCAGGAGCACAAAGTGGCTATTGTTTATTGTTTTTGTTGTAATCCAATCTAATTCCATCCTAATGCTTCAGTTAATCTCGTTATAACAATATTTATAGACACATAATTTTGCCTTGTATTGTTGGGTCTAAACCAGTGGTTTCCAAACTTTTTTGTCCGAATACCCCCCCAAGATCTCACACCCCGAATAGTACCCCCTAACTTGGGTGCTAACCAAATAAATCTGTCTACGATACGATGTTATAATGTTGTTACCTCATCAAAAACACACTCGGAGTTTAGATTTATTTCATTCGCACATGTTTGCGTAATCCTGCATTATTAGTCTGTCTTCATCTCTAGAACTCAAAATGCACCTTGTGATGAGTGATGTTGAGGTAGTTTTCAAGTTAACAGCTACTTTTTTATTTTTAGTTCAGTAGAGATTGGAAATTCCAGGGCTGATATTGTCCAAATGATTCTAATGAAGGTGCATAGAGTGGAGCACTTCCTGTATTACCACATGACATCACTAGGTGGAACAGAGTGTTTTCTGTTTGAGAGATGAACTCAGCCTAAAGGTGCAGGGTTTGTGTGTTAAACGCGTGAATGAAACAAACACAACTTCGAGTATGTTTTTGATGAAACAACATTATAACAGATCAGAAAACAGTGTAATATAGGCCCTTTAAATATATAAAATTATACAAATACTGCTCAACTGAACCTTTTTACCACTTGTTGGTTATTACTGAAAATGACTGATATATAAAACCATGATCTACGAGCCTTGTCAGTCACATGTAGGAGGTTGTTTAGTGTAACTCAATAGCTCACCGGCTTGACCATCACGTTTTTGATGACATAAAGGGGGGTCAGGTCCTTATATGGAGGCATGTGGTGGGGGGCTGTGTTCAGACTGTTACTGCTGCTGTTACTGGTGCTGGTGGTTTGCCTTTCACTTGCACTGCTGCGCTGGTCATCCACATCAGTATTCACCGTGTCTGAGCCCGCCTCTGAACAGAAAAACACACAAACCAGGGGTGGAAAGTAACCAAGTACAAATACTCACATTACTGTACATTTTGTGTACATTTTTATATAGTAGTTATAGTAATAATACTTTTTTGATACTTGTTTTTGTAATTGAGAATAATTCTATCATGTAATTTTAAAGGGCCCATATTACACTATTTTCTGATCTATGTATCAAAAACATACCTGGAGTTGTGTTTTGTTTCAGTCTCGCATGTTTAACGCACAAACCCTGCATATTTAGACCGAGGTCGTCTCTCAAACTGAAAACACTCTGTTCCACCTTGTGATGTCATGTGGAAATACAGGGAGTGCGCCATATACCTTCACTAAAATCATATGGATAATTTCAGCCTTGGAATTGCCAATCTCTACTGAACAAAAGGGTAAAAGGTAGCTATTAACTTAACTTCATGACATCACAAGGTGAAACAGAGCATTTTGATCTCGGGAGATATAATACAGGATTATGCAAACATGTGTGAATGAAACAAAACACAACTCTAGGTATGTTTTTGAGGAGGTAACAGCATTATAACATTCCTTAAAGCTCACAGGTTCCAATAATGCTAATGTCTCTATACCTACAAACACACGAAACAGCACTGAATCGCCTGCTCTGCTCAGTTTTAAACAAACTGATCAAAATTCAAGTTCGCTTCTAAAATTGCATTAAAAAGTAACCAGTAACTAGTATGTGAGTAGTATTTTTACTTTAATTTACTTAGGTACACTATGTAAACTTGTCTTGATAAAGATAATATTGTTTTGCATTGAATTCCACAGTAAGGCATGGCATTTATCTATCATTTATTCATTATCAGATGTTTTTATTGCTTAAAAATACACCAAGGTCCATGAACAATTATAGCCTAGTGAGGGGGCATGGCTTACCTGAGTATCCCGAGTCCTTTTCAGAGTCCTTCTCGGAGTCACAGCGCAGCATGCGGCTGGTCAGGTCGGCCATGCCAGTCTGCTCTCTGTGGGTGCCACTTTGGGATGCCCGCAGAGTCGCACTGTTGCTCTTGTCCTTGGCATTCTTCGAGGTGCTACGGGCACCACGTTCCCCAAAGTGCCCCTGTTCCTTAGGCATTCCAGACCTTTGAAAACAAAACACGTCATCATTAAGGATTATTTAATTCTAAATTTGGACATTTTCCCTGTTTCAGATCATCTCTGCAGCACTGGAGGAAAGGGAAAAGGGCTGGACTGAATGCTCTTTGAAAATCCTATGGCCTGGATGTAGTATTTGTGTAACATGTTTCAAAGCAGTACCTTCAGCAGTAAAATACGAAATAAGAATTTCAGAGATATGACCATTTTTACACTGTATTTAAACCATAGAACATAAAGTAAACAATTGATAAACAGCAACTTTAAATGTTGATACACAAATATTTAGTCAGCCTTGCCTTACAGCATCATATTTACGACAGCTGTGCAGTGTTGAAGTTGTTTTTTCCATTGAAGATGAGTCTGAAGTGAGGCGGTAGGCAATGCAGGCAATACATAATTGCATCTACATTATATTTTGGTTAAAATGCTTGTCCTGTAGTCTGCTATCTACATAGACTGTTCTTCTGTGAGGGTACACCTCCTGCTCGTCTCCAGACGTGACACAGCTCTGACATTGAACTTATCCATCTCCATGAAGACAAGCAGCTGATAAACTGTGATACCAAGTAGCACTATTTGAACATTTGATTTTATATTGTTGGTTTTATTGTGTTGTCAGGAGAGGCTGTATGTTTGCCTGAATGTTGAAGAGACGAATTTCTGTTTTATCTTGGAACAAAGTCTGAATTCTGTTGTAAGGTCAAATGGGTATTTGAGAATTGAGCTTGTGTTTCACTTTAAAATCACAGACACTATAATAATTACAGGGTAACAGTTTCAATGTGTGATTCATACCTGAGAATTCATTGGAAATTACATAAATGAAAAAAGGATAAGTTTTAGTAACTTTATGCTGTCGATTTGCAGGGCTTGATTCTATAATTAGAGTTTAATACAGTCGAGACCATGAACAAACTTGTGATGCATCATGCAGCAGCGATAACCAAAGGCTGTGGGGTCAGGCGGCCCATTCACGGACGTGCGTGTCCCGAGCCTCGTGTGTAAACAGCTGAGCACATGGATGAGGAACAGTGAACTTGACAAGATACTCCCTGGCAGCGCGCCACCGTCCCGCCCACAACACTGTTATGTAACTGCGGCGCCGCTCTATGAGAAACAGCCTTCTGCAAATGGCACCAACTCATACAGTGAATTACATTTAAAACATGCCCTATAGGCTGGTTATTCACCTATAAGGTTACCAGAGAAACTGCATACAGTGAATATATGCGCAATAGAAAGTATCGCACTTACCTGCCTTTTTATTGTCTGCTGAAGAGGAGCGCGTTACTTTTGGCACCAGGAAAACATGGCATCTCTACTGTCAGGAAGGCTGACGCTTCCCTCTTGAGTTTTACTCATCCATGTTGCGGTCCGAATCTCTGTCACGAGACTGATAAAAGTCCTCAAGAGACAAAAATAAGACAAATACTGGTCTGAAGCATCATGGAGCTGCTCACGCCAGAGTCCTGCGCGGAGCCAGTGTGCTCAGGTACTGAAAGCATCCATGATGTTCATTTGTTTGGTCCCGCCCACTCACTGTAAATATTCATGAGGCCGCGGCAGAGCTGGCGGCACGTCGGTGACGCAACCTCCGCCATTTGTCCAATCCCGTGCCGCGCCACGTGAAGGGGCGGTGACGTCTGACAGTCCACGTGAGGAGCGCTTTTACAGCCCGTATGGCGCCCTCCCAGTTACTGTCATGTTTGAACGTCCCACAGTGTAACAACGCTGCGTGACAATATGAAAGGACTTTTACCAAGCCCCATTTTTAATTAATGACAGAATATTATTTATAGTACTGGCGGTTTTGACCTGTTGGAAAAGGTTATATGGTTATAAAGGAGCTTGTACAATTTAAGGCTATCAATGTAGGTAAACAAATTGGTCTGGATATGATAACAGATACTCAAGCTTCTTATTGCAGGCTTAATACAATACTAAATAATACAATAATACAAAATAATATCATATAAAACTATTGTTAAAGTATTCTACTCAAACATATTACCTAATCTGAGCCATACAGTCTATAGCCAACTATATTTGAAACTTGTGAGTCTATTCCATCCGCCCTCCCACTAGTTCACGTCTCAACTATGGGCCAATAAAATGAAGTGTAGGTGTGTGAAAATATGCGAGTGTGCCCCCCGCAGGCCGCGGACTGTGTGTGGGGACACTGTGGTGTGTGCGGCTACATGTGATCTGGAGCTGGGTCGGTACGGCAGCGGCGGGAGGCGTGGTCGGTGCCCGGCAGACAGCACATGTACCCTGCCTGGGGAGCGGGGACGAGCACCGTGAGCGCTCCGTGTGTCTGCGCCCGAGAGCACACGGCGAACCAGACCGTCTAGTAAACACAGGAGCCGGGGAAAGAACAGTGAGCTTACCCGGTTATGTAACAGTGGCTTTCTTACCTTCATCCTCTCATAGGACTGTAGGAGCTCATGTGAACTCTGCCTTTTCCCCCCCTGGTTTAAATAGTCCTGATTATGCTGGCATCATTTTATTTATTCATTTTTTGGAGTAACCTATAATGTCTTTAAATAGCACTGATTACAGATTAAATATAGACTAGTTTCTTATGACAATCGCACAATCATAAACTATAATTTGTATAGCCATTTCCAGTTCAGCTTGTTTTTAGACTATGCATGCAAAATTAAGACTATACTGGAGGCCACCATAGTCTCAATTACTGGGAAATACTGCTTTGCCTACCTGACACCATCTACATAGACGGTGACTGTGTGAATAACACTCAAAAAGGAAACAGTGCGCATATTGTTGTTTGTTCTTGTTTCTGTTCTGCACTTTTTAAAAAACTAAAATAAAAAACATCGGAGAATTTGCCTTCTTTCATACAGATTACCCATAACAAAAAAGTGCGTACTTACAAATCCATAAAATACTAAAGGCACATTAGGTTTGTAGATTTTCGGGCAGTATAATGAATATTAAACCATCATTAAACGTTTTTGAATTTCTCTTCATATAATTATTGAAATACTGGCTTTTGCTCTCCATCTGCAAATGTTACATCACAAGTAGTATCATTGTGTCCTTAAGCAAGACACTTCACGCACAAGAATAATGTTTTTGAATGAGTGATCGGTGGTGGTAGGAGGGGCCGATGGCACAGATTCGCAGCCTCTCCACCGTCAGTCTGTCCCAGGGCAGCTGTGGCTACAGAAGTAGTGACCACCACAGAGTCTGGAGTGAATGAATAAGATCTACAGTGCAACACTTTGAGAACCTTCAACAAGCCTGTGATGAGTATTACAAGTGTAAGGCATTATTATTTTCATTTTTGTGGTCTGTCCTTTGACGTTTTGTTCTTCTAATCCCATTAACTTCTAAATATAAATCATGTTATATCCGCAGTTTAACTTGAATAAAATCACGTTTTTGTCCTTCGATTTCATGTAACCAAAACTATTAAAATGCACTTTTGTTGATTAGTATTTGTTCATGCCCTTTTGTTCAGGCTGTACTTGAAGTTATTACATTATAGAGATAAACACTGAGAATTAAGACAGATAAAATGTGTATTCAATCATTGTCTTTCAGTTTTACATTCATAGACAAATAGAAACAAATAGTTTGAATAGATAATGTAACTGAAAAACATACATTTCATTCAACAGTTGGGAATTTTCCCTATTTCAGATAATCTCTGAAGAACTGGAGGAATAGGAAAAGGGATGGACAGCCATTTGAAAAGTACATCCAAAAACAGACACAATAATTGAAAACAGCAAAGGCAGTGGAGCCTGTGATCACTGGGACAGGACGCTGAAGCAGCCTGTGTCTCAGGGGCGCTTCAGCTTAGCACCAGTACAATGATGGGGACATTGTCTTGTACAGTATTATCTCCAGTATTGCTAATCAATACAGTGCACCCCTTCCTTGTTACTATTTGTTGTGCAGCCATTTATAACAATTGGGGAAGATTGAATATAATAAAAAGACATCCTCACTAGTCACAATTGCACTCACAAAACACAAAATCTAATAATGGACCATGTTCATAATGTAGGCTAATTTCAGAAAATGACTTTAAAATGACGGCAAATTGCTGCTGTTGGTATGTTTTTCTTTCTATGAACAAAGTCCTCCTTGAAAATAAACAAATACTGATAGTCCAGAAGAGCATGCTTGTACTGTGATGTTAGGAAATGGCACAAAGCAGATAAATAATATGAAAAATAGAATTGTAATAACCCTGACTGTAATAGACTGTAATAGTGTTTCAGTTTCATAATTGAGACAATGAGAAAACTCTAACCATACTTTCGTGAGTAGAAAATGTCATTCCTCACATGGATACAGCATTAGTGCACCTACACTGTGAACATGGTCCCATTACAAAATGAGGTCTGCGTTAAATCACTAAGTGCTTATTGACCCTCTTAAATCACATGGTGTTTTTCTTGAAGATCAAGAAAGATCAAAATGTGTCAGAATTAAAAGCGTTGTTTTAAAATAATAATATACACCTTGTGTATTTAGCTATTCCCAAAATCCATTATTAGCTGTCACATTTTCCAGATCAGTTACAGCGATCACATTCGATGAGTGATTTCTTTATATGGTTCTTTAGGTGTTTCTCTTGCATACACATGTTATTTGTTGTTCCTGACAGATATCGAGTAAAGGCGTGGAAAGGCACTAAACTTTTCTCAACACTGTCACTCTCACTACTTGGATTAGATCTGATGCCCCAAAAACACACGCACACCCAACAGATAGTCAAACTGCCGCTCTAGTTCCTTCCTTATTAGATCCAGTCTACAGTGAGTAAAAGCTAATCTGAAAAAGAGCACTTATGACAGTGTATGGCTTTGAGGAGACCATAAAGGATCCCAGGTGGTTTGACAGTCTGAAACAGCAGTGCTGCGTTAGGCCATCTGAAGGTGCTACGCTCAGAGTTTAGCCTGTGAAGTTGTGCTGATGACTATGTGAGGTACTGCAGTCCAGTTTGATACAGTATAACCAATGTGGCTCGGCTTTGTCCGTAGTGTAAATAAAATGGCCGCCAGTCTAGGCACTTGCCGGGACTAAAGGTCTGATGGAGATTATGGTCAGTTCATAGTTGCTGGCGACAAAGGCAGCTGACACGGGCTTATGTTTGTGTCAGTGTGTGCGTGTATGTGCTGGTACATCACTCTCTTATGCTGGCCGAATACGAAAACTGGGGGAAATGTGCTTGTTGTCTGGGGTCCTCACAGTCCAGATTGAGCTCTAGAAAAGGTCACACACACACACAGAGGGTTAAACAGAGGGCTCTGTACTGCCACCTGCTGGACAGTCTGAGTACTCACGTTTGTCTGGAGGTGTGAGTGTGATGGTCTGCGCTGTGAACTCCTCATCAAAGTACCGCGTGTCCGTCTCTGATGTCACTTGGGGTTTGAAAATAGGGGTGATCTAAGGTGAAAGGAAAAGGTTCAGATATTAACTGTGAACATGATATAATAAATACCGTTATATCAGTTTTTGTCCATTTGAAGCAACAGAGGTACAGTGGATTGAGTGTTTGCCCACAAGCGAGAGGCTGCTGCTTCAAACCTCGCTGAAATGATCAAGGGTTTTATTCCAGGCCAAGACATCACATTGTTTTCCTTTGGCCCACTCCAGTCACAATTGTAAGTGGATGATTTAATGTAAGGACAAAGTGTTTGGGATTTTGGGATTGGGCCAGACTTGAACTACTGACCCTCTAGTTCGGTTAGCACTTAATCCACTAAATTTCTGGACCTTTAAGATTAATTATAGAACATGCAAACCGCAAAATCTGAAGTGAGTAACCAGAGAGACCATGTTATACCTTTTTCATGTTTAATAAAAAACAGTTTTGTTATACCTTCTTCTGTACGAGGTCCTGCCAGTTAATGGTGATGAAGAAAATGTGACTCATGACATCTTTGGCATCGTTAGGACCTCCACCTAACCTGTGGCACCGACATACAAACATTGTAACTTTGATAGAAGCTGACACAATAATGCAGCCCTCTCTGTTAAACTTACCTCTGTTTGGGGTCTTTCTTGAGCAGGCCGGCCAGGAGGGACTTGGCCTCTGGAGACAGATTTCTGGGGAAACGGATTTCCTCCATAAGGATGAGTTCAAACAGTCGCTCATGATCGCGGTTATAGAAAGGCAGACGACCACACATCATCTCATACATGACCACGCCCAGACCCCACCAGTCCACTGCACGCCCATAGTCATTGTCCTCCAGAACCTGAGCACACACAGACAATTAAATTGTGTATTTTGTTTGCGGTCATTTGTTGTTTATTTTGAACATAGAAAAAAAAAAAAAACAGTAGCAAGACATAACATGAAAATCATCAGATAAACATGCATGTTTGAGTATTTCTGTGTTGTCCTGCATTTGAGGCTTGAGTGCTCAGAAAATTTCAGTTTTCACCTATCCCCCATCTCTGCCTACAGCTTTGGACTTACTTGGGGTTATTCAAAAATCTTTAACAATAACTATAAAATGGCAGGGCAGTTGTAGATTTTAACAGGAGGTCATTGGACTATTATTAAGCTGTTTTATATCAACTTTTCACAATGAACAAAATGTGAATTAATCAATACATGTATGCAATTTTAAAGTCTAAATACCAGAAAAAAGATAATATGTCTTCTTTAAAAGTCCCATATTACACTATTTTCTGGTCTATGTTATAATCTTGCCTTCTCATCAGAAACATACCCAAAGTTCTGTTTTGTTTCATACACAAACGCTGCATATTTAGGCTGAGTTCTTCTCTCAAATGGAAAACACTCTGTTCCACCTTGTGATGTCATGTGGTAATACAGGAAGTGCTCCACTCCATACACCTTCATTAAAATCATTTGGATAATTTCAGCTCTGAAACTGCCAATCTATTAAACAAAAAGTTCAAAAGTAGCTTGAAAACTACCTCTTCATCACATCATAAAGTGGAGCAGAGCATTCTGAGCTTTGGAGATGTAGACAGACTAATAATAAAGGATTACTTGAACATGTGTGAAACAAAATGCAACTCCAGGTATGTTTTTAATGAGATAACCACAACAAGCCCACAAGAGTCAATTCTGTGTAATAAAGGACCTTTAATGAGCATGTATATGATTTTTGACACACCTCAGGAGCGAGATACTCAGGTGTTCCACAGAAGGTCTTCATGGTGGCGTCAGACGTAATTCCTTCTTTACAAAGGCCAAAATCTGTGATTTTAATGTGTCCATCTTTGTCCAGCATAAGGTTCTCCAGCTAAGGGGTCAAAAACAACTCCATGTCATTTTCAGATTAAATAATTACCACTAGATGAGCAGTCCACAGTCACCATTTATTAGGGCTGTAGTTCTGTAGTCATTGGCGATTAATCTGTCGATGAGCTCTTCGACAACTAAAATTTTTGTTAGTCGACCTGTCATTTTATTTAGATTAGAATGATTTATATGGGTCAAAGGCTTTGTAAAATAATGAGGTTACACGTGTTTAATTAGTATTTTTATGGAAATACAGTGTCAGTACTTTCCTATAATTATAGCTGTTTTCTTGTGAGCGCAGTTTGGGTCTGATACACGGTCATATCAAAGAGATATTAAATAGTTTTGAGAGTTTTTGCCACACCCTGTTTCAGTGAACTAATCAATCAGCAGGGCATGTATTTAGTCGTCCAAGAATTTTCTTTGTCGACTACAGTGTTACTATTCACATGGCTCATAGCAAATTTGAACACTGGTTATGTGGAGAAATGCTATATACAGTTCTGTTGACACGATATCTACCGTGAAAGGTCACAAATACGCCATATGTAGTAGGACAATTTGCGAAAAATATCTGATTGTGATTTTTTTGAGTTTTGCAATGGCAATTAGGTTTTGTGATTTATGTTCTGATTATAGGATTCTGTTCAAAGTTCTGATTTTAAACATGTCCAGAAGAACTGACAAAAAGACTGAAATATGAAATAAGTATCAATACAAGAATAGGATTTCAGAACATGTTTGTACAGATCTAAACTACGGGTTTAGCCATTTTTACTAGGACTGGATTCACAGGGTTCCTCACGGGATAAGAACCAAATACCTATTAGCCAGAATATTCCTTTGTTAAACCACTCCTCGCGCAACGTTAATATGAAGTGCATCTACTTTAATAATCAAAAATATGTCAAGTAAATATGTCAAGTGTATTGCATAACCAAGTTGCTTTCCAGTAAATAAGCGACGAAATTATAGCGCAGTTACAAAATAAAATACTAAAAGATACCAAATAATACTCTTGGCGATATATCGTTAAAACGGCCCACGATAACGAAACTGTATCACCAAGTTTAGTATCACGATATATCGGTGTTTCAATATTTTTCCACACCCCTAATTTTTACGCAGAATACAAATATTTAATTGATTGTGGATGAATATAAGCCGCATCAAAAACTGCAGGCTTTGCGATTTGCCAGTTGTGTCAATTCAGACTCTTGAATTTGATGACAAATAATCTTGCAGCCCTAAACAGCAGTATTTTCTATAAATGGACATACCTTGAGGTCGCGGTACACAACATCTCGTGAGTGGAGGTATTCCAGCGCTGATACAATCTCTGCCCCGTAGAAGCGAGCCCGATCCTCCGTGAAGACCCGCTCACGTGACAAGTGGAAGAACAGCTGAAAGAGGCAGTTAGCAATTAGCTCTTTGACACACATAATCTGTAAAAGTGCAAACAGATGTCTCACCTCGCCTCCGTTGGTGTACTCCATAACAAAACACAACCGATCGTGCGTTTGGAAGGCGTATTTCAGTGTCTGTGGAAAAAAGAGAACCACTTATCAATATTGCATGCTACGTAGTTAATGCTAATCGAGCTCTGTGATTAAAGGTGCACTAAGCAACTTATGTATATGTATTTTCTGCCTATTTCCCTTAAAATAGAAGTTGCTGTTATGTCTTGACTGTTAATGTCTGGTCAATGTGTTCTGCTTTAATTACACAAATGGATCCCAGGAAGAGTAGTCTGTGCACTTGCTGAAACTACTTGGGATCCTTAAATAAATAAATAAATAAATAAATAGAAATGTTAGGCAGCGCACCTTTAAATAAACAAACTTGTCACACAACAAGTGAAGTGCACAGATATACAGATGTACAGATAGCACAAGTCGCACGGCTCTGCAGACGGTAAAGACCGAGCTGTGGTGCAGTGTGGCTTGAGAACAAAACCTTATCTTCCCTCATCTTAAGTAAACAATATCAGTATCTTTGCTTACTGGGCCTGCCACAATAATTACTGTGTTGACTTATCATTCAGTATATGAAAGCTGGAACAATATATTTTGGGGCTCAATATTTTTCATGGGCACTTTTTCGTTGCCTTTTGTATGTAATAATGTAATGTCTGAGCTGCAGAGAGTTGAATAAATACTTGCTATGACTAATTATTGGTTAATTCTGCGATGCATTTGTTGTAGCTCAGGCTTTTTAATGATACTGTCTGTTTAAAAAAGGGTTTACTGGAGGAATTATCCTGCTTTGTGTCAGTGGCATAAAGCTGTCTCAATATTATGGTTTATCGCAGTATATCTCAGTCGCAATAGATCGTGCTTCAAAATTTGTTATCGTGACAAGCCTATTGCAAACTAATTTTACTAACATAACTCTTGAATTAGAGGCAACTACTACAGAGCTGGATATGACCAATAATGACCCAACAAACATCACAGAGAGCAACAACAGTCGACATTTTTAAGGCCACCCCAGACCAAAGAAACCTTCATCCACTGGGGACATGAATCTTCGTGGATTGGAGCGCGTTATCAGTTGTAGAAAACAAAGATCTCGCTCAAGTTTTGATGATACACGATGTTATCACAATGTTATCACAATATGGCGATACATGTGATAATCGATGTATTGCGCCTGATATATTGCTGTTTTTTTAAGAACCAAATACATTTTAGCAACAATATTTCTTTGTAAAACCACTACTTCTGCAGTCTGTGGCCGTCATGGCGGATACTGGCAGTGTTACTTTCAGTCTTCCTTTGGGATGTTATGCATAGTACATACTCTGGAATGATTGCTCTACATCCTCAATTAAAACTCAATATAATAACGCAGCTGATGTCATCTGTATTCCCTGGGGTGTGAAGCTAACTAGAGGCTCTGCTCTGTTTGAGAAGACCATGAACGCTCCTATTGATCAGAGGCTCCTGAAAATGTGTCGTTTACATCCATTTTGTATTTTTTCTTGAGTTTTCACACCATCTTAAAACATTTTTGACAGTGTTTGCTAACGTGTGCACTGTGTCTCCATGGTAACTTCTAAACATTCCACCATTAGAGATACATGTAGGACACCCCCAGCATGATGCCGCTGCAAAGTATCAATAGTTGACAGAGATTGATTTGGTCTGGAAAGGCCTTAAAACTGCTATCAGTGTTGTAGAGATGAGTGGAAATGTTTCAGTACTTACAGTGAGAAAAGGGTGACGCGTGTTTTGTAAAACTCTGCTCTCTGTAACTGTGTGGGCAACTTCATCCTTCAATAAAACACAACAACAATCTGTTATTTCACACTTCTTATTACAAGTAATATACAGAATAAGGACAGTGTCATACACACTTACCTTAGCTATAATTACTTCTTTGCGCAGTATTTTCATGGCATAGTGTACTCCAGTAGACTTTTCCTTGACAAGAATCACTTTTCCAAATGTCCCCTTACCGAGCAACTTTAGATACTCAAAGTCACTCATGTTCTATATAAGGGAAATTCATATACTTAGTCAAACTGGGAGAAATTTCAATTATATACTAATAAAGTTGTAATAAAACAAGTTGTATTAGTTGTACCACTTTATTGCGACTCTTGGACATAGCCACTTCCATCTCCTCCAAACTGCACTCGCTGGGTGAACCAAAGACATCCATTGGCTCCTCCTCTTCCTCCTCGCGCATCTTTAAACTGTTGGCCACCGACTGAATGGCCCGCATCCATTCCTCTCTGATAATTAAAGATAGTCAGGATTGATCAAGAGGAGTAAAAATGTACAAAATGGATTCTTGTGAGCTTTAAGCCATGTTATAATGCTGTTACCTCCTCAAAAACATACCTGGAATTGTGTTTTGTTTAATTCACACATGTTTGAGTAAACCTGGTTTATTAGTCTGTCTACATCTCCAAAGCTCAAAATGCTCTGGCCCACGTCGTGAAGTCATGGAGCGGTAGTTTTCAAGTTAACAGCCATCTTTTACACCTTTAGTTCAGTAGAGATTGGCCATCCCAGGGCTGAAATTATCCAAATGATTCTAGTGAAGGTGTATGGAGTTTAAAAATACAGCGGAGCACTTCCTGTATTACCACATGACATCACAAGGTGGAACAGAGCGTTTTCCGTTTGAGAGAAGAACTCAGCAAAAATATGCTGAAAAAACAAAACAAAACTCCAAGTATGTTTGTGATGAGGACACAACATCATTACTAGGGCTGAGTATCATTAAGAAGAACAAAACTGTAGCACTGTAACAAAATTATTTAGTAAAACATACCAAAAAACACTCTTGGTGATATTCTATATTTTTGCACACCCCTAATTAGGGATGGGACGATTCATTTAAGTCACGATTCGATTCGATTTTCGATTTTGGACTCTCAACTTTCGATTCTCTTTAATGTTGATTATTTATTATCTTAAAACACAAATTATACCTTTAACACTGAATTAAAAAATAAAGTCAGTGTTATTAATGCTCAGAACTTTTGTTAGCATGAACAATAAATCATAACATGTAGTGTTCCTGCTAGATATCTGAAATAAATGACTTAATGTAAATATAAATAAATAACTTTCTAAATTAAATTCACCAGGTCTTATAATTAAACTAAAATAGACACATAGCAGTTGGGCACTATGAATAAATATTTGGCTTCATGATTTAGGCTACAATCATTTAAAAAATACTGCGTTTCATAAGGAGCATGTGGTTTATGATACGTTACTGGGTATTAGACATAAACATCACCATTAAATCTTTTTGTTTTCTGCATTTATTTATTTTGATGACTAAAAGTCTCTGCTCCAGCCGATTCTCTCATGTCTGTGCATCTGCACGTTTCTGCCTTGCTCCCGCGCTCTTCTCTTTTCCCCACTAAACATGTTATGAGACGTAATATTGTATAAACGGGTTATTTACCAAGTTAAATCGAGTAGATTGTGTTTTTAAAAAGATCGCTGTAGCACGAGTCATGTGTGAATTACGAGGGTATTTGATCAACGTGCGTAAAGTGGTTTTGGAGAATTTAAAAGTTCATATTTTTGTCAATCCTGAGTCAACGTAAAATAAAAAGTGACTGAAAGATAAAACTCACATAATATAGTGAGCCTCTATAGAGCTGTTTATCTAAGAAAGGGCCCCAGGCGTGGCCTTTTTCTGCCCGTGCCAAAATAACAACACATGAGAATCAAACTTAATACAAAATCTTATCGAAACCACCAACCTCTCCTCATTAGTGTCCACGTGAAAAGTACGTTCAATAAAAGTGGTCCACTGAAGGCAACGGATGACAAAAGTATTTGGCTTAGGTCTTTCAGTCTTCATTAACTGGCATTCTGCAATAACAAAAAAATAGAGAGAGTTTGCAATACTTATGAACAATATAATGCTTAATGGGCCTATATTATGCAGAATTAACTCTTGTGAGCTATAAACCATGTTATAATGCTGTTACCTCATCAAAAACATACCTGGAGTTGTTTTGTTTCATTCACACATGTTTGAGCAAACCTTTGTTATTAGTCTGTCTACATCACCAAAGCTCAAAATACTCTGTTCTACTTTGTGAGGTCATGTAGTTTTCAAGTTAAAAGCAATCCTTTACCTTAGTTGAGTAGAGAGAAGCAATTTTAGGGCTGAAATTATTCAAATGATTCTAGTGATGCATTTCCTGTATTACCACATGACATCACAAGGTGGAACTTGTGTGTTAAAAACATGTGAACAAAACAAAACCCCAGGTATGCTTTTGACGAGGAAACAACATTATAATATAAATCAGATATACAGGCCTTTTAAAACTTACATAATATACATGACACTCACGTGCTACTGAGAAGTTGTTGAGAGGAGGAGAACTCTGGTCATTGAGGTCGGGTTTTTCTTTGTAGCCGATAAAGGAACCATCACTTTTTAAAATGAAATATCTTGGCCTCCATGTTTTGATGTATTCACCTGGAATTAAAGGGGACAACTGAGTCATACGTGTTTCCTGTGTTATCTTGCATTTGAGATGTTCCAGTTTTGACCTATCCCCACCCACTTCCCTGTATTTACTGGTATTTGTGATTATTGAAAAGATTCAGACTGGAGGTTGTGGGGTTAAAAAACGTCTCATAACCATTTTTCAGCAGTAAAAATGTGTCAAATCTGCTGCGTGCCTCTGTGAAATGCCACTATTAAAAGGCAGGGCATATGAGTTCTGCTGTTTTAACAGGAGGTCAATGTCCCAGTTTTCAATGAACAAAGTGTACAATAATGATCTATACATGTTATAGTTTAAAACATGGGATGCACCAATACTGATACTGCTATCGAATATTGGCACCGATACTGAAAAATATGATGGATCAGGTTTCATAATATCAGTTAAGAAGATACTGTGATAGTGCTTTTTAATTGGATATAATAAGACTATTTACAGGCTGATTCTGCCATAGAACTTGTATTCATACAAAGAGGTGCTGTAGTTATTTGCTAAAAAACAGTTACGTAACACAACTGGTTCTCTTGTGTAATAAGTTAACTGTGTTTTTTGAAAATAAATGCCATTTTCCGTCCCTAAACTGGAATCTGTTCATATCGGTTAATATCGATATCGGTGCATCCCTAGTAAAATATAACATATAAAAATCATTATCCATGTTATATTTTAACGTATTAATTAATGGATCGGTGCCTATATTAATTTTACTGTTGCAAAAAACCCCAACCACATTTGTATTTGTTGGACTCTTACCTCTCTTCTGGAGCCAGCCCTCTCTCACTATACTGACTTCATTCATGGTTAGAGATGTCTTTCAGAGGAGAGGGTGAGGTCGGGAGGATGGGGAGGGGAATGGTGTACTTTTTATTTGGTCTGCTCAATTCCCAGTCCCTGTCATCAAATGTCACCTGCAAAACAAGATAGTACATTATTACATTACTTTCAACTTTTTAGTTCTTTCACAAACTAAAGAAGCAGGCAGGGAGTCATCCACAAGAAGAAAACCTAGCAGATCATACCTCAGTATTGTTTTAGCTGTTCCCACACATGGTAAAAGCTGCTATTAGATCAACATAAACATACAACAGCTTTTATTTAGTTTAATAATTCTTCAAAAGAGAATTATTACACTTTACCACAACTTTAATTGTGTTTTTTAATTGTGTTTTAAATTCAATAAAATGATGATATATTGTGCAGTCCTATTGAGTTGGGGCCATTATTAAATCACAGAGGCTGCAATTATCAAGAGAATAGAATATGCCCTGCAAAGGAGAAAATTTCCTGTCTAATTTTTTAGAAGAATCTTGTTGTACCTGTAGTTTAAACTTTAGACCTCTACAAACATGTTCTGAAACGCATGGCATTCTTGTATTAGTTTATCAGTTCGGATTTTAGTCTTTTCTCAAATGTTAATGCTCCTGGCGTTGTTTACAATGTGCACTCTGAACAGAATATTTTATATATCTGCAAATCTAATCGCAATACTTATCAGATAAATCGTAAAGAAAGTTATTATTACTGTTAATATTACTGTTAAACCGTGCAGCCATACATACAATGCAATACAATACAATACAATAATACAACATAATTATTTAGTTTTTAATTCTCAGTTCTGAGAGACAAGACGCAATAAAAAAAAAATACAATTAAAAAGTACTGCACATGTGTTTACTTCTGATCAACAGCTGACAAATCTTATTACACGGTTGAATTGTATTAGTTAGACATAAAAACACTATATATTTCTGCATTTTAAAATCAGAGAGGAAAAACCTGTGTCTGGTAAAATGGTAGTTGTTTGTTTGCTCGGGTCCAGCTGCGTTTATCAGCGCGAGTTTAGCACGCAGCCGCTGACAGCAGCTAGCACCGAGCTAACAGAACTGGGTTAACTTTTAACAGATGGTTTATAAGAGTTAAACAACCTCACGAATCCACAATAAAACACTGCAAAAGCTACAAGTGCAGCCAATATAAAGTGCATTACGGTAGGACACGTGTGCACTGAATCACGGAGTATGAGAATTTAGAAAACAAAGCTTGTTTTTACATTTGCACTCATAGCTCGTTTGGTAAACCTGGGTTACTTGTAGTTACTCATTAGTGAGATATTTTGGACTGAATGTCGCATATTACTGCTTATTTTCACACTTTACAATGATAAATACCAGGCGGTCACTTCTTACTCAGTTGATAGATTACTGTACTAGAACATCAGAGCCATAAACTTTCTCTTATCAGCGTAAAAGTGGGTTTATTATTAGTAAAGACTCTTACTTTAGCGATCTTATTCCTTGGACTGATGCAGCCCTGCTACTATTAGCGACTCAAGGCTATTTCAGAGGCATGTTCACACTTTCACTTCAATCAACTTGCAGGAATCTACGTAAACAAAGTGATAAATAAGTAAAAACAGGTATACGGGTTGAACGTACATGTAAGTAGCTGTTTGGTCCGCGTTGGTTCGTTTTGGAGCAGTTTTGACAGGTTAGATCCAGAGCAGGCCACAATCATCCACCAGGAAAAAAACACCATGGACTCACTTCTTCTGCGGCGCACGGAGAAGGTCGCAGCGCAGTGTCAGCACAGCGCCATCCAGTGGCCACAGAGCGCAATGCATCACAATAGGATTTTAGTTACAATTCACCTTCGTGTGTAATGATTTGTGTTGTTATGGCGTAGGACATCACAAAAAAAAATAAAAAAATAAATAAATAAATAGATAAATAAATAAATAAATAAATAAATAAAACATGCATATAATTTAATTTAACAAACACATTTATTTTTATTTCATTAACAAATAACACATTTATTTAATAACTAATGTTCCTTGAGTTCTAGAATAGGACTTCACTTCCAATACAAATGGATGGACCAAAATCCAAACAGTGCCCATACACATAGGCGAGCAACAGCAGATGGTACAAAAATATTTGTGTGTTTTTATTTATTCTTTAATCACTTTTAGATGTACTTTAAACAAAGAAGTACAAAAAAGTACAAAATAAAAATTACTTAATTAAAATATAAATTAAAAAAGGCTGAACCTTCAACTCATGCATGTGACATATATTTTGATACGTTGACGTGTTATTTGTGGAGAATGACACATAAAATCCTCATAAATTCATGTCAACTTGTGACTGAAAATTGTCAAATGAGAGCAGCATCTTCACTGTTTTTTTGCGCAATCTGAAGCTGCTGAGCCAAAGCTGAAAGACAAATATGAAATGATCAGAACATTAGAATTATCAGGCTATAACGTAGTACTGCAAATACATGTGATATGAAACATACCTGCTATTATCTCCTCCTTCACTTGATGGAGTTCCTTCTTCACTTCATCGAGAATCTCCTGCTCTCACAAAAAGTGATGTACAATGTTGAGGCATGAATGAATATAACCAATTAAATTATTACTTTTTAATTATGTATCTGTCTATAAATGTATTGAACAAACCTGTTTTAATCTATCTACATCAAAGCCAGTGCTTCCAGACTCTTCAGAGTTCCTCTTTGTCATTTTCAACCTAAAACAGTAAAGAATGAGAGTAGAGTAAATCTTTATAAAACAACATGATGTGACCAGTGCAAATGTGTGTTCAGCTTCCTGTTTAAAGGTGACAATCTGAGGACTTCACCATTCGAGTTAGAATATTTTATTTTGCATTGGTGTTATTTCATCATTTTGAAATTCATGGATAATACCATAAGCAGATGAGCCTCCATGGTTATTGGTTTGCCTGTAATGTTCCTCAGTATGGCATTTTGTTGTTGATAATGCACTGAAAACCACATACATTGTTACTGTGAGCTGGGTCACCGTTCCACTGATACAACCTGTAACTTGACCTTCTTGTGGCAGACCCTCCACTAGAAAGGTTACATAGTAGACCTTTAATTCCTGTTTTTATTTTTTGAGAC
Organism: Taenioides sp. WSHXM2023; assembly: GCA_029959045.1. Classification (NCBI taxonomy): domain Eukaryota; kingdom Metazoa; phylum Chordata; class Actinopteri; order Gobiiformes; family Gobiidae; genus Taenioides; species Taenioides sp. WSHXM2023. The sequence continues at coordinate 21,912,869 of CM057098.1, read as the reverse complement.
AAACTACACATTTCTCAATTGTTTAGAAAAAACATAACCTTTTTTTGTGCAATACTTGCCCAACTCAATAAAGGGATACGACAAAAGCTCCGTGTTTAAAATCTATCATTGATTACATAGTACACTGTGTGGTTCTTACAGAATTACAAATTTTGTATTAAATATTTCTACAGCTGAGCAGTTAGTTAAGCCAACCGTTTAAAACAGAAGTACAGGAGATAACACGACTTCCCTCTTTGCATAATAACGCCACTTAAATGTCATATAGAAAACAGAAGTGAATGTTGTGCTCATTTTATCAGACCAGCTTTCGGTGACAAGAAGCAGTTGCCTGTGTGAAGTACTGTGCAGTTTTACCTGGACAGAGGAGCAGCGGAGGGTGAGGGGGTCGTAGGACTCGAGTCTCTGTTGGATGAGGGTTTGGGCCTACAAATATTCAAAGTGTTGTCAAAAACTCATGAAAATAGCATCACAGTTTGATATTTTTATGACCATATTAATTTGCCCTCATTATATCGTGCAGCATAAGGTTCCAGATTTGTCTTACCTTGGCATGGTGGCAGCTTTGTCCTTGGGTTTATCAGTGGCTTCTGAAAGATATTTAAAGAAAAAATATTATGCATTGTTTTTTGTATTGTTGGCCTTTAAACACGATCTTGAATACCTTTGCTTGGAATTTCATGATTTAAAACTGGAAAAATACTAGTAGCTTATAATATTCTCTTATTTAACACCAGTCTCTTGCTTTTTGAATTTATCATTACCAGTTATATTTTTTTGCTCTTTGTTATTCTGATATATTGTGATGTGTGAGCTACTGTTTCCAAATAATTTTTCTTGTGGTTCAATAAAGTTTGTCTAAGTCTAATACACTGATCTGGTGCAGCTTGCCATCTACAGGCAGCAGGGGGAATTGCCACAGTAAAACAATTAAACTGTGTAATGAGACATGACATGTTTGTGTAAGCGCACAGCAGTAATGAGCGTGATTTCACAGCAGAAATAACTAAAGCGAGTCTGGTGAAGATTTATGGACTTTAAACTGCGCAGGGCTTCTTTCGGTAACATCGTATATCCATGACGGATCTGTGAGTGAATGATATGAAATACTAATCCAGGTATGTTTTTAATGAGGGAAACAATATTCAACATTAAAAGCTCCAAATTTATTCAGCATTATATGTGTTCTTTAAACAACTTATTTTGGAAAAAGTATATTTACTGAATTTAGGTCTTCACATGCACACGTTTGCATTCTTTTATGTCGTGTGAATCAAAAGCAACCCTGCTCCAATTAGCATACTAACGCTTTGATACATAAAGTAGAACAGAGGTTTAGGGCCGGTTTATTTCCTGTGTGAGCCCAGTTTAGTCTTTGTGGTAGTGAACTGAAAGTATAAGTGTGAATCTTACCTTCTGCTCCTGAGCACCTTTTGGGCACCATCTCATTACTGTCCTTTAGGTAAAAAAAAACAGAAAAATACACCAAATAGGTTAGCAAATTGGGTAAAAATATGTAAACACCCACAAATGTGATTCAAAATGTTTTATTAAAGTTATACTATGTAACTTTTTCTGATGGAGGGTACGCCACCACTTGTTATACGTTACAGTTTTGCCTAAAAATTCTAAAAATCTCTATGGAAACAATCGGATGACACACCCAGGCCAAATTACAGCTCTGTTCTGTGGAGAGGTGACCCCAAGAAAAGTTACATAGTGCCCCTTTAACTGCATATAATATACATTTCAACAATTTTAAACTTGTACACAGAAAAATATGACATATAACAATAAATTAATAATGAATAATAAGTTTGTTTTTAAAGAACTTACATTTTGTGGTTCCTCCTTTTTTGGTGCTGGGTTATTTGAAGCCTTCCTCCTACATTATGAACAGTTAGGATCACAAGAATACAAGTATATATAATGGTATAAATTGTATGTTTAACCTTCTGGCGAGAATAGCACTCATTTCTCCCATTAAATCACCGCCCCCTCCTCCTCCACCAGAAGAGGGCGCTGGTTTGGGTGGGGCTGCTGCTTCATCCTAGGAAATAAAATGAAAAATGTATTATCTGTATAGGAAAATAAAAGAAAAGCAAGAACTGAGTAGCTAGAATTCAACGTTATTATTAATGTACGAAAAAATAGACGAGGTGACAAGAGCTCAAACCAAACAAGAAAGCCACTTCCTGTGCAGCAGACACAACAAGTGTGAGGGCCATCTTTGCATCTACATATGTGTGACTGCATTTTCACACTGCCAGACCACAACAAACTAGTCATGTAAAGATAACATAGTGAACGCTTTTAGACATATAGAACACAGCATCTGTTACCTGGAGAACTTTTTTAACTTTGTGTCAAAAATTTTCCAGAAAGTCTATGTGTTTCTATATGCAAATGGTCTATTTTTAAATGTTAACTTAAACTGGCTTATTGTTGAGCACTCACTTCCCCATGAAACTATTACCAAAATGAATCATTCCTCAGTACATTTTAGTCTTCAAACGGGGCAGATGTTAAAGGCGCAACTTTTCTGGTAGAGGGTCCGCTACCTGCTTGTCTCCGTGGAGATGTTATTGCTTTGCCTGGAATGTTCCATGGTATGACTTTAAACATATCCATCTAGGATTTTTTCATCATGGAGGTTTCTATTGCTCAAAAAGTCTGTGAATAGGGGCGACTCTCCACAGATCTGATTTGTAATGTAGCGTAGCGCTGTAACCTGCTTGTCTCCCTTGTGATGGTTTAAATTATACTGTGGGACATATAGACAAAGCAATAACATTTCCATGGAGACAAGCACTAGAAATGTTACGCAGTGCACCTTTAACCAAACTGGATGTCTAATCCACATTTATAGGTGCGTAGACAGATATTGTGTTGGTATTAGGTATTTGTGTCTTGTTTTTATGTTATTATTATTGTATTGTTTTATGTTACATATTTATTTTTTAAAACGTACCTTGGGAGCACTTTTGCGGAGTTTGGCCCCTGCCAGAGCTGAGGCCAGGTCATTGGGCCCTCCACCCCCTCCCCCTGCAGCGGGGGGAGGAGGCGGAGGAGGGGGTGGGGGCGGCCCTCCTCCACTAGGGGGCGGTGGGGGTGCCGGTGGTAACCCCGACTGATCAGAGCTGGGGGCAGGAGGGGCGGGAGGGGCAGGTGGAGCGGCAGGGGCAGGAGGAGGAGCAGGGGGGGCAGGCGGAGCGGCAGGGGCAGCAGGTGCAGGTGGGGGGGCTGAGGCCTGTCTCTCCTGGGCCGCTCGCTCCTGCTCCTGTCTCTGCTGTTCTAATCTAAACATTAACAGCGCTGGTTAATCTCAAACAGGAAACTGGTGAAAAACTAAATTAAAAGAGAAGTTCAGCGATACAACTTTAAGCCACTGACATAAAGCAAGATAATCACAGTAAATCCATTTTTAATTATACTATATCATTAAAAGGCCTGAGCAGCAACAAATAAATAGCAGAATGAACCAATAATTAGCCAAATTAACACAAATCGCCCAACTACTGCAAATAAGCTGAACACACAATAAATACTGAACGCCAAAATATATTGTTCCAGCTTTCATATATTCAATGATTAAGTTGATTTTGTAATTTTCATGACAGGCCTAGTCAAGAGTAGCACAGGGTTTTCCCATTGTTTACTTTTGCATGTTTTAAGTTCAGAACTGATGCACAGCTAACCCTTTACAAGCATCGCATAAATACTGAAGTAACTTGTTTTCATAGAGCAGATAATTACAGATTTAGCTGCACACGTACCGTCTCTGATGTTCCAGCTCTTGGGGAGAGGGCCCATTTTGAACTTGGGCTAAAAACATAAAAAACATTTCTTATTAAATGTTCATTTGGTAACACTTTAGTTTAGGGACTGCATATTAGTCCCTATCTAAGTGGTATGCTACTAAGTGAGTATTCAGGCAGTTTCTATTGTTTGTATTTATACAAACTAATTAAATTATAGTGACATGTATAGCTGAGAGATATATTTGTATTGCTATATATATATATATATATATTTTTTAATTTTTACTTGTACATATACATTTATATAATTTTATTTGACACCAGTCTCTTACTATTTTTGCAATTTATTTTGAATGTATTATTACCATTTATATTGTTGCTCTTTGTTATTATAATATATTGCAATGTGAGCTAAATAATTTCCCTTGTGGACCAGTAAAGTTTGTCTATATCTATATTTATGTACAAAAGCATGTTGCTGTTAATGCTGATGAACACAGGGTTAGGGTTAGAAATAATGAATACTTGTCAAATTTGGCTATAAGCAAAAAGCAAGTAATAAGCTTCTATGAGCAGGTCACTCTATGTCAGGCGTATAAGATCCTGAATGTTTACAGAATCACCCTCAGAGAGAAGGCTCAGGGACACTGCACTTCACTGTGACCTGGAGAAATATTTGTATCTTATTACTCTACATGTTGCACAGTATTGGTGGCAGCATAAGCGAGTAGCCCAAGACAAGTCAGTCTAGAATCTTGAATCTTAAAAGGTTCATATTACGCTGTTTTCTGATCTGTTACAATGCTGTTTCCTCATCAAAAACAGACCTGGAGTTGTGTTTCGTTTTTTTCACACATGTTTACCACACACCCTGCATATTTCGGCTGTTTCACCTGTGATGTCATGTGGTAATACAGGAAGTGCTCCACTGTGTTTTTAAATTACATACACTTAATACACACTCTAGAGCGTGTGTCTGTATACACTTACTTACACACTCACCTGGAATTGCAGATCTCTACTGAACAAAAGGTAAAATGTAGCTGCTAAAACTCCCTCTCCATGACATCACAACGTGGAAAAGAGCACACCAAGCTTTAGAGATGTAGACAAAGCAATAAAACACAACTCCGGGCATGTTTTTGATGAGGTAACATTATAACACGATTTAAAGCTCACAAGAGTCAATTTTGAGTAATATAGGATCTTCAATATGTGATCTAAAGTGCTATTGTTCCTTATAACCAAAACAAAGAGGAACTACATATTATACAGTAGTGTGTGTATGTACCAGCAGGAGCAGGAGCATTGAGAGCGTCTAAAGCATATGTCATGGCTTTAGCAAAGGTGGCTCCATCCTCTTTACTGCTGAAGTTCAGACCCCACACCTGTTTGGGGTCCCTCCACTGGTGGAAGGTCAGGGTGGCCTGGTTGTACTTCATCCCCTTAAAAATTGCACAGTTTATCACAACCTGTAATCACAAAGAAGGCACAGTGCAATATTTATTACAAAGTTTTATATTTAGCTTTTCTGAGTATCACAGATATTTAGCTACAACTCTTCCAAACAAAAATGTAACACTAGTAATGGTCCCCAGTCATGAGCAACTGGAAAGAAGTCTGCTGGTATGAAACTGGAAATGAATAAACAATGATATATTCTTTATTGACTACTACTACTACTACTACTACTACTTTTACTACTGCTGCTGCTGCTGCTACTACGAATACTACTACTGCTGCTGTTGTTGTGTTGTTCTTAATGTACAATTTTATGTGTTGTGGTTAAGTCCAATTTTTTATTCGATGTCCTACAAAAGAAGTATGAAAACTGATTTAAAAAAAAGCAAACATTATATTATATTCCATTTTGATTTTGGATGAGTGTGTCTTGCTCAGGGACAAAGCAACACACTTTGGAACAGGACAAACTGTGAATCCTCCGGGTGGTGGGTATAGACTCACTGCATCACTCCAGCCCGTGTGAAAACTCGTTCTTTGGTTTTATTCTGGAGCAGATTGAGCATGAGTAGGAGATACGGTATGTTGGAGGTTGTTCTACTTTTGAAGTGAAAAGAGGAAGTTGCGTTTGCACTTCACCACAAAGCAGCATTTCAAAAAGTGGGGAACGTGCAGTGTCTCAGAGGGATTGGACAATGCCATCTGACAATATTGGTGACATTCTGTAGTCGTAGATAATTATATAAAGCAAATTCCTGATTAATTTCAGAATCAGCATAAGCAGTTCAGAAAGGGCTATGCTATTGTGTCAAAATAAATGAGCAATTAGCAATGTCTCAACCAGCATGTAGCACACGTCACTAGTACAGAAGCACTGTCAACACCGTTTTTAATAAACTGTTCAGAATTTAGTTATAATGTTTATTTGTATATTTAAATGACCAAAGCAGCTTATGGTCTGTTTAAAAGGTCCTATATTACGCCAAATTGACTCATGTGAGCTTTAAACCATGTTGTAATGCTGTTACCTCCTCAAAAACATACTCAGAGTTCTGTTTTGTTTCATACACACTTTATTAAATGTCTACATCTCCAAAGATCAAAATGCTCTGTTCCACCTTGTGATGTCATGAAGCAGTAGTTTTCAAGTTAACATCTACCTTTTACCTTTCATTCAGTAGTTATTGGCTATTCCAGGGCTGAAATGATCTAAATAATTCTAGTGAAGGTGTGTGGAGTTTAAAAATACAGTGGAGCATTGCCTGTGTTACCACATGACATCACAAGGTGGAATAGAGTGTGTTCTGTGTGAGAGAAGAACTAAATATGTAGAGTTTGTGTGTTAAATATGTGCGAATGAAACAAAACACAACTCCAGGTGTGTTTTTGAGGAGGAAACAACAGTATATGCGTGGATATACCTTTACGTGAGTTGTTTGGGTCATTTTGTTCTTACGTTCTACTGAAAATTTTGAACATTTTGAGCTTTGGAGATGTAGACAGACTAATAATAAAACATGTGTGAATGAAACAAAAAAAAACAACTCCAGGTAACAACATTCTATCTTGACTTAAAGCTTACAAGAATAAATTTTGCATAATGTTGAACCTTTGCGCTGTTTTAGATCAATATTGTGGTTTATAATTATATGGTGTGTGGTACCTGCTGGTCGGCCTGGAGCTTGCGTCCTACCACTCTGAAGGTGTGGGCAGAGGGGCTGTGGTAGATGTGGACTCGGCTCAGAGAGGGAGAGTCAGAGCCAGAGGGCACCCAGCGCTTACTGCCGTCATCATAGAGCATCACAGTGGCCCGCACCTGGCATATACTCGACTCACTGATAAAGGGAGGAGGGAATACGAGACAAATAATAATTCATATCGTTTATTTTATTTTATTTATTTATAACACTCTTATTACTTTTATGCACAGCGGCAGTTCCAAAAAATAATTTAGTTCAGACGTGTTAAAACGTTAAGCAGCAGTACACATCTGTTCTCTAAAATATCTCTAATTATAATTACCTATACAATGTCTTATATACGGAATTATAAATATTATTATAAATATTGTACATTATATATTAAGAGAACAATATAAAAAAATAAGATGAACTTTTGGATAGAATTCTCACTAGTGTGATGTTATCAATATGGAACTCTCTAAAATAAAACTGTCTACTTCCTGTAATTTAACAACTTTTCTTCACAAGTTGCTTCTTGATTTGTGTAAAATTATAATTTATATTTACAACAAGTATTATCCCACCAGATTATGTCAAAATTAGAGACTTGTCATATGCACTTTAGTATTTTTATTGTCTTCATTTTGCTGTGCAGCACTTTAATACATATGTTTATAAAACGTTTACATCACGTAGACTGGATCATTCATTCACTCCACATGTGGTACTTTTATGGCTGCCAATCTGCGCTATTACACTTCCAAAACCTCATGCTCACACCACATTAACACCGGGCAAAGTGGGTGAAGTGTCTTGCCCAAAGACACAACAACAGCATGCACTGGTCAGAGTTGAGATCAAATTTACAATGCCATCAGCTGAAATATGTGGTCTAACTTTAATCATATTTAAATCATACGTCTTAAAACCTACCAGTCAAAAGTCTGGACACACACTCTCATTCAACTTTTTATTTATATTACTTTTAAAATTTTTGATACATACGGAAGACATCAAATATATGAAGCAAGATATATGGAATTATGTATCAAAGACAAAAATATTTTTCGACAAAGCAAAGGGTGGCTACATTAAGGATTTGTATATAAAGTATAAAAACAATATTTTAGTAGCATTATTTACCTTTTTTTCTTACATAATTTCATGTATCTAGATTTATACAGTTGATATCTTCTGTATGTATATAAAATGTAGAATGTGAGATAAGATAACAAGTTAATACATACTCAGATTAAGTAGTATTTATCTTGATTTGAGTAAAATAAGATAAAATTGTATATACACTCTACTGTATAAAATCTATATTTCTACTGTATAAAATGTTTTAAGTACAAAGTCTTACATGGGAACAGTTCATTATGTGTGAAATCTCCACTTCCCCCCTTTTTTGTCACCACTGTTTCCTGTGCGCCGTCTCTTGGCAAAAATTTCACCTCCCAATTTATTATATTTTAAACTGTAACTTGCATAAAACACTCACATCCATAAACATATCTGATTATGTGACAGTTACACATTTTAGCTCAACAAAACTGTTAATATTCTTACACACATGACCATTACTGACACTGAAACTGAACTTCTGTGAAAACAAAATCGTACACTGACTGACGATGACTTACCCCATGTTTGTAGTTTTTTGGAGTTTAGATGCTGCTCGTTGTGGCTAAATCCTGTTGATTAGATTTCAGTTTGTGTTCATTTCTGCGCACAGACCTGTGACATATTGAACAGCAGGGCACTTCTGCCTTTGCACTCTTATTTCCTAGACACTTTTTTCTCTCCTCACACTTCCTGTTCTCGGCAGCTTCTCAGCAATCTCTCTCAATTGTTACTTCGTCACAGCATGGCTCTGATTTCTGCATGACAATTTACTACAGTGTATTTACAGTGATATATAGGTTTATTTTATTTTATGTTGTTACAATTCAGTTTTGGTAGAAAGAGAAAGCAGAAAAGTTTATGCAAATTGAGGAAATCACCAGAGCGCATGCTAAAAAGCACTATTTATATTTAACCTGAGTGCAAAGGAAGTCGTTTTAAGTTGAAGTGCAAACCACACCAATACCATGTCTGGTACAAGAAAAGGGAAGTTTGATGCCGTTTCAAATACTCATATTGTAAGTGACTTAAAAGGCCGATGTTATGCTATTTCTGATCTATGTTGTAATGTTCATCACAAACTTGGGAGTTGTTTCATTCACACGTTTAACACACAAATCCTGCATATTTAGGCTGTGTTCTTCTCTCAAACAAAAAAACACTCCACGCTGTGTTTTTAAACCCCAAACACCTTCACTAGAATAATTTTAACCTGAAATTGTCAATCTCTACTGAACAAAATGTAAAAGGTAGCTGTTTTTTTGAAAACTACCACTTCATGACATCACAAGCTGGAACACAGCATTTTGAGCTTTGGAGAGACTAATAATAAAAGGGTTACTCAAACATGTGTGAATGAAACAAAACAAAACTATATATAACATGGTTTAAATCTCACAAGTGTCAATTTGTGTCATTTTGTAGGACCTTTAACACTTATTTATCCCTCCTAACCAGTCAGAAACATCCAAAATACAGAGGACATTGTGGTTGCCTGTTTCTAATCTAATAGCAGCTGTAGTCTTGAATATGTTGGTAATTATCACATTCTAGAGTCTATTTTTTTATCACACTGCATGCAGAGAAGAGTCAAGGTAGGTTCACACAATAACTATATAAAAAATCAGGACTAAACTGGGACTAAACCCAGAGCTAGAACAAGATTAGACCAGGGCAAAACTAGATATCGATATCGGACCTGAAAAAGATGGATTGGTGTGATCCAAAAGAGATCCTATTGTGTTATTTATCCTTCAAATGACTACAGTTTTGTAGGAATAAAAAGTTCAAACATTATGAGACATTCCAGGCCAAAATAGTCTCGTTGCATCCAATTAAAGGCCCAACCAGGATATCTGCTGCACCGATATAATGGAAACACCGATATTCAATACCAGTATCTGTATCAGTGCATCTTTAGACTAAACCAGGACTAAATCAGGACTAAAACAGGACTGAAACAGAACCGAACCAAAGTGGGAACGCACCCTTAATCTAAATCTGTTGCATTTGCAGAGAAGTTGCAGTAAAATTGTTTCATAGCACCATTTATAAGACTATTGTTGAAAAGGTCTTGTTGACAATTTACATATTGTTTATGTTTTTACCTTTTTTCAGACCCACATGCCTCATTATCACAGACCCACCCTCTCATTCAAATCAGACATCGACCATATGCGTTACTCATTAAAAACACAAGGTTGAGCTCCTTGTTTACATAATATTAATGTGCTGCTATGTCTGAGTCATAAATGGCAGGTTTTAGAGAAAGAATAGTACAGGACATTAATTATAATTAATCAAATACATAACTGTCCTACGTTGTTGGACCAGGTTGGGGTAAAATTCTCAATTGAAATTACCAACAAGTTTCCAATTCATGGTTTCACTTTCTTCAGTTATATAGAACATAGAGGACTTTTAACTCATTCAAAACAGAAAATATTTTTGCTTTAAACTGTTAATCGCTCATCGTGGTAACAGTCCCACTGATACCACCACATTATATAACTTAAATGACATAGTCCAGTTAGTGTAGATCAGACCTGGGCATTGTACAGTTCCCGGGCCACATACGGTCCTTTGGTTGACTCTGACTGGCCCGTTTAAGATCATTTGGAATTACAAAATAAACATATTTTATTGACTAAAGCTGCATTGCTTTTATTTTAGAGGTGTTTTTTTAAATGACAGTTTTTGTAAGGCAAACTCACTTTTTCATTGCTTAGTCATAGCATATACTTACCAGTCTTACCAGCTTGTAAAAACAATGCTATTTACTGCTTTTTATAAAGAAATACAATTAATATTATGCAGAAGTGAGTTAAGCATGTTGGCCCAGCCCTCCACAATATTTTCTGTTTCTCATGTGGCCCCATGGAAAAAATAATTGCCCACCCTGGTGTAGAGTAAAGTGCTGTTTATTCTCTCCTCATGGTTGTTTGCCTGTACAGTGATCATGATCAGTTAAATGTGTAATCTTCTGGAGGGGTTTTCGATCCTGAAGCCTCCTCCGGTGAAGTGTGGTTTGTGGACCAGCTGAGGGAGACGCTCAATGTGCTCCACTTTATTTTGGTTCTTCATTTCACTGTAGAGACCAGACAGAAATTATTCAAAAGTGTTTAACCAATGAGAATGCCATAAAACAAACGTCATAAAATGAAGTGCAAAAAAGAAGGAACTATAGTTATTTTCTGATCTATGTTATAATGTTGTTTCCTCATCACAAACATGGACTTCTGTTTTGTTTCATTCACACATGTTTAACACACAACCCTGCATATTTAGGTTCTTCTCTCTGTTCCACCTTGTCATGTGATGTGGTAATACAGGAAGTTTACTCCATAAACTTTCACTCAAATCATTTGTATAGTTTCAACCCTGGAATTGGCAATTTAAGGTAAAAGGCAGCTGATAACTTGAAAACTACTGCAGCATGACATCACAAGCTGAAGCAGAGCATTTTCACCTTTGGAGATGTTGACAAACTAATAAAGGATTACTCAGACATGTGTGAATGAAACAAAACACAACTGCAGCATTATAACATGGCTTAAAGCTCACAATAGTCAATTTTGCGTAATATAGGACCTTTAATTCGGGGAAGAGTTTATCGACCATTAGTTGCTTTGGTTTCTAAATAATCAGCATTGTGAAAAAACATATAGTTCCATCTCACATCAACATCTGACCAAATGAACTTATTTAAAACATGAATAAGTTACATTTCAGTCATACGGGTCTATAAATGTGAAACAGAACTGAAAGAGGCTAAAACAGTCATCTATTTTATGATATGAAAAAGCCTGTCTGGAAAAAGCCCAAAACATAACGCAACCTGTGACTGTCAAAATTTGCATAAGACTTTCCAAAAAACAAAACGCAAAGTCGCTATAAATAAGCAGATTTGGCAACTGTGGACTTGATCAATGTAAAGTTCAAACCTTTGCAGTTTCTTCTGTCGTAGATACTTCTTCTTGGTGTTGGCGAGCTCATCGGCCAGTCTCTGACTCTCACACTTGTACTCGTTCACTCTAGAGTCAGTCACTGTGAGCTCCGCCATCAGCAACTGAGAAACACACAATAAAGAAAGAGCTTATAGTTATACTTTGCAGCTGTCATCACACCCCTGGGGCTGTGAAAGTAACTGAAAGCACTACTCTGTAAGAAGATCTGTTACTCAAGTTAGACTTAATCTGAGCTTTATTTTAACACAGTCTGACCAGAAAGAGCTGTGTTTGCTTATGTGTGCCAGCGTGATGTCATTGCAAAGTATCAATAGCAGTGTGAGGTTGAAAGCACACCGTTTACCTTAAGTTTCTTGGTCTTCTCTCTCAGTATCCAGCGGCACTGTTGGAGCTGCTCGGCCACTTCAGGACCGGGCTGTCGGACCAAAACATGCTTCAGTTCAACGTAGAGCTTCTCCTTCTCCTGTACGGACAAAACACAGAGATTCATCAAGGGCTGTGCAGACTTTCAACAAAGACATTTGCAATTTGAACACAATCAAATAAAAAAAAAAAAGAAGTCATATCAGAGCATTTTGAGCTTTGGAGATGCAGACAACCTAATAACAAAAATAAAGTGGTACTCAAACATGTGTGAATGAATAAAACAAAATCTCCAGGTAGGATTTTTTTAAGATCACATGAGTCATCTTTGTGTAATATAGGACCTTTAATAAAACAGAAATAGACAAATGGGTATTATGTGTTTACCTGTAATAGAAGTTCACTTTCTTCGAGCTCCTGAGTTTTGGCGATAAGTCTCTTTTGTAACGACTGGATCTTCTGAATGAGCTCATATTTACCAGGATCACTTCCCTGTGAGAGATGTGCGCAAAAGTCCTCTTAGGGCGAAGTACAACAACATTACAGGCTGGTTACAATAGGTTAAGTTCACATTTAATTTTAGATGCAGGGGCCTATATAACTCTAAGGGGGATTCACTGTTTTTGAATGAAATAACCAATCTATAATCTATCTCTAATCTATATTAATCTATAAAACATAAATTCTACCGTAGATTTCTGACCTGTACTCCAGCTCTGTCACTTCAACCTCAATAGCATCCCATTGGACTGTGATACAGAGCTAAAAAATTGTGTTACAAGACTTTTTAAAGGTTTAAACCTGTGTAAAATGCATCTATCTGAAAGTCTCACTGTTTTGACCACCCGTGAGCGGCCCTCCGTTACGAATATGCTTCTAGAAAATTTGAACAACCCCTGGTCTAATGTGTTTTAAAATGAATTACAAAACTCAAGTTCACCTCAAGTCGTCTCCATCTGTGAATATTGATGGGTTTGAGCTGCTCCTCTAAAATACTGTTTCTGGTCCGTTCTCTCAACAGCTCCCTCTGCAGGTAAAAGAGCTCCTGTCTGCACCACAGGGCGTTACATCAACATTACTGTACAAAGTCAAATCTAAATAAAATATAAGGTCTTGACAACTGCCCAGTTTAATCTAGCATATGTATGTATATGTATATAGCATTTCATACAACATTGAAAAAGGAACTAAATAAACATTGTCAGGTAACTTTAGTATGAAAAATTGGCTAAAAAATCAGCAGTGGCTTTTAAGCATGTGCCAAAAAACTGAATTCTTGCAGAAAAAAAAGTAAAAGGTGATACAGAACAGTTATTAGTAAAGAAAAGCATCTCAACTTCCTAATTTTCCCTTTTTTCTTTCCTCTCTTTCTCTGCCACTCTGTTCCTGTATTTCATTGGCTTCAATGATCAATAAAAAACAAAAAATAAAAACTAGAACCATCAGATAACCCATTATTTACATTTTTTGACTTACTACTATATTTGTAAGAAAATATACAAATTATTTCAAAAGAACTCATTAGATCTTGAACATTTTGTCTTTCACTTCTGTTTTTCCCACGTTAGTTTGTCTCGTTTTGCATAATTTCCTTGAAAACCTCATAGGTGTAAAAAATCTGAAATAAATCAGATTACTCATATGCACTCACTGTTTTCGTGACATTTCAGTAATCTGATTACTCCAGAAATCAGATAATGATCATATTTTTAGTAAGCAAATATGAATGAATGAATTTATTTATTTTAAACATGCAAACTATAGAACTAACCAAAATGATAGATATTTTACAAAGGTGGAGAGAAGAAGAAGTGGGAAGAAGTAGAATTGATTTAATACCACCCTTTCCTATTTAGAATTTAAAACTTTCAGTTTGTTGATCAAATACATGGATTATTAACAGAAGAGAAAAAAAAGAACATTCAGATTAGCACTTTTCACTATTTTCATATTCATCAGTGTAATTTATTTATATTTCTTCTTAAATGTTACTATGCTTGAGCAGTGTTTCATATCTAGGTCCAAGTCTTTCCATAGTTTAACAGAGAAAGATGCAAAAGCTTTTTTCATTGTCCTGAATTTGTGTGTAGTGTATTTGTCCATATCACGCCTGACGTTATACACACATATATATGTATATATATGTATAGCTAGTTTACCTGAGCTCTTCTGTGTTGGGGATGCGCTTGTCCAGGATGCTCTTCTTCCTCCTCAGTCTCCTGATCTCCAGCCTGAGCAGTCTGATGTCCTCCAGGCGCTGGTTGTAGTGGTGGTCTCCTTTACTCAGCACAGACTGTTGGATTCGGATCTTCTCGTACAAAAGAGCGCGCTCATCATTGCGTCGCAGCAGCTGTTTGCCCAGGTTATCTCGTTCTCGGATCACCTGGAAGCAGTAATGGAAGAAGTACTCCATTTTGTTACTTAAGTAAAAGCACAGATACAAGAGCAAAAAAAATCAAGTAAAAATAAAAGTATCAACTTTAAACCTACTTAAGTAGTAGTAGTAAGTAAGTAAGTACAGATAGCTAAAATGCATACTAGTACAATACGTTACTACTTTTACTTTGTTACATTCCACCACTACCTGGAAGTAAGAGTGTATTTCTGTTCATTTTCAACATTAAACCATGTCTGAAATAGTCAAAATGACCATTACTGCCACTGTAAGTGCACTTGTATAACAATAACTTGGAGATATCTTTGGTAATTCGATCTGACCATCAGTTTACCGCACATATTATTAAACACCCCTGTAAACAAAGATGCAAGCTCAAATATTCAAAGCTCCGCAAACCTGTAATATTCCACAGTGTGCCATTAAACCTCCACCTCCAGTAAGTTACGTACTGTTGCTTTAATTCATCTGTATTATTAACTGCATATGCAATGTGTCTATAAGTCTCTATGGAAAGAAATAGATTTGTAAAGTAGTCACATAATCCACACAAGTGAAAAATTATTTAGATTTTTTTCCCATGTGGCTCGGGGCAAAGGGGGTCCACCTCTTGAGATGCTGTAGTTCTAAAAAGCCAAAATAATAAATAAAATAAATCAAAAGTTGTGTGGTCAAAATGTATTTATTATAAAATCTGTCAAAGTCTTGTCTCATTCTTATAGATCATAGAATAGATTGTGTCTCCTCTTGGGTGAATACATTCTCATCTCCCCCTGCTCATACCTGCTCGAGCTGCTTCCTCTGCAGAGCCTGTTCAGAGTCTGCGTCTGAGATGATCTTGTGGAGTTTGTGCTGTTCTGTTTTCTGTATGTCCACCTGCTGCTTCGTCTCCTCCAACTGTAACTTCATCATCTGCAGTTCCACCTGAGACCCAACACAGAAACATCATCCAAAGAACTTCGAACAATCTAATATGCTTTCAATATTATACATTTTTTAGTTTTTGTTTTTCACCAATTCTCATAAAAACACATACACATTTGGCTGTAGTGTAAGTTAAGAGTCAGGTAAAGAAACATTTTTAAACTAAAGCAAAATAAACTTATTTTATATTTTAGCTAATATTTTTCAACAATAAAAACATGTTAAAGGGCCCACATTATACTATTTTTATTTACTATAATGTTGTTTACAAACTGAAATAGTGTTTTGTTTCATTCACACATGTTTTTACAAAAACCCTGAATAAACTGAGTTCTTCTCTCAAACAGAAAACACTCTGTTACACCTTGTGATGTCATGTGGTTATACAGGAAGTCTATACCGTGTTTTTAAACTCCTTACACCTTCACTAGGATCATTTGTTTAATTTCAGCTCTGGAATTCCCAAAAGGTAGAAGGTAAAAGGAGCTGTTAGCCTGACTAAAACTGCAGTTTCATGACATCACAAGGTGTAACAGAGCATTTTGAACATTGGAGATGTAGACAAACTAATATTAAAGGTTTACTCAAACACGTGTGAATGAAATAAAACACAACTCCGAGTATGTTTTTGATGAGGTAACAACATTATAACATGACTTAAAGCTCACAGTCAATTTTTATTTTATTTTTTTTTTATAATATGGAGCTGCAGTCTTACCCTGAGGCCCTCGTTCTCTTTGTCCAGACGTTTGTGTTCTTGTTGCTCTTTGGCGATGGTCTGCTCCTTCCCCGTGATCTCATCCCTCAGACGGGACACCTGGTTAGTCATGGACTTCATCTTCATCTTTAACTCAGACACCTCCTCCTGCAGAAGAAGAAGACGTCAGTACAATGTAAAATACAGTAAGTGATTCTTGTTGGCAGCAGAAGTAGGTAGGTCTTTGTTACATGTACTCGTATACTCAATTACACTTAATAAAGTAAGTTTTTAAAGAAATTGCACTTCTTGGAGTAGTTTTCATACTGCATATTTACTTACACAGATCTACTTGAGAAATTTTGAAGTGAAAAGCACTCTTACTTGAGTAAAAGTTTAGTTTCACTTCCCACTGTGAGTGAGTCTGCAAGTGACTGCAGCTTTATTTTGCCCAAATTAAATGATTTGAACATTAGTATTTCTTTGTTTCTTGCACCGCTCCATCAGAGTTTTTGTTTTTGTGGTTTTGAAAATGCTATTGATTTGATTTTGTCCTTAAATTACATAAACTTCTTATTATAAATGAGATGTTACATTCAGACAATTACTCTTACAATTACTTTTACTTGAGTATTACTTTCCCCAAACACTTTTTACTCTATTAGACTACTACTTTATACTTCTACTTGAGTAATATTACTTTGAAGTAATGTTACTTTTTACTTGAGTAGTTTCCTTCTACTTTTTTATGTATAGCGCTTTTCTAAACACTCGTACTCTTACTCTAGTTCTCCTCTCACCCCTTTGTCTGTGCAGTACCTGTGCTTTACTTGACTAATATTATTTTGAAGTAACATTACTCTTACTCTAGTGCAGGTTGTGTCTCCTCTCCCCCCTGTGTGTGTGCAGTACCTGGGCTTCTATGAGGTTCTTGCTGTACAGGTTCTTCTCGGTCACCACAGACTCCAGAAGGTTCTCCTGCTGCTTCAGTTTACACTCAGACTCTGTCACCTTCTTCTTCCAGTCGAAAATCTCCATCTCTTTCACCTCCACGTCGTTTATTTTCACTTGGACCTGTTTTAAGGAAAAATCAGCTACACAAAACTAATCAAATACAAAAATACAGCACTATCATCATACTATATTCAGGGCTGTGGGATTTTAGAATGTGACCTATAATGCTATTACATTTTTGAAAATATAAATCCTGATGTCAACTATCATAGGAAACTTTGTAAAACTGCTGCTCATATTAGTTTAAAGATTCAGGTTTGGGTCCTCTGCATGTGCATAGTTGGCTTCATTTGTTTGCGTCATTGGTGAACCTGGACAACCACTGCTACACGAAAAAACAGCCAGTCCATCAACAATTTATCTAAACCAACATTTATAACACCGATTACCCTCTAAAAATATTTGGATTTCCAAGTATTGGCGGAAAGAAAAAAATATGAATACATTGTCTCTAAATGAAACATATACTAGAACTACAAGGAGCCTAAGTTCCACCAGAAGCAGTCCATGTTCCACCAATGGTACATGTAGTTTGAGAAACACTGATTTAAGCATTACATGTTTTTAAGTGATATTAACAACTTACATTAAAATGGTATCAAACACAAACATCTCCCCACACTATCCTCCATAGTCCCACACTGTACTTTATAGTTCAACACTGTCCTCCACAGCCCCACCTTACCCTTCATAGTCCTCACCTTGTGCATGAGGTTGCTGGTCTCATTGATGTAGCGGTCACGCTCCTTCTCCAGTTGGTGGATGATTTGTCTCTGCTTGTGGGCCTCCTGTCGATACCCGAGGATCTCATGTTCCAGGGTCTTCTTGTCCTGCTCCAGAAGCTTCACCAGACTCTGCTGCTTCTCCGTCGACACCGCTGCTTTGATCATGTTCTAAATATAAATTAAATATGAAGGAAGTAGATACATGACACTATTGTGCTCAAAATGTTGACTGTTTAAAGGTACACTATGCAACTTCTTTTCTGGAGTGAGCACCACTTGCTTGTGTCCATAGAGATGCTCTTGCTTTGTATAGAATGTTCCACAGTGTGGCATTAAATGTTTCTATCTTGCATTTGTTCAATTACAATAGCTTGAAAAATGAGCATTCTTACTGTTTATCCACAGATCTGACCCATAACAGTGCAGGTGGTGTGCTTTTCCACATGGAGATAGATAAGCTGCCATACAGTGGAACTTTCTAAGGAAAGCAATAGCATCTCCATGGAGACAAGCAGTTGGCACACCCTCCATTTAAAAAGTTCCAGGCTGTAACTTTAAGTTTAATTGTACCTTACTGAGGATGTCTCGTTCTCTGGTCAGCTCATCGATGGCTTTTTTATCTGCATCGACCTGCTTATGGGCCGCTTCAAGATCTGTGGAACATCAGGAGAATAACATGAAATAAGCCAAATAATTGAAATGCAATTCAATGGCAAATTCTTAATAATAAGGGTGATTAGAGACTCCCCCACACTGGCCAGAGGTCCGTAACATAACGTAACGTAAGCTATGACCAATAATGTGTATAGTAAATAGAACAATGACAAGACTATGTAATCTAACATTATAAATATTGAAATGTGTATAAATATTGAAATCAAATAATTACCCACTTTAAAGTAGGACTGCACAGGAAAAACTGTAATTGCAATTTCTCTAATGAGTATTTACAATATATTTAAAAAGTAAGATTTTGTAAACCTCTCCGGGAGAATTAATATTTGAGAACACTGAAATAAACTAATAAACCAATATAAAATCCCATGCGTTTCAGAACATGTTTGTAGAGGTCTAAACTACGGGCACAAGATTTCAGCATAAAAAGACAGAATATTTTGTTCTTTACAGAGGTCATTCTATTATCTAAATAACCGCATTCATGGCCATTTGGTATTTGTGCCAGCTCAAACTCTGAGTTCGATTAGTTTGAGATATACTGTGCAGCCCTACTTTAATGTAATTTTCTTATTGATAAATGTTGACCTTTCTCCAGTCCAGAGATCTGTGCCTTGAGTGTCTCCTTCTGTACATCTGCATCGGCCTTCTGGTCCTCCATCTGGTGAAACTTCTTTTGAACAGCCTCTCGCATCTTTATCTGTTTTGAAATCTCCTGCCTCATCTGACTCACTTCCTCCTCTCTCATCTGCCAACAGTGTCAACACATCAATAAAAATATAACAATAACACATCCAACTTTTATAGTGCTTTGCTTTCTGGACACTCAAAGACACTTTAAAGGGCCCATATTATACTATTTTCTGATCTGTGCTATAATGTAGTTTCCTCCTCACAAACATACCTGCCGTTGTGTTTTGTTTCATTCACACGTTGAACACACACACCCCGCATATTTAGTTCTTCACTCAAACGGATCTTGTGATATCATCTACTGATACAGGAAGTGCTCCACTGTGTTTTAAATCTCTAAACACCAACTAGAATCATTTGGATGATTTCACCCCTGAAATTTGCAATCTCTACTGAACAAAAGATAAAAGCTAAATGCCCTTGAAAACTTGAAAACTACCACTGTTCATGACATCACAAGGTGGAGCAGAGCATTCTGAGCTTTGGAGATGTAGACAGACTAATAATAAAACGTCAGTCAAACATATGTGAATGAAACAAAACACAACTCAATGAAACAAAACACAACTCCAGTTTTTGAGGGTTTAACTACTTTCTAAAATGGCTAAAAGCTCACAAGAATCCATTTTGTGTATTATAGGACCTTTAAATACAAGAAAACAAAGTAAGGAGAATAATGGTGAGGAATATGTAACTTTTCTAGTAGTCTATAGGAGATGTTATTTCTTTACCTGGAATGTTGTGCAATATGGCATTTAACTTATCTAGCTTGCATTAATTCAAAAATAGATATTATTAGAGCTCAAAAATACCTTGAAAAACACACATTCTTAGGGCTCTCCTCTCCACAGATCTACCCTATAATTTGGCCTTGAGGTGCCACCTGCTAACCCTAACACTAGATATATGTAATGCCACGGAACATTCAACCCTGTCTCTGGAAAAGGTTTCATAGTGCATCTTTAACGCCACCTCTATTTTACACTGTGCTTTTACTGCCCTCTAGTGGTTGATATTGTACTGAAGTGTTGCCACGATACAAATATTTCAAACTCAATTTCGATACTAAAATTGATACTCAATACCGATTCCACTGCTACAGTGATAATAAAAACACTCTTTCTTTAGACAACGTTATGTGATTTTCAGCATTAAATCATAGTACTTGCTTTTATATTACCATGTGGTCTTATATCTGTGTAATATCTCAGTCGTCCAGGTATGTTCCATAGTGATCCATTGATTTTAAAGTTCTTTTAAAAGCTTTTTTAGTAGTTAGATACCTGCTCAAGAGAGTATCTAGTTTAAGTATCAAATTGTATCTGATTTTCAATACTTTGACAACCGTAATACAGAATAGAAATTATTTATTTGGTAATTAGATAAGATATATATGTATTTCCCTATTTAGGAAGCATAACTTAGATTACAACATTATTATAACAATCTTTTTTTCTTTTTTTTTTTTTACAATACAAACAATAATATACAAAGCTTGTATAATGGATTAGAAAACAGATGTATATAAAAACCTGAGTTACCTTGAGCTCATTTGAGATCTGGTGGCTTTCCAGACTGAGATGTTGTTTAGCGGAGCTCAGCTGCTCAAACTCCTGTTGTTGTTTTGCACTTTTCACTTGCATCTGCTCCAGTTCTTTAGTGGCCCTCTCATTCAGAAGCTTTTCAAAACACAAGAAAAACAAACAATCAGAAAATATGTTGAGGAAAAAATCTTTAGTTAGTTAGATGTGTGTAAGAATAAATATATACCGGAATGAGAAATGACCCTTTAAAATGCTATGCCATTAGAATGTGGACCATTTCTGAATGGAGGCAAAATTGACAAAAAATTGAATTGACAATTTTGAATTTCTATGATATAAATGTGAGTTAATTTGCTTTTTCATTGCAAAGTATGACAAAAGTAAAATTTGTGGTGAAAGATGTAATAATTCTGTTGGACCAAAATATAGTGAGGTCAACATTTCAAGAAATATTTGTCCTGTAAAACCTGAAAATCTGTATTTCGCCTTGTGCTGTAATCTTCCCTTAAATAAACAAATGATAATCTGTGTGGTTCTTATTTGACAAACCCACCGTGTGTGCTGCCCTCATTAAATAAATACTATTAAAATGTTTTGCTAACCAAGCGAGAGGCTGATATCTGTGTTTTTCTAAATACACTATGTGCTGTGGGCGACCCTTTTCATGAGCACAGTTGGTTATATGGATACCAGCAGCTCCCAGCTTGTATTTGAGTTTCTGTGTGTTTAACTTCACTCCTCAAGTTGTCTCCACCCCACACTTTGCACTGTATTTATTTATACACTTTTAAAGAGAGTATGACTTGTAGTATTACCCTGAGCTCCTTGAGTTGCTGCTCGAGCCTCTGCTGCTCCTCTTTGGCCTTTTGGCTCTGCTGACTCAGAGCCTTCAGGTCGGCCATCTTGGAGTCCATGTCCGAGTGCAGCTGCTTCAGCTCTTTGTCCAGTTTCTCCTTGAGCCTCATCTCTCGAGAGATCTCATTCTGCTGAACCTGGAGCTCCTGCTGCAGCTACAGAACCACAAAACACAGAGTCATCCGCCTAATCACATTAGTTTGTTACCTAATATCTGTCTGAATTAAAGCACGGTCAAAGTTTGGGTTTCATGGTATATAAAAGAATAAGAAACATGGAATAAAAATAAAAAAAATGAAGCAAACTCAAAATAGTTTTATACAAACTCGTGGGACTGCTTGAGTGATCACTATAGGTTTTCTATAGTAATCATAATGTAATGCCTTACACTTGTGATGCTCTTTATATGTTTGTCGAAGCTTCTCAAAGCACCACACTGTAGCCAGTATTTACTCACTCCACACTGTGTGGTACTGGGCTACAGCTATAGCTACATCTGCCATGAGGCAGACTAGTGGAAGTGAGGCTGCCAATCTGAGGTATCGATCTCTCCAGCCCACAACACACACCCCACATATTAGGTAATGTCAGTGCAGTGTCTTGCCTAAAGACACAACAACAGAACTTGGTTGCCACTGTGAGTGCCCAGTCTTTTGTCAACCAAAATGTACAGTATTTAGTTGACTCCATGCCTGCTGCATATCACTAGTGTTGGTGGTGATATTCCAGTCCTGTTGCTTTACCTGTGAAACAGTCTCTTGTGCTTGGTCTCGTAGTGTCTGGGTTTCCTGTTGTGTTTGAGAAAGTTCTCTCAGTTTCTCTCGGAGTTCTTCTGCTGTGGCCAGCAGCTCGTCCCTCTGTCGGCTCAGATCTTCATTCAGTTTGAGGAGCTCACTGTCAACACACAGAATGTTGTTGTTTTAAACCACAATCCACATATTCTGAGCTCTTGCCAATCAGAGCAGGTGATGCAGTGCTGATTTTAAATTAATAATCATTTATTCTCCACCCGAGCACAAATCTGATGAATGATATTTGAACAGAGAACAAACCTCTGCTCTTGGTCTCCTGAATATCCACTTTGCTGTTCGATCTTTTTGGTGAGGTCGGTCACTTCTTCTCTCAGATGTTTGATCACCTCCTTGTCCTTCTTTTCTTTCTCGTGGGCGCTATCCACCATTTTCCAGGCTTTATCAAGTTCCTGTGGTAATAATATTAACAGTAAATTAATCATAAAACTGCACTTCTCTAGACTTCTCAACCTTAAACTACCTACCAGTCTTTATGGATATGTTGTTGCTGCTATCTATCTTGCATTTATTATATTATTATTTTTACAAAAAAATGTCCACAGATGATCTGTAACTTGGTCTGGTGGCACCACCTACTTGTCTCCATGAAGACAGTTAAGTGTAATGCCATAGTGTGGAACATCAAAGCAATATCTCCACAGAGACAAGCAGATGACGGACCCTCCACCAGAAAAGATACACAGAGCACCTTCTAAATACAAAAATAGAGGGATAAATAGGGCTAAATGATTTTAGAAAATATTGAATTGTGATTTTCCTTTCAAGTATTGCAATTATAATTCACAATATATTTTTGATAGTTTAATTCTATTTAAGTATGTCCAGGAGCATTAACATTTGACTGAAAGAAGACTGAAATACGAGGATTTCAGCACATGCTTAGGGTTAGGGTTGCTCAAAACTACAATGTAAGCTTTTTGTTACATAATAAGGCAGTAGAATGTGTTGTTTGCAAAGGAAATTATGTTAGCTAAATAATTACAGTCCTTACACTCAAAGACGCATTTGCAGAACACATATTAAAACAAAAGAGCAATAAACAAATAATACAGCAAAGATAAAAACAGTGAATCACATAGAGAAAAGTTTAACATTAAAAGCTCTTCGAAATGATAAATACCCTTTTGAGTGAGGCGATGGTGTTTTCATCGTCCTGGGACAGTTTGAGAGCACTAGACACTTTGGAGGAGGCGCTCACGATCTCTGCATTCAGCTCTCTGCACTTGGACATAAGCCTCCTCTCGTTGTCCTTGGACTTCTTCAGAGCGTGCAGGAGCTTCTCGTATTCCACGCGGACCTTCTCCAGGCTCTGGTCTCCCAGCAGCTCATTCAGAACCACATAGAACTCCTCCAAGGACTCAAAAGTCTCCCCAGCCCGCTTCTCCTCTGGCTCAAACTCCTGCACAAACATGGGAGACTGGAACTGAACTTTTGAATTATTTGGTAAGTTTTTTTGTCTGCTCTGTGAAATGAACTACTGTCTATATCATCTAAGCCAGAGGTTTTCAAAGTGTGGGATGGTACCAGAGGTGTTTGCCTAATTTAGCATAAAATGAATCAACATTTATGAGCTCCTTTGTGTGAGTCCTTATTTTTGGATCTACTCTAGCAATTGTGTAGTCCTATTTAAACTTGGTTCAGGAGTTGTACCAGTTTTAGCTTGGTAATAGACCTGACATCATCATAAGGGCGTTTATTTCCTTATTGTCTCGGGTGGTAAGGGGTGTGTGATGTTTAAGATGCAATGAAAATAAATAGCCTAAATAAAGATATGATTTGTTATCGACTGGTATCAAAGCTATGAGTCAATACCAGTCGATCATAAGTTAGGCTTGTTATTTGTCGTCAAATAATTTAAAAAAAAAAGTTTTTAAAAGTTTTTTTCTCAACTTTTAATTTTTAATTTGGAGTTCTAAATGAAAAATATCTTTTTGCCTTGTTTCTCGTTTTAATGTAGGCCTACTGAAGTAAACCTGCTCTTCAGACGTAGGTTGTGTTCATTTTGGCTTGTAGACCTCACAGTTTTTGTAACATTTCGGCTAATAACTGCCAGTGGTTTCCGTCCTGTCGCATGTCTCATGTCCCTAGTTCCGTGTCCTGTTTTAATGTCAGTCGTAGAGACTTACCTCCATAATGTCACAGAATGTAAACCACAGAACGACTCCGAACCTGCGGGTCCCGGGCTCGTGCGAGGCACTCGTGTTTGTTGTTGGTTGCCAAGTGACTGTTTGTTGGTCTCGCGAGGCGTTACTCAGGCCTTTGAAGGCGCGCAGCGCCACCGCAATTTAGCGCATTGAAACAGCTCCCCCTGGAGTACAAAGAGCGCTCTGGATCATGTGGATCGGCAGGTGCAGCTCCTAAAAAGCAGGCTGCATTATTTTTGCATGCATATATATATATACTTATTTCCTAGCTGGAAAGTTGCACTATATAAATTTTGCCTGCTTGACTCCTTGGACGTACAGTATTATTGTTTTACCTGCAATGTTCCACAATATGACATTAAACTTAACTATCTACACTGAGACAAGCAGTGACATCTCCAGATCAAGTTACAAATCAGATCTATGGAGAGGTGGAGAGTCACATTAAACATATGAATTAAAGTAAAGACACAAATACACAATGTGGTTGTAGAAAATTTAAACATTTTAATAAATAAAATTTGATGTAATATACACCATTATGAGTATACAACTACAACAAGCATACCAAGACGTCTGAAATACAAAAAAACTGACAGTTGAGTCACTTTAAAAGCTCCAGTTTTTCAGGGTGAGGGGAAATTACAATAGCCATACATTCTTGTTAGTGTTTGTGCCAACAAATAAAAAGCATGAGAGCTTTCAGAGAGGTGAGACCAGAGTCATGTTCTGTATCTATAAGTGTAACCAGTGATTTGCTGAGGTACTGAGTTGTCTGTATCTAAAAATGAGCACACTTCAACCTAACTGCAGTTTTATGAATCTGAAAGTTGTAGTATTAAAAATAAAGCACTGTAAAAGAATGGAAATGGCCTGTAGACCTCTCAGGAAGACACAACATTACTAGTGTTTACTTTCACTATTGCAGTTGATGCGATTTCATAAACATATAAAATTGCACTTCCACAAAGAGATTCAAATTGTAGAAGCCTTCAAAACGTCTAGTCAGTTGACGCTTTCTTCAGTCAATTCTAACACTTAAAGGTTCTATATTACACAAAATTGACTCTTGTGAGCTTTAAGCCATGTTATAACGTTGTTACCTCATCAAAAACATACCCATAGTTGTCTTTTGTTTCATTCACACGTTTCAGTAATCCTGCATTATTAGTTTGTCTACATCTCCAAAGCTCAAAATGCTCTGTTCAACCTTGTGATGTCATGTAGTGGTAGTTTTCAAGTTAACAGCTCTTTTTACCTTAGAGATTGGAAATTCCAGGGCTGAAATTATCAAAATGATTCTAGTGAAGGTGTATGGAGTTTAAAAACACAGTAGAGCATTCTCGTAATACCACATTACATCACAAGGTGGAACAGAGTGTTTTCCATTTGAGAGAAAAACTCTGTCTAAATATGCAGGATTTGTGTGTTAAACGTGTGAATGAGACAAAACAAAACTCTGGATATGTTTGTGATGAGGAAACAACAATATAACATAGATCAGAAAATAGCGTAATATGGACCCTTTAATATTATTTCACTATAATTATTCACGGTACTGCCCAAACTGATTTTTTTCTATCTTCACCCCTCAATAAACAACATTTTTAACATTAAAATATAAACCAGCACCAAATTGAAGTGTTTTCTTGAAGTGATCCAAGTCACGCAGGTATATCATGGTTGTGTCTACTTTCAACAAATTACACCAGGAATCATATATTTCCAGTAGTCACTTCTCAAACTATGCTATAACATTGAAAATCCTTGCATGAATCATGAGTACAGTACATAAGAGCTACATTTGTCTGAAGCGAGACATAAGTAACCAAAAGAAAGCACCACAAATGTTGTATAATATAGCACCAGTTTTCAATATATGTGAAATCTGTGATGTTTTGGCAATGTCCATCCTACAGCTGCAATGCCCAATCTCCAACACAAGTAATAACAGTGGCAAACAGAACATCTTTGAGTGCACATGCCTGAAAAGAAATAATATAAATAAAAACAATTGCATCCTTATTAAACACATACACTGTTAATTAATATACATTTTTAATTTTCTTTTGTGTCAACATACAATGGTGACTCACTAAATATATCTGAGGGATTAACGTTAAAGTGCAAATGACAGGTTTTCATCTTTTACTGATTATGACTTGTTTTAGTGGGGTAGTGCTTGTGGTAAATATGTATCTTAGTTTTACATAAATTAAGTGGAAGTTTGTGGGAAAAAAAAGTTGAGAGGAAAAGTACAAAAATACAGGAAGCAGTGGTAAGTACTAAACCAAAGTACTTCTACCTGTGTCATAAACAGGAAATTCCATCCAAAATTCAGGAACAATTTAGGCATATTCATTAAAACATGATGCCATTTTTTTATTAGTCTAATCATAACTTTGCTCTTAGTAATAGGCTCTGTGCACAGCAGTCTGCTAGCTAGCTCATTGTGTCTCAAAGCCAAGAGTCACTTTTATCAAAATCGTAAAATATTAAATAAACAGTCTATTAAAATTCAAATTAATTAAAATAAAGACTACCCAATTATTTTTATATGTAGAATACTCCAGTTTGTGGCGTTGTTTTAATATTTATTTTGTCTCAAAATTAGCATTAATGTTAGCATTGAGATATGACTCTCTTTCTAAACACGGAAGTGTCCTCCGCTCAAGTATTCATTTTATTTGTGTATTTTTAAACACATCCTCCCTGCATTATTTTAAATATTTAGTTATTTTAGCATGACTCAGCAAAAAACCCATAGATATACAACTGAACAGGAAGTAGTGACGCTAACAGTGTGTTAGCTGGGTGCTATAGACTTTTTTCACAACGGCCGGAAGTGCCCCGCTGTAGGTTTGCAGAACTTCTGGTTTATGGTTTTCTATGACAAAATGTCTGTGGAAATATCTTGTGTATTCTCCACATTTTAATAAATCTGCCTCATCACCAAATCTTCAGCCAACAAGGTCCACAAAGGATAAACATTCTTCCCTGAAGAATTTATCTACAACTATCGAGGTAAGAAAGACGAAAACTTAAAGCCGAACAACGACTAGCATTAGCGAACTACTGAGCAAAACTAGCATTATGGTATGCTAGAGATGTCTAGCATTCGAACTGCACAAATCTATCTATGCTAATATTGACATCATGAAATCGATTTTTAATTTTAATTGCTGAATCAGTCTGAGTGAACAAGTTACTTATGTTTTATTCATAACCATAACATTAGTTTTGCTCAGTAGTTCGCTGATGCTAATCATTGTTAGCCTGTTAAAACTTTTAAAATATTTTTATTAAAATATTAACTACAATGATGTTAACTATATTTGAGTAAAAGCAGCAGTCTAACCTGTCATATGCACTTTAAGTAAAAGTAACAAGGCTGTTTTTTTTTTTTTTTTAAGTTGGACGATGGCCCATAGAAATTCAACAATCACCGGACATCAAGTGAACGCGAGCTATAAAAACTAAGTCTCTGAGTGTTTCTGAGCGGACATTAAGAAGTAGGATATAGTGCACCATCATTTTTTGTTTTGTACACAACTGAAAAAAGCTTCTCTCTACTGGTGTGCATTGCTACAATAGTAAAGCAACACATGAATAGAAAAATAACAGACTTGTACATTCTCTTAAACATAAAAACTGTCCCCAAATATAGATACTCATATAACCATTTGGTTCCATGACAATATATATTTATATTTTTATATATGTTTTCTCTATATGCTTCAGCTCTAGAATATATCCTTAAAACTAGTGTCTATAGCTTTCCATCACTCACATACAGACGGACAGCAGCCTGTTACAGTATGGTATATTGTGTTACAGACCCTACACTACTGTTCCCACTCACTTGTCAGGACTGGATACGAGATGTGCATTTGGCTTTTTTTCACCTACAAAAAATCTGTCATAACAAGATGTTTTGTTTTTAAGTATTTACATTGTTGGATATTTGATCCAACTCTGTAATGCAGGTTTGTTTTTTTTGTTTGTTTGTTTTTTTTGTTTTTTTTTACATGATTTAGAAGAATATTGTATCGAATTGTGTCCAGATGTGACAGCAGAGCTGAGTCTGTAGTGTGCCCTTAGGGTAAATATGGAGCTTCTGTTTTTCAAAGGTCACTGTGATTAATGAATAGTTTTTTATATATTTGTTGAAATGATTTTGATTGATGTGATGAGATTCATTGGGTAACACTGAAAACTGTGCCCGTATGTAGCACTTATCTGATATATTCAGTACTTGTATTTACAAAAGTGTATAATGAATAAAGTATAGAATAAGTCATACCAACATGCATGAGCTGGTATGAAGGTGAGCCTGTCCTTTCAGGCTTCAGTGTGGCTTACATTTAAATATCAATCCATCTCTATGTTCAGATGAAGCACTTTAAATCAATGTACGAGTGCAAAAAAGTGCATGGGATAAAGCCTGTCTACTTTATAGATAACATTTTTAAAATGATAAAGTCCTTAAGTCTCTCAAACTTTGAACAGGAACACAGTAGCTCCTCCTCAAGAGGGTAACTGTGGTACAGTACTGGTATTGAAGTGACAGCATTAGTGCCAAAGAGAGAAAATATTGAACTATATAACAGTATTACATATAGTAAACCAATAAGTAGTATTAAGTGGATTCATCAATTACTCAAGAATAGAAATGCATTGGATAAGCAGTTATTGCATCTCAAAGTTACTGTGCCATCGCAATTATGCATCCAAGGCCCAACTGTCTTCATTTATTTATAATATCGTGGTTTACAAATCCTCACTAAAGATCTACCCTGAGGATGGGGCCTTGTCATTATACTGAATCTTAAAATCAGAATCAGAATCACGTCATTTAAAGCATTATTCCAGCTGTAAGTCTAGCCCAGGTTTGAGATGACTATTTCAACAGTGGGTCAGGAGCTTCTCATAGGCATAATTATTTTACAGTCATTGTTTGTGTGTTGTATCTTTGACCAAGATCAACCAAAAGGATTCAGATATTGTCCACCCTGTCTGACTTTACATTATGTACATGATTCTCTTAGCAGCCTGTTCTTTACCCTAAAGCTCTGACCTCTGACCCCGCTCTCGTCTGCATATTTACTCCCATCACTGTCCTCTGGTGTCAGTGTAACAGAAGCCCTGGGTCATGTTATTTTTCATACATGTTTTCACACATTCAAGATCTCAGCAGTCCACAGCTACAATATTATACCATTCAGTGCATAACTCACCCTCTCAGGTGCAAATTCATCTTTTGAGTTTTTAATTTGGAAAATATACTGGCTCTGTCAACATTAAGATATAAGAATATTTTTTCTATATAAATTTATTTTGAATAAGTTCTATTTAGATGCATGCATATTAATCTTCCATTATATGTTTCCTTGTAATAAAATAAGCCCCTTTATCATACACTATAATATGATAGAAATATTTATTAAAGATTGAATGTTGACACAACTCAGTGCTCACAAGTTTCAGGTTGTTCAGGTTGTCTTCTTCAAATCTCCACACACATTTGTGTTGCCGTGGGAGATGACGACTGGTTTCTCTGATTGGTTACTGCCTGTCAATCTTCCTGCCATCACAAATGAAGGGAGGGGAGGTGTCCTCTTATTTTCCTCTGTAAGCATTTATACACACTTCTGGTGCATGCAACAATAGTCAGCGGCATTAAGGATGTTAATTATGCATTCATTGTGTTCATACTGAACCAAAGTCTCAAAGCAATTTTGTTAAAAGTTGTCATTTTACTTTCAAGCAGCAGGTTGTGGTTGTAACAATAGAGCAGCTTTCTGTCTGGTTTGCTTAGCACCGTAGCTCTGCTGGAATGAAATGGCTTGTTGAGCTTTTTGGCAATTTTATGAATGATAATAGCTCTGTGACAGTGTCCAGTAGCACCAGGAAGTGGATTTGATGGTCTAGTTGTTTATTCCGCCACAGTCTACTGTAAGTATTCACTCATAAGTCAGTTTGGGGATACACTAATGTGTGTTAATTGCATTTGTTAGTTAGAACATTGTATGTTACCTAAGTTTTATGAGGCCCAGTATGCCACAGTAACATGGACCACATTTCAGTTTGTGATTCAGTTTCAAAGTTGGCACAATTTAACCTCCATAAAACTACACTAAACTGTTTTATTTTTGTTTGTGAATAGTCTTTTCTAATGAGCAAAAACGGTTTAGTTGTTTACAATACAAAACACATGGTTCACATTAGGATTCCTCAGTGATCATTATGGTGTTATAGCTCATTGTTTACCCTAATTAAGTCTAGTCTCAAACATTCAAACACTCAAAAACTAAAAATACATAAATTAGGCAACTGATGAAAAGCTCTTTAAGGCCAAAGAAAAGGTGAAGTTTTCTAATATGAAGAATACTCTAATATTCAATGGCACACACAGTCCTATGGTTGGTGGTTTTGTTTACTTTTTTGGCATTTCTCTAGACTATTGGATTCTGAGGATCTGAGGCCCTCTATCCTACCAAAAGTGCAGGGTCAATATTTTGCTCCAGTGCAAATCACATCTGAGAGCTCAGGGCCAATTTGTTTATTTATTATTGTTGTTTTATAATATAATGCAAAAAAGGGCAAACTAATGCAGCAAGGACAAAAACAAAAGAGAAAGTGTTAAAGATTCAAAGAGTTACTTAAAAATCCATTGTACTTTGTCTCCATGTGAGGAGTCCTGACTCGCCCTGACTGCGTAAGACCAGGGTTGGGTAAACCTGATGTCACTGGTGTGTGCAAAAGCAGCTGTAAAGTGCTGGAAGCTCCTCAGAAGACAGGGACCAGAGCAGAGCTGTGTGTGTAAGAGCTTTATGTCACTTTCACCCAGGAGAAAAAACGGGCTACTGCACACAGTGTTACACAGAAATCTAAAAAAATCACAGAAGTTGCAGGTTTTAAAAGTCTGTTAAAACAGGTGTTTGCCATTTTTTGGACCACACACACAGAAGCATTGCATGGTTTGGCTGTAACTGACAGTGTATGAATGTAATATATTTCTGTGATATGGAAGGAAACTGCAGGAAGGAGTTCTGTCATAAGCCACATGAAATCATAGTTATGTTATTACAATTTTGTTTAACTCTGGTCCTTGGAAGTGATTTAGTTAGATTCAACAAAACATTTAAGTAAACATTAAGTGAAGAATAGAACATGATTTTGCACTGGAGTAAAACTTGGAATCTGGTAACTAACATTTCAAATCATTTTTTATATTTTTGGATTCAAATATCAAGAATATCTAGTATCTAAAATGGTAGATGAGGATTAATTCTTTAAAATTGATTACAGCGGTATAAGAGGTGAATTGCTAAAAAGTTTGGACTAGCAGGCCCCTTGTTGTTTACATAATAAATGGCACATGTATAAAAAAATGTAAATTTGCAAAGCTTTACAGAATCCATGATTCTACTAAATCTGAACGTTTGAATCGAGTGCTACATCCCTCAGGATAGTAGCGTTTGTGTGAAAGGAACATTGCCTTTCCTGACTTAGAGTAGAGTGGCGTGGTCGGGGTCAGTGTGGTCCATGCAGGCCAGAATAGCCTTCTGGTCCTCCTGCTGTGGCCGGCGGTACAGCAGAGCAGAGAAGCGTGTGTACGGGTCATACAGGAGCGGGCGTTTCTTCTTCCTCCGGAGGTAGAGAGCTTCTTCGGGCTGGAGTACCTGAGAGGTGTAGGCCTGATGGGTCTGAGAGGTGGACACACCTGTAAAGACAACAGGTATCAGACCAGACACACAGAACAATACAATAGGACAATTACTATTGTCCTTTGTTTGACTTTTAGGATGTGGTCTTTTTAATCAGTTTATAATAGCAATGTGTTCTCTGCATATACAACAATGAGTTATACTCATCATGTATCATTCTAAAGGGGCACTATCATATATGTACTGTGTCCAGGTCATCCCCTGTATGATAATGGGGGGTCCACCCATACCATGTGTGGTTTAGACTCATTATAGTATTATTACTCAGTGTATCAACTGTCTCCTCTGAGGTTTGAACCTGTGATGTACCAACACTCAGCTACCACACCAGGCAGTACAATCTCCTGGCACAGTTCACAGCGAGAAGGTATAACTTCACAACATGAGGTATGGATGGATCCTTAATCATCTGTTGCTAGATAATCCAAAATAAAGTCCTGAATTTCTGCAACAAATATTCATATCCAGAGCCATCAGCGCTCTGTGGTGCTTTGAGGAGTGGGTCTGTGTCATAAACAAACTTTGAGACTGATCCTGAACCATAATAATGCCTTGTAAAAGATAGGCCAACATAAAATAGTATTTAGTGCATTTTAGCATTCTGTTATCATTTCATCACAGTGAATGATTTTGTGAGTTGTCTTTAAATACAGAAAGAGCCACACCTGCTTTCTTCCTCATCTTGGAGTTATTGTTGTTCATGGTCATCTTCTTGGCCTTTTTGATTCGCTGGTATCTCAGTGCATCCATCCTCTCAGACCCGGATAGGGCGCTCGCTGCACCTCGACGTTTTCTGTGTAAAGAGGAGAGGAGAGCGCAGGTAACTCCAGGCCCTGACTGTCCCTGAAGAGTCTAGTGTGACTAAGGAGCGCACCCGACCCCAAACCACAGCATGGCTCATGTCAAGCAACAAGTGCAGCACATGTGAAAGTCCTACCAAGCAAATATACACACACACTTACAATGCCCTGCTCCTATTCTCTACTCTGACAGATGCACCATTAAACTGCCTCACTATCTGCACTGAAAACTATTCACAGTAAAGATTCTACAGAGTACTGCCTGACATGAGGTATTTTATATCTGGAGGACATTCCTTCCTTTGGTTGAACCACAACAGTCCACAAGTCTTTAGCACAAACACACACTTGGTTCTCTCAGGGCACAGTAAACAGCAAGACTCTGGGCGTGGCTGCAGAAAGAAACCCAGGGTTGTTAGTAGGGGTACCACAGCTCAGCAACAAAGCATTATCAATATGTATTCATAGACATGGATACTGTCTACAATGGGCTTCACCATGCTGACAGGGGGAGAGATGGCGGGAGGGGAAATGACTACTCAGGAACAGTCACATAATGGAAAATAAGCCAAAGGAAAGCGAAGCACTAGGACAACAACTGTAACAGGGATTATCCAGATATTGGTTTGGTTTTTGGTAACGGAGCAATATTTAGCAATGGCATGCATGGCAGTTTGCACATGGAACACGACTTTAAAGGGGAATACATTGCAAAGCTGTTCATTGGGCAGTTGACTCATACTGAACGAGTGTGCCCCACTGTGTGCCCTGGCTCTTTTCCCAGAGGGAAGTATTGTTCCTTTACCTGAGGACGAAACTGCTTTAGCAGGACAAGGACAAATGTTCTGCAGTCTAAACTCACTGGTGTCTTATGGTCAAGGTAAGTTTATCCTGATTTGAACTTCATGCTCGATAATCTAAGTGAACAGGATCATATGTGTACATCTAGCTACAGTAATGTCACATTACTGATTTTACCAATTATTTAATTAATTATTTATTGATCTTATCCAAATCTAAACAGAAAAATGTGTCACAATTGAGAAGAATGCGAAAGTGTACTCTTTTTAGTTTCTGAGAATGTATTTTAGGGTTGGTTTTATTTACAGTCGTTTCATTAGAACAAACTACTGTAGGTTAGTTTTAGGGGTTTACAGTCTCTACCTACAGATCCAAGTTTGCCACGCTACCTCTCAAGAAATATTCAAATAATAGTTCCTATACTCTGCAGTAAATGAGACAGAAGAATCAATGGTTCGCAAAAACAATACATGATCGTTGAGGGCAGGTGAAATTATGAAAACTTTTGCCTTTTCAAATAAAAAGATTCAGCGCTACTATTCAGTAATAATGTATATACTGTACACCATGGGTGTATCAGTGTGTATAAATAAATGTATTTCCTTATAAATCTGACATGTGCCTATATACATATCTGACAATAGAGATGCTCCAGATGCAGTGGTTGTTTAGCGAACCACTCAAGCATGGGTTTAGTTGTGATACATGTCTGACCTGAGGATGGAAATGTCTTGGTCAGAATGCACACAGTACAGAGGACTGCAGAACTGAAAAAAGCATAGGCTCTTTGACAAACGAAAAAGGAAAAAACTCAAACTGTGGAAGAACACATGAAATAAGACTCGGAGTTTTGTATTCCCCTTTAAAGGACGATGTGATCAAAAGTCCCACCTGCTAACCCCCCCCTTTCAGACATGGATCCAACCCTTACCTATTGCGGTGTAGAGGACCTGGTCACAACAACGCTGCCCAGGTAGCTGAGATCAATCAAAAACAAAGCAGGTAAGACTCCAGGAGTCGTCAAGAACCACCATTCTGCCCCTAGTTCATAATGATGAAACATTGCAGTACATGAGAAGCGGACAGGCCCTGTGACACACTTTGGCTTGGAGGTCAGACCTGGGGTGTCCCTGGGCGATTAAGGGTTAAAGAGGCAAAAGGGTAGGAGGATCTGAAAGGGTAGAAGCTAGTGGGGACAATTGGTTAAACGCTCAGGTTACTAAGGTCAAGCATGGGCCGCAGGGCCTGCCAAGATGAGCTCTTCTTAAGCATCCTTCTGCATGATGGAGGGAGGAGTCTTCAGAGGCTACACATAACAATGAGTGTTTTGTTCTTATGTGGGGTCAATCGGATGAAAATAATTTTCTCCCAGAATGTGAAAGCAGGACACATGATGAGATGGACAACAGGGCTCTTGTTGTGAGGTTTTTGATTCCCAGGCCTTAAGGGGCTTGAGCCAAAGACACCTCTTAAATTCATTCAAATGTATCGTAGATAATGTGCACAGTAGCCCTAAAAGGTCCTAAAAGGAGTGAAGATCTGTGAAGCCACAGTTTAATTCTTGTTTAGTTCTTTAAATAAATGTATAAAAGTTGTTTTCAAACTGTTGCCATATTAGACATAGCTTCACAGATCTAATGGGTGAATACATTTTACTTTGGGTCTGACATGAAAAGCAGCATTGGTCTAATAAAACATGAATGAACACTTGAGGAATAAATAAGCACAAATATTGTTCACAGTTTCACCCGAACTAAATAAAATAAAATGCAGAGAACTAAGATGGTTTAGCAACATAAAAGAAAGAGCAACTCAACACATGGGGGCATATGGACAAATCCTCTGGGCATGCCTACTGCACCTACCCTGAACTGGACAACTGGGGTGGAGAGGTCTCAGACGGAAGGATCTCTTCTTCAGCCCTCCTCTGCGACGGCATCGGCCCAAATATGCTGCTGCTTTCCAGGGGAGGAGACGGGGACTGGGAGGGGGGATAGCTGGCAGCAGAGGTGGCAAAGGCCAGGTGGGAGCGGTAACTGGGACTGGCTCTCCTGCTCCCATGGCCTAGGGCGGGTGAGGAGGAAGGGGAAGATCTTCTTGAGAAGCTGGCTGTGGAAGGAGGGAGGAGGGTAATCTCAGTCATCTCCGGAGGTATAGATGGTTGCACAATGCTGGGGCGTGGTCTTGGACGGACTACAATCTCAGGGGAGCCTTGGTGTGAGCTAAGAGGGCTTTGGGTGAGGGGTGAGAGTCGAGAAGGCTGAAGAACAACCTGATGTAAGCCAGTATCGATCCTACGAGCCTGTCTGGGACTGAACCGAGGACTAGTATCAAACCACCGCGTGTCCAGGCTACTAAAAGTGCTAGGGACAATGTGGGCCATTGGATCGGCGTAAGGCAAACCCGGCACGCCCATTGCGTGGCTAGTGTGTCTTAGCTGCCCTAAAGGTGC
Organism: Taenioides sp. WSHXM2023; assembly: GCA_029959045.1. NCBI lineage: Eukaryota > Metazoa > Chordata > Actinopteri > Gobiiformes > Gobiidae > Taenioides > Taenioides sp. WSHXM2023. Next base: position 21,876,251 of record CM057098.1, on the reverse strand, counting down.
CTCTTGCATAGCTAGATGCTTGGCTGGGGAGCCATGAGGCTTGGCCTTGCTTGGAGACTTGCTCGGATGGCTCTTTGGGGCCTCCAGCGGCAGGACAGTGGGGTACGTTGGCATTGGGAGAGTGGAGGGTTGAAAAGCACTAAGGGGAAGAACATGAGGAGGGGGAGGGTAGGGGTGATGTGGGGGGAAGATGAACTGTGGCCCCTCAAGACTGGCAAAGGTAAAATCCAGTCCCTGCCAAATCTCAGGTGTGCGAGACGTAGAGGACAGAGTCAGAGGGAGGGGGAAACCAGAGATAGTGTACTGAGGAAGCTCGCCTTCACCCATCTCTTCAGGAATCACAGGGTGCCCAAACGGCCCCTCACCCAGGTACGGAGGGGATGACATAACTGAGCTGAGGGGGCTGGTATCAGGCATATAAAAGGGAGGAGGAGGCTCGTGGTCCCCTGAGGGGCCCAGATAGCCATAGAAAGCCCTGTGGTGGTGCAGAGAACCTCGGATCTGGCCTGTAGCCTGCAGACGACTGCTCTCCATGATGGTCATACCTTCGAAGGGCCTGTGGAAGCGAGGGCTGTAGGCTGGGGGCTGCAGGTAGGACTCTTGACTGGAGATGGGGGAAAACTGGTGAGGCCGTAGAGTGGCCATAGCAGGGGGCAAAGGCCTTGGGTCATCATTCTCTTCATCGGACTGTCGGAATTCAGGATATAAGTCGGATTCTTCCACAAAGGGGAAGCCCTCGATGCGGCGAGGTTTGATGGACATCTCCATATCGGTGGGATCGATGACAAAGCGACCGTCTGGACCGCGACTTATGAGTTCTATGGGTGTGGTAGCCTCGGCTTCATGCTTCATGCTGTACTTTTTGCTTGTTATTGCTCTTTTGGTCTTCTTGTACAAAGACAATTCCTCCTTCCTCCCTGGGCTCGGAGGAGGTTTTTTGCCACGCTGGTCATGACTGTCTTCTGATGTTTCCGACAGCGATGCCTTGGAACGAATGCTCTCTGGGCTCACTTTTTCTGACGATGACCTGGAAAAAATATATAAATATATAATTCTGTAGATAATATGTGTATTTGACATTGTTAGATGTACAAACACAAAATGACTATTTGGGTAATATTGTAGGCATAGTAAATAATGACAAAACTCATGTGTTTGTTAGGTGGAAAATGTATTTATTGAATGGTATATTCTGCATGAGTACATAATGGGGAGGATTACATTTGTATGCATGTGTACAAATATCTATGCAAGAAAAGCAGTTATTTAGCCACCTAGCCATATATGGGCAAAATGTTTAGTATGCTAGTCAACTGAACTTAAATGTGATTAGACAGTGTTTTCCCTCATTCATCCAGAAGTGGTCCGAGGTAGAAAAGGTTTTCAAAGGTGTAGTCATTTGGACAGTTTTTAAAATTAAGATGTTTCCACTGAAACATTTAATTGAAAGCAGCTCCTGGATTTAAAACTTCGTGATTTTAAAAGCAGGGTCCAGGTGGCTACCTTTGAATCCTTTTCTTTCATTAAATGCAATTGTTAAAACTTGAATATGATGTATTTAAAATATATCAATTTTATTTATTTTGTTATTAATTTAATTTAAAGGTGCACTATGTAACTTTTGGGTCCACCATGTCATTATCGTCATGTTGTTATCGCTTGGCCTATAATGTTCCACAGTATGACATTAAACCTATCCATATTATGTTTGTTTTTTTCACATACATATTATTTATTTCCGATAACAGATAACCGAGTAGGAATATGTAGAATATAACACTGACTGATGACATACAAAATTAAAGCCAACGTCTGTGGTGAGGCTGAGTTTTCTTTAACACAACACAAAGTCAAAGGATTATAGGGAACACGCACACAGGGTTTTTACAGTCTTTATTCATGCCCACTTCAATACAACAAACCAAAGTGACAACAACAAACTGGGTTACTTTAGGCCAGTGGCACTGGTCGACACAATGATTCTTCACTAAGAATGAATGTGGAGATGATTGGCGGAGATGTACTCATATAGATAGTGTATATTATTTGATAAGGTCAAAAGTATAAGAAATAACACTTTTATTGCTTTACTCAGCAATATCCAAATCATAAGCTTGACATTTACACAGTATTTGTGACAATTCAACTACACCGATAAGGCAAACTAAAAGAGGCTAAGCACACTGTTTTTCAAAAAAAAAAAAAAAAAAAAAAAAAAAAAAATCATATTGATTTTTTGGAGACATTTAATATAATACAAACTTGAATCTAGAGATTGGAGTGTGTCACTGTGATACTTGGGTGAACACCTTGGTTTTCATTATTTAATTAATGAATTTGTTACACACAAAGAAGATTCCACTGGTACTGGCAGAAGTTCAAAAGTTCTGTACTTCTGTGAAGTTGATCATGTTCAAGGTAAAAAGACGCACAGTTAAAACACTGTGTTTAGAAGAGGCGTATTTACACACTGTCATCACCATAAACTACAAACTGACACAAGAGTGCACAACTGAAACACAGCTCTGTCTTCTTCTGAAGAGGAAGAAGCAAAATAATAGCAAAGCACTATCTATACTTAAACGGCATCTTATAGTAACATGAGCCATAATTTTAATTACATCAGACTTTTTCCAGTCAACTGTGTGTTCAGATAACTAGTGGAGTGTGCTGTAACTTTAATGGACGGTCAAATGTGAACATCAAATCTTTATTCATTGTATTTAGTGTAATTTATTTCAGGAGCCCAGTGTTGTTGTTGCTTTGTGGGGACTTTTGATCCAACATGCACCAGGTCAGGTTCAGGGAGATTATCACAGTGAAGGATGAGGACGGTGTGCACAGAGTACAGGGGAAGGCACACTCACTGAGGACTGAAGGGTTGGGGCCTGTACCTGCTTGCTTCAAGCCCCTCCCAGTAGGGGGCGACACTGGGTATGAAGCTAAGAGGACTCCTGGAAGATTTGGACATAGACAGGTAGTGGATGAAATGTTTTTTAACTAATAGTTTATAAAATCAGAATAAATTGTTAAGACTTGTTTAAGAAGAGACATGAAACCAGTGATTTGTGCAGTTACCATATTAATTCCCTAAACATATGAATACTTCAGTGACATCAAATGGAAGAAAGAAAGTGCGAGTTTGAATATTTGAAGAGACTTTTTTAAATGAAGATCTCCATCGTTGGATTATATTCGGCTGACAGCTGCACAGCTCACACACCTGCAGAGGCTTGTACACCCAGAAAGTACAACTACTGTTAGCATTAAAACACAATTCATATTTACTGTTATGCTCTGGTCTGTATATATTTAAAGTTACACATTGCACATTGGCATTATCATCCACATAATTATTTATTTCATCCCATGACAGCAACCCATGATGACAAGATAAGAGATGGTGTCTTGAGATGTCACAATACAAAATGTGACACGCTACGATTTAACGATTATTCACAAATATTGACACGTGACCAAATAACAATGAAATAATTTATTTTATTTCATTTCCGTTATCTAATTGAAATAAAGCTGAATGATAAGTAAAGTGAAGTCTGAAAAAACAGTTCTTTTTATTCACTGTATTTTTTGGATTATAGATTAAATGGAAATTACATTATTTTGCATCAAAAATTTGTAGCCTTTACGATTATATAGTGACCTGAATATAATAATTATCAATTAAAGAGCCTATATTACACTAAATGGATTCTTGTGAGCTTATAGCCATGTTAGAATGTTATTACCTCCCCAAAACATATCTGGAGTTGTGTTATATTTATTTCACACATGTCCGAGTAACCCCTTATTATTAGTCTGTCTACATCTCCAAAGATCAAAACGCTCTGATCCACCTTGTGATGTCACAAAGCAGTAGTTTTCAAGTTATCAGCTACCTTTTACTTTTGTTCAGTAGAGATTTGCAATTCCAGGACTGAAATGATCCAAATGATTCTAGTGAAGGTGTATGGAGTTTAAAAACACAATGGCGCACCTCCTGTATTACCTCATGACATCACAAGGTGGAACAGAGTGGTTTCAGTTTGAGAAAAGAAATCAGCCAAAACATGCAGGATTTGTGTGGTGAACATGTGTGAATGAAACGAAACACGACATCAGAGATCAGAAAATAGCATAATATGGGCCCTTTAATGTAATAATCAGCCCTAATGGTGACACACGATATAGGCACACCTTTTGTGGATGGCAAAACAAAACAAAAAAAATAGATTTATACATTTTTAATGAAGCCCAAACGATACTAAACACTGAGGCAGATCCAAATGTCAGAACGCGTTTCCGGTTGTTTCTTTGGAGAAATGTCCTCGGCTGCTACCTGAAGTGAGCCTCAACATTAACATCTCTGTTACCCTGGAAATCTTAATGTTTAATGTAATAACTGATTTCTTACTATACATTTTTGTAAAATTAGCTCACACATTTTTATATAACATCTAAGTTTATCTGCTTATTTTTTGAATACTGCATGTATGTTTAAAGAGCAGAATTAAACACTCTACTTGATTTTTTGGAATCTTTAGTTTAGTGAGTTGTGTGGATGGTACTTACGGAGTTTCCAAGCTTTTTCTGAGGTGGGTGATAGAAAGAGGGGGATCTGAAAGAGAAAATATCAGTAATGTATAAATCAGCCTCCTCTGAAATTACAACATTATATAATAAATCTTGCTGAAAATGGGTTTATACTATGGATCTACAAAATTTGCTATCTCTAACTAAAACTTTAACGTTTTGATCTTTACCTTTTTTTCTCTTGAGTTTTCTCCGGCGTTGCTTGTTGACGAAGCAGGCGGCCATGGTGCTGAAGAGAACCGCCGCAGCCAGGAAGCAAATGGTGGCCACGATCCCAGCCACTACCGGGCGCGCCAGTCCACCCTCCTCCACCATCTCAGGAGGAGGGAAGATGTCTACGTACAGAGCAAAGGGGCAGAGAAGTCAATATTCACCTTCACTCTGGTCATTTGGGCCATTTTAAAGCTAACCTATTATTTCAAAGCTGTTAACCATGTTATAGTTGTTTCCCTTTCTCATTTCCCCTCTTGAAGTTGTATTTAGAGTGATTCGACATTTTGACGATCAATTCCCGTTATCACCACATTCGGCATACAGCCACTGCTGTCTACTTACTTCATTCTTCTGTTTTATTTTCTTAACCAGTGATACACATAGTATTCAAAGAAAAATCTGTTACTCGCCAGTGTGGTGTGCAGCTGGTGTGCTGACAACTTCCCGGCTCTCTGTTGTGATGACGTTTACTGCAACGTTAGCAACCCATTGGGAACCACAGTTTTCAAACGTGGAAGTCTGCAGACTTGAATACTGCAATTTAATTTTTTTAAACAGTTTTTCACAAGAGATGCCATGTTATTATAATGTAATATTTGTGACTTTCTGTATAGTGCTTGTGTTGGCTGGTACCTTAGCCAAGTCTCTTTAAATAAAGGTATACATTTTATATGCTCATGTGTTGGTTGGATTATGGGACAAATAAACTGTTTAATATTGGCGATTCTCTTTGCTCAGCTCTAAATGGGCACACTGTCCTGCTGACCTACATTATGGTGACTCATACAAAGGGGTTACACTGCATGTAATTATGAACAGGCATTTAGTGCTGTGTGCAAAGCATAACAAGATAAGCCCTATTTTATGCATAATTCATGCTTTTTTAACATCTTTGCATTGATATCACACTATTTACAGTTTAAAATAAAGTTTGCATGTGAGTATATTGCCCTGAAATCTGAGCATTCAAAGTTCCAAGCTCTTGAGAAAGTGACAGCCTAAATATGTATCATCGTACATGTGCTAACTGGAAGCACTACTCTGTCTAAAGTTGTTACGCAGGTTAGACTTAATGTGAGCTTTATCTTAACACAATTTAACCAGAAAAAATCTGACTTAGTTGGAACTACAACAGGTGAGATGATCTGTGCTGTTAAAGACGCTTCTCACACATACAGTTACAGTCACAAGCTAGCTAACATTAGCCAACAGTTTTTCAGTTAAATCAAGTTTTTTTCAAAAAATCAAACACCTAAACAGGACCATGAATGCTCGTATTAGTCACAGGCTCCTAAAAATATGTTGTTTAAATCCATATTGTTAAGCTTTCAAACTTTTTAGCAGTGTTTGCTAATGTGTGCATTGTGTCTCCATGGTAACTGCTGAATATTCCGCCAATATAGATAATATTAGCTCATGCTTATTGTATTTGTCTTTTGTATTGTATTCTTGGCATCCTGTTTTTCTATCAAGTATTGTGAGTAGTAAAATTGTCATTTGCTCTAACGCTGATCATATAATTTTCTAACGTTGAGTACATTTACACAACCAGTACAAATCAGATAACTAGAATAATCACATGACCCCATACTTTGATTTTTGGTGTGTGTTTACATGTCCAAGAGAAATCTGACCATCAAAACCTGTGTCAGTGAATCAATGGATTATTAGGGTAACTGCTGTATTTAGAAAACAAAATATAATGAATTTAAAATAACTCTTTAGATCTTTAACATGTCTTCTTCTTTTTTTGTATAATTTTCCAGAAACCAGATTACTCACATCAGATGTAACGGCGTACATGACAATTCTATAATCCAAAAACTCAAGATAATTGTCAGATTTGCTGTGTGCCAGTGATCATACCCAGTCAGTTTAAACACAGTTCTAATTTCAACCAGCAGGGGGAAGCAGCAACACTCAGACCTGCCAAGCCTCACAGCAAAAATCTTCCTTATAAATGCTAGCAACAGCTGCTTATACAAAATGATGTGTACTCTGTGACCTCTGCAGCATAGCAACATTTGAAGCCTTGTGATTTCAGATTTGACCTCAGAACTGACAAACACCAAACTAAATTAATCGTATTTTTAGCGCAGTTTTGCAGTAGAGGCTCAGAGTGAGACTATGATGTCATACTTTAGAGAATGGCCTTAAAGAGCCTTAAGCTGAGATAATGCTGAGTGGGGTGAAACACAAATGTAAAGATCCCGCCCCAGGTTTATGATGCAGTACAGTTTAGGGGGCTGGTTTTAAAGGTGCACTGTGTAACTTTTTTGGTGTAGGGTCCGCCACCTGCTTGTCGCCATGGAGATGTTATTGATTTGTATGGAATGTCCTGATATGACATTAAATGTATCCATCCGCATTTACTCATTAACATGGGTTTTTATTGACCTAAAAACATTCTTCGTGCGAGTGGGCTCGCCTCTCCACAGACCTGACATTAACTTGGCTCTGTGCCGTCACCTGCTGTCGCCATAGAGACATAAGTGTAATGTCATACTGTGGAACATTACAGACAGTATCTCCATCCTTTCAAATAATAGTTACACAGTGCACCTTTGACTCAAGAGTATTGTGAGGTGAATTCACACTACGTAAAGAAGCATCACGTAACATTTCTGATGGATGGTCTTACATCTGCTTGTCTTCATGGAGATCTTTTTGCTTTGTATGGACGGGTCCACAGCATGGCATTAAAGGTATCTATCTCCATGGAGACAAGCAGGTGATGCCACCAGGCCAAGTTGCTGTCAGATCTGTGGAGAGGCGACAGACCATCAGTAAACTTAAGTAGTGCATCTAAGGACACTGTACAGGAGATTACTTCACTACATTTGAGAGCAGGGAAAATTCAAAACTCAAAATAGTTTAAAGCTAACATCTGTAAATAGACTGGCCGACCCGCCAATGGTGTATTCTCACATGTCTCCACTAGATGCTATCTACGTTACTGCTGTTTGATAGTGTGCCATGTTTGGCCTGACAGAAGAAGACCAGAGAGCAGAAGTAATGGTAAAAAATATATAATAACAATAAAATAAATGTTCAGATGGTAGCTTTAACGGTTCTCAAAATCTGTGTGAATTGTGAAACACACAAACTTTCTACAATAAAAGTACTTTTTTAAAGACCTGGTACTCCAATAATTTCAGACATTTTAGTATGTCTGGCTGTGTGGTGTAGTGGCTCACCGGTGCTGGACACTCCCACGATGTTACTGGGCTCACTGATGGTTTCATCCATGACGGCCATCACACGAAACTCATACCACGCCTCCTACACAGTAACCATCTTTAGCATCTTTAACACTACAGCATAACAGGTGCAGAAATATGGTTTACATTTAGTTTTCATTTTAAAGTTTTCATTTGTGGGTACCCTGTTATAGGGACGTACCGATACTGGTATCGAATATCGACACTGATACTGAAAAATTTGCTGGATCAGATATCAGTTCCATAATATCAGTTAAGCCTATACTGTGGTTGAGCCTTTTAACAGAATTGAACAGACTATTTACAGATGATGATTCTGTCCTAGAACGTTTCATAATGCTTGAACTTTTATTCATATAAAGCTGTTCAGTAGTTATTTGAAGGATAAATAACAGTTACATAAAACAATTGGATCTTGTGCAATAAGTCAAAAAAATAAACATCAGTCTCCGTCCCTACACTGGTATCGGTTAATACTCAATATACAAGCAGATACTTAAAGTCAAAGTATTGATATTGGTATTGGAACTTAAAAAGCTGGATCAGTGCTACCTTGTAAGTCTGTAGTTAGTTTGTAGTGATGAAACTGAGGATATAAAATGCAACAGGCAGGTATTCTTATTGCTTTTAACAAATGTTTAAAACATTAAATTAACACCTTATATAAGCCTACATCATATTTTGGTGGTTTTCAGATTATAGAATGTGACGATGTCATACTGCCAGATGGGGGGCAAGAGCCAGTTTTTCCCCATTGTACTTTGTCATGAAATATCCAAAATAATTTCTATTCACATTAGTCACTTATTATTATTAAAACAATGAACTGCATTTTAACAATATTCATTTTACCTATCCCCCATCCCCCATCTAATAATAAATATTAATGCCCTATAGAATGTTGTGATGTAACTCCCACTGAATCAAGTTTGCTGCAACAATCACAGAACAATGGGCTGTCTTGTTTTTGTTAATAAACTTTGACCCTTTACCTGACTTCATCCTATACAGAGAAGTGAACAGCACATTAAGTACATCTTTATCAGTGCCACAGTACAGTATAGACATCAGAATTCAGAGAGGAGAGTGAGTGGGTGTTTGCTGTGCAGTGAAAGTAGTGATAAAAGCATCTGTACTGAGCTCAAAGTGGATGAGTTCAAAGACTGAATCCAAAATACGTTTCAAAATTTGTCCCAAACTGTGAATTAGGATGAGCAGAGAGCCCAGTAAATCCACCAGTGCACTTAAATGTGTTATATGAAGCACAACGTTACGAGACTAGCATTACTGACATTTACAATGAAAACCATGACAACAAGTACAACGTGCTGAGTTTCTGTTACAAAGCAGCGCTCATAAAAAAGACTGTTCGACTAAAGCACACAGCTAAGAGAGGAAGGACTCAAACACTGTAATTTGATGGTAGAGATTGCCTATCATTATATTTTTAAGTAAAAGTTAAATTTAACTATTAAAATCAAGCTGAACACTATCAGTTAAAATGCAGGGTTAGTCACTACAGTGTCTACAAATACAGTACCGTTCAGTATGTTATTGTTTGCCCCAAAAAGGTTCATTTTGGGGCAAACTGTCAGGACCAGTGGGAACCCATCAGATCTTGAGCCAGGTGGTCAGGAAACCACCCAGACACAGGGAGAAACATGCAAACTTCACAAAGAAAGGCCTGGGTGACTCAGCATTACGCACCAATGTGAGTATAGTAAATAAAAGTATAATATACACTGTAACATGATGTTAAAAGTTCTATGTCAGTATTTTACCTGAATGAGATCGCGGGCGAGCAGCTCCGTCTCCCCTGCAGGAATGCTGTCGTCCAAAACCTCCCATTTCTCTCCCAGGCGAAATTCCATGACATAATGCTGAAGAGGTGCGGTGTGATTGGCAGGTGGCATCCAGGAGAGCAGCACTCCCTGCTGCGTGCGATTGGCTGTGAGGCACCGTGGTGGGGTAAGCAGCACCAATGGTTCAGGGGTACTTATAGGAAATACTAGGACAACACAAAGTACAGTAAGTATAACATACTCCATTATTTATCACCTGAAAATATTATACTGTGATTGGACTAGATCCACCCTTCTGCATCACAACTTCATAGTTTGTATAAATCACCTGTAAATGTTTCACCTAAAGCTCCCAATAACACAGAACGGCAGGTGTCCACGTGTCTGAATATCTGTTATTATTATTAAGGTCAGACTGGCACACACCTCGATGAGGAGCTTGTTACAGTCAAAAGTTTTTAAAAACACATTTGACACATATGAATACATAATTTGTAAAATTAAATAAAGCTCTATAAAAGCCTCTGGGCTGAATGGGGAGTTGGCTTTGTTCCTGTTTGTGGAGATACAAAGGTGACGCAGCATGAACAGTGAGACCAGAGTGCAGCGCATCACTTACTTTTACATAACTCTGAGTGACAGCTTCATTTACACATTATAACTGACACTTTTGCTTCAGTTCTTTTCAACTGGTAGGTATATTTCAAGGAGAATAACAGTCATATTCTGTACAGGGCTATCTATTTGCTTATTATTGCTTTTTAACCTTGATGACCTATCTCACATGTTGTCCCCAAAGCTAACACAGCTGCCAGTCCAGAGCAGAGATATCCACAGTGCTTTTGTGCATCTTATTAAAAGAGTGTCTTTGCTGGATGAACACTTGTGACTTGTTCAGCCTGTGAAAACTCACAGTATCAGGGAGGTGCTGCTGTAGTCGATGTGTGAACCACATCACCTGTTTCACTTCATTCACAGCAACGCAAGAGGCACCTGCTGATCTACTACTCAACATAAAAAGGACTGTACTCATTTTACATGTAATAAAGTTAATTTTGTACTGATACATTGTAAAAGCAGTGCTAAGTATAGCATGCATCTTATTATAGAGCATTTTAGTCGTCTGTGAACCAGGAAGCAACACTGGTGCACTGTTAGCATGCTAGTTGTAGTTAGCATTGCCATGACAGCCTCTGCAAGTTGTAAAAAGATTGTAGTGAATAACTGGTCCACATATTGAGAACAGCGCCATCGTAAACGTGGTATTACTCAGCACTGGGGCCCTGTTGTGCCCTTCTGCCTGTGTTTTCGCTGAGCAGTGCTGGCCGCTCTCACCTAGTGTGTTCACAGTGACAACCTCGCTGAAGGGGCCTGTGCCCAGTTTGTTTTGGGCCAAGACACTGAACTGGTACGTCGTCTCTGGCTCCAGCCCTTGTACCACCATCCAGTCACGCCCCCCGGGGACTGCCACGGACAGCCAGTCGTGTGGACCCAAGTGAGCCCTCTTCAGCCTGGTCACAAGCCCACAGGAATGCACATTAAACACAGCAGGAGAGACGAGTCAACTGTTCAGTCTTAAAGGTGCATTGCGTAACTTTTCTGGTGGAGGGTCCTTCACCTGCTTTTTTCTATGGGTATATCATTGCTCTGCCTAGAATGTTCCACAGTATGACATTAAACTGTTCTACTTTATATACTGAATTTGCGGTGTTTATACAGCTGAAAAATACCTAAAAACCGACTGTGGGCGGGGTTGCCTCTCCACAGATCTGACCTGTAACTTGGTATATTTTGGTCTCCATGAAGATTGAAATGTTTAACACTATACCGTGAAACATTCCAGGCGAAGAAATAACATCTCCATAGAGAAAAGCATTTGACAAACCCTCCAGGAGAAAAGTTACACAGTGCACCTTTAAGCTTATAATAACATGTTCTATAATGTGTTAAAACTGGACCATCATTTAAAAGCGTCATGCATTTTAGCTATGTGCATAAAGATACTTAATCATTAAAGCCACGTGAGCACATATTTTATGCATAAATCACACATAAATGTTTGAATATCTGATGACGTCACCATTTTCACTTATGTAATTAGCCCATGCTGCACTTAGCTTTGCAGTTTGCTGGTTGCCCATGCCAAACAATTAGCATTAGCTTTAGCATGAACAGCCTTGACAATAAGGTTCAGCAATAAACAGTATGCATGCATGAGCTGACACAGGGATATGACAATATTTAAATCCAGGCTCAAAACTCACTTTATGGTGATTATTTATGTTTTGTATTTTGATTTGAATATCTTTCTTATTCTGTAAAGCATTTTGAATTACTTTGTGTATGAACTGTGCTACACAAATGAACTTGCCTTGCCTATATGCTCACATTAAAAGGTATTTGTAGAACTTTATCGAAACAACGCCACACACTAGCATTGGCACATAGTTCAAAGCATCAGATTGGGCAGAACAATAAGGTTTTAACACAGAGGTTATTTGACAGAGGGTGGAAAGGATTACTAAAATACTAAAATAAAAGTCTGATCTAATGAAGGACTTTTATATTTGACTGTTGAGCAGTTATGCTAAATTCTATTTTTTTCATTATTAATGGATTGTATTTTAGAGAATAATAATACTGATGACTTTAATAATTGTACATTTTAGAAGATATTGAGAATAATGAATTGGATTTTGGATATGTTTAGACGACAAACTTTATTGATCCGCAAGGGAATTTATTAATTACTATTACTATATATTAATTACTATAATGATGAATTTGAAGCTTTGTATTTATTCATGGATTTGTCTATATATTATATATTATGACTGTTTTAAATGTTTAATGATGAACTGGATTGTTTGCAGTTGGTGAAATGTTGTTGTTAGGGGTGGTTTAATATAAATAGGCTCTGTACCTGCTCAAGGACTGCAGATGGAAGTAGCTTGCAGCTAAATCTGGCACAGAGCATCTTTTCTCTTTGAGATTAATGTTTTCTGAGCACTGTCCTTGTTTGAAATAAATAAAATAAATACAAATTCAGCTTTTTCTTTTTCTTTCCTTCTTTTTTTTTTTTTTTTTTTTTTAAATTCTAATGAACAATGCGAGTTCTTATAACCCACCAAAATTTGATGGTATGTTAGAACTGGACATTAAGTTTGGCATGGATACAAATAGAGTCAGGAAGTATCTAAAACGACTAGGTTTTTAGTGGAATAGGATATTATATGGTGAATAATGTATTTATCACTTTAAGTATTCATTTGTTGTTTGTGCTTTAAAATGTCGCCATTAACCTTAAAATGTTGTCATTAGCCCTAAAGATTCACAAATAAATATTTTAAGTGCCCTCGTCTGATCACGGTTCTTCCATTTGAGCAGCAGCAAAGCAGCAGCAGCGAGAGAGACCTGGGGTCATGTTCAGTGGAGTTGTTTTGAAGTTCTCCTCAGGTTCAAAGGTCAATCTAAAGAGATGGACCTCCATGTATTTCCATCTCTTATGTTTCACAACTGTTCTGAACACAACCTTGGAAAACACATTTTAGAAGTAACAGAGGAAGTAGAAGAAAAGCAGGAAGCAAAGCATGCTGGGATGACTCACACATGGCCATACCAGACTGAGAATGTCTGCTGGTAGCCTCCATCATAGCCCACCTCCCAGGACACATTGGCCCAGGTGGAGGACGCGACTACGCGCACATTGGATGGAGCGTGGGGACTTGTGCCTAAACAGGAAAAACACTGATCAAAAAAATGGTTGTTGAATCTATAAATCTTTAAATATATAAATATAAGATAAATATAAGATAAATATATCTTATAGTGAGCTGAATTGTGATAGTGATGGGTGATACCAATTATTTTTGTGTTGAGCCGATGCCAAGTCTACCAGGGCTAGAATTGTGATATTGTTTTGTTGCCTTACCAGCCAGTCTGAATCCAGAACGGACTGGAGCTGGACAATAAGGCCTGAAAATCCTTCCAACCACAGCTGCTAATTTGTATCACGTGTCTCAAATGTGGAAGACAACCCGTCGTGAAATTTCTCGTAGCATTCAGAACAAAATATATCACTTCTTTTACCTGAAATAAGTAATAGTTTGGTTTGATTGTTGATTCTGTAAAAATCCGAGCTGTTTCTCAACCATTTGTTTTTTCCCCTTTTTCACATGTAAGCAGCCATGTTTATTTTTGACGTGAACGGACCATGCATCTCTCTGACTGGTTAATCCGCCTGTCAATCACGCCCTCTGAAATCAGGGAGACAGGATACCACTCCAGATCCTCTCGTCTTAGTAAAGTTTTGTGAAAGTGTGTGGTTCTGGCTGGTCTGGTAAAATAAATTGAATTAACTCGAGGGTGTTAAGAGAGGCTGGAGAATATATGTCTAACATAAGTTTCACACAAGTTTATTTACCATCAGTACAGGATACAGACATGAACACAACACACTGTGGTAGTATTGTCCATTCAAGTCTAGCCATGTCTCCACTGTAGGGAGTATTATAATGTCTGATCATGTAGATCAGATAACGAGGACTGAGCTGGAGGTGTCCTTAGAACAGTAGTGGAACTTCTTATCAGATACCAATACCAATGTATCTTACACAAAATACATTAAAACTTTAGATTTCAAAATGCAGCTTGACATTGGAGTAGAAGTGCTATCATCGCTCTGCTTGTCACTTGCCTCATCCAATTGAAATAAACTTTTCCAGAGTCAAAAGATGAATATTTTGATATTGGTCCACCCATCACAACTACGCACATTTCTCTCCATTATTTTTGTGTTTCTAGTCGTAGTAACGTTTAAGTAGCTGGGGGCTGGGGGACAGCTCAACAATAGCCAACAAGCTATTAAAAGAAAGAACAATAAAGATATGCAAAGAGTTGCTCACAGAACAAACAGAACAAAATACAGAGCAAAAAATTATATTATTGTCTCAGGTGCTCAAGTTTGCCTATCATAATCGAGCATCTACAGCATTTATTTGTCAATTTAAATCACATATCGTCAGGTTTTTTCCTTAAACCGGCCAGCTAGATGGCAAAATAAAGAATAAACCTGCCTAAACAGTCTAAAACCTAAACTGTTACTCTGGTGGTGTTGTACCTATGACTTGGACGTGCGTGCTGGCAGTGATGCTTGTGGCGACGTTGGTGGCGACACACTCCCACTCTCCGTGGTCGTCTTTCGTCAGGGACTTGAACTGTAAGCTGCCGCGTGGCAGAACATTGTGCTTGCTTTTACTGGGCTTCCCTACCTGTGCAGTAGAGCAGGATAAAGATGAAAGCACATTAAAGATGATTCATACTTCTGTTTGTGAAATATGTATAGTGTATTTCAGTCTACTTACAAAAGACTTAAATGATTCATGTGATTAAATGACTAATTGTATTATCAATAAAAAATGCTGCTTAAGAATCACACACAAATTATAGTCTAACAATCTTCTTGATGGCATCTTTTATAGATAACATTAAAATGTGATTAAAAATAAATAACACTGCACACTTTAGCACATTACATTCTGAGTAGTCACTTTAGAAATATAATTTGCAACTTCAAAATCCTCTGATGTTCCAAAGGGAGTAGGTGTGTCTCATGTACCTTCCTCCATGTAATGCTGGGAAAGGGGTCTCCCTCGGCCTCACAGGGGATGGCCAGCTCTCTCCCAGCCTCCTGCCTGTACTCCCCTCCAGGAACCACAGAGAATTTGGGAGGGTCCTGTCCACAGAAACAGCCATAAAGAATGGAGATGGGATGCAGTGACTCTTAATTGTAATAATATTAGTCTAGTTCAGGGGTCACTAACAGGAGGACCGGGATTCGAGTCCATATCTGGCCGCCACACACTACAGGAGAATGTGCCCGATTTTGGCTGCGATTTGCTTCTCCCTGAGTTCAGAGAGGCGTGACCCGGCTTTGTGTCTTCATGTGTGATTTTGAAGCTGCTGCGCTCCTTATGTGTGTGGTGTCAGTGTGACTCTGAGCTGCTTTGTCAAATCATAACCACCAAACATCAGTAACGCTACGGTAAAAGCCAATAAAACAGGGTCAGGGTCATGTGTGGGCTCTCTCCCTCTGGAACTTCCTGCCCCCTGACCTCACTTTTTTCACGTTTTATTGTAATATTTTGTATTTCAGTTCTAGTTTTGATTCTAACATCGTGTTGGCTGCTAGGGGACTCGCTTTGCTGATTTATTTTTATGTGATTATTATTATGTGTGGGGAGATCAAACATTAATAGTGCTTCACTGAAAGTAATACTTTTGATAAAGCTGCTGAATAAGTGCATTAGTGTACCTTTAGCACCAGGGGAGCAGGAGGGGACCATCCCATCGTCCCCAGAGAGTTGTAAGGCATACAGGTGTAGGTGCCCAGGGAGTCCTCTGTCACCTCTGCCACACGGATGCTCCCATCCGCCATCTGGCTCCAGCCGGGGTACTGCACACGGGGGTAAAACTCAGTTACATTTACTTGAGTAACTATTTGAAGAAAGTATACTTTCAGAGTAGTGACCCCACACTTTTACTTCTACTCGAGCAATATTTAGTTTGAAGTAACTTTATGTTGACAATATTAAAATGATTTTGTATTTATTACACATTCAGATATGATTTGTTTTTATATTTTTTTATCCTTTGGAAATACCAGAATCTATTCATTATTATATATTTTATATCTGATTAAAATAACTGATGAAACGTATTTTAATTTCTCCAAATACTGTTATTACTAATATTACTGATATTTTACTCTTACTTAATCATTTTCACTACTTGTTACATCTATGTACAGATTTTGGCTATTCTACCCACCACATATTTCCCTGTGGAGACAATACAGTTTACCTTAACCACTGGTCCTGACCATGGAGAGGAAACAATCTTCAACAACAGATCCTATTTGCTACAAATTTCACAACTTAATCCTGACAATTGAAAGTTGGACTAAGTGAACAAAAGAAGCTTTCAGGCGGCTGACCTTGTCTATCCTAAGAGGGAGGCCATCTTTCTTCCATTTCACCGTGGTAACAGGGGGGTTGGCATCGACGGGGCAGCGGATAAAGCCGGGCAGACCGATGGCCACATATATGACCGCTGGCATGTTCACCACTCGGGCAGGATCTGCAAACACACAAGACCATAAGACAGTTACTGTTCGGGTCTTCAAGCTGGAGGGGAGTTGTGATCTGGGATTCAGTTGACTGGAAATGAAGACATATTTGATAAATCCATTAAAGGTGCACTATATCACTTTTCTAGTAGAAACCTGGCTTGTTTCCATGGAGAAGTTATTGGTTTGCCTGGAATGTTCCACAATAGGAAATTTACTTCTCTATCTATTTATTGCTCTAAAATACCTTGAAAAACCTGCATTTCTTACCTTGAGCATGGTTTCCTCTACACAGATATGATCAGTAAAATGACCTGATTGCACTAAGTGCTTGGAGGGGGATCCACCATATGCTTGTCTCCATATAGAAGTTATTACTTTGTCTACTTTAACACTGGCATATTATGATATTTACTGTGACTTTTATTGTCAAACGTATTATGCACCACAGTTATGTTAGCTAGATTTGATTCTGTTTCAGCCAGTGTCTGTAAATGAGATAACTACAAATGTATTTATTCAAGACAATTATACTTCACTGAGAAACTGTGTCAAAATACGAAATCACACTCAAAGATGAGAAACAGGATTGGCTTAGTTAAATGACTGTTTTAAGTCATATACATTAAGGGTGCATTCACACATGCACAATTAGCACTTCAAAATTGGGACTATTAATATTGGGAACTAAAAAACTACACTAAAGCCAGACAGAAACCAGGTCTAGACCTGGACAAAATCAGGACTGAAACAGGATCAAATAAAATCTACATCAAGACTTAAACTGGTCCTAAACCAGGACACAAAAAACTCTTGGTCTTTTACTTGTAATACAAAAGCTGTACAGCAAATCAGATGACATCATGCTGTAACTGCAAAAGTAATCTCTAATCTTTAATTAGTGAAAACAGACGGGTCAGGTAAAGGTCATCTGATGTACGCCTGAGGTGAACAGGTGAAATTAAAACTTTTTATATCAAAATCAGGCATGTGAAAACGCCAGAGCAACATGGAGTCCAAATGAGGTCAAGGAAGAGGGCTTAGGGAAAAAAGCAGAGACTGATAAAAAGGGAAATTGGTATGAAAGAAGGAGAGGGAGGGGTGGGTGAGGAAGAGGAGGAAGAGCAAGCGCTATCGTTAGAGCCATTGAGGAAGAGCGAGCGCTATCGTTAGAGCCACTGAGGAAGGGTGAGCAAAAGCGTGGGAACGAGGACAGGTGAGGGAGAGATGGAGAGATGAAAAAAGAGGGTGACGTAATGCTGAGAGAGGAGGAGAGGAGAGACAGAATAGAAAAGCTGGTTTGACTCTGTGAACTCAATATCAGCACATGACAGTCAGCTGCTGTGACAAAGGACCATAGAAAATGATGGAGGGAACGGAGAAGAGGAGGGCTGTGTGATTTGGGAAAAATATGTTTTATTTTTATGTTTTAAAAAGAAATTTCAAACATTTATGTTTTAATAATAGGATTCTGTTCACCTTTTAAAAAACTGAAATATCAATTGATACGCTAATACAAGAATCACATTTCAGAACATGTTTGTACAAGGGGTGTGCAAAAATATAAAAAAAACGATATATTGTGATACTAAACTTGGTGATACAGTATCATTATTGTGGGCTACTGTACTGATATATCGCCAAGAGTGTTTTTTTTCCTTTTAGCATTTTTTTTGTGACCACATGAAAATTTTGTTGCTAATATAAGAAAACGTGTTTCTGCAATACACTTCACATATTCACTGCTGATGATTTAAATAGATGTATTTCATATTGACTTTGCACAAATAGTGGTTTAAGAAATATTGTTACTAAAATGTATTTGGTTCTTAAAAAAAACAACAATAGATCACTGAGTATCATGCACCATCTATCGATTATCACATGTACTACCAGATCGTGATAATATGTATGTATTGTGTCTCGTATCAAATCATGAAGGACCCAGTGATTCCCAGCCCTAGTTTGTACAGATTTAAACTACAGGGTTAGCAGCTTAATAAGACAGGATATTGTGTTGTTTGCGAAGGAAACTATGGTACTTAAAAACATCCATTCAAGGAGGGAACCGGGTTAGATATAGAGGAAACAGGAGAGAAACCAGACAGGATCATTTGACTGCAGCATTGCCAACACAAGTTTGTCCTACAACTCCAAACCTAACCACCAGCACAGGCAGCTCCACCACAAAGCACCCAGAGGAGCCCCGGAGAAAGTGCCTTGGACAAGAATATCTGCCAAGAGTCTAAAAATAGCTTTGAGACAGCACTGGCTCACGACACACCGGTACCCCGCAACAAGACTTGCTTTTGGAGAACTTTCCCATTGGCTGAGTGCCGTGAGGGAGAAATGCAAGGATGACAAGCAAAACAGAAGAGGAACGGTGGGTTTAAGGATGGAAAGAATAAATCTGGAGCGATGTGTGAAGAGAATGAGAAGAGGACGAGAGGATGCTGGGAGCTCTCTGCAGCCTGGCGGAGAATCGCGCTTACAGCAGTGATGTAATCCCTACCAGTGTGCCCCCCACCCCATCCTCTCCTCCTCTCACGACTGCTGTTCCACGCACAGTCTAACACACAGCCATCGAAGAAGGCTGGAGAGCAAGGGAATGTAAAAATGTCTGTTGCCTTGACTACTGCCGTTGAACGCTGGCGATCAGTAGACAAGGGGAGTACAACCTCCCATCTATGTGTTTTCTTCCTGCTTAAAGTGTGTATGACAGGTAAGACTACACATGTCACTAAAACATTGTCAACAATAATTTACAAAAAGGGGTTCATAATTTTAATACACATTTTATTTTTGTATTGTATTTTATTTCATTTTAGATATAAGGCAAAAAGTGGCAATTCCTTAACTGTTACCTAACAATCATAAATTGCACATAAGTTATAATTAGACAATGACAAATAAATGGTAACGCCTTTGTTTTGTTAAATAAATGTGTAAAACTGCCAGAAAAATAACTACTAGTAGCATATTATGTTATTTTCTTATCTGTTATAATGTTGTTTCTTCATCACAAACACAAAACACAAGAGTTGTGTTTTGGTTCATTCACACATATTTAAAGCACAAATCCTGTATAATTAGGCTAAGTTCTTCTCTCAAACGGAAAACACCGTTCCACCTTATGATGTCATGTGGTAATACAGAAAGTTCTCCAGTGTGTTTTTAAACTCCATACACCTTCTTTAGAATAATCTGGATAATTTCAGCCCTGGAATAGCTGATTTCTACTGAACAAAAGGTAAAAGGAGCTGTTAACTTGAAAACTACCACTTCATGACATCACAAGGTGGAACAGAGCATTTGGAGCTTTGGAAATGGTGACAGAATAATGATAAAGGATTACTCAAACATGTGTTGATGAAACATACAGTATTTTTGAGGAAGTAACAGCATTCTAACGTGGCTTAAAGCTCACAAGAGTCAGTTTTGCGTAATATTGGACTTTAAAGTACACTGTACAACTGTCACTTCACTGATGTAAAACCATGATAATATTGTAATAATTTTGTAATAATTAGAAAAGCATGAAAACCTGTCAGATGTACTTTAAGGACAGAAGTGTGTGATAAAATACCCCCTGAAGTCATGCATTGAGATCAGCGAGTGTGTTGACTGAGCAGTAACAGAAAAAGATGTGCAAATTGATGCACGGCAATTTGCGTAAATGAGTCGAGGTAAATGACAATCAAAGGACGAAGGCAAACATTTGAATAATAGAAGGGAGTCCTGTGAAATTGCACAGTTTTGTTGGGATGATGTGTGGTGCAGAGGTTGAAAAGAGTTTGCCAACAGACTGGCAAAGTGTCCAAATTGGTTTCACAGTGCAGATGATGCTCTGAATGAATTTTACACCTCAAAATTATACTTGAAAATACAACACAGCAGGAAAAAGCGCTTAAGTGTGTAGAAATGCTACAATCAGAAGGTAATTATTGCACATAAACTCAATAACAATAATCTTTGTTAATTTTCTAAGTATTTTTTAAGCTTTCATGAATGTGTAGTTGTGCATTAAAGGTGCACTGTCCATTTTTTCTGGTGGAGGGTTTTCCACTATCTTGTCTCCATGGAGATGTTATTGCATTGCCTGGAATGTTACATGGAATGACATTAAACATACCCAGCTAGAATTTATTAATTATGAATGTTTCTCTTGCTCAAAAATACAATAATTCCTCGACTCTCCACAGATCTGAATTGTAATGTAGCGTACTGCTGTAACCTGCTTGTCTCCCTTGTGATAGGTTTGATTTATATTATGGAACATTCTAGACAAAGCAAAAACATTCCATAGGGACAGGCAGGTGGCGGACCCTCCAACAGAAATTATGCAGTGCACCTTTAAAGAGGGGGTGTTACGCCAAATTGACTTTTTGGATCTTTTTTCTTTTTACCATGTTATAATGTTCCCTCATCAAAACATGCCTGAAGAGGTTTTATATGTCATCCATGCATGTTTGCGTAATCTAGAGATCTCTCCGGGGTCCTATCAAAACTTTCCTTACGGTTAACTGAGTGTCAGAAACAAAACTGTAATGTATTAAACATGTTAAAACACTGTTTTTGATATTTTGACATTTTTGAGCAATAAAAACACCCATCATTGAATAAATACACCTAAGTTAAATACCATATTGTGGAACATTACAGACAAAGCACTAGCATCTCCATGGTAGAGGAGTCAACCTGAAAAGTTACACAGTGGCCCATTATCGACCTTTCCAGAAAATGGCTTCCAAATACAAATAAACCCTTTTGGCAATGCTAATAAAATGTGAATAATGTGAACAATGTGTACTCTAATGCGTACTCACATTGCACTATTAGGTAGGCAGAGGCAGTTGGTGGCCGGCCCAGGCTGTTGCTAGGTGCACAGGTGTATCTGCCAGTATCCTCCGGCTTCACTTGGGCAATGATGAGAGAGCCGTCAATAAGAATACTGACTCTGCGCTTCAGGTCACTGTGGAAATAAACAGAGCAAGTCCACATTCAGGGCTGTGATCCAGAAACACTTTATACATGACCTAAAAGAATACAAAATACACTATAACTTAAGTAATATTACCATGCAGTGAATATTCATATTTATGAACCAATGCAGATTTTGTTCCTTTGTTTAAATACAAGAAACCAAGCAGCATCTGGATGTTGGAGGGGATCCCAGAGATGTACATTTATGGTTGACTTGGCCTGAAAGCATTTCAGCATTATACTCCACACAAAACAAGTTGGATTTGGCAAGTGCCTGCTGCTCCAAATGGGCATCAAACCAGCTGTAATTATATAGAACATGTTTAATATGAGCTCCCCTGTGCCTCAGCAGTTATGGATGACAGAGTAGCCTTTTGCAGGACACAACACCATGGACTGTGGCACAGATTATGATTGACCTAAGAACGGAAAGCCCTTTGCTGTGGGTTAAGTCAGGTCAGGCCATTTGATTGACTACAATGCAAGAGAGAGCATTAGTGATTTTTGTGTCACTGCTGCAGATCTGGGGTTCTGCTGAATCACCATTACTGATAACACATTCAGAATAAATTAATCTGCTCCAACAATATGCATGTTTGGGGGCTCCATTTGACAGACAGAGGCACAGGACAGAATGAGTCTGGCTCAGACAAAAGCAGCACACAGTGAACAGACAATGAGGGTGAAATGGTGGACAATAATGAACCCGATCATAACTTTACTTCTTGAAGAAGACGTTGTCCTCTTCCCAGTACCACGTGTAGGTCAGGTTTCGGGGGTAGGCTTCCGCCTGGCAGGTGAAGAAGGCATCCTGCGAGATGTTCACGGTGATGTTCTCCGGAGGAGAGACGATGAATGGAGGACCTGGAGACAAGGACAACACACTAGGTCAATGACTAGCTTAGCATAGACACTGAAAAACCTTTACATCAAATATGAATGTGGTGAGTGTTGGTGGTGGTTGGAGGGGCCAATGGTGCAGTCTGGCTACCTTGCTCCCCCCAGTCTGCCCCAGGACAGCTTAGTCTACAATAGAAGCTTGCCATCAGTGTGAAGTGAATGAATAATGCACAAAATTGTAAGCTACTTTTTCGTTATAATGTGGTATACCTGAAGATTTTAAACCATGAGTGAAGAAAATATTTTAGTTTGAACTGTTAGTCCCGATCATTTCTTATCTCATAAATTGTAAATTGTTAGTTGAAGTAGTGGAAAAACATTGCATAAAGCTTTTGTCCATTAAGATCTGGATGTGCATAGTGTCATTAACATTATGAATGTATTGATGAATATAGAGAGGTATTAGTGACCTCTGTGTCAAAAGTCTTTTGCACTACTGTTACAGGGATTAGCACATGGCCTGTTTACTCACTCTCACTATCAGTAAGATCACAGCACTGGACCGCACTCTGGATTATCATAACGCATCATTATGCCGAGTGGATCAGATGTCTGCACAGAACGGTCTTTTATGTGGAGACTGAGAGAAAAACTTGATTTAAAACATTTTGATGAATACCAGTTTTTTTGACAATGCTGTACCTGATATTAAAAGCACGAAAAACTAGCAGCGATGAGTTTATAAGCATGTTTCACAACTTTGAGTGACCTGAACAGAGTTTTGCCACGACTGTTACAACACCTAACAACAACTAAAAACAACTAAAAACAACTAGCATGCTAACAGCTCACCAGCACTTCTTCCTGGATCACGGAGGATACCATTTTTTTTAATGATTAAATGCAGACAACAAACAGAGGTCTCATTTTGACACTAAGAGCTGCTTTTGCAATATATCTAGACTGAATTAAAAAAAACAAAAAAACAAAACAAACATTAATAGTTTTAGGAGTATACAAATAATACCCAGACTATTTAGGTTTACTGAACCCTTTGCACTGGGATTTAACAATTACCAAAATGTCTTGATTTTGGATTGTCTCACAATAATATCATGAACTGTCACCATACACTAACTAACAGGCTCGTTTTAAAATCCTTTATTTATGCAGCTAAAAAAGCAGAGGGAACTACATAGTGCTGATAACATAAAAAAATGTTTTAATCATATGCTTTAGGAATATGACCATAGTGACAGCACTAAAGGCTTATCAAGACATTTTAAAAGGAAAAAGTAGCATTTTGGTAAGCATCCCCAAAATACTGCAATAAATATTGTACTGTGACATGAATATTGTAATAATATTAAGATTCAGATTTTTCCCACGCCCTATAAACTGAACTACAACAGGGGAAGTATTTGGACGTGCCAAGCCCTTCTCAGCACCAGCATGGTGGTCCCGTGCTGAGGCTGGCTGTTGCTTTGTGAGTGGGAGAGCATGTGTGTCTGTCCCGCCCTATTTGGACCAATCTGAGAGCTGGAGATGTGTTGGCTCAGAGTCTCTTCGCTGATCTGCTGCTCAGTGGCTTTCCAGGAGGACCACTATTAATCTGCCTGTGCTGTAAATTATACAGGCCGGGTCAGACATCTCCTCTGGCGCAGCTCAAGGAATGTGTGTGAAAAGACTGTGGAAAATACACAAAACTCACAGCCAAATAATGAAGAGAGTAGTGTTGGCACAATACTAAAATTTCAAACTTGATTTCGATACTACTTTATTTAGACAATAAAATGCAATTTTCAACATTAAATCGTAGTACTTTTTCATATTACCATGTGGTCTTATATTTGTGTAAACCCTCAGTCGTCCAAGTATGTTCCATAGTGGTCCATGGGCGTATTCTAGTCTTACTTGTTCAGATACAGCTTAAGATCAGTCTAAATCTATTCAAGAAAGGTCCATTTCTGTCCAGGTGATGTGAGTTGTTTAGTATTGATAGTTTCAATCCTAAATTTGACACTTTTTACACAGAGTCAAGAGGATTACAAGTCTGCTCTTCACCGCCATCGTGAGGGATCAGATGGCTTTAAAATCTGCAAAGGAGAGGAACTTTCATCAAGCAATCGTGACTTTCCAAGAGTCCGTGGAGTGGAAACACGGTTGGAAGTCGGATTGTGTATTCTCGGGGTTCAGACGAGGTCACGATCATTCAGCTGTGCTCTGTAGGGACTGTGCTCTTTAAATGAGATGACCCAGAATACCATGTTTGGTGCGATTTCATTTATCCTCTTTGGTGAGGCGTGACCAACCGGAGACTGGCGAACAGACGGACATTTGAGTTTTCACTTCCCATTTTGACTACTGACTTTGAACAGTGACTATGTGTGAGTGGGCATATCGTACAAAATCGATCTTTCATTTAAAAAAGCTACGTTTAAGACAATATATCATAGTAACTAGCATTTTTAACCTGTTTTTAATCATAATCATAGGGATGTAACAATAGCCAAATCTCTGTATGATATTATCACGATATGCATCTCATGATACAATGCAATATTTTGTGGAGGCAAACAAAATTGTGAATATGCTACTTTTTCATTTTAAAATGCCTTGACAAGCCTTTAGTTCTGTCATAATCATAGACTGTATATATACTAGTAAATGAACATAGCTAACTGCTTTTCAAATAGGATGTGAGCATGGGGGCACTTCCGGCTCCATCGACTTGGACTCTGATTGACTAGACATTAAAAAACTGTCACCCCTCTCTCTGTAACTGCTGCAGCGAGCCTCGTCATTTTGGTCTTAAAATGTTTGTATGAGGCAAACGATCATGGTCTATGTAGTTCTTTCTGTTTAGCTATTGCTGCACCATAACAATGAATTTAAGCAAAGGAGCTTACGATATTATTGTGAGATTTTTGACTGGAATATTCCACAGTACGGCATTAAACTTGTTCATCTAGCAGTTATTCAGTTACAGGTGTTTTTATTGCTCAGAAATACCTTGAAAACTATGTATTCGGACTGTGAGTGGGGTTGCCTCTTTACAGATCTGACCTGTAACTTGGCCTGGTATTGCCATCTGCTTGTTTCCACGGAGACAGAGAAGTTTAATGTCGTACTGTGGAACTAATTTAACGCATCGCACACAACCATTCATTCATTTGTTAAATATGTCTTGCTTTGTGGCATGAGCAAAGCACAGCCCGTATTTGGATGGATTGCCATGGTTACAGATGTTGACATTTTATTTATAGCTAGAAGTGAAGGTTGCATATCTCTGGACACTTGCTGCTCAGTGAGTTTGGATTAAAATGTAACAGCTCAAATGCTCAAACAAAATTGCTCTGCTCCATCAAGCTTTGGATGTTAAACACAGTAGTTAGTCGCCCCAGTCTAATTTCAGCCCAGTCTAGCCAAGCAGCTAAACATAATGCTGAATCATACATTATTAGGGTTGTGCTTAGTCATGTTTATAGGACACCAGTGCTCTAGGCTGGTTTCACACAAGCAGAAACAATTTCACACTGCAATAAAGGTATATACTACAGTGACATTATATACATTTAAAGTTCCTATATTGAACAAAACTGACTTTTGTGAGCTTTTAGTTATGTTATAAAGTTGTTACCTCATCAAGAACATACCTGGAGTTGTGTTTTGTTTCATTCACATATGTTTAAGTAACCCTTTATTATTAACCTGTCTACATCTCCAAAGCTTAAAATGCTCACACCTTGTGATGTCATGAAGCAGTGGAGTTTAAAACCACAGTAGAGCACTTCCTGTATTAACACATAACATCACAAGGTGGAGTGTTTTCTGTTTGAGTGAAAAAGTCAGACTAAATATGCAGGTTTGTGTGTTAAACATGTGTGAATGAAACAAAACACAACTCCAGGTATGTTGGTCTGGCTGTGTCACCTGCTTGTCTCCATGGAGATAGACAAGTTTAATGTTTTATACACTGAAACATTCAAGGCAAAACAATAAGAACTACATGTAGACAAAAAGTTCTCTTTACTAATTTGACCTCTAACTTGTGCTGGTTGCATCGCTTGGTTGTCACCATAGAGATAGATAGATATAGATAGTTTAATGACTTACTGTGGAACATTCTAGGCAAAACAACCTCGTCATGGAGACAAGCACACACTGGACCCTCTAGCAGAAAGGTTACATAGTCCACCTTTAAATATCAGCATCATCAATAAGAGCAGATTGTTTCAAAAGGCTCCATAGTTCCTGCAGGTCTGGATTTTGCCTCGTGTCCTTGGTTTGGTAAAGGGCTTCGTGCTATTCTAAAAAAAAGTCATCCATCTTCATTATGAAAACAATGCATCTCCATCTCCTTGGCGATAGCATCTCCACTCACATCGAAGCAGTGATTTACAACTACGAAACTCAACGTTCTCTTACAGTACCAGGAGGCCTTTTGGTTATTTGGAAAATCATGTCTGACCCCAACAAAACAGGAGAAAAAAAAACTGCTCTTATGTATGATGCGGGGATGGTCCGATCTGAATATTTTGAGCTGTTACCAATATCAGACATATGTCTTGCTGCAGTGGCAAAATACAACAAAAGAAAACTAGAACAAACATCTATGTAGCATAACTCATAATGATATTTGAATTAAATTAAAATCCTTTTGTGCTTGTGTCTGTTATATAGCTATAATCTATGACTTCCGTGGATAGCTGCAGATCACACTAGTGAAGAGCACTTTTTTCTTTCATTTGTACCAAAATGACTATGCGACGCTGCCGTATCCTATGCACATCACTGATTAAGATCACTGATTAAGACATACATCTGGAGAATGATGTTAGTACAGAGAAGTCAGCGTATTGATTGGCAATATGGCGTCTTGAGCGATTAAAGATTGCTCAAACATGCACAAATCACTCCAAATACAACTTCAGCTGAGTAACTGGTAAACAAAACACGTTTAAAAGCTCTAAAAAGTTGATTTTACATAATAGGTCAGCTTTGACAATGATGATAATATGCTAAACCATAAACGAAGAGACTCCCTTGTCTGTGTAGGTGTATGGGTGTGGGTGTGGTAGTTGGGGTCACCTTGTACTAGCAGCCGTGTGGTGTGGATGACCTCTCCCTGTGGGCTGAAGGCTCGGCACGTGTAGGCCCCGCGATCGTCCCGTGTGATGGATAGCACCGTCAAACTCCCATCAGACACCTGGGCACAACATGTACAATAGCTTTCAATTAAGACTGGAAATAATTTGTTGTACTGGCTCTTTTTTGCTTGTAAAACAATTTAAAGAGTCTTTGAGTTTCTTATCATTATTATGTATTTTTATTGTGCCTTGGAGATTGACTGATTAAATGGATGAAAACAATCAACCTTTTCCTATATTACGCAAAACTAATTGTGAGCTTTGAGCCACGTTAGAATGTTGTTACCTCATCAAAAAGACTGTATATCTGCAGTTTTGTTTTGTTTCCATCTCCAAAGCTCAAAAGGCTCTATTCCACCTTCTGATGTCATGAAGTGGTAATTTTTAAGTTAACAGCTAAATTTGATCTTTTGTTCAGTAGAGATTGGCAATTCCAGGGATGACATTATCCAAATGATTCTAGTGAACATGACATCACAAAGTGGAACAGACTGTTTTCTGTTTGAGAAGAACTCTACATATGCAGAGTATGTGTGTTAAAAAGTTTTTTTTAAAGAGTGAGTCATAAAAGTATTGGTGATAGATATCTACAGTCCAGCAAACAGAAGCTTTCTGTAATTTGTTGTTGGTGATACAAATAAAATTTAGCATTTATTGTCTTGAAAACAGGCTTTTAGTGGACCATTATATTTTGATTATGACATTTCAAATACTGCAAAGCTTTCAGACCTCACAATCGAAAGAACTGACTCCATAAATGTCAAATAAACCAAAAGCAGGTTGAGAGAAGACTTTTTATCTTCATCATTCCCCATGTAAAACTAATTGTATTTTAATCCCACACGCTGTACAGTTGCTAATTTAACCTTTGGGAAAATCTGGCTTCTGAAATGACAGCAATTTCTGATGAGTAACTTTTTTATGAACAAAGCTCGGTTCATTTGAATAACTGATTGAATGTGAGTCAGTTTTGCCATCAGCACTGCCACTACTGCACAGAGGGTCCCAGGCAATTCAGAACTACTATTTAAAGGGCCCATATTGTGCTATTTTCTGATCTACATTATAATGTTGTTTCCTCATCACAAACATTCCTGGAGTTGTGTTTTGCTTCATTCACACATGTTTAACACACAAGTCCTGTATATTTAGAGTCCATCTTGTGATGTCACGTGGTAATACAGGAAGTTTTAAACTCCATACACCTTTAAAGAATCATTTGGATGATTTCAGCTCTAGAATTGCCAATCTCTACTGAACAAAAGGTAAAAGATAGCTGTTAACATGAAAACTACCACTTCATGACACACAAGCCATGAGGTAGAACAGAGCATTTTGAGCTTTGGGGATGTAGACAGGCTAATAATGCAAGATTACTTAAAAAAGCATGAATGAAACAAAACAAAGCACAAAATACTTATAACTCTTAACCCTAGTTTGAAAAAAAAGTCTTAATAATCATGTTTGCTGTTTAGGTTCATTTGCACTATATTTTCCAATTAAAGGTTGTATAGAGGATTTTTCAAGGAACTAGAAATCCAGCGACTGTTTGTTGTTTCAAATGTTGCACATGCGTAAAACCACCCACCCTCCCCCACAGCTCCCTAAGTAGAAACGCCTCCTCCTTACGCTTACGCTGCTTGTTTATAGCCGGTGCGCATTCAGAATTGTTGTAACTAAACTGTACATTTTCAAATGATAAGCAGGAGTTTCCTGTCCAGAAGTAATTTAGCGACCAACGCGTCAGTCTTTAGACCCTCTGTTCAGTGCACGCCATCGCTGGAAGGAATTGCAGAGAGCCTTAGTTTAGCCTGGGCCGGGTTGTGTAGTTTTAGTTTTTTCCTCGAGTGTTGTAGAAAAGAGGGAGCCTCTGAGTTTGTTAGCTTGGTCTAATTTTACTTTTGAATAAACATAGCTGGATGAATTTTGTCATTCATATCTTTCAGCTGCTTTTTGTGAACATTACCTTGTACTTGGCACTGGTGACCATGAGTGCGCCCTCACGCAGCCAGCTCACAGAGGGTTTGGGGTTCCCGAAGGCCGTGCAGGTCAGTGTGATGCTGCCCGCTTCCTTGGCTTCGACGTATTGAGGAGGGGTCTCAGTGAACGTGGGGGGAGCTGCAGAGGGACAAAAATGACAATGAACATTATATATATATAATGTGTATATATATATAATATATATATAGGAAATAAGTATTTGATCCCTTGCTGATTTTGTAGGTTTGCCCACTGACAATTTTAATGGTAGATTTATTTTAACATTGAGAGATACACTAGCAAAAAGAAAATCTAGAAAATAACTTTAAAGAAAATATATAAACTCATTTGCATTTCATTGAGTGAAATAAGTATTAGAACTTGCCAAAAAAGACGTAGTACTTGGTGGCAAAACCCTTACTTGCAAGCTCAGAGGTCAGACATTTCTTGTAGTTGATAACCAGGTTTGCGCACATATCAGAAGGAATTTTGGTCCACTCTTAATCATTACCTCTAAATCATTAAGGTTTTGTGGCTGTCGCTTGGCAACTTTGAGCTTCAGGTCCGGAGACTGGGCCACTCCATGACCTTAATGTGCTTCTTCTTGGGCCACTCCTTTGTTGCCTTGGCTGTATGTTCTGGATCATTGTCATGTTGGAAGACCCATCCAAGACCCATTTTCAGTTTTCTGGTGGAGGGAAGGAGGTTGTCACTCAGGATTTTAATGGTACATGGCTCCGTCCATCCTCCCATTGACACGATGAAGTTGTCCTGTGCTCACCCCCAAAGCAAAATGTTTCCACCTCTATGCTTGACGTGGGGATGGTGTTGTTGGGGTCATAGGCAGCATTTCTCTTCCTCCAAACATGACGAGTTGAGTTAATGCCAAACAGCTCAATTTTGGTCTCATCTGACCACAGCACCTTCTCACCCTCTAAATCATTCAGGTGTTCATTGGCAAACTTCAGGCGGGCCTGCACATGGGCCTTCTTAAGCAGGGGGACCTTGCGAGCACTGCAGGATTTTAATCCATTGCAGCGTGAAGTGTTACCAATGGTTTTCTTAGTGACTGTGGTCCCAGCTGGCATGAGATCATTGACTAGCTCCTCCCGTGTAGTTCTGATTTCTCACTGTTCTCATGATCATTGAAACCCCACAAAGTGGAGCCCAAGACCAACGTCGACTGATGGTCATTTTGTATTTCTAAAACTTTCGAATAATTGCACCAACAGTTGTCTCCTTAACAGCCAGCTTCTTGCTTATGGTTTTGTAGCCCATTCCAGCCTTGTTCAGGTCGACAATCTTGCCCCTGATATTCTTTGACAGCTCTTTGGTCTTTCCCATGTTGGAGAGTTTGGAGTCTGATTGATTCTGTGGACAGGGGTCTTTTATGCAGGTGACTAGTTAAAACAGGAGTCTAATTCAGGTGACGAATTCATCAGGAGTGTCTAACCAGTCTGTGGGAGCCAGAACTCTTAATGGTTGGTAGGGGATCAAATACTTATTTCACACAATTAAATGCAAATTAATTAATATATTTTCTATAATGTGATTTTCCTGATTTTCTTTTTGATATTCTATCTCTCAATGTTAAAATAAACCTACCATTATATATATATATATATATATATATATATATATATATATATATATATATATATATATATATATATATATATATATATATATATATATATATATATATATATATATATATATATATATATATGTATATATGTATAAATTCAATTTAATATTCCTTTACATACTGTATCTAGGGTTAACTTTTGCATTTCTTTTATGTTTGACACCTATGCCGTGTTAACCACAATTTAGATAGAATAAAACACAATGATAATGTGCATTAAGCAAAACCAGTACTGTATTTGTATATTGACTGCTTGGTCAGGGCTACCTTAACTGGAAGAGTTTACCTAACTTTTTTAAGGTACCTTTTGACAGTGCCCTGTCCTACACGTGTCTCATTATGTATCATGAAATATAAGAAGGAACAAGTATTTAAAGAAGAAAAGCTGCAAAGGAGCAAACAGAGAATCTCTAACCTTAATATTTATAAGATTGGTGCCGACACAGCACATCTGTCAAAGGACAAAAGAGTAATAGAGGTGACATTTTATAAAAGTAACTCAGTCTTTCATAAATTGGACTTTTATTTTGTTTTATTTTCAAGGACAAAGAGATTGCCTTGTACTTTCCTTTATCTAAAACAGTGGCTCCCATTTTTGTCTTTGAGTACAACTTCTCACCCTCTGAGTACATCCTATTTTGTGTATATTTAGTAAGACACGCCAAAATGATCTTACAGAAATATTAAGTATGTAACATGTACTCCAAAGAACATTTTATATTCATGAGTACCCCCCCTTTGCTGCAAATTTCACATTTAAAGCAAGCCAAATTGCCAATCCCGTTTAACTAATAAAAAATTATAAGGATGTATAAAGTAGGGCTTGGAATCACAGGGTCTCTAACGATTCGATACAATACATGATACATGGCTCAAGATACAATATTATAACAAAACTAACTGATGTTTTCAAGAACCAAATACATTTAGAAACAATATTTCTTTGTTAAACCGAAATACATCTATTTTAATCATCAAAACAGTGAATATGTCAAGTATATCACATAAACAAGTTTCCTTCCACTATAGAATAAATTACCAAATGGGATCATCTTTTCCAAAAGCAATACTCACTACAGACTGCACATCTCATAGTATCAGTGATCCAACTGGCACAGATTGACTTGATAAAGCCTGTATTGATACTCTCCATCTAATCACCTTAGAACAGAGCTGATCTCCTTACATGTGTAATCCTACAGTATACAGCCTACAGCAGCCTCTCCAAACATGGCTGTGCATGTGCAGCTCAAACTGGGACAGAGTCATCGTTTTGTCAGCTGGGCAACAATAAAAGTGTATTTCCCCAGAGGATTCAAAATAATCGAGGCAGGCCTGTAACTCAGAGACAAACTTGGAAAAATTGCCTTTGCTGCAAAACCTGTGAGAAACTGGCAACCTTTTCGGGACTCTGAAAAGAAATGATTGTTTCCTTCATGGCTGAAGAGAATAAAATGAGTCGGACAAAATGTGTATTAGTCGACTAATTATTTCATTTAGATTATAAGGATTTCTATTGGACAACAGCGGAAAGGAGAAGTTAGTGAGTGAACTTGTTGAAGATTTGGTATGTCTTTGGTATTAAAATGTAAAAAGGCAGATTACTCTTGATTCACAAGTTTAATCTGTTTTTTATATAAATACATTGTTTCCTAGTACTTATTTTATGCATAAATAGTGAGAGCTGTTTGGGTCAGATACATAAAGATTCATAATACTTTTGAGAGCTTTTACCACACTCAATTACTACATCATTATTTTACATTTTATATAAACCATATATTGATCTAAAACAGCTTAACAACAGAAACACTGACTTCCTGTTCAAAACTGCAGAACTGAGAATCCCCACCTCTTCATTGTGGTATTTCACTGTATCAAGTACCAGATTACTCAAACATGCATGAATCAATCAAAATAAAACACTAAACACTGTTAGTTAATTATGGTTAGATGTCATTGTTTAACAGCAATCAGTGTATAGTGCATTTCAAATTCAGATTTATTCATATGTAAAAGTAATTCAAATATGCTGGTTAGGGTTACAGCGAGAGGGAAGATGGTGGCTTCTCATGAGTCATCCCTAACTGTATCCTGTCTTCCACAAACAGCAGGTGATAAGAACGATTCATGAATCTTCTACGGCAGTGATTTCCATAGTGAGGTCAGAAAAGCACTGACCTATATTCTGAGAAGTGGTGTATAATATGAGACAGGCAATACAATTTTACTGCAAAATGTGCCCCACAGCAAACAGTGGCAATTAGAGAATACAGCGAGACAGTACTCAATTTTGTTACACAAGTAAAAGTACAGATACCATTTTTTTTACTTGAGTACTGTACTTTACTTCTTTATTACCTCACCGTTATCTTTTTTTGTTACCTTCCACCACTGCACACAGCAAATACCAAAGCAGTATGTATTGCAGTCACTGGAAAAAAATTGACCTTATTCTGAAAATACCATTATAATGCAGCTTTTTTCCCCAACACAGGCATTTTTCCCCACCCATTCCTCCAGCAGTCATCATATTTTTTGGTTTTCACCTACACCCTAGCCCCGCCCACATAGTTGCGATTGTTTGAAATAATTGTTTAAATTCAGACGAACAAAAAATAAATTAAAATACACCAATGTCGGTTTCACCTTAAGATGTCATGTGATAATACAGGACATGCTCTACTATGTTTTTAAACTCCAGACACCTTCATTAGAATCATATGGATAATTTCAGCCCTGGAATAGTAAATCTGTACTGACCTAAATGTAAAAGGCTGTCTGTTCTGCGTAATATAGGACCCTTTAAAGTCAGTACAGTAAAGATGAGCAGAGAGAAAGAGGCCGATGTGGAGACACTGCAGAGTTGTGCTGCAGTAAAAAGTCATGGCTATTTTAAGAGGGGGCGATGCAAGTGTAACCCTTAGAGACATAAACCCGCAACTTTGTCTTCACCTCACAGCACTCGTGTGAGAAAGAGAGCGAGGATTCAGTGTAACCCATAGCGATGACAAACAACCCCTTCGATCAATATGTGAGGATGACATAATTTCGCTGATAATACTGCACTAACCTATTCCGCACGCTGTTCAAAAGTCATCTCAGGGCAAGGCGAGTTCACAGGGAGGTATCAGAGATGAAAATTGGCGAAGGTAGGGCCTGAATTTGATAAAGAGTTCTCTCAATATAATCTATATGCATCTCAGCTGGGATCTGTATGCATGGCTTCCTACTTGAACGCCAATGGGCTGACAGCTAAAGTGCTCAGCGTAATCACAGACGAGAGCTGATGTTTGACAACGATAGGGAGAGGTGGATTGCAAATGGGGGGCTAAAAATAGACACACTTCTTATTATCAGGCTCCTGTGTTGTCTTTAAGTGTTCTTTTAAATATACAGGCCATATTGATACAGCGACATCACACTGGAGGTGTTCTGCGTGTATGTGTATGGTGGGATGTTCACGAGTTACCATGGTGACACAATGCACACATTAGCAAATACAGCAAAATAAGTTTTAAAGGTGCATTGTATAACTTTTCAGGTGGATGGATCGCCAGCTGCTTGTTTCCATGGAGATGTCTTTGCGTTGCCTGGAATTTTCTACAGCACGGCATTAAGCGTATCCATTTCCAAAGAAACAAGCAAGTTACACTACAAGGCCAAGTTACAGGTCAGATCTGTGGAGAGATGACTACGCTGACAATGAGAATGCATGTTTTTAAGGTGTTTTGAGCAATAAAAATACCTGTAATTTACTTAACATAAGATAGATATGTTTTATGGCATACTGTGGAACATTACAGGCAAAGCGGTAATCTCTATGGAGACAATTAGGTGGCAGACCCTCTACCTGAAAAGTTGCATAGTGCACCTTTAAGAAGCCAAGAAAAAATACAAAATGGATTTAAACAGCACATTTTCAGGAGCCTGTGTTCAATACGAGCGTTCATGGTCCTTTTTTAAGGGTTTGATTTTCAACAAAAAAAGTGACTAACTGAAAAACTGTCGGCTTTTGAGAAATTTTTTAACAGCACAAATCATCTCACCTGTTGTAGTCCCAACTGAGTCAGTTCTTTCTGGTAAGATTGTGTTGAAATAAAGCTCAGATTAAAATCTAACTTGAGTAACAGCTTCAGATAGAGCAGTGCCTACAGGTAGCAACACAACCCCAGTGAATGTTGATGACATCGGCTGCAAAGTATCAATTAATAAAAGAGTAATGAGAACAGGTTTTGTCTAGATAATAACCGACCGTTCAGTCCAAAAGCGTCATCACAATATTGTTTTGTGTGGGGGAGTTTCAATGACATTTACAGTTTAAGAACTCACTTCATATGGTGTATTGTGCATTGTACAATATTGCAGCACCCAGACAACACTTAATAATAATGATTTATGTTCCTAATTTTCCTATACTAAACGGTTACTAGGCCTGTCACTATAACAAATTTTTAAGTGTGTTATATTGCTGAAGTTAATACAGATGATAAACAATAATACTGAAGTTAATTTATGCCACTGGCAAAATAACACCGGAGCAGATTAAAACCAAAAAATATATTCTAAATCTACAATACTGTTAAAAAACCATGAGCTGTCATAAATAGATAACAGAATGGAACACGCAAGTTCTTAGTTTGTATCTGTAATGAGTCATAAAAGTTATTAATTGAACCTTCAAAAGCTCAAATCTTATCATATAGACAAAAAATAACCAAAACTTTCCCAGTAGTGCAAAGTACACACAATAAATATTGACCCTAAAATAATATTGTTTCAGCTTTCATATAGTGAACGATAAAGTAATTGATATAGTAATTATTGACTTGCCTAACTGGGTAAATTACTTTCATACACATAAAGTATTTCTAAAATTTGGAACACCTACATCTTTTAAAAATAGGTACACTATGTCACTTTTTTGAGGGGCTCTTGCTCGTCTCCATGGAGATGTGTTTTCTTTGATGTTCCACAGCAGGACATGAGATTTTTCTTTTTTACTATGTATTTCTTTAATAACATGTGTGAAACTTGTTCTTTTTTATGGTTTCTTTATAGTCCCACTGACTACATCTTGCAGATTTCTAACCTTGTGGAAAAAAAATGAAAGCTCAAATTTTGTTCTCTTGGAGCCGGACAAATATTTGCACTTTTTAGCATATGGGCCTTAAATCTCCAGCACAGGCCGATATTTACCTGCTGCCTGAAGAGTACACACAAAGCCTTATTTGAACACTTTATTAGTAAATGTCAGTTACATCATTTGGGGAAAATAATCAAAATTGACCCCACACATTGGCCCAAAAATATTGGCAGAGCTTATTGGCCATGGGTTGCGCTGGACTCTAAACAATCGGCATCTGTCATAAAAAAAAAGAAAAAGAAAAACATATAGGCTGGTCTCTACACAATACTGTATTTGACAAGCAACACATTGTACAAGTATGATATAGAAATCTTCCATAGCCCTAGAGGCCCAGCAGACACACTACAGCTCCTATTGGAATCACACATGGTCCTGGTAATGCGTGAACAGCCTATTGACAGTATTCCTGGATGTGGTCTGGACTGGGTTTATTCCAGACAGGCCGAGTACATGTATGAATTGCAATTTAATGTCTATTTGCAAAGAGCAGCCACAAAGCTCAGGGGTCTCTGCAACCAATATATCAACAGCTTGTATTATTCATGTACATAACTCTATAGCTGACTTCGGCAGCATGCATATTACATGTACAGCCCTGGTCCATGAGCCAGACCTCAGACCACACAGCTGTCTCGGTCTCTGTCTCTGTGTGAGCTCTGCTGGTGTTTCTCCATATGCACCTCTTAGCAAGCTTTGGTCCCCTGATCCACACAGTTTCACTCAGAGGAATAACTCAAGTCCAAAATGAATAAAATGATTTCTCTGCAGCCGTCCTTCCCTGTCTATAGGCTGTCGGTTATCACAATATCCACATGGCAAGAAATACATGTCACAGGTAATGCTAAGTTGCCAAAATTGAAAAGGTTTATATTTTTTAGATATGTTAGAACAGATTTTGGTCAAGTACTAAATTTGCTCTTGTTTTTCTCTTGTTTTAGTCACTGTGACTAGTACATTAAGTTATTACCATTAGTTAAAGGCCACATATTACACTTTTTTTAAAATCTAGGATATAAAGTTGTTTCCTCATCAAAAACATACCTGGAGTTGTGTTTTGTTTCATTCACACATGTTTAACACACAAATCCGGCATATTTAGGCTGAGTTCTTCTCTAAGACAGAAAACACTCTGTTCCACCTTGTGATGTCATGTGGTGATACAGGACGTGCTATACTATGTTTTTAAACTCCACCTTCACTAGCATCATTTGGATAATTTCAGCCTCAGAATTGCAAATCTCTGCTGAACTAAAGGTAAAAGGTAGCTGAAACTACCACTTCATGACATCACAAAATGGAAGAGAGCATTTTGAACTTACTCTACTTTACTGTATGCTGAAATCAAATTACAATTGTAAAGTTATTGCTACATAGTTATTGACAGCTTTTCTCAAATGGAAACTCCATCTTTACTGACCTTTAGTTCTTGATGAATCTCATGATGAAATGACTGTCTCAGATCACATCCTAATTACATTGGCAGGCCCCAGTCTGGACATTTCAATCTGCCCTGTTCTCTGAGTATTATCTGCAAACATTACTCACAATGTTGTAGTATTTCACTTGTGGCTTGTAGCTCAGTTTATCAGTTAGGTACCATAAAACACTATTTTTTTTAGGGGACATGGGAGTGGACAGTTGTCAAGTCAAAATTTTATATGAGGCAAGTCCAAACTGTGCAGAGGCAGAGGTTTTGGTTAATTAAAAATGGTATTTTGGGGAAAACAGGTGGGAGGTGTGGGGTTTAAAAGGGGGGAAATGTAATCAATCTGTAATTTGTATAACTGCAAATGATATCAATACTTGATTAAAAATTTAAAAAGGCATGCCCACTATAAAATGCAGCACTCAGACCATTTTCTCTTGACCCCATTGCTTCCAGGTGAATTGGCCTAAATTATCATGAGCAGTACTTTTTATAACAAGCTTTTGTGAATCTACCTCGATAAAGCCAGTACCATATAGTGTGTCCTTTTTAAGGATTTATCAATCCAATAATGGTATCGGCGCTGATACTGAAGAAATTGCTTCTAAATCGGCTTCTAAATATTGGTTCAGGACGGACATTGATTGACATTAAGACTATTTACTGATCCTATATGGCCCAGAAAGTCTCATAGTGATGGAATTTCTACTTATACAAAGTAACTGTCCTGTAGTTGCTTGAGCAATAAATAAACACATTTGCATCAGCTCTGTCTTATTTTATTTTTATAAAATAAATACCGTCTTCAGACTCTGCACAGGAATCAGTTAATATCGAGTATCGGCAGATTCATAAATCCAAAATATCGAAAGTCTGAATAAAGGTCTGGTGACATCTCAGTCTAAACTGTCCTAAATGCACCAATATGAATTTTTCACTGTGACGTCCATTAGTCTATGACATTTAATTGTCCCTTTGCTTTGTCTGCGTCTTCATATGTGGGACTTGATAAAAAACGTTTGGACACCAAGTAGTAACATGACAGAGGTTTGCAGGAGCAGCAGAGCGGTTAGCTGTGTCCTGTACTACACTGTTTCCTGTCCAGAGGCTTCAGTCTAAACCAGGCCTAAAGCAGAGAAACTAGAGGCAGCTGCTGTGGTCTGAGTCTGGAACACTTCAGGGTAGGGATGTTAAACATAACACACTAATATCAAAACTAGTATCAATACTAAAAAGTCACATCTATTGTCCAAATAAAGAGTGTTTTTAATTATCATTGTGGTATTGAAATCTGTATCTGAATTTTAGCATCATGACACCACTATTTCAGGAGGAGAAGTCACAGAGGAGAGCGGCTCTGAAGAAACACAACTAACGTGCTGTGACCATAAGGAGGGTGGAATGGAATATTGATGTACAAATGATTGACAAATGGAGTAACCAATCAGAGAAACCCGCATGACAGTTGTAAGAGTTCAGAATGTTATAATCAAACCACTCAAACAAAACGGTAATGCACACCACTACTGTATATTTGTAGAGGTGCAAATGCAAAAAGAAAATACGGCTTGAAAAAGGAAAAAAAATTACACAACTATATACTTTTCATTTTTGATAATAACCATAACATAGCTGATGTAAACTACTACATAACAAACGTGTTTCCACATGATTCTCATACAACATGCCTGACTGGATCACGTCTGGTTGTTACTATAGAGTTCTTGTCCATAAAAATGCCCATTAAATTGCATAAGGCAGGTGATGTACTGTGTCTATACTTTTACTTTTAATATACGTTTCCAAACTGCTGATTTTACAACACACTTTATTGCTGAAAAGGTCATTTTCCTGAACAAAGAGGCACGGGTACTTGAAATAGAGACAGACCGATATATCAGATGGCCAGTATTTGCAGTTTTTTAAAGCATATCGGCCTTACATTTCCAGAAGAGGGCCAACCAGATGTCTAAAATTATGAATCATTTATTTGAGCACTTGTGTAAACTGCAGAAAATGTGACTTCGCTGCTCTCATATCAAGTTTATTGTAAATAGAGCTGTGGATGAGTTTGTACTAAATTCAAATTATATCATTTTGGGAAAATAATCAAAATCAGCCCTAAATATTGGCCCAAAAACATCGGCAGATCGGCCATTGGTTTCTCTGGATTCTAAACAATCAGTATTGGCACTGGACATGAAAAAAAAGCATCTTGGTCAATCTTTTCCGTTGGGGATCCGTCACCTGCTTCTTTCTATGGATATGTCATTGCTCTGCCTGAAAAAGCTCTACCTTACATTTATTCAGTTGCAGGCATTCTGACTATGAGCGGGGTCGCCTCTCCACAGATCTGACCTGTAACTTGGTCTGGTTTGGGCTCCATGAAGATAGAAAAGTTAAATATCATACTGTGAAACGTTCCAGACAAAGCCATTATGTCTCCATGGAGAAAAACATGTGATGGACCCTCCACCAGAAAAGTTGCTCAATGCACCTTTAACTGTGTAATCTTATTATTACTATTGATATTTTTGCTCACTGCTATTATATTTATTGTGATGTGTGAGCTACTGTGTCCAAATAATTTCTCTTGTGGAGCAGTAAAGTTTGTCTCTTACCGTTGACAGTGAGATGCACCCAGCTGCCGTTGTGGAAGGTGTCGTACTGCTGTTCCAACATGAGCACCTTACACTCGTACCAGCCCTGGTCGTCTGAGCGCACACTCTCTATCCGCAGGGAGGACTTTCCGTGCAGACTGGCCCTTCCTGGAGAGAAAGACAAAGACATGGAGTCAGAGAGAGGGACACGCTGAGGTGAGGGAAAGGAATATAATAAGGCACATGGAGGAAAAGCACTAAGAGACATAGTAGGGCGATAATTACCATACTGACTTATTGTTCAGTATATAAATGCTGTAAGAATATATTTTAGGGCTGAATATTTATCGTGTATGCAATTTCTTTTCAACAGTGGAGAGATTTTTGCGATTTCTTATGGAGTGAGGGAGTATTTGAGCTCGAGAGGGTAGAATAAATAACTTCTGTGGCTAATTATTGGTGATTCTGCAATTTTTTTGGCTTTGTCTATTTAAAAATAAGTTTACTGGGATTATCTTGCATTATAGTTATTGTGTCAGTGGCTTATCGATCCAGTTTTTTCAGTTCCGATACCGATACCTTGACTTTAAATACCTGATATTAACTAATACCAATGTGGGGACGGAAAATGACACTTATTTCCTTAAAACACAGTGAACTTATTACACATGAAATCCAATAGTGTTATGTAGCTAATTTATCCATACTATTAGTGAACAGTTTTGTATGAATAAAAGTTAAAACAATATGAGACATTCCAGGCCAAAATTAGCCTGTGAATAGTCTTATTACATCCAAATAAAGGCCCAACCACAATATCGACTGAACCAATATCATGGAACTGATACCTGATCCAGCAAATTTTTCAGTATCGGCGCAGAAATCCAGTACTGGTATCGGTGCATCCCTATTAAAGTAGTTTCAATATTATCATGGTTCAAAATGTGACCTGACAGTTCTAGTAGGGCTGCACAATTAATTACTACTGAATTGAAATTGCAATATGAGTTGGCAAAATTAACAAATCCCAAAAGCTGAAATTATTTAGGTAATAGAATGTCTCCAATAAAAAAAATCTTGTTTTGAACTGAACCAAAATTTGACAGTTTCCAAAGTACTGCACGATTCAAAAATACAATACAAATATAAAATAAAGCTCTGTTTAACTCCAGTAGTCCTCATTTAAGCAATACAAATTGTAAAATAAATATATAATACAATAACCAAACAACTCATGCAACTGTTAAAACTCAGACACACAGTAGTTCAGGTACAGAGTTCATAGAGTGCTCTGGGATGTGCTTCTGTGGGAGTCCAATCATATTCACAAAGGACACCAGAGCTACATCAAAGTACTGTGCACATTTGAGTGTCAGGGCTGGCCGCTTCTGGGACCTCTCCTCTCCATGTGTGACGTCTGTCTGGGACAAGCACCGAGGCAAGGACAGGACGCTTCCTTCAATGATGAATGAAGAGGGTCCAACATGTCAAAGAGGGCCCCTCTGGGTAACACAGCAATCACTACCAATCATCAGGCACTACGTTTACATGCTCAGAACTCAAGAGTGAGCTAAAGAAACAAATTCAAATAGTTTTTACCACAAAACCTGTTAGATCACTCTTCTTCTGATCCCAGTCTACAGCAGGTCAAAGAACTGAATAGGTATGACAAGGGGGCCATGAGAGGTTCAGGTGCGTCTATGATTTAGCTTGGGGTCGCCTTGGCATGGGCCAGTTGGCACCCCCACGCTTGAAGTGTTTCTATTACAGGGGGACCAGGCCATTTTAGGCATGACACAGGTCTAACAAGACACACCCAATGGCGTAGCATAAACCTGCGCTGCCATGAGGCACTGGACAAAAGAACACACTGGTCAAAAGAGCACTTGACAGCACCACAAAAACACAATGAGCAGCAACGAAGTGTTTATGCACATCATGCTTATGTTCATGAACATGTGTCAACAGCAACAGAAGACACTGCTTTCTGAAACAAAGGCAACTACAAAAACATTCCTGCAAAGCAGCAGTACACAGGCAGATTTTATTTACTAAGAAAACATTAGTAATCTTTTGTTGACGCCAGTTGCTCACGTAGCAGAGCCCTGCTCCAGGACCTGGAGCCGTGCGCAGAGCATGAAAACACAACTCGACAGGAGAGAGCTGCACCAAACTGACCCACTCCAAGGCAGCCCCCAGTGAACAGTGCCAATGGAAAAGAGGCATAAGTGAGTAAATGTCCAAACACATGCCTAATGATTGCCGGCCTGTTTCTTACCAAGTGCAGTTGAATGCCTCTCCTAGCCTGCTCCGAGCTAATCCAAATACATGCGCACTTCTCCAGATATATCTGAGATCTGGGAGATTCTAACTACGAAACCTCAACTGTCGTCCCTGAGTTGAAAATTCTGTTTAAATGGGACTAGCCCAGTTATCAGCTTTTTCTGACATGCATATAAACGTAGTTAGTGACATTGGGTGTGGACTCGGCGAGCAGTGGAGTCAGGAAGAGCTGCATTTGACTTCTGCAGATGCAAAGCCCAAAGGGGGGATTGATGTGGTGCTCAGGGCAATCTGGCAACCGAATCATAACAGATGGTGACGTGCAATAAGGTCTAAACAAAGGCTTTAAGGGAGCACACGCCGGCTCAATACATCAGCATTATCAAAGCCTGACTATCCCTCATTAATCCTCTCTCAGCTATCCCACTCACTTTGGGACATTCCTAAGTATTGTGTGGTTGGCTACACAATTCTCACTGGCTTAGGAGGAAAGTGACTACAGCATCAAGCTAGTATTCTACAATCTCTATGGGTGTCAGAATGATGAAAAATTAGGACTGTTGCTGTAGAGATGCACAGTTAAAACTAAATATTATATCTTTTAAAAGTGGAAAAAATCCTCAAAATGTTGCATATATCAAGAAGCTGAAACTCATGGATAGTTTAAAACTGAGCTGGAGGACAAATCAGGATTCAACAGTAGAATTTACAGTTTTTATCAGACTGCAAATTTCTTGACCTGTCTTATGGTTAGTATCTTTATAATTACTGGGCCTATCCACATGAAACAAAAACTGGCACAAAGTTTAGCGTCTTTTCTGTCAGTATATATAAACAAAAGGGAAAGATTTTTTTACAGTAACTTAAAAAAATTGTGTCTTTATTCAACTCCATATGATTTGACAAGTTTGTGGAGCCAATCTCTAACAAATAATAGTAAGGTTTAATATTTGTGGATAATAAGTTTATATATTTCTTCCCATAGAGCTAAATAGGCCCCATCCATCCCTCCTTGCCATACTTGCCTTGGTATTGAGTGGAATTTAATTGAAAAAGTCAAATATAATATTGCACTTTTTAG
The DNA here is from genome assembly GCA_029959045.1 of Taenioides sp. WSHXM2023. NCBI lineage: Eukaryota > Metazoa > Chordata > Actinopteri > Gobiiformes > Gobiidae > Taenioides > Taenioides sp. WSHXM2023. The sequence goes on along the minus strand of CM057098.1, from coordinate 21,832,156 downwards.
GAAAAATCACCTGAAATGTCATATTTTAAAGAAGTGATTAAAAAATTACAAAGGTATTTAAGGCTACATAAAGAAATTAATTCATCTTGACAAATGCGATTATGTCTTTTAAGAGCAGATGAGGCCTTGAGTGAAAGAAAACATGTTGTTTTTGACCTTTAAAAATGCATTAGTCACTTGTCACGTTTGTTTTCTGTTCTGTCAGTCACCAGAATGACATAAGAGGGTTTCAGTATAAGTGACTCAGTACTAAACTTTACACCACAGAAAAAGTAAAGTAAGCTTTAAATCAAGAAAAGAACTTCTTGTAACATTTTTTGTAACATAAACCAGAGTTCAGTAATATTAGTTATTTTAGCTACGTCAGATTTATTTATATCGTATTCAGTAGTTTTTGGATCATAAAGGCTTTGGTTACGACAAGCTTTATGCTGACAATATTGAATGACTTGATGTTTCATGTTCTGCTCCTTCAGATATGTTTTTTTTTTTTTTTTATATAATACTAGATTTTGTGTATTGTTTAAAGGTGCACTGTGTAACTTTTCTGGTGTCTGCCAACCCTTGTTTCCATGAAGATGTTTTTGCTTGCCTGGGATTTTCAACAGCACGGCATGAAACATATCCATTTCCAAAGAAACAACCAAGTAATGCTACAAGGCCAAGTTACACGTCAGATCTGTGGAGAGGCAACTATGCTGACAATGAAAAATGTATGATAGATATGTTTTATGGTATACTGTGGAACATTCTAGGCAAAGCAGTAATTAGGTGGTGGACCCTCTACCTGAAAAGCTGGACAGTTCACCTTTAATTTTTTGTCCTTCAATAAAGACACAAGAGCTCAAGTCTTTCATTCAGTTATTCATAACATTAACTTCAAATTATATCTTAGACTTTATGTTCTGACAGTTATTTACTGGGTAGCAGTTTTCCCAAAATTAAATTGAAGCTAAATGCCATAAGGAAATGTGTCATCTGCATTTGACCCATCTTAAATGATTGTCCGAGGACCCATGTCCAGGTATTGGCTTTGTCTGAATTACTGGAGGTTTTAGCCTAATGTGCATGTTTTATTAGAGTTAAATAATTCACCAGTTATTCAATGCAATAATTGGCCTTTTTGGAGTTATTGCAAAACTGGCTGCTCTATCCACTTCTGCCCTACATACTGACAAAATTCAAATGTAAAGGAGTGAAAATATAGGTCAGTCGTGAACACAATTTACATGTCACTCCTTCTACTCTATACTATCAGAACCAACTGCCTATGGTCCAATTTGCTCCTTCCAATCCTCCATGGGGAAGCAGTGGTGTGATATTCTGCTGTGATTAAGGCCAACTGCAGATGAGGTTCAGGTAAGAATCCTGCACACTTAAGCAAGGTCACAAGGGTGTCGCAATGACATTTAACAGAACCATCTGCATAATCTCTCTGGCCTCATTTTCAGTATCTCCTCTCAGTAATATGTCCAACTATGGTGACACATTTGTGTTAAGAGTGTATTAAAGGTGCACTTTTCTGGTGAAGGGTCCACCACCTGCAAATACGTTATTGCTTTGCCTTGAATGTTCCTTACATAAAATGTATAAAGAAGTGGACTAAGGGAGTGTGACATCACCCATAATGTTCGACTCCAGTCAAATGAAGCTCATGAGGCTAGCAGTTACAAGGCAGAATTTGGAGCCAGTTCCATATTAGGTATAGATCAACTGGAGCCAGAGTCAATGGAGCCGGAAGTGCTCCCAAGCTCACTTCCTATTTGGAACACGGCAGTTAGCGGGTTAGCTATGTCTGTTTATACTGTATATACAGTCTATGGTTCCACAGTTCCACATGGCATTGGACATATCTATCTTGTATTCATACAAGTGTTTCTATTGCTCAAAAATACATTGACAAACATGTCTTTTTACTGTGAGCGGGCACCTCTCCCCCTCTCCACAGATCTGACCTGTAACTTGGCCTTGCAACGTCACTTGATTGTCTCATTATTGACATATATGTTTAACACCATACTGTGGAAACTTCTAGGCAAGGGACTAACATCTCCATGTCAACAAGCTGGTGGCAGACCCTCACCCAGAAAAGTTACATGGTATACATCTTTAAAAGGTGCACTGTGTAACTTTTCTGGTAAGAACCCAGCACCTGGTTGTGTCCATGGAGATATGGGAGATTGCTTTCACTGAAATGCACCACAGTATAGTATTAAATTTGCTTATTACTTAATTATAGGTGTTTTTTTTTTTTTTACAATAAAACAGTACCTTGAAAAATATGCATTCTACTGTAAGCGGGCCCACCTCTTCACAGATCGGACCTGTAAATTGGCATGGTGCTTGTCTTCCATGGAAATAAATAAGTTTAATATCACACTGTGAAAAATTCTCAACATCTCCATGGCGATGTTGAGAATTTTAAATTTTAAACTTTAAATTTACTGCAAAAACATAACAGAAGAAACTTCCATATTTAGAGGGAACAAAATGTATTAGTGGTGTATACCGTTCACAGTCAGACTATCAAGTAAAGCAGTACAGAGTAAAAAAAATGCTCTTGGTTGCTAGTCAGCTGTGTGGTGAATTACAGCTCTAAAATGAAGCTGTAGCAGACATAATTTGCTCATAACAACACAATCATTCAGTGTCCAGTGCTTTCTCCCTCATTTCAGCCACACAGATTTCAAACATGCTCAAGTAATGAACTGGAAACCTGAAATGTTGTGGACCAAAGTGGAATAATTGCCTTGAGTGTTCCACAGTATGGCCACAAACTTATGAATCCCCATGGAGACTTGCGTGCCAAATTACAGGTTAAATTTGTGGAGAGGTGACCCCACTCACAGTAACAATGGATTTTGTATATACATTTTTGAGCAATAAATAACATCTGTAGATGAATAAATGCAAGACAGATTAGTTTAATGCTATACAGTGGACAATTTCAACCAAACATTAACATCTCCATGGAGACAAACAGTGGAAAAACAGACTAGAGTCTTTTGTTATTCTGTTATTTATTTGTCATGTCTGTCTCACTATAAATTTGTGTAATTGAGGTTATGATGTTTATGATGAAACTTGCAGTAAAACTTGTAAAACTTTTTTACAACGCCCGGTTGGACATATAAATTGTCCAGTCTCATAAGTCTCATAATGTCTGAACTTTTATTTATACAAAGCTGTACTTGAGGGATAAATAACAGCTACATAACACATTTTGTCATACGCTAATTTAGTTTTTTGTCATATACTGTTTTAGTTTTTAGGAAAATAAAATCTGTGTTCAGTCTCTGCACTGGTATCGTTCATATCGGGTATTGACAAATACTTCAAGCCATAGCATCAAATTGGTATAAGAACTGAAAAAGCTGGATCGGTGCATCCTTATTTGTAACTTTAGCAAACTCATAGTATTTTTAAATGTTAGGTCAAGCCAGTCCAGGTCAGGCAATAACTAAAGAATCAGTCATAGTTTTATCAGAGGAAGTGCAATGACTGAGACACAGGTTCAGGTGCTGCTCTAATCGTGTTCTCAACTAATCTGTACTCCAGTCCTCCGTCAAGCTTCATTACAACTTCAAATCCAGCCCCACTTTGTCGCAGTACAGCTACTATCTATGCGCTCACTCCTTTACTACCATCTAATTGTCCAAAAGCTTAGGAGACTGACCTTTAATCCTGCAAAATTTGTCAAAATATCATCATTCATTCATGTTTGTTATCTACAGGAAATGTCAAAATTGTTCTGTAATAGTTCTTCATCACAGTTCACAGATCCTCTCAGAAGTAGGCAGACATCAGATGCTACATTCTATACTCTCTTTATTCTTTTTTCCCAAGTTTTCTCATTAATGCAACTGGCCTCTTCCTGCCATAGTATAGCTCGATATTCATCTATAGCTCATTAGACCCAGTATAAAGTAGGTCTTTCTTCTTCTTCTCCCTCAGACAATGACATATTTCAGTGCAAAGATGGTCTCGGAAATGGCTCATTGAATTACTGAAGTTCCGTACCGCCCAAATCCGGTACAATGTAGTTCTATATGTTTCCCAGTAGTCCAGCAAAAATATTTGACCTCATGATAAAGACACTGCCTGTAAAACTGATGCAGCATTTGTGTCACTAGATAAAACGTAAAATAAAATAGGAGACATTTTTTTACTTAAAAGTGCACAGAGCAACTGTTCTGGAAGAGGGTCCACCACCTGCTTGTCTCGGTGGAAATGTTATTGCATTGATTAGAATGTCCTGCAGTATGGCATTAAACTAATAATATCTGAAGACAAGTAAGTGACACCATCGGGCCAGATCAGTTACAGGTTACAGGTAAGATCAGTGGAATGGCAACCCCGCTTACGGTAAGAAAGCATTTTTTTCCTGTGTATTTTTGAGCAATAAAAACACCCTTTGGAAATAAATGTTAGAGGGAAACATTTAATGCATCACTGTGGAACATGCCCGGCAAAGCAATAACATCTCCATGGAGACAAGACGGCAGCGTATCCTCCAATAGTAAAGTTACACAGTGTACCTTTAAACTAACCTCTAGCATGTAGCAAGGCCTCTCACGATAATTACAATATACTTATCATTCAATACATGTTAGATGGAAGACTCAATATATTTATAAACTAAGTGTTGCATTGTGTTATTTTTTTCATTGCAGTTCGTGTTTTTTAACAATATTGTACATTACTATACTTTTTGGAGGATAGTTTTGCTTTATGGTTTAGTTTCAGTAGTATCATCGTCTGTATTTACTTTAGCAAAATATCACACTTCAGACTTGTGATCATGACAGGCCTAGACCTCCTTGCTGAGAAGCCGTCATGCCGCCAAGTAATGATTTTACATTTTACACTTTACAGCATAACCTACCATGTGGCACTAAATCAATACATGCACGTGGAGCCTGTGCATGTACAATCATGTCTGGATTAGGCAAACCCAAGCTCATTGTGTGTCCATCTTTCACATTTCAAATCCACCTTCAGGGAGCAGTTACATCTGGCTCCTCTCTTTGCTGTGGTCCTTTTGGTGTAACTCAAACCACAGCTTCCCAAACAGAGCAGAATTTCCTGTCAGGCATTTTGTGATCTAATCAATGAAGACAGAAAGTGTAACCATGCACACAGGTTACACAAAGCTCCAGTATTTTGCCACAGTCTCCTGCTCTGTCAGACTATTTTATCTTCTAGAGGCTAAAGAAGAGTGGAGACTTGGAAAAGCAGCTTGTTTCTGTATCTGATTCAGACTCCAGCTGGCTCCATAATACTAAGGGCCACATCAGCAGCTTTAAATAGTTGAAATCCTCCAGTATTTACTTAATATTATGTTTACTTGCCCAATATCTTGAATCTAATAGACCGTTTGAGGTGATAGATTTAAAGCCAACACTCATTCATAACAAAACAAAGCATTATGTATTGATTTTGTGTCATGTGGTCGGTCATGCTGTGAAGTGTACAATGTAAAATTATTACTTCTCTGAAATACTGAAGAGAATAAAATAAAATACACACACGCACATAATAGATAGCTGAAACTGGGCTGTTTGTACTGAGCTGAGGTAAATAGTTTTACTTTTGCACCCAGACTAGTTTTACTTTTGCACCCAGACTCAAATCGAAGTTTTGAAAATTCTGAAAAAAAAAAAGCCCTATAGTGCCAATTTAGTTTCATGTTCACACAGAAATGAAAGATATCATTACACACATGTGGTAAACTGTTTTCCCTTTCAGTCTCTTTGTATTGATATTATCCACTGGACAATAACGTCACATAATATGGGCAAACCTTTTCTCATTAACACTGGGAACTTCCACCATATTTAATTTGCTGAGAGAGAGTGACAGTACAGACACAAGCTCAAAGCTCTGAGCCCAGTGTTGTCCAGACAGAAGGATGATTAAAAACATGTTCTGATGCTGGTGCTGAAAACCTGCTGATGGGAAAATCCCTTTCACCTTCTCAGCCAGTTTCACCTTGAGACAGAATATGAATAATATGAAGTGAAAAGCCTCCACAGCAAAGGTCGTCTCATTAGAGCTGTCAACATGACTTAGTAAACAGATTTGTTAGGCTTAGCATTAGTGACCATGCTGCTCATCAAACCACTGTGAAAGGTTGACACTTTGTCAAAGAATATAAGAAAAGGCCCAGAGGTATTTTTATCAAGGCAGGTGCAAACTGAGAAGTTAATTTGTGGCTGTGTTGTGCATGATTCACTATTACAGTCTGCTTTATATTACAAACAAATTGCTTCCCTTAAGTACCTGCATACTCCGGGTCCACATGAGGAGGGTAGAAGCGGAAGTTGATGAAGAAGGGGATGGGCATCCCATACTTGAACCACTCCACCACGTAGGGCTGGCCGTTGAGGGGGTGGGGAACGTCGCATCCCAGGATGACGCTCTCTCCGGCACGCGCAGTCACAAACTGGGGCTCCTCTCGCACTCCGTGGGCACCTGCAGAGGGACAGAGCTGAGTGTTCAGGGCACGCCAAGGTCATCTATATCTATATACTACTACTGTGGGAGCAGATCCCACTGCTGCTGCTGCCATAATAAGAATGCCTTTGAAAACACTGCTGAAATAAAACAAACTTATGTGTAATGTATCTTCTGAAGTATTTTATGACTAGAAACCGATATTTGGACTTTTTAGCATATTGGCCTTAAATCTCCAGCATAAACCACATCGGTTTTGGTTGATTTGCTGCCTAAAAATACACACACATTTGCTGCCTAAAAATATATACACAATATCACTACAAAGAGACAAAACATGACTACAAAGCTCTCTTATAGGTTTTATAGGAGTTTGTGGTAAATTTAAATTACATAATTTGGGGAAAATATTCAAAATCAGACCTACTGTTCTCATTGACATACCTCAGCCCAAATAATTATTCTACAATAACACTGTCACATCACTGCCGCCAAAGCAGGCAGGTTGTGTCTGCTAAGCTAACTCCAATAGTTTTTGACATTTGAGATGGGTGCGATTAGAAAAGCTATAAGCTAAAAGGACTACAGAATGAACACCATAGTCAGTGTTTGTGTGCGATAAGATGAACACGTGCTTAGCTACAACTTCCATCACTCAAGCTGGCAAAGATCGCTAGTGGCAAATTCAATACAGCACCAAGGCCAATGGGCTGGTGAGAGAAAGATTAACGGCACTTGCGAGTAACACAAACGTGATTCATCTTGACAGAATCTTTTTCATCTCACTTGTCCACACCGTATGTTGCCAGAAAATCCAAAAAGGAGGTCAACATAACAGCAACGACCAACAACTCCTCCTTAAAGGTCCTATATTACGCAAAATGGACTTGTGAGCTGTAAGTCATGTTATAATGTTGTTATCTCATCAAAAACAGTTGAGTTTTGTTGAATAAAGCTGCATTATTGGGCTGTCTACATCTCCAAAGCTCAAAATGCACTGTTGGCCCTTGTGATGTCATGTAGTGGTAGTTTTCAAGTTAAGAGGTAGCTCGTTACCCTTTTTTCAATAGAGACTGGCAATTCAAGAGCTGAAATCATCCAAATGATTCTAGTGAAGGTACATGACGTTTAAAAATACAGTTGGGCAATTCCTGCATTACCACAAGATCACAAGGTGGAACAGAGAAAAACTCAGCCAAAATACTCAGAATTTGCATGTTAAATATGTGTAAATGAAATAAAACACAACTCTGGGTATGTTGTTTTTAATAAGGAAACAACATTATAACATAGATTAAAAAAGCATAATATAGGCGTTTTAAATGCTCTTGTCAATAAAGTCACTCATTCCTTCATTGACGCACCATTCCTGCAGAAGCCGTGGACGCCCCTTATTGATTTCAGGCTAATTACTATGTGGCGGAAACCTGGTGTGGTAGCATTTTAGCAGTCGATAGCAGCTAATCAGATGTACTCACTGCTCCTCCCTCTGCGGTTTGTCAGTGCACGGGTATCCTGCCCTGACACAATGGCCCACTGACTGTATTCGTCTCATTAAGAGAACAGTATAGGGCCATGCATCACAATGAGAAGCCTGGGTTCACACACAGAGATAATTACCAGCGTTAGAGAGATTTTTACACTCACGTTTTACTCTGGACTCAACTGGAATATACAATGTTTTAGTAGGACTGTAGCTATGAAGATTTGCCCTGGATTGGTTGAATTTTAGTTTGATGGGGCTGTACAATTAAAGGACCTATAGTACGCAAAAGTGTCTCGTGAGTTTTAAGCCGTGTTATAATGTTGTTACCTCATCAAAAACATATCCACAGTTCTGTTTGTTTCATTCACACATGTTTGAGTAACCCTTTATTATTAGTCTGCCTACATCTCCAAAGTTCCAAACGCTCTGTTCCAACTTGTGATGTCATGTGGTAATACAGGAAGTACTCAACTGTGTTTTTAAACTCCATACACTTTCACTAGAATCATTTGGATAATTTCAGCCCTGGATTTGCCCATCGCTGTTGAATAAAAGTAGCTGTTAACTTGTAAACTACTGCTTCATGATATCACAAGGTGGGACAGAGCATGTTGAGCTTTGGAGATATAGACAGACTAATAATGCAGGATTACTCAGTGAAACAAAACAACTCTGCGTATGTTTTGAGAGATGACAGTATTATGACAAATCTTAAAGCTCACAAAAGACAATTTTGTGTAATATAGGACCTGTAAGTGTTTCTACTGTCAAGCTGAATCACAAAAAAACAAAGCAACCAAAGAAGAAAAACAATGTCTCAGTCCGAAGTCCCATCACTCTGGTCCCAGCACTGTAATTATCAGCAGCTCTTTTATTACAATACCATTTTCAGATTTCAAATTCACAACGAGCCAAAGCTATTGCAAAGGCGTAAACCTCAGTAACCTTGGAATGAGGTCAAACTAACTAGATCGAAATTTTGAACTGAACAGAAGATGCTTATCTGGTAATGAGGTCTAATTGTAATTGACAGACTGATGAAATTAAAATACTCAGATTAGCAATCAACAAACATCCCTCATTTATTTATTTATTTATTTTCTCAAAGCTGACGCTAACTATTTGACAACAGTGTGTTTAAAGGTGCACTATGGAACTTTTCTGGTGCAGGTTCACATCTTTGTCTTCATCTAGATCACGGGTCTCCAACCTGCAGCTGGTGATGCTAACTGAAAGCACTACTCTGTTAGAAGCTCACACAATTTACACTGAGCTTTGTTTTAACACAATCTGACCAGAAAGAGCAGACTTGGTTAGAACGACAACAGTAGAAATTGTTTGTCCTTTTTAACAAGGCCTTCTCAAATAAGAGAATACCATTAGCAGGTAGCCTGTTAGCAGGTAACAGATTTTCAGTTCGTCACTCGCACCTTTTTGTGGAAAATCAAACACCTAAACAGGACCATGAACACATGCTCCTGAAAATGTGTTGTTTAAATCCATTTTGTGTTCTTATCTGGATCTTAAAACTTTTTTGCCTGTATTTGCTAATATGTGCATTGTGTCACTATAGCAACTGATGAACATTCCTCCAATAGAGATGCATACAGAGCACCACCAGCATGATGTCATTGAAACGTATCAATTATCACTGTAGATGTGTCATTTTGATGCCTGACTTTGTGCACTGATAAATGGATAATGGTTTATGATTTATAGGGTTCTATCTGTACCCCATCAAGTGGCACTTATAAATACTCAGTTTTTTGTGACCGCTAAAATTAGTAGCTCTCTGGCATTTTCGTTTTGTAAAGGAGGAAAAATGTTGACCCAGAGACCCCTGATCTAGATGTTCATGTTTTGTCTGAAATTTTCCACATTATGGCATTACACGTTCATTTATTCAAATACAGATGTTTTACCCCTCTAAAATATCTTGGAAAAACATGCATTGTAACTTGGCCTGGCAGCATCACCTGCTTATGTCCATGGAGATAGAGAAGTTTAATGCTATACTGAAAATTCTAAGCAAAGGAAGAACATTTGCATTGAGGAAAGCACCAAAAATGTTACATAGCGCTGCTTTAAAATGTAGATTGAGACTATATCAGTAACAGGCTCTCATCATGTGTACAACCAGATAATAACTGAGCAAGTGTGTAAGCTCCCAGCGGTGATCACCCCCCTCCTTCACCCCATCCCCCACTCACTCACACACACACACACACACACACCACACGCGCAATCCACGCAACGCAGTACCTCGCTACGTGTTGATTGGCTGCCAGTGACATCATGCACGAAAACAGGCCCCTTGGAAGGTATGACTTCACTGTTTATATAGATGAGATGGAGAAGAGAGAGGGAGAGGGGGAGGAAAAGAAAGAGAGAGAGAGGGAAGGAGAGAGAAAGAGAGAGGACAGAGGTGATGTGCTCATAATATATATCACGTCAAATCGAAATCCCAATTTAAGATACTGCAGTTATGAAATTGCCAAGTCTGCAGTTGTTTAGATAATACAATGTCCTCTGCAATAAACTAAATATTCTGTTTATAGAAAAAAAAAAAAATCTTGTATCTGTAGTTTACGCCTCTACAAATTTTGAAATTCATGAGATTCTTCCATTAGTTTAACTGTTCATATTTCAGTCCTCTCTCAAACGTCAGTGCTCCTGTTGTTTACAAAGTGCATTCTGAACTGAATTTTACTTGTAAAACATATCGCTAATTTCATCGCAGAAAAATAGCAATTCGATTTTTTTTCCAAAAACACGCAGCTCTAGTGCTCTGACTCTCCCCCAAAAGACTTTAAGCTCATTTACAATAAAAGACTCAGGGGAGGCCACCAGTGCATGTAACAGCACAGAGGAGCACACAACATAGACATACACTATCGAGACCATAGATGGAAGAGGGAGGGGAAAGAAGGGGGGGTATGACAGCCACAAGAGTATTGTAACCAGTCTATGTGTTCCTCCAAGACAAGAAGACAGTTTGTTTACATGCAGGTCATATTTGTAGAGCTGTAGTCGACTAAAAAGGGGGCGTGTGTGACAAAAGCTCTCAAAACTATTTATTATATCTCTATGTATCTGACTCAACCTGCACTCACTACGTATCTATGTTTTTGCAGATTTAAGACTAGGTATCTATGTTTTTGTAGATTTAAACTTGCCTCTGCCTTTGTACATATAAATACCAAAAAACAGAAAATCTTCAGCTAACTCATTCACTCACTATGACTTCTGCTGTTGTCCCGTAATTTAAATAAAACAACTAACTAACTAATACAAATTGTGGTTGAATAAGACTGAACATTTAATCAAAACTACCTTAGCTGGAGGACTGATGGGGGAAACTGAGTAGAAACATGCAAACTCTGCACAAAAAGGCCTGGAAACGTCTCACTGTGAAGGGTGCTAACCACTCAGTCACCGTGGCACTAACTAGCGATGGAAGATATGCCAAAAATGAATATCACAATTTTGTAATAAATTAAGCCAGATCACATTTTCGATTTTAGCACGGTTCATGTAGATCTTTATGACTTTAAATGAAGTCACCTGCTTATTCTGAGAGTTCAAACTTCACTATGATTGGTTAATTCCCACTGTCACTCACTCAGAGCCTTAATGAGGTTGACCAATAAGAGGAGTGGGTGGGAGAACAGGAAGTAACAACACCTGATATACAACATGTCACCTCCAGCACCGGTGATAGTTCTGAAGATGGTTAACAGCTAGCAGCCGAAACATGTCAACAAGGTAAATACTCCTCCTACTGTGTTGTCTTTAAAAGTTCAGAAGTTAAAGTCTGTTTGAGCATTAAACAGAAAAGCACTGAATCACAATCTGACAATATCACCAAAATCACATGGATGAGATCACAATTTGATTTTTAACACCATATTGCCCAATCCTACCGCTAACAGTGCAACCAAACACTCAGTTCTATTAGCCTTTACCGTAATGCTGACTAATGGTAAATAGGCTAGATCACAGGTGGGCACATAATCCTGAAGACCATTGCTGTCCGGTCTAATGAAGCCATTTAAAAAAGCGCTCCCCTGAGTTTGCTAGAGGAAAATGTGGTAGTTTGTGAATAACAGTTCTGTGTATTTAAAGAGCCTTCAGAGACAAACCCAGAGAGAAACCTGTAGATTTCCCCAGAGGTCCAGGTCTGCCATTGTGTTTTTATTTACTGAGCACTGTTTGAATGAAGTCATGAATGAGATAGAAGCACTGATGAGTTTGTGAATGAAGAGGTGCACTCACAAGCGTCTCCAGTCCACACAGGAAGAGCCATAAATCATTGATCAAATCAGAGCACAGGAGGTTAGAGAGTTCTGCTCAAATAACCCCCAAGTGAAAACTAATTACACGTAGTATCTACAACTTCCTCTGCTGGTAGGGCAGGTGGAACAGGAGTGGTGTGCTATTTTAACAATGGAAATTATAAGGTCCAACTGCTAACCAAAATAACGGATATTATTTCTGTTTATTTAAACTTTTTTGTTTTTTTTAATAATGTATTTTAATTGCTCAGTTTCCACTAACAACCACATGTTCGTATGTGTGGTTACTAGCACTGTCACGATACTACAATTTCAAAGTACTAAAGGTACTAAGGCATAGACTCGATACCCAATACTGATACCACTCTTTATTTAGACAATATAATGTAATTTTCAACATGAAATTGTGGTACTTTCTTTTACATTACCATGTGGCCTTATATCTGTGTAATCCCTCAGTCGTACAGGTAGGTCCCATAGTGCTCCATGTGCGTATACTATACTATGTTTAGTATCGGTATCTACTTTCGATACCAGTTTTTAATGATCAGCATCTGTTTTTGAGTACTGTTGACAACCCTAGTAGTTACAAGTAGTTACAGTAGTTGTGAGAGAAGGCAGAAGAGAGAATCCACTATATCTGAGACCTGTCACGGTCAGTCAAGTTGAAAACCGACTGACCTGATAATTCTGGTCACCAGTTCAGTGATTCTTTAGTCCTCCAGTCCAACAGTAAGGATGGATGAAAACAGAGACATAAATGTCACTATTAAATAATGAGGAACAAAATAACCCTGTGATTTATGGCGGACTCTTGATCCTGGGTCTTGGGCCTTCAGAGATGACCCATTCATCCTCACACATAAAACAGAGATTGATGGAGGCTGAGAATTATCTGATCACACCAACAGGCGTCATATCTGTGTTTACGCTGGGTGACAAATGCGACTCTGCATAAAAATCCAGAAATGTAATAAATAAACAATCCACGTTTCCCACACAGCACACAAGAGCGCGCAGCCACTTACTGTGTTTGGAAATGTGCTTTTGCTTCCTAAAAAGAGCCTCGTCCTATATTACGGAAAGTTTACGCTTGTGAGATTTTAGCCATGTTATAATGTTGTTACCTCATCAAAATACCTGGAGGTGTGTTTCTTTATTATTAGTCTGTCTGTCCACACCATTCAAGTGAAGGTGTATTTAAAAAAAAAAAAAAAAAAAGGTGGAAAAAAAAGGTGCTTTCTGTTCTGAAATAGAAAACACCTTCAGAACAATATGCAGGTTTGTGTGTTAAACATGTATGAATGAAACAAAACACAACCCCAGATGTGTTTGTGATGAGGAAACAACATAACACAGATCAAAAAATAGCGTAGCCCTTTAACAAAAACACAAATTTTAATTTTGGCAGCAGTTTGTAGACACACACAATGGTAGATGTGGTAAATCTGTTGTGGCTCTGTAATAAAACAAAGCCCTGTGAAATAAATAGAGGCATTAATCATTGGTCAGAGAGTCCTCTAATCTAAAGAGAGGAGCAGGACTGCAGAGCCAACGGACACTACATTCTCAATCTCCCACTGTGTTTAAAGTGCATCTTTTTTTATCAGTAATAAGTGCTGTTCCTCTCGCCATCCTTTTTAAGGCACAGTTGCTTTTCTTATGCTTTTGTCATTTGTTCATTATTTTCATTGTATATTCTTTTGGGCTTGTAGTTTTGCAGACATTCAAACTGCAAACTTAAAGGTTCTACGCAAAAACTGACTCTTGTGAGCTTTAAGCCATGCTGGAATCTTGTTATCCTATCAAAAATATACCTGGAGTTGAGTTTTGTTTCATTCACACATGTTTGAGTAATACTGTTTTATTAGTATGTTGACACCTCCAAAGCTCAAAATGCTGTTACACCTAGTGATGTCATGAAGAGGTAGTTTTCAAGTTAACAGCTACTTTTTACGTTTTGCTTAGTAGAAATTGGAAATTCCAGAGCTGAAATTATCCAAATGATTCTAGTGAAAGTTTATGGAGTTTAAAAACACAGTGGGGCACTTACTGTTCCACCTTGTGATGTCATGCGGTAATACAGGGTTTTCTTTTTGTGAGCCTAAATATGCAGGGTTTGAATGTTAAACCTATGTGAATGAAACAAAAACAATGAAACAAAACTCTAGGTATGTTTTTGAATAGCATAATATGGGTCCTTTAATAATAACATTCTGTTCACATTTTCACATTTTAAATGTGTCCAAAAAGTCTAAAATATGAACTGACAAAGTAATACAAGAATCACATTTCAGAACATGTTTGTACAGATCTAAACTCCAGGGTTAGCAATTTTTACACAGAATAATACTTTGTTGTTTGAGGAGGAAATTCTGATACCTCAAAAACTGCAGTGATTTGCTAAGTACATCCATTTAAATAGCGATTTTCGATTTGATTGCGATTAATCTTGCTGCCCTAACATACAGAAGATAATACAGTTTAATAAAAAAAACAAATTACAGCATAAATTACAATGTATAAAACCTTTAAGTAGACTGGATCTACAAGATTCATTAATTATAGAATACTGGAACACCATGTGGGATTATACAAAAACAATCTGCATTACACATTAGGGGATTTAAAATTACTTAATTTGAATGCAGAATGTATCTTTTCTGTGTTTGAAGTTTGACAAAGAATCCCCACTATATCAATGTGAGGCCATTATGATTGTAGTCTGTTCCCCCATGTGTGACATCAAAGGCAACAACATTACAGTTTTAGATCAGTAGAGTCCATGTGCAAGCAAAAAGCATCGAAAAAGAGAAGGATTCAACAGAGAAGAAGCGCTATTGAAGATGCTTGAGCAACTACAGCCATTGACTTGACCTACATTTTGGCTTCATACCCTCAAACTACCATCGCTACAGCATCATTTGGAATTCAGAAGAGATGGTGGACACACTAGTTTATTCAACCCCAAACAGAGCAAGGCATTGTAGAAAAAATGAATCAGATTTTCCATTAACTTTGATACTGCATAGGCAAGCAACAGGGCTGTACAGTATGATATGAGTTTGAGCCATTTGAGTTGGTGCAATTATCAAATCACAAAGGCTGCAAATATTTAGATACAATTTCCTCTGCAAATAACTAGAGATCGAGTGACATGCATTTGATGCCGATACCGATGGTTCAGAATCCACAGAAACTGATGGCCGATGAGCTCTGTCGCTATTTTTGGGTCGACATGTAGAGCCATTTTAAGTAATTTTTGCCAAGTGATTTAATTAAAATTTAGTACAAATTTATCCACAACCTTCTTTTACTAGAAACTGCGTAGATAGAGTCCAGTGTAGTTACATTTTCGCAGTACCCTCTTTCTAAGATGTTCTGAATTGGGATCGTGAATGCTCTTGGAGTTGTTTTCAATGTTCACAGAGTCCTACTTTTTATCAGAACACTAATCGCAATCATTGTACTTGTCAGAAAATCATGCAGCCCTAGCAAGCAAGAACAATACCATGCTACTAAAATATGTGCAATTTTGTATTTGTATTTTGCTCCACTAACTACTATTCCATCTGTAGTTAGTGGAGCAGTACGTCATTGGTGGGTTCACCATCTGGCTTCTGTCACCGACTCTTAAACAAAGACTGGAGACAGCAGCTTTCACAGAGTGTAACTGTCACAACATGTCTACTAGCTACTCCGTCAATTCATCCTGTGTCTGTGCAGTGACCTACTTAAGCTGCAGCTCTAGATGGCGCTATCCTTATCGAACCTGTTCATCTCTTTTCCAATATATAATTAAACGTCCTATATAAACAAGATGGATTCATGTAAGCTTTAAGTCATGTTATAATGTTGTTACCTCATCAAAAACATACCAGTTGTGTTTTGTTTCATTCACACATGTTTGTGTAATCCTGCATTATTAGTCTGTCTACATCTCCAAAGCTCAAAATGCTCTGTTCCACCTTGTGATGTCACATAGTGGTAGTTTTCAAGTTAACAGTGACCTTTTACCTTTTGTTCAGTAGAGATTGGCAATGCCAGGGCTGAAATGATCCAAATTATTCTAGTGAAGGTGTGTGGAGTTAAAAAAAAACACAGCAAAGCATTTCCTGTATTACCACATGACATCACAAGGTGGAACGGGGTGTTTTCCATTTCAGAGAAGAACTCTAAATATGCAGTGTGTGTGTGTTAAACATGTGTAAATGAAACGGAACATAACTCCAGGTATATTTTTGGTGAGAAAATTATATTATTACATAGATCAGAAAATGGAGTAATATGAGTCTTTTAGGTGCAGTACTATGTAACTTTTCTAGTGGTCTGTCCCCTACTTCTATGAAGACACGATTGCTTTACCTGCAATGTTCCACAGTAGGACCTGACACAGGTTAAATCGTTTAAAATACATGCATGTTTTATTGCTCAAAAATAAACTGAAAACACTCTTTTCACTGTTAGCATGGTCACCTCCCCACAGATCTGACCTTTAACCTGACTTGGTGATGTTATGTGCTAGATAGGTTAAATGCCATACTGTGGAACATTCTAGATAAAGCAATAAAATCTTTATGTAGATAGATATGCAGGTGGCAAACCTTCCACCAGAAAAGTATAGTGGAACTTTTTAAAAAATGAATCTCACCAGCTGATTTTACTTTGAGCAGAATATTGTACTCCACAGAAACAGCGTTACTTGCATCCAACAGCTCTGCTAATAGAATCTCCTTGACCCTTTGACCTAGTAAACGTGACTGGGTTTTTTTCTTTCCCAGTGTCCTTGAAGATCCTTGATTTAAATTATGGGCAGTGACACTCTATATAACCTCTTAAAAGGCTAGAAACAAACTGACTGAACAGTGTATTCTTGACCATTTTGAGTAGGGCTAACTAATAAAATACATTAAAGATTGCCTAAGTAAGACTGCAAAGTTTAATATCTTCTTCGGCAGCATAAATAAACAAAAGTATTTTTTTCACAATAACTTCAGAGGGTGGTGCCGTTGTTCAGCACCAAAGATGTGACTGCTGTCTGTTAAAAGGACTGTAAACCATAAGATTAATACGGCAGGTTTGTGGAGTCAATCCCTAACCAGTTTTCTGGATATCTTTTCCAAGAACACTGAATCCTCCATAGAGCTATGAGTCAGAATGAAAAGAAAATAGAACTGTTTCCATAGCAATTAGCAATTTAAAGCAAAATATTATATCTTTTGAAGGGGGAAAAGGCTTCATATTGTTGAATGTGAATGCAACCTAATGCCAAAAGTCAAAAGTCTCACAATAAACTTCTCAAGTCTCAAGTCTCATCTCAGTCAATATATTGAGATGACATTGTCATTACAAGTCTCTTTAAATTCATTGTTATGGTGCAGCTAACTAAAAAAACAACTACATAGACCATGATCCTTTGTTTAATTCTTTTAATTATGTCTAAACCAAAGGGTTGTCAAGGCATTTAAAAAAGAAAAAGTATCATTCACAATTCTGTTAACGTCCACCACATATCGGAATAAATATCGTATGTTAGAGGCATATCGTGATAACATCGTATCGAGAGATTTGGATATCATTACAACCTTAGTTTTGAGTGTCTCTTTGTACTTTTCCTTGGCTATAACATGGTGTTCCACTCAAATAAAATACAGACACATTTACACCCAGTAATCAACTTTGAGTGGTGAGGTGAAATCTAATCAAAGTGGAGGCTGGGCTGACACAAAAAAACACATGCTTTTGGACCCTCTCGTAATGAGGCCGAGCTCCTGCTGTGAGGGAAACAGAAGGAATAAATGTTCTACGCTGATGCCACAGTGAGGGTCTGATGTCAGAATCCATTAGAGGAGGACACCCACTTGTTTGTCTATTCAATCATCTGAAACAATGTATTTCTCCTCCAAAAGTGCATTTCATTTGACTGAGCAAAAAACATAAGCAAAACTGTAGGCCTGCCACAATAACTACATTTGAAGTGTGTTATATTGCTGTGAATATAGACAGGATAATTCTCCAAAACAGTAGAATGAAACACTTCAGTTATAGTAGTAGTTATTTAACTTCTATGGCTCATCATATACTTTATTTATTCAATCCTCTACAGCTAAAATCTTATCACAGTACAGAAAAATACAAAAATGTTCCCTACTTGTACAAAGAAAAGTACAGATATATATTGATCTGGGTCAGCGCCATATTTCAAAAGAATAATATAATGATTTTCATAGAGCCTCTTTTATTGTCAAGTTTAGATCACAATTAGATCACAATTAGTCAGTAAGGGTTTTACATTCCATTCTCAGTTTCAAGTGTGCACTGTATTTCAAAGGAAATACAGTGCACAGCTAAAAATACCCTCACCTGCAGTTACCTAAGCAAATAAGCCCACATACTATAATTACTGCAGTGATGGATGCTGTAGCAGCAACAAGTTAATGAACCCGAACTGATGTAATTATTCCTTTAGCGTGGACCTGTGTGTCGAGGGTGAATGTGTTTCTCATCCACAAGTGTTTCATTTGGTTACTCCAAAAAGTTATCATTATTTAACTGTGACTACCTGGCTCACACAATGAGCAGTTTTTGAAACATTTGTTTTTTTTGAGCTCAGTTTTTAACATAATATCATAGGATTTTAACCAGCAAAGAAGTGCAGCATGTGCAGTTCTGTAAGGTATTGTGTGAAATGAACAGATTTTCCTTTATCAGTGGAGACCATGCAAGAGTCTAGTCAAGGAGCTAGCTCTAAGACCTCTGAGATGCTACAAGCTTTTTAAACCAAATGTGCCAGAAGACATTCCAGAAGAAATTCTCTGGGACCTTTCAGACAAAATACTTTGAGGGAATGGACCATTTCATCACCAACCACCACAAAAAAGCAGAGTAAGAACGAGGCTTTCCCGTTCATCTGATCTCGCACAGATCTGCTGACCCCACCTGACCAGTCCTCCTGTTAAACTGCACTTTGACTGAGACACAAAGGCAACTAAGAACCGCAGTGTAACTGTTGCTGCAGCAAAACATGAATTTCCCACAGTATCAATAAAGTATCTCTCTCTCCCTCTCTGAACTGTGAACAAATACACACCAATATCTACAAATTCAAAATATGTACTCAATTTTAGGCAAGTCAGCTAGCCAGTTATTATTTTTTTTCTATTAGACAACTAATAAAAACAATTATTTTGTCTACTGAGATCATTTTAATAACTCCTTTTAATAACCAAATACAAACTGAAATAAAAATAAAAATCTAAAATTGTCAGTGTGATTTAAAAATGTTGTATTTGGCATGTGTTTAAAAATATGATTAAAAATGTTTTAATAGTCGACTCTAACTGAATATCAGCTTATAAAAAATATATGCTTGTGATTGTAATGTTATTTGAGAGGGACTACACAAATCAGCTCAACCGTTGTAGTTCCAGCAAAGTAAGTTCTTTGTGGACTGTGTGAAAATAAAGTTCACACTAAAGATTAACAAAGCCTCAGACAGAGTAGTGCCTCCAGTTAGCGTCATCTCCCCCCCAGGGAATGTTGACATCAGCAGCAATGTAACAATTACATCATGCAGAAGCAAAACAAAGACGGTGATAATCATGGGACCAGCATGGAGCTCACAGACAAAATGACATGTTTTGATTGAAGGCTGAGGAGCACAAATAAGTAATACTAACTTTGGAGTATTTGACTTTAAACGGGCTCTTCTGTCTCACTGCGACTGAAATGTTCACAACTTTTTTATTTTAGGCGATAGTGTAATAAATAGATCATATTTTACATCTACCTTGTTCTCATGCCAACGCACTTCCTGAGTAAGTCACTTAGGAAGCTTGTTTGTTGAGTCTTATGTTTACTACTACAATATTAAAATTATATTTTTTGTTTTCCAGTCCAGTATAAGTTAACCATGAACTCTACGTGTAGTTATTGTCATTGCTTCATACCACGTCAGGGATCCAGATCAAAAAGACTGTCCCATATTCTTTGCAATTTGTTTTTTAGTAAATAATTGGCCACTTTACACATATTTCTCATATAATTTTCTCATATAATGTTGCTTCCTCATACCTAGAGTTGTATTTTGTTCACACACATTTTAAACACACATTTTTTCT
The DNA here is from genome assembly GCA_029959045.1 of Taenioides sp. WSHXM2023. Taxonomy (NCBI): domain Eukaryota; kingdom Metazoa; phylum Chordata; class Actinopteri; order Gobiiformes; family Gobiidae; genus Taenioides; species Taenioides sp. WSHXM2023. The sequence goes on along the minus strand of CM057098.1, from coordinate 21,811,799 downwards.
CTCAAACAGAAAACACTCCACCTTGTGATGTCATGTGGTAATACAGGAAGTGCTCCACTGTGTTTTTAAACATCACAAGGTTGAGCATTTTGAGCTTTTGAACAAAACACAACGGGTATGTTGATGAGGTAACAATATTATAAGAACCTCACAAGAGTCAGTTTTGTTTAATACAGCAGGCTGTTAGAGTGACAGATCGGATGCTGTGATTTGACATGATTGGATAGACTGTAATATGAAGGATGCAAGAAGAACTGAACCTGCTGGCGAAGCGCAATGTTCCCCTGTAAGCAACTTTGAGACGACGATGGAGGAGACGCTGGCAGTTCCTACTATTATGTCTCTATTTTTACATGACAGCTATTCTCTACTCACCTCGTGTCCACCTTGCAATACCTGCTCCCAACAATACAATGCTCCCTATTCTTCTCTATATAGCACAGTGAGGCTTGACAGGCTGTTTGAGTGGCTACATGGCGTCAGATCCCAATTTCTTGTTTGTAATTGAAGTATGTTGACACGGGGGAGAATGATAATCAGTGGTTTTCAAGCACTGAGTGAACAGTTAATGTCAGCATTGTGCAAAGTTGCTACTTGACACCTCCAAACCAGAGAATGTCAAGTAAAGGACATTTGGAGATGCTGCTGCTGCCGCTAACAATGCTATGGCCATGTCCAATCCACCCCCAGCATGTCCCTATATAGTGCAGTGTAGAGATGTGCCATTTTGCAGTGGTTTATAAAAAATGTCTGGTGGATTCAACTGTAGCACTCTAATGTTCACAGTGGGACTGAAATGTAGTAAAATAAAGGTTAAAGGCCCTATATTATCCAGTGAGCTTTATGCCATGTTAGAATGATGTTACCTCCTCAGAAATATACCTGGAGTTTTGTTTCATTCACACATGTTTCAGTAACCCTTTATTATTATTCTATCTACATCTCCAAAGCTCAAAATGCTGTGCCATCTTGTGATGTCTTGAAGCTGCAGTTTTCAAGTTAATAGCTACCTTTTACTTTTGTTCAGCAGTTCCAGGGCAGAAATTATCCACATGATTCTAGTAAAGGTTTATGGAGCATAGAATATGCAGGGTTTGTGAGTTAAATGTATGAATGTAACAAAACACAACTCTGGGTATGTTTTTGATGAGGAAACTGCATTATAACATAGATCACAAAATACTGCAATATTTAATTTAATGAATTTAATGCTATGAAAGGCTGAGTTATAGGAATAGTGCCACTTTTAGGTGTATGTCCCAGTGAAGATCTTTTGTTTTGGAACTTGTAGCAGTAAAAAGTGAGAGCTACCTCTTCACTGTATGGTCAAAACTTTCATCTTTCTTTTCCAAAATGGTGATATTTGGAAAAAGGCACTAAATCAAAGTAAATAATTTAACTGGATCATAGTTCATAGTTCTAGTGTAAAAATCTAATATAGCTGAAACAGCATTGCATTCATTTATGTGAAGTGGACAGTTGCAGTTAAAGGGTGAATTATATAGTATGAACGTGAATCTTTTTAAACATATTTTGTCACTTGAGACTGAATTAGCGAATTTATATGAACACCAAGTCAACCAAAGAGGAAAATATAGAGATACAAGAGGCTGCACTCTTTATTTCCATGTATTTTATCAAATTTTGTCTTCCCCCAGTACAGGTATATTGTAAAAACAGCTCTTAGGGTCAAAATGAGAGCGCTGTGTGCTGTCTGCATCTAAATATAAAAAGTTATAGTTATTAGCATTACAGCAAATCTCCACTCTGGCCTCTGAAAGTTGTGAAAAGCATTGTAGTGAATAATTAAGAACGCATAAGGAATAACATTGGACTGCTGCCAGCCATATAAAACAAATTAGTTCTATAAGAAAAACAGTAAAAATCTGCACAGCACTTTTAAGAGGTCATCTTTATAGACCTGATGACACTGCTTTACAAAAATACATTGTCAAGAGTCAGTCAATGTGCACTTTTATCGTCCCTCCCTCCACTCCCACAGAATCTCAAGTTATTATGATGTGATCCTATAGCGTCTATGAGCTGAATTTAGAGTAGAGCAGCTGAGGTTATGGCGACATATCTTATGGCCCTATCCAATGAATCTTTAATGGGTCTGGAGAAGCCGGGATGGATGAAGCTGACGGTGCTGCTTCAGAGGGCCCAGCTGTAAAACGACACGCCAAGGAGGAAGCCAGCCAGTTCAGGACAGAGCAGGGGTGGGAGGGGCGAGCGTAATCTAGTACAGTGCTAAATGAGAGAGAGAGAGAGCATGGAGAGACAAAAGAGAGAACAGAGGCAAGCCAAGGTGGACTTAACAGGAAGCTATTATAACAATAAACAAGCCGAAGGACTGTGATTAGATTTGCCAATTGCCCTGTTGTTGTAATGATACAAAAGGTTAAACATGTGAAATGTTTATTTTATTTGACTATTTAAAATGGTTTGCAGAGGTCCAAAGTTATTCCTCAGCTACCTTATGCATTCAGAGCATTTTAATTATTCACTGCAAAGAGTTTATAAGCCCTTTTCACAGCTCATAGAGACCAGAGTAGAGGTTTGCTGCGATGGTAAAGCTAACAGCAACAAGCATGCTAATGTGCACTTCCTAATGAGCAAACAATAAAATACTTTCTAATTAGATGCAGACAACACACACATATCTGTATTGGGTAAAGATAAATTTTTCAAAATCAAAATCAAAATTTGGGAGCAGGGCCTTTATTTAATGTGTGTTCCAATAGTTTGTTATCAATTAAGCTATCTCCAAAAAGACAGCAACCAACCAACCCATGCTATGGAAAAAAAAAAAATGTCTTTAACATCAGGCTATAAACAAGAAGTTCAGTTTAGACTTCCATTGTACCTTTCAGTCATTAAACAAGTAAGATGAGAAAGAATTTAACTGAATACTTTTACTCAGGTTGGAATCTACAGAAAATCCTTCAAGGGCTTGGCTTCCTCACTGATTAAAGCATATACTGTGTAGTCTGCCCATGAGGGACCATGTCACCGTGCATCTGTCTGTCCATATGCCCCGCTGACAGTGCACAGCTGTGAACAACGTGCAAACTAAGAGACCTGAAAACATGCATTCAACACTATTTGCACCATAGACTAAAGGGAGTGTGACGACACCCATAGTGTTCGGCTCCAGTCAAATAAAGTTTATCGAGTCTAGCAGTTACAGAAGCAAATATGGAGCCAAGTTCCACATTAGGAATTCTGACCGAGTATCAACAAAAGAGCCAATCTGGAATGAGGCTGTTGAAGGTATTTCATTTATAAACAGTATATTTTAGGCTAATATGGCATGATATCATAGTATTAAAATAGTATTTCTTTTAAAACTACTACTTCGGAAAATACTACTGCATATTAGGGCTGCACAATATATCACAATTGAATCGCAATTTGAGTTGGTGAAATTATCAAATCACAAAGGCCGCAATTACCCATACTGCTTGGGGTTCTTGTATTAGTTTATCAGTCCAGATTTCAGTCTTCTCTCCATATCCATACACACACACAAGAGCAAATCTCATCACAATTTCATGTTTTATTATCATTTTTTTGGCATATTACAATCGTGTCTTTGCCTGTCCCTATGGCAAAATGAACTGTTCCTGTGGCCCCAGTTTCCTCCCAGCTCCAATCAAAAGAATTAAAGGAGGATAGGATTTTCAATACTCGCTAATGCTAACTCCGCAGTACTACAAGACGTCGATAGCAGAGGACAGTGTTTTGATGATGTGCCCACTTTGTACACACCAACTGCTGCACCAGGGATCCAGCAATTACTGGCTGGGCCCATTTAAGATGAGTCAGCTGGAGCAGTCAGGACACTGTTTTCAGACACATATGAGAGGGCACTTCCTCCTTCACAAAATGCATTGTGGGTAGGTGCTCAGTAAAACTTATACTCTACAAGCTTATCTATTACAGCCACAATCCATTTTATGCACACTTGCTCATGTATATTCAGGAAGCTGTGTAAAAATAGACTGAAGGTAAGACTGTGTCCTCAGCAGTGAGGTTAGTGATGATACTACGCCATTATAAGCATTCAAAGTTATTCCTCAGCAGTGATGTGCATTAGATCCTCTTGTTTCAAAACTGTATTAGGAGCAGTTGAAAACTAGGATCAAAGTGTTGGCCATTTGTGTGTTACTGGATCAGTGTTTGTTCTTGTTGGTGGAGGTGCAGAACTTAAACTGCACTCAAATCAGTCCAGCCCCCATCAGTGCAAATGAATAATTGAAGACAGTGACAAACCCTACTCCCCTACAGAGAATTAAGTGACACTCACTGAACAGAATCTGCTCTGAAGTGCTAACTAAAACTCACATGTGTATAGTTCATGGTAAAATGTAGTAAACCTGAATGGACCATTCTGAAACAGCAGCAGTGGAGCTCTGAGGGCTGCTCATACATTATTGACACAGTGCAACAATCGCAGTTATGAAGCATGGCCAATGACAGGTGCTCCTATCGGCCCATTGGCTGAGCGCTCCTGACAGGCTCATTCAAACAAAATGGAGTCCAGAGCCCAGGGGTCTGAGGCACCTGCCACTCACTGCTCTGTGGCCCAAATACCAGACTGACTGACAGCTAAAGGTGCTGTCTTTTAAAAAGCACCATTTGCCCCGGGCTAAGAGAGAGCTACTTTTCATTAAGCTCTGCACAAATTAAGCACATTATGTTAAACTGTTTCTGTGAAACAACAGTCAGTTACACCAAAGAAAATGAAAGTCATGAAAACCTAATGTGAGAGGTGTATTTGATAAAATGTTGCTTTAAATAATTGAATACTACAGTGCTCTAATATTAAAGACTAAAACAAGTTTTACAAATAAAATTCCAGGGAGAGCTGAGTCATGACAGCAAGAGAATCTTAAAATAATGTGTTCAGATAATGTTAAAGGTGCACAATGTAACTGCAACTTTATGCAACTTTTATCTCCACAGAGACAAGTAGATGATGTCACCAGGCCAAGTTACAGGTCAACAATACATGGTATTTAATATTATGTGCCTCTTCCTAATCTTCCTAATATTTATCACCTCTAACACAATGCAAGTTTAATGCTACACTGGAACATTATAGGTAATGCAATAACATCTCCGTGGTGACAAGCAGGTGGCAGATTTCCAAATATGGTCCCTGGTTGCAGATTAGAGCATGATGGAGGAGAGGGTGGTGGAAAGTGTCTGCTTTTGACCACAGAGCTGCATTAAACAGAAATGCCAAACTACCAAAATACCATATTATTACATGGCTGAGATCACGAGTTATGTTTTATCACCATATCGCCCAGCACCTACATCGTGTTCCTTTAAACTGAAAAGGTCTTTCAATGCTAAAGAAAATGTTAAAAGATGCATCTTCAGAGTTTAACCCCAAGAGTGACCTCAATCAAGAAAGTAGTGGGAGATTTAGGGAAGCACTTGGTGACGATCTGCTGGGCCTGAATTGATTTGAGTCCACACTTCTAGACTGGTGCAATGAGATGAAATGCACACCCTGTAGTGAGAGGCTCAACTTTAGGAGCTCCGCATGAGTCGTTTGAAGTCCTAAGAGCATGGAAATAGATTCATACACACTGGGAAGAGAGGCTCCTCAACCGACAGACTTAAACCCACATTTCAGAGCAGAATTAGAGGAGTTTGACTATAAGCGCTCACTAAGTCTCGTGTCTGGAAAACATAATCAGCATTGCCACTCTTTTGTGTTGAAGCTTCAGAATTCAAAGCAGAATTTTTTATAAGATTAATAAGAGGGCAAAAAGGAAGTTGTCTAGGATTTTATCTTTCAGACAATAATAATAATAATAATAATAATAATAATAATAATAATAATAATAATAATAATAACAGGAAGAAAGACTTTTTGCCCTTTTTACTCCAATGTACTTGCCTGTATACATATATTTTTCTTTTTTTACATATTAACAATCAATGATTTATGTACAACGGTGCTAATGCTACACACAGACCGCATGCTAGAGCGGAGCACCTCATGTCAAAATAAATGTTTTCATCAACAGCGAGCAGCGAATGGCATCCTTCTACCGTAAAGTGCTGAACACCCACGAGGCTCTAGCCCATGCTGTGAACCAGACACAAATCTCCCATTTCCACACTTGGTCAGCAGCTTTGTTTTTGCCAAGTAGCCGCCCACATCTAGGGAGAGCTCTCATTAGGCGATCATACTGTTGGGATCATCAAAAACTCGAGATACCGTGAAAGTTCCTCAGAATAAAATTAATTAGGCAGGCAGAGCAGGGTGCCAGATCCAGGCACACCCATAAGGTTTACCCAAAACTAAAAATACACAGGGCTGAGAACGCCATGAGAACCACATTAGAATCTCATTTCACACAGTGTAAATTGTAAGAGTCCACAGGAGGTCAGATCAAGAGGGGTTGTCAAAAAAATCTGAAAAATCTGAACTCTTCCACCTTGTGATGTCATGAAGCGGTCCTGTTCAAGTTAACAGCTACCTTTTCTTTCGTTTATTCAGTAGAGATTGGCAATTCCAGGCTTGAAATCATCAAAAAGATTCGAGTGAAAATGTATGGAGTTTAAAAACACACTGGAGCACTTCCCACATGACATTACAAGCTGGAGGAGACAACATTAGAACACAAATGTATGGGCTCTTTAATACAATCAATGGAGATTCTCTTGGAGCCATCGCAATTGTGATTTTATCTTAGGCTTGAAGAGAGGTCATCTGCTTCTTCATTACAGTCGGTTAAATCTGCCCATCACTCACTCAGAGTTTGACAGAGAGAGACAGGAGTGTGGGTGGGAGAAGTATCTTTGTTTGAGCATAGACCTGTATCCATGAGAAAATAAATAAATCGCAATATGACAACTTAACCAAAAGTGCATATTGTCACAGGAATGAGATTTGATTTGTATCACCACATCCCCCATACAGCCCTATGACGGTCCACACAAAACGACCGAGCCTTCAGCCAAGCTCTAAGCAAAAGACAAGCATTTCACAGAGGGACCACCAGTGCTTCAACTTAAGTGCCCAGAGTAGAGTTTAGGTGAGGACAGAAAAGTGGTTGTAATGGCTCTCTTGTACTACAGTCAAAAGCATGCCTCCCGTCTCCCTCCTCCGGGCCAGTGAGTTCTGTATGGTTGTGCGTGGCATTTATCTCCCTGCTTAGTCATAATGGGTCCTTCTTAGTGACGGGCAGACAGTCTGTTAGTGGGCATATGCCTGGATCCTGGTTGAAGACACTGCTCCTCGGGGGATGATGGCTCAGTGGTGGTGAGCCGTGGTGCATTTGAGTGTGCACGTGGGCATGGGAAAAGACAGTGCCAAGAGCAGCTGACTTCTGCACAACCTGCATTCAAACATGTTTAACACAGTGCAGTGTCCTTAATAGCCATATTAAAGGAGGGCCCGCAAATTAAACTACAGAACTGATCTTTGACGATGGTGCAATATAAAAAAATGAATAATCATAGTAAATTAGAAACTATGATCAAATAAAGGCATGCCTAAAATAAGATGTTAGAATATACTTCGAAGTAATTTATGGATCAAATTATAATTAAGATTTGAAATTTAGTAAAAAGAAAGAAAGAAGTCTTTTGTGTTAAATGGCAATGGATAGAAGTATGTATTTTTTGTTTATGAAATCAATACTGAAATCCATTTTTAATTTGAAAAGGAAAAAAATGAGGAAAGAGAAAACTTATAAACTGTATACACTTTTTGGCATATCGTTCAGCTCTAATACAATACAGTATGGACAGAATACGAGTGCAAAACCATCAGCCCAAGTAAATGAAGTTCACTCAAGTGTATGAAGCAGGAAGATGGGACAAAGATGTGGGGAATACGGGAAGAGGCACAGACTCCGAGTGTGGGGAAAGTGAGAAACCCGAGAGGACCAGAGGAGACAAAGAGGAGGTCTGGCTCTGCTCCAGGATCTGCCCTGGCCAAAGTTGAAGCTCAGCCAACTGCCAGCTGGAAACAGTAAGGATGCACTGGCCGACTGTGTGCACGCTACAGCTTCATGTACACGAGAGGGACAGTGCAAATCGGGTCAGGATACAAGAGTTTGGTTCAGTATATGAGAATCTTCATGGTCTCCACTGTCACAAGAGTAGAAAACATTTTGAGTAGGGCTGTGCCAAAAATTGAAAGATCAATAAATCGATCGAGGTCCATCTCGATGACAAGGCATGCACATTTTAATCGACTCTACAGCCAATTGTGTGCCAGCTCCTCACCTTTTCTCCTCTTTCTCTCCTCTGGTGCTTCTCATCTTTATAATCTTTATAAAAAAATATTGTACAAACTCATTCCAAACTTTAAATGTGAATTTCTCCGGAAATATTGGCCCTACCAACACGAAATAAAATGTGATATTTTTAATAAGATGGAAGAAGATTGAATCGAAAATCAAGATTGATCAATATGGGGAAAAAATTGTGATTCTTTTTTTCCCATATCACCCAGCCCTAATTTTGAGTAATGCATTAAAAAATGAACTAGGGCTGCATGATTTTAGAAAATGCATTGTGATAGCAATTAGGTGTGGGACATGTTTAATAAGTAGGAGCACAGTATAAAATTAAAGATAACATATGAGAAAAGACTGAAAAGAAAAGAGATATGAACTGAACTAATGCAAGAATTCCATGGATTTCAGATCATGTTTGCTACTGTTTTTTCTTCCAACAACTCCAGCTAACTTGCCGTTATGGTGGCTGAGTGGCTAGCACTCTCACCTCAAGGTTCCTGTGGGTTTCCTCTGGGTTTCCTCTGGGCACTCAGGTTTCCCCCCATCAACCCAACAACTTAAACAACAGGTAAAATCCTCTAGAAAAGGTAGTCCTGACCCAGCCTAGCTCAAGATCTAAAGATCCCTGGGCGGTGCGCAATGCTCCTGACAGGTTTCCCCAGTGAAGCATGAGGACAAATTTCCCTACATTAACCTTAAGGTGCACATTAATCTTAACTCACTCCATGCTTTCTTCTCTGAGCTGTTACACACATAAATCTTAATCTTTTTAAACCTAAATAAAATAATTTGTCAATTAATAAAAATGTGGTTGACTAAGACACTATCGACCAATTAATTGACTAAAGGACTACAGCCCATCAGTACAAAGGTCACACCTAAACAAAAGACACTTATCTATATTTCCGTCCAAACTTGTATTGCCCAACTGAAAAGAGAAGCAGAACACTACAAAGGGTTTTCCTCACTGTTCAGACGAATGACATCAGTGTGTCTGAACCTCTCCTTAGAGGTCATGGCGACGCTGTCTTGTGTCTGTGCCAGAGGAGACCAGGGAAGCCACTTAAAACCATCTCCTTAAGTCTCCTCCCTTTGACCGACCATGTCTGGTGTATCCTCTTTAGCAAAACATTAGATAATTGTGTGCATGTAGCCAGGCTAACACAAGTCTACAGGGACATGAACCAAAATAGCCCCAAATAAATGGCAGCATTTACTTTGAAACATTCAAAGATGAGTTTCATCTTGAAGTGAAGATTTATTCATCGTCTAATCAGTGATGCTCAAACACAGATGTTGGCACTGGCCCATTTCCTTTAGCTCTTGGAGTGCTTGGAAGTGGTAAAAGCAGCATCCTCTTTTAAGGGTAAAGTCTAAGGAAAAAGCAGTGAGTTCATAATTCACACTAAATAATTCACATCCTCTTCAATCTTTGCTCAGGTGACAGAACAACAGAGCAGGGCTTAATTTGTAAATGGTCATATTTATATATAGCTTTTCTACATCAAGGCACTCGAAACACTTTACATCAAGGAACTACTCACCCATTCACACACCAGTGTACAATACACAGACTGGGGGTGAGGGAGGTTTAGTGTCTTGCCCAAGGACACAAGACAGCTGGAGCTGGAAACACACAGCCAACCTGTGAGCTAGTGGATCTGGCCTCTCTACCAACGATGTTTATGTCTAAGAAATTTGAACCATCAACCTTCAGATTAAAATACAAACACTCTAACAATTGAGCAACTGTGACTGTAAATCAGTAGTAGTTTAAATGTTCTATATGGACCAAAAATAAACCTTGATTGAGTAGTTACAGGAACACTTGTGGACTGAAGTCATGAGTTTGGGATTGCCAGAACCGTTAGACACCTTTATAATTTCTCAAATAGTTCTCGGATCCTTTTCTGAATTCTTTACCCCCAAAAATTAAATAGGAAATGCAATCCCCCAAACAGAACCTAAAATTAAGTACTGCAACTAAAACTGATGCAAAGGTAGATGTCTATATGTCACACGATCCTCATGTTAAAGTCCTGTCATTAATGTTAACAGCTTATGGACCCAAACCTCAAACTTGGTATTCTATCATTTCATTGGAAGGCAAAGTGCAGCCTGAAACCCAGTTATTACAGAGGTAGCTATAAAGTATGCAGCAAGCACATGAATAAAGATTAAATTTGTGTCCTCAAAGATATGTTAACTAAAAGGCTAGTGTCATTAACTTACATGCAGACTGAACAAATTCAGCTTCACAGAAAGTTAAAATCACGCCAAAATCAAACGCTTAAAAAAAAAACTACGAATAATCAATCACCTTAATGCAGTCGTGAATCACAAACTGCGCCCTCTAGCGGACAAAGTCGCAGTTACAGCCGGTCTCTTGGAGGTTATTCCACTCATCGCATTTTAATGACATCCACACCAGCGCACCGTAATCACACATTGGCCTTCACCCGTCAGAGATGCAGAGGCTACCGGGCCCACGCCACTGCGAACCCGGCTCGTGTGGCCCCGGTACCGGCAAACGAGCCTGCAAAAGCCTCCACCAAACCAGAGCAATGACTTCTGGGGAGGAACGTGTCAACCCAAATAGACTGCAAAATCTATCACGAACGTCATAACTCCCCGAGAGCCATTTATAACACAGCAAAACCAATATTCTTGCAGTAAAATCAAAGTGCGATACTAAAATGTCAAACGTAATTGTAACAGTAAAAGCCACACGTTTTGGCCGTGTTAAATCCGGTGTCGCTCCACATTTGCCGGTTCCACTTCAGGTGCAGTGATCAACAGCCTCATGTATGAACTTCATGACGTAAGCCTGTTATAACATGTAGCGACACGTTCAAAGTTGGCGTTATAAAAGCACGTAAACGCGATTTTAAGATTATTTAAAACTTATTTAAAGGCAAAACCGGGGAGGAAGATACTGCACTTGACTCACCTTGAGCGGCCGTTCCTCGGGTGCTGCTGAATACACTTGCTATCAAAGTGGCCACATACCAAATCATAGTACTATTGCCGACCAGAAATAAACCTCATCATATCTCAAAGTGCCCTTTTCGGTGAATCTCTCATTGCCAAGTTGCTCCAGGACGGACTGTCGCGGGCCGGTATCCTGTCTCGTCGTTACCCGAGCCCTGGACACTTTTCCAGCGGCGCGTTGCCTCTCTGTTCCCCTCTCCTCCGCTCTCCTCTCGCATCCTGAGACAGATCACCTGCGCCAATGGGACGAGAGAGCGGTCGACGTCGTGTGAAACCAAGCAGCAGCCTTTAGATAGCCGCTGGCCCGCCTCCGCACGCCTCTCATTGGGGGAAGTCTGGAGGCGTGCGTCCTCTGATTGGTTACCTGCGCTGTCCGTCACTGCGCCCGCTTGAGGTGTTTAGAACATGTTGAAAAACTGGGAAAAATACGTGATGTGACGGACTTGCCCTGGGATCCCCCACATTAGAGAGGCGGATTGTGAGTAGCATCGCCTGTAGTCATTTTTATTTTGAGTGTAGCCTATAATAAGCCACTACAGGCAATATCATAGGTCTTTTACTGCTGTAGGTGAAGATTAGATCATTATCTATTGGGCTATCGATAGAAAACCCCGTTATAATGCTAATTTTATGCTACAAATGAGATTTATCATGATTAAAACATAAAATCAACCAAACACCTACACATAGGCCTGTAATCTACTACACCAGACCAGACTGAGATGGTCTGTAACTATATCTATACCTAGTGACTAAAATTTAACAATCAGCAACTAGCAATTTTTTAAATAGTCAAAAGTCCTCAAAATGTCAACTATTATATATATTATATATATTATTATACAGTAAGTTAATACATTCAGTTGTATACACTGCAAAATTAACCTTACAATATTGCATAGTTGATTATTAGCCATCTCTGTACTTAAATCTTCAAACAATTATAATAGGCTTAATTTCATTTACAAAATAGTCTTAGTCAACAAGTGGCTTGATTGAACCCAAATTCAACCCCAGATCAGATGTTAGTATCATTTGTAATAACTTTTATGCAAATGTCAACCGCCCTTTCTCAATTTTCCACCTGATTTTCTTGTAGACCAAACCTATAACTCATACTATGTGGTAAAAACCTAATCATCTGAACAGTTTTTCTCACAATGCCTTGAATGCAGCACTGGGGGAGTCTGTTCAAGGTGGGTTGGAGTGTGTGGAGCTCTGGTGGAGCTGCAGTATCATCCTGCGCAATGAGAGGAGCGGAATCCTCTCGCCACCCCAAGCCTCACACAACATCACCCACATCCATAAATATGCCAATCCGCCAATCCATACTGGGATCAATAGAGAATCTAGTCCATAAAATATTGATATGATATTACTGTCAATGCATATTTCATCAACTTGTTACATGTAACTTAAAGGGCCCATATTATGCTATTTTCTGATCTATGTTATGTTGTCTGCTCATCACAAACATACCTGGAATTGTGTTATGTTTCGTTCACACATGTTTAACACAGAAACCTTGCATATTTAGGCTGAGTGTTTCTCTCAAACGGAAAACCTTTGTACCACCTTGTGATGTCATGTGGTAATACGGGAAGAGCTCCACTGTATTTTTAAACTCCATGCATCTTCACTAGAATCATTTGAATGAATTGCCTCTGTACTGAACTAAAGGTAAAAAGTAGCTGTTAGCTTGACAACTACCATTTCATGACATCACAAGGTGGAACAGAGCTTTTTGAGCTTTGGAGATGCAGACAGATGTAGACATAAAAGGTTACTCAAACATGTCTGAATGAAACAAAGCACATCTCCACTATGTCTTTGAGGAGGTAACATTATAATATGGCTTAACGTAATTTTGTGTAATATAGGACCTTTAAAGGGAGGGTATGTAGTCTGTGCTCTTACAGTTTAAAAAAAGTCATAACTGAACCTTGATCTGCCAGATCCTTGAATGGCATATATTAGTATAAACACTAAAATATATAAACCAAATACACAAAACCCATGAAACAAAAAGGAACTTAAATCAGTTCTCCCCTCCACATGGTCCAGCCCACAACCTCCCCCAGAGGCCTTAGAAATGGCTGACCAGGTCATGCCCCCTCTTTTGTCTCCAGACCATGTGGAGGAACAGGTAAGTAGGTGAATGTATGTATGATGTATCGATAAAACATTGTCATGTCGCAACCACCACACATGGCGGGATTTAATCCTCACACTTAGTTGTGGGTGGCTGGCCTATGGCAAATAACAAATGTTTTACTGGAGCAGAGAAGAGCAGTTCAAATCTTTGGGACTTCATTGGTCTTCGGGTGGGCACCCCCTTTCACCGGTGTTTCGTCAGTTAGCCGACAACACCTCCTGGGGGCCTGACGGCAGAACCAGCGTACTGGAACCACCTCCTCCGTCCCTCTGATCCTCTCCACTCAATTCTATGCTCCCTTTCATCTGCCAGCTTGGTTGCGCCATTGCTCGTTCCTCTTAAGCCAAAGCCATCTTAATGCGGTTTCTGCCCGCTTAGTGACGTTCTCAATCAGTGTCTTACGGGTAGGACCTCTCACTCCAAGGGCCCCAAGCGCCTTCCACACCGACTGCCCTGGGAAACCCCGACAACCTACTTCCACCGGCAAGTTCCATCTTTCCAGCCATTCTGCTGGATTTCAAAGACCAAGCACTGATACTTCCCTCGCTTTCGCTCATGTGCCTCCGCAATCCTTTCTTCGCAGGTTACAGTTAATTCCACCTGTTTGGTTGCCTTTGACTAAATTACAATGTCAGGCCGGAGGTTAGTTTCAACAATCTCTGCTGGATATTTAAGATGTCTTCTGAGATCTACTCTCATGTCCCAATCATCTGCAGATACAAAAATCCCCATGTTGCCAGTCTCTTTCCCAGCCACCTCCCCTGGTCTAAGGAAAGTGATGAACTGGGGGCCTTTTGAGTCTAGTCCTCTTTTTCTTCCTTTCTTTCTCCAATCCCTCAGCCAGCTGGGCCAACACCTGGTCATGCCACCATCTAAACCTCCCCTCTGTCAGGTTAGTCTGGCAAGAGGACAGGATATGCTCTAGGTTGGCTGCTCTCCCACATAGCTCACACCACGCATTTTCAGTCAGTCTCCACCTCTGGAGGTTTACTGGTATTGGTAAGACATCGTAAACAGAGCAAAGCAAAAACTATTCACTGTTCCTCCATATTCCAGAGCTCTGTTCAATTTAGGGACCTTTCCTGGGCACCTTCCCAACACGTCTAACTGCCTTGTTTCCTCATCCCCACTGCCCTGGCTAATCTGACCTCTTCCTCTACTAGCTGTAGATCCAGCCAAGGCAGGGCCAGGAGACCAATGGAAGGAAAATGGAGGTTAAACTCCAACAGAATAACACCAGAGATGTGTGGAGGGGAATGAAGGCCATCACAGGTCTCTCCAAAACAGAGCAGCAGGACAATGGCCCAGACAGATCAAACCTACTCAATTTGCATTTTAATTGTTTCTCATCTCCTGGCACCCCATCTCTACACCTCCCAGACGCCCAATCCACACCTCACCACAGACCACTCAGATGACCATTCATCAGCACATCACCTCTGCGCCCACACCTACCCCCATCCCCATGGAGGAACCCAGCTCAGTGTTTTTGAAGGCAGTTGGAGAAGGTTCACCAAAACAAGTCTCCTGGACCAGACCAAGTCAGCCCCTGCATGCTGAGGACATGTGCAGCACTGCTCACTGAGATCCTGCACTTTCTCTTCACACTGAGTCTGAAGCTTGAAAGGATACCGGTGCTATGGAAGACCTCCTGCATTGTGCCAGTGCCCAAGAACTTGTACATATACATTTATTTATATAATTATGTCTTATTTGACACCTGTCTTATGCTATCTTTTTTGCTACTTATTTTAGAATTTATTATTACCATTTATTTTTTACTCTTAGTTATTATATTGTGATGAGTGAGATACTGTGTCCAAATAATTTCCCTTGTGGATCAATAAAGTTTGTCTAAGTCTAAGTCTACTACCACTCGCACCTCTCTCTGCACCATACTCAGACGATCGTTCCGATTTGCCTCCTTCCAACTTGCCCTAGTAAAGCAACCAAGCCCCAGTCTCTCCCTTGTTAACTGTTCCCACAATGTGACTGTGTTGCAGGAACTCTTCTGCTTCTCTTAGTGCCTCACAAGCAATCCTCTTCTACCCCGTACGTACTCTGATGTCTGCCTGTCGAACTGCCTCATCCTGATTATCTCGCACCATCATAGCTAATCGCACTTCTGCTGTCTTAATCCCTTCAGCAACACATGTTAATGGCAGTTGAAGCTTGTTTCCTGAACTGTCCAGATCGATTGAGTAAAAACTCCTGGGAACTTATAACCACCAAAGGAAGATAAACAAATAGTTGTTTATCTTGCTTTCCAAAAGCTCTACTGTTGAAAGGGGTACCTCATACACAGGCAAGGGCCACAGGAGTCTTGGAAGCACTCCATGCTGGTAACTCCCCAGACCTTGAAGGCCACTCTTCTCCAGGGCTTTCATCCATGTTTCTGCTTGGTTGAGCATTTCCTTCACACTTATATAGCTCAGCCCTGTACCATTTTCCCAGACACTTTATTGGCTTTCCTGTCACAATTGGGATAATCTGTTTGCCGATCCTGAAACGAAAACGATCTTGGACACAGCCTTTCTTTAAAACAAGACCTCTTGATTTGGATTGCTTGAACTGCATTATGACAGCTTCAGTAAGCGTCACTAGATCGTCCAAGATCCATTTACCTTCTGGCACTGATCTTGCTGTAATTGTAAGATTGTCCATAAAGGCCCTAATCGGGCCTTGCTGAGCTCCAGTTGCAAGTATGGCACCTCCTCTAAGTTTTTCCACAGTCTTCACAAGGAGTGTGTAACTGAAATGAAATAACAAATAAAGTATATTTAAATTATGTGTGTAACTGAACTAACAAAACAAAACTCTATAAAACTAATTGGACCGGCAGTTTAGTTGGATATGGTAAATTATAGGAAATTAACAGACATTTGCTATTGTTATCATTAAAAGCAATATATGATTTGAACAAGTTTTCCTTGTATGGGGACAGATCAGTTGAAACATAAATTCTGCATACACTTGTGTAGCTAGTCGATTGCATGGGCCTAAGGTAAGATTAAACATAAACATAAGCTTAAACATGTAAAATGACAAACAAATACAAAGTTTTAAAATGTTTCAGGATTACAATGTTGTTTCAGTTAAGTGACCTGTAACAAAAGGGAAATAAGAAAGCAAGTGAATAAAATTGTAATTGAATTTGTACTTGCCCTCTTTTGTTGTCTTCCATCAGGTGTTCCGGCTAAAAGAGTCCCTGGGGAGCCGGAGCACCTTAAGAAGGTTCCGGGGCAGTCAACCATGTACTTAGAGTTTTACATTAGCTAACTTTTAAAATATTGATATTACTTACCTGTAAATACCGGGCCTAGCTAATGAGCTTGCTCAATTAAGGGAGGTGCTGTATAAAAGAGCCAGCCCCAGTTTATCCATGTTCAGGTGCTGTGTGTACAGGCTGGTGTGTTTCTAGGTTTATCTTTGGCACTCTTTTGTAAATATAATTTGTGATACTGGACTAATGGGCTCAGTGCTACTGTTCATCTTAAAATCTGCTAAGGTTGCTATCCGGGGCTATTACACATTCTTTTTAATTACATTTTTAAGATGACCACCAGGCTGCAAGTTTTATATTCTTTCAAGTAGCCCTAAGTAAGTATACATGTTTAGTTTAGACTAGATATATAAATATTCTCTTTACTAGACCTACCCAGGGACAGAGTTAGTCAATCAGATGAAGCACATTTGTTCCTGTGTTTGGTGACTTCTTTCTTGGGAAATGTTCGTCTTCTTGCTAATTTTTGCTGGACATAGACAGGAGCACCGCAAGGAAGTCAAAACAGTCAAAGACATCAATGGAGGTACGCACACTTTCCACAAGACTAGGCATGGGAGGATATAGAAATTTGGTCTCACAATTATCATTTCCAAGATAATTGCAATTAACGATTATATCACGATAATTATGAAAGTTGCTGACAGTTTCACCTAGCTTTGGGTAATGACCGAAAGAACAAGATCGTGGATACAAGCGGTCAAAATGAGTTTCCTCCACAGAGTGGCTCTCTTAGGGATAGGGTGAGGAGCTCAGTCACACGGGAGGAACTTAAAGTAGAGCTGCTCCTCCATGTTGAGAGGTGCTAGTTGAGGTGGCTCGGGCATCTGTTCCGAATGCTTCCTGGACGCCTCCCTCGGGAGGTGTTCCGGGTATGTCCCACTGGGAGGAAGCCCCGGGGAAGACCAAGGACACACTGGAGGGACCGTGTCTCTCGGCTGGTCTGGGAACGCCACGCGATCCCCCCGGGATGGAGGAAGTGTGTGTGGAGAGGATGTCTGGGCCTCACTGCTCAGACTTGAGTCCGGGTCATGACCCGGCCCCAGATAAAACAGAAGAAAATGGATGAAAAAAAAATGGATGGGCTGATAGTTTAAAAATGTTAAGGATATGAATAATGATAATTTGAATATTATCAATAGGTTCCATGTTTAAACAGTTGTTATAGTGTTGTACTTTATTAGTGAAAGTGAAAACAATAATGATCTAGAAGAAAACATCATGGATATGTATCTTTTTTCTGCACATTCTGGTGATTAATCATCTTTGTTGGTGATTTGATTATGTTAAATGTACCACAAACGATTATTGTCCCATCCCTAGACAAGTCAAGAAGTGATACGAGATTGGGATCACAAAATCTTAACAGAGCTCCTAATAAATAAGTTAGGTGATTCTGTTTTCAATTTCAACCTCACAATTTTTTTAATTTGATTTTTTTGTTGACATTTTAGTACTGCTAGTATAGTAGTATTTTGGAACTATGAAATGTAACTCCTCAACACTTAACCCTTTTGGTCCAATCCAAATATAAAAAACATGGAAAAAAAATCCCACAAGATAATTTTTTTCATGTGTGCACAATACTAGAAATTTCGTCTCGCAAGATCTTGTAGCATAAGATCTTGTCCCATTCCTAGTTATTACAGATGTTGATCCTGTTTTATTTTTAACAGCCATTTTGTCTACAGTGATGACGATGGGAAAACAGGAGAACTGTCAGGCAGCAGCAGAACAGCTCTGAAGTGCAAATAGAGTATTCAAAAAGGGCTTTCATCATTTGCTGTGATACACGCCAATCCTGGCTGCTTGTTCACTTCATGTTCCTTCCCTGAAGTTTAATAAGCCAGGTGCACTTTGTTGGACCATAGTTAAAATGTTCTGATTGGAAGAATGGGATGAAGTCGTAATTGGACGAAATGATGTATGACAAAACACATCAAGGCAGTGACACATGTCCCACTGTCACTCTGGCAAATTATTACTTAAATGATCTCAAACTTGGTTGAGCGAGCAGATTTTAGATTTGAAAACATAAAGAATAACTGGGAAGCCTGACATACTGCTTGTCATTGATTTCATCAGATTTTAAAATCTAAACAAGGCTTGGCCTGGTTAGTATTTGGATGGGAGACCACTGGGAATATCAGGTGCCACTTTGATCAGTGGTTCTAGTGGAAACTGCCATTGTGTCCTTAGGCAAGACACATCACCCACATTGCCTTGTAGAAATGTGGTGTGCGTGTTGGTGGTAGTTGGAGGGGATGACGCAGATTGACAGCCATGCTTCTGTGAATCTGCCCCAGAGCAGCTGTGAATGAATAGAGAATGAGTAAGTCACTGTAAAGTGTGTTATGTGTCATGATGTGCCTCTATGTAAGTTCAGTGTTTTATTACTGGTATTTTACTGACTGCTAATCTAATGACGCATTTATTTCACAGCATTTTGTCTCAACAACTTGCTACAATTTGTTCACATCAGTTCCTTAATCCTAATTTGGTGAAAAATCTTGGTAATAATTCTATGATGTACACATTAAAAGGCTAATAATGGCGATAACTATGCCTCTTCAAAAACATGCCCAGAGTTTTCTTGATCCATTCACACGTATCTGAGTAACTTTTATTATTAGTCTGCCTACAGATCAAAATATGCTGTTCCACCTTGTGATGTCATGAAGCGGTAGTTAACAGTTACTTTTTACCTTTTGTTTGGTAGAGTTTGGCATTTCTAGAGCTGATGATGATTCTAACGAAGGTGTATGGAGTTTAAAAACACAGTGGAGCACTTCCTGTATTACCACAAGACAACACAAGGTGGAGCAGAGTGTTTTCTGTTTAAGAGGAAAAACAGCCTAAATAGTAGTGTTTGTGTGTTTAAACATGTGTGAATGAAACAAAACACAACTTCAAGTATGCTTTTGATGTGGAAACATAACATACATGGGTTAATATAGGCCCTTTAAACTACATGTACTGGGTGTGAAGTTGCATGTCACATATTTACCCATTTCCACCCTTTCGTCCTGCGCTTCTTGCTGTGGGGAGCTTGGCTAATGTGGAAAAAGGTTCATCATGTGCCCGAGAGCAGTCACTCTGGACTTAGTGGTGAATCAATGCCCCCCTAACAGCAGTTTGTCAATATGGCTTCAAATGGTTCCAAGCCAGTACTCTCCTCCCACCTCAGAACTGTCCCAGCGGAGCTATGGTAACAAGGTGGTGACATCCAGTACTACACCAAAACAGACTCATGTTTTTAGTCCTCGTTAGGCTTTTTTCACTGACACACACCTCTGGGGCATGTCTGAATCTGTGCCAGTGGAGTAGTTTAGGTCATTGGCACCGTGTTCAAACTTAGAATGAGATCCAAGTGTGAAAGGGCATAGGACAGGTTTTCATGTTTTCTAATTATTACTTGGCTTAGTGCCTCTGGTAAATACTTAACAAATTTACATATCAAGTAGCAGTTTGTGGAAAAACATTGCAAAGAAAACAGAGTGTGTATATATAAATGGACATACCTAATCCACTAGCCACAATATTCTCAATAGGAAGTGGGGGTCCGTGTCTGACCAGGAAGTCAAAATTTAAACTTCACCCTCCCAAAAAAAATAAATTGTAAAGTCTTAAATATAATTATGTTAACTCCATTTTAGTGAAATAAACAGTCTAACCTGCAATATGCATTTAAATTCACATTTAGCAGAACAGAACTCAAACACTTAAGTGTGAATTGTCTTGTCTTGTCTTGTCTTATTGTCTTATTGTTTTGTTGCAGCTGCCTCCACACCTGCAGGTGCAAGCGGACTACTTAAGTCAAGAGTTTCACAGATAGACAGTTCATCAGGATGACAGACAGGGGGAGCTATAGTGGGGCACAGCCGAGGGCCACAACAGCCAAGAACAGTGAAGAGCTGTGACACAAGCTCTGCACTGGTTACAACTGGTAAGACGTAACATTTAAACATAGAAGTTACTGTGGAATATTTATTAGGACAGTGGCAACTTGATCTGTAGATTCTGATTCTTACTAAAGAATGTTTAAAGTTAAAGATGTAGTCTTATGCGAAATCAATATTTTGAGCTTTCTTCCATGTTATAATGTTTCCTCATTCAAAATATGCTTAAAGAGGTTTTAGATGTCATCCATGCATGTTTCAACAACTTGACAAACCGATGAATAGTAGTTTCATTAGATGGATGCACGCTGATTGTGTTGTGATAGCGCTCTGAAGGGGGAGTGACTTAGCGGGGAGAGCAAAGGGAGGATGGACTCAAACCTGGATCTTATAAAACATGTTAATACATTGTTTTTGGCGAATATGGCCTTTTCAAAGGGGGGGATGATTTGCCCATTCTGCTTAAATATTTTCTAAGTGATGTACTGAGGGAGTGGGTGACTAATATTTGACGCACACTGTTTCTCATTAGCCTGAATTCCTCCTCCTCTGATGACTGAATTAGAAGACACAATCATGTTATCTGGTGTAATTATTAACAGCCAGTGAACCTTAATCGGCATCCAAATTGTAGCAAAATCTGTGAATGAATAAGCTGGCCTTGATCACTGTATGCTGAGAGGCTGTAGTCTGATTCACACGGATGAAGCAGCTCTTTGATGGATGATATTGTCACCTAATCATGTGTTTTTGAAAGGCGAAATATCCAACTGTTTGGTTTGGACAGTAATGGTGACACAGAACTGGGAACAAATACAACACTTACCAAGACTAACAGAGCAGGCTGGCAACATGAAAAAAAAGGAAAATCTGAATTGCTTTTATTCATCCCCAATAGGAAATCTTAAACCAACAGAAGAAATAGAGTAAAAGTGCAAAAAGAATGTTAAAAATGGGGTACCTTATGAACTATGAAAGGAGAAAGTAGGTCTAATTTTAAACGGACTGTATTACGCTATTTTCTGATCTAATGTTTTGGAGTTGTGTTTTGTTTCATTCACATGTTTAACACAGAAACTGTTTCTCAAACGGGAAACCATCTTGGTAATACAGAAAGTGCTCCACTGTGTTTTTAAACTCCATACCTCTTTACAAGAATCATTTGGATGGTTTCAGCCATGGAATTGCCAATCTCTACTGAACTAAAAGTAAAAGGTAGCTGAAAACTACCACTATGGAGATGTAGCCAGACTAATAATGTAGGATACCTAAAATGTATAAATGAGTTAATAGCATTAATCTAATTAGAGATGGTAGCTTTAAGCCAACTCAAATTTAATATCAGTATCACAATAAAAATAAAATACAGCGAACCAAAAAGTTCTTCAGTCAACTACAGCCGTATCGTAAACCAGTTGGCGCATTAAAATACAACAGTGAAACATGGATATTGAGACACAGGGATATGGGTGCCTGTGTTTACCCATATTTCAGTGTTTCTGGAGGTGCAGGGAGCAGACCTGAGGGAGCTGTGGGAGATTTGGACGAGGGTTAGTGAAGCAGGCAGCCCTTTCATGTCTCACTCTGAGTATTGCTGAATGCTTCGGGAGGGGTTTTGTTGTAGACTGTCATGTTTTGAAAAATGGACAGAATAAGAAATGGTAAAGAGATGAAGAGTGACGTCCTTTAGCCTGTCCTCCTCTAGGCCCCGCGGTCATCTGTCTCCATGAGCTGCCAGTGAGGCTGATGTAGTGTCCTTTAAACATAACACACCGGGCAGGTTGTCTCCTAAATACAAGTTACTCTTACACAGCGGACATCGTTTGTATTGAACTCACTGTGCATTTGTATTGTAATGTATAGTAATGTTTTCCTCATTGACGTGACATCTGTACAACTATAGGAAGCTCTGCCAAAATGGATGCATCTTACCAATAACAAGAGGATTTACTTTATGCTCAGAGATGTGTTATCAGACAAGCTTGTTTGATATTTTATTAGATAGTATTTTATTAGTATTTTATAGTAGAGACTAGGAGAGACGTCCTTTACCTTTAGGACAATAGAGATTAGCAATTCCAGGGCTGAAATTGTCCAAATCATTCTAGAGAAGGTGTATGGAGTTTAAAAACACAGTGGAGCACTTCCTGTATTGCCATATGACATCACAAGGTAGAACAGTGTTTACTGTTTGAGGGAAGAACTAAATAAATAATACACAAATCCAGCCTAAAAATGCTGGATTTGTGTATTAAACAATGTGCATGAAACAAAACACAACTCCAGCTTTGTTTCTGATGAGGAAACAACATAACGTATGTTTGAAAATAGTGTAATAAGGGCCCTTTTGTTGCATTCACATATGTTTAATACACAACTCCTGCATATTTAGGCTGAGTTCTTCTCTCAAAAAGAAAACACGCTGTTCCACCTTGTGATGTCATGTGGTAATACAGGAAGTGTTAAACTCCATACACCTTCACTAAAATCATTTGGATAATTTCTTTCCGGGAACTGCCCATCTCTGCTGAACAAAAGATGAAAGGCGCTGTTACCTTGAAAACTACCACTACATGACATCACAAGGTGGAACAGAGCATTTTTTAGCTTTGGAGATGCAGACAGACTGATAATAAAGGTTTACTCAAACATGTGTGAATGAAACAAAACACAACTCAAGGTATGTTTTGAGGAAGGAACAGCATTCTAACATTGCTTAAAGCTCACAAGCATCAGTTTTGCATTCAAGCATGCATGTGTGCCAAATTATTCTAAAATAACTGCACAGTTGCTTTTTGTGCACAGCTAAAAGATTTGTTTGTCTGAAGTCTATTACTGGTTCAGCTGAAAACCTTAACAGACTCAGAATAAGGTGATGCTAGCTGTGGGCTAAACATAGACGCAGGCATAACAGCCTCACAGAGCTAAATGTGTGAGCAAACAGATTAACTATGCGGTGCAAATCAATAAAGCTTTCTCTCTGGAGCAGTGCACATTATTTAAAACTACACAATGTACCTCACCTCTCTAAGCTCACAGCATTTATATTTCTGTAGTGCACTCATTGTCACGCTGTGTCTGTCTGCATTGCCATTTATAAAACATCAGACAGATACAAATCCTTCCAAATGTCTGTGTCTGTGCACACTTCGGTGGCTCCAAATAGCTGCGCAGGAGTAGAGTTCTGAATATTAGAAAAGGCTTTAGCTTAGCGCACCTCTGACTCAATCTGCTCATGATGACGATGTGTCCTTTCACACATCGTGTCTCACAGAACCTGTTCAAAGCAGCTGGGAAAGTTCAAACAGTTTCAGCCTTTACTCATCAAGCTAATAATCTTTTTGCATAATGTCCAAAGTGCCACATTACCTAAAGGTCCTATATTACACAACATTGACTCTTGTGAGCTTGAAGTCATGTTATAATGTTGTTACTCATCAAAAACATGCCTGGAGTTGTGTTTTATTTCATTCACGCATGTTTGAGTAATCCTTTATTAGTGTGTCTACATCTCCAAAGCTCAAAATGCTCTGTTCCACCTTGTGATGTCATGTAGTGGTAGTTAGGGTTTTCAAGTTAACAGCAAGTTATTACCTTTTGTTCAGTAGAGATTTGCAATTTCAGGATTGAAATCATCCGAATGATTCTAGTAAAGGTGTACGGAGTTTAAAAACACAGGAGCACTTCACAAGGTGGAACAGAACGCTTTCAGAGTGCTTTTAGAAGAACACAGCCTAAACACGCCGGGTTTGTGTGTTAAACATGTGTGAATGAAACAAAACACAACTCCAGGCATGTTTTGATGAGGAAACAACTTTATAACATAGATCAAAAACAGCATAATATCGGCCTTTTAAAGTGGAGGTCTGACAGTATATAATGCAGTTGTCACAGACTTGTTAAATTTTGTACAGTGTGTCTCAATTCAACAAGGTGAGGACCCAAAAACAGACAAAGTCCATGGAAGGTTTAACAATGATTTTTTTTATTGCAGGTAGGGGAGGCAGGTCCAGGAGCAGCAGGTAAGAGTGGAAGACAAGGTTGAAATGGCTGGAGCTGGGGTTGGAGCAGAAGCAGGACCAAGCAGGCTGGCTGAGGAGCTGTAGCAGAGAACAAACGGAGCAGGTGAGTAAAAAATTGCAAAATACACTTGACAAAGATTCAGAAAAAGGCTGACGCAAATGTTCATGTAGGTTAACTGACGATCTGGCAGAGGTGGTGAGGAGAGCACAGGCTTTTATACTGGCGATGAAAAGATGAGAGACAGGTGCACAGGCCAGCCCAGGAGCAGGAGGAATGTGTGGGAGGGATAACAGGGGAGAAACAGCAATTCTGGAGTGTACTATGAGACAGTGAGACTTGTAGCCTGTGTCTCTGATCTGGTCCTGCGCCCTCAGTGAAACTTTTTCAATTTTTCATCAGTCTCATGTATTTATTAGCACACATCCTGCTTTAAGAAGCCCTTTGAAAGCCTTTGAGATGAGCTGAACATCCATCCTACATATAGGCTTCATGTTGCGCTACTTTTTAACATGTGTATTATTTATTTGATGCCAGAATGCATTTGAATCACTGAATACTAAAGACCCAATGAAAAGGAGAACATAGTTTTAAATCTGCAACATGTAAGAGATTGCCCTTTGCAGAATCATATGTAAAAGGAAGCAGGGATGTAAAGTTTTCCTGAACAAGAAGTAAAAGTCAGGTGCAGGGCCTCTAATGATGCACTGTGTAAATTTTCTGGTAGACAGTCTGCCACATACTAGTAGACTGCATAAAAAAGTGGACTAATGGAGCGTGACACGTCCGACTCCAGTCAAATGAGGCTCACAAGGCTAGCAGTTACAGGGGCGAATGTGGAGGATTAGGAATAGCAATTTATTTACAGACAAAACTGCAAAATAAAAACACCAGGATCATGTAGAGCGGGTTAATTTGAACATTTTAAGACCAAAATGACAAGCCTGACAGCAGTTACAGAGACGGGCTACAGTTTTTCAGTACAAAGTGAATTAGGGCTGGAGTCGATGAAGCCGAAAGCGCGCCCAATGCTCACTTGAATTTCCTATTTGGAATACGGCGGCTAGTGCGTTAGCTATGTCCATTTATATGTACAGTCTATGGTTAACATACTGCAAAAACATAAGAAAAGAGTGCAAATAAATACTGAGCCTGAAATATTATTGTTCATGGAAAGGAAACCAACAGCTAAAAACCTTGTTACCCACAGGTTCTCAAACTTGACTTCTATCTCATGTTCCATGTCATTGGCTTTCTACTTCTTCTGTACCATGTGCTCTGTGATACATAAAGAACAGTACAGTGCCAACACGTCGTCTCACTTGAAATTAATGAACTGGCACCGGGGAGCAATACAATCAAGGCAAGAAGTATCACTGTGTTGTAAGAGCGACTCCAGGCCTGCAGGGAGACCAGCGGGCTCTGAGTCTGTCTCTGAGCACTTCAGAGGTAAAAGAACTGCAGCTGTTAATCATGTGAGAGTCTCTGCCCCGGCCTGGTGAGGGCCCTCCTTTCCAAGTGCAGTCTTAACGCTAAAGCACGTTTCTGCGAATTTAGGTATAGTCAAGGATACTAAAATAAAAATTAGCTGTAACATTCATTCTGTATTTACCGTATGTTGTGACAGGGTGACAGTGGTTTAGTGGTTAGAGTGTTTGCCCTCCAACCTGAAGTTTGCCGGTTTGATCCCAGCTGCCTTGCTCCAGTGTATCTCAGGCACTTTCTCCTCACAGCAAGAGGTTTCTGGATTTGACCCCCGGGTTGCCCAGGTCTTACAGAATTTGAATATTTCTCCTGTGTCTGGGTGGGTTTCCTCCGTGCACTCCAGTTTCTCCCGTCAACCCAAAACAGACGCAATAGATTTAATACTCCTGCTGAAGTGGTCCTGACCAACAGGAGCTCAAGATCTGGAGATGGGTCCCTGAGCAGCAGTTCACTGCTCCTGAAAGGTTGCCCCAGCGGCATTGAAGAATGGCTCAAATGCAGAGGATAAAAGGTCAACCTTATCAACCTATATTAAGACTTGTAATAGTCTTGTTTTAGATGGTTTTACTTGGCAGTAATTTATTTTTCATTCCTGGTCTGACTTGTGGCCCAACTCTCCTTGAAAAACACTTGTAATGCACTTTACAGGCTTGTCAAAGCCTCTCAGAGTGCTCCACTGTAGACAATGCTAATTTATTTCCGTACTTGCTGGTAAACTACTTTTGTAGCTACAGCTGCCCTGGGCAGACTGACGGAAGCAAGGCTGTTAATCCGTGCAATCTCAAACCACCACCAATCATTGATTCACACACCACATTCACACAGGCAGTGCACGTTAATTGTCGATCCTAGTCCTTTTCTAAACATCATATAATACATACATCAGTGCATTAACCATTACAAATATACAAAATCAGCATAACTGTGCTGTAGAGAGCTGCTATTTCATCACATAGACATAATACACCATTAGTATAATATATGCTGATCCAGGCAATAACTGAAGTGTCAAAAACATAAGGAATAGCCACTGTTAAACACCAGGACTCTTCATTGTTGTCTGTTCATTTGTATTTCTGTGGTTTATTGTTGGCGTTCATTAATTTACTCAACACAATAAAACAATCCGACAGGTTAGAACAAAGTGTGCAGGTGCAGCCAGCCTCCCTCCCTGTTATTGACGCATAGTTATTTGAAGGAGAAACGCTCTGAACTTTCACTCTTTCACATTGGTTCTGATTAAATCCTTTGGCTAGCTTAACATAACAAATATTCCAGACTTTTTGGCAGCGAATTTCTCTATTATTCAGATAAAAGAAGTTGAAGCAGTGCACAATTGATACTTTGCAGCTGATGTCATCAATGTTCCCTGGGGTTGTGATGCTAACTGTAGGTACTGCTCTATCAGCTTGATGTCATTGCAAAGTATCAATACTATATAAGGGAATCTATATCTTTAAGTCTGTGTCATGGTTTTCGATTAAAGCTGTACTATGCAACCTTTTCTGGTGGGGTGTGTGCCAGCTGCCTGTCCACATGGAGATGTTATTGCTTTGCCTACAGTGTCCCACAGTATGACTTTAAACTTATCTTAAAATGATCTTGAAAAACATGCATTCTGTGAGCCTCTTCACAGATCTGACCTGTAACTTGGTGTCACCAGCTTTTTTCTGTGGAGAAAAATGAGTTTAATGACATACTGTGGGATGTTCTCAGCAAAGCAGGCCACGCATCTCCATGTAGACAAACTGGTAGCAGAAATTCCACCAGAAAAGTTACATAGTGGACCTTTAATTTGCAGCAGACATGGCCCTTTCTCTCTTTATGTGCTAAGATTAAAATGTAAAATGTATATGACCACACTCAGGGCTGATGGGCTGATTAAATCTGAGAGCCTGTTAAGTGGATTTAAATTAGATACCCACCAAAGGTCTATTGTCCCTCATTATAGATGAAATAATGTCCTTCGGAGGGTGTTATAGAAGGCTGATGTATCATGACATTATGCACCTATAGTGGTAAGAGTGAGGAAAACCATATTAATCCAAAGGTCAGCGTTCATCAATGTATTTGAGTAGATGTTATAAAAATATAGATCATGTTGTTTTGAAGATATGCAGTATTTGAATATGGAGCGATATTACTTCATGTTTGTGGTTAATTTTAGTTATTTCTAATTTGTCTCATACTTAAAGGGCAGATATTATGCACATTTTTAATCTGTTATAACGTGGTTTCCTCATCAAACACATACTGTACCTGGACTTGTGTTTTGTTTCACACATGCTGAACACACAAATCTTGCACATTGAGTTCTTCTCTCAAACACAAAACACTCTGTTTCATCTTTTGATGTCATGGAGTAATACAGGAAGTGCCCCACTGTGTTTTTAAACTCCACACACCTTCACTAGAATTATTTAGCTATTTTCAGCCCTTGAACTGCCAATCCCTAGTGAATAAAATGTAAAAGGTAGCAGTTAACTTGAAAACTACCGCTTCTTGACTTCACAAGGTGGAATAGAGCCTATTGAGCTTACACCACTGTAATTCCTATATGTGGAAGCTGTTGCATGAAACCCTCACCAGTGAATTCATTATCACTTTGACACTTGGTCACAGTTGGACGATCATTACAGATTTATTTGACATAGATTTCTGAGGTAAGGACATTCACACCAAGCTTTCAGAGGCAAATTATGACCTAAATAAATGATATATGGCTCTCTCCTAGTCACTGATGCATGAGGAGGACTATAGGTCTCGCCATGACATGAACAGCTAATGCCCATCTGCCACTTATTCAAACATCATCTGTCAAGCCCTGACTGTTTACATGGAAACTTTGGAGTAATGCCTTATATAATGAAACTGTAATTTGTCAAGTTCAGTATGTGATTTATTGAGATAATACTCTTTAAAAAAAAAGAGAGATAATACTCTTTAAAAAAAAGTTTCTTGAAGTCAAACTAAGCTAGTTGTTAGGCCTTGTCTGTTTCTTTATAGAGCCAAATAAGTATTTATGGTCAAATTGTGTTCAAATAAAGCTCAGATTAAAGCATCAAAAGAAAAAAACAGTTTTTTGAGTGAAGACTTTTTGCAGCTCATCCAAGCTGTTTCTTCAGTTCTGGTCAGATTGCTGGTAGACACTGCCTTATATCTGTCTGAAGGGCAGTTTGCCGTTTCTATTTGTTAGCGAGGTCTGTTGAACTACACTAAGTGTGAACTGAGTCATATTTGCATAATCATCCAGGCCCCTAATGGCAGCTTTCACACCTCTGAGCATACAGCCTATCACTATTGTTTTCCCTGTTTAATTTAGGTTTGAGGATGGAGTTATAAATAGGAGAGAGATGACGTCTAAGCCCCCCATTCCTGTTCAAAGATGGACTGTTTTTCCTAACAAAAATTGCTCTCTTTAAAACTGCTCTGTTTAACTCAAACCATTTCTTTTCTCTGGCTAAGATCTGTACCTCACTATCCTCTAAGGAGTGGTTAGTGGCTTTGAGATGGTGATGTACGGCAGACTGGGGCCCCTTGTTTCTCGTCTGTCGATGTTTTGTTTCTCCAATATAACGCTCACTGCAATGAATAAAGTCTAACAAGCCTCAGTCCAGCAAGCCTCAGATAGAGCAGTGTTTGTAGTTAGCATCACATCCCCATGTTGATGACATCAGCTACAGAGTATCAATTAAGAACAATACTGATGTGGCAGTTTATTTATTTTTACTATTTGTTGCAATGGCTCATACCCTCAACACAGTAACACTTTCATAAAATGGCAAAATCCTCATTCAGGGAAACATCTCTTGTTGAAACCAAAACTGGAATAAGAAGTACTGTTGTGAAAATGCTTTGTCATGCATTGGCTGATAGGAGGAGCAGGAGATCAGCTGTGGAGAAGTAAGAGAGAAAGGGAGGGAGGCAGAGAGAGAGAGAGACAGAGAGAGAGAGAGACAGAGAGAAAGGGAGAGAAAAAGAAAGTGACAGAGAAAAGGACAGAGAGAGAGAGAGAGACAGACAGACACTCGCACACAGAGAGGAGAGAGAGAGGCAAACAGAGAGAGAAAAGAGAGAGAGAGAGACAGACAGACAGAGACAGGAGAGAACATGGAAACAGAGCACATGGGAGAGGGCAGGTCAGAGTGACAGTCAGAGGGCCACATGTAATCACGGTCCTGAAAATAGGTTCTGTGATGGGGAGAACACTGGACACCAGTGAAGGCTCCTACTTATAAACAATGACATAAGTGTTTTAGCTCCTCAATAAGTCATAAAATCAAACAATATAACAAAATATATAATATAATTACAACATAAGTAACATAACATGAGTAATTATATATATATATATATATAAAGTTTTGGACTTTATTAAGACTTGGAGCCTGTGATTTGAGATGACTTGATGTTTTTCTTATATGTGTAATTTTACAGGAACAAACTTGAACATGTTCCTCCCCAATTCCTAATGACTGTAGGACAATTTATAAGAATCATATAAATAATTTAGATTGGAAAAATACAAATGTAATTTGGACTAGGGACACACGGATATCGATACTGGTATTGAATATAGGTGCCAATACAGACAAAGGAGAAACTGAATTTTGCCATGGATTGTGCATCCATAATTTGGATTTGAGACCTGAAAGGGCTTGAATCACAAAGCACAGGACAACCTGGGACTTACTTGACTTGCAAAACAAAGATTTAGTCTCACCTGTTACTGTTACATTGTAAAAAACAAATTCCTCTAAGTAGGAGAAAAGTATGGTTCTCTAAAAGCGTCTCACTACCAACTCTGCAAACCATTCTATTCTCCATTATGTTTTGATACAGCCTCATCTTCCTCTTGACCGTGAACCTGTGGAGAGAAACACATTCATAGAAGATTAGATTTTTTGAGAAGATGCACCATTTTCCTTCCAAAAAGGAACCTCCCAATTTGACATACAGTCCACCCACACCATGGGGAGTCTGCCAGCTTCTACCACACTCCCCCACTGCCCACTGGAGGAGGAAAGGAGGAGAAGAGGAGGAGGAGAGGAGGACCAGAGGAGAGGAGGACCAGAGTAGGGAAGGTGGGAAGAGGAAGGAGGAGGAGGGGAGGGGTGCAGGTGGGAGGAAGAGCAGAAGAAATGAGGAGGAGGGGAAGAAGAGCAAAGGGGGGGCAGGTAGGAGGAGGAGAGGGGGGCAGGAGAGGAGGAGCTGAGGGGAGGAGGATGAGAGAAAGAGAGGAGGAGTAGAGGGCAGCAGGTGGGAGGAGAGGAGAGGAGCAGAGGGAGGCAGACGTCAGAGGAAGTAAACTGACTCATGGTCCGAATGTTCTCACGGCCAAACCTCTGCAGGAGCTGTCCAGTCACCATCTGCACACCTGAGTGGGCTACATGAATAAGACACACGTGGGAACAATCCTAAACTTCATAGACTGTTATATTAAATCAACTTATTTGTCAGTTCAGGCAATGCTATAGAAAAATGAACCAATACTTGGCAATTATATTTTTTAAACGCCCTTAGTTTGTGTGCCTAGTTTGTCTTTTTCAATAGACTTTTATATTATTATGTTTACACAACCATATAACAAATTATTTTACACCCTTAATTTGCATTATTCCCAAACAACAAAAGCAATATCATATTTCTATACATCTCTTTGCTTAAATTCTTTGTTATGGTGCAGCATCAGCTAAAACAGCCCAGGGAACTACACAGACCATGATCCTTTTCTCCATTTCAACACAGACAACATGAAGAAATTATGTTATTAAGCACTTATAAATCTTAGTTCTTTGGATGATGACAGAACCAAAGGACTGTCACCTTATTCACAATCCAGTTAGCCTCCACAAAATATTGCAATGAATATTGAGATGCATATTGTGAAAATATTGTATCGAGAGATTTGGATATCGTTACATTATTAATCTATATTATACAGTGAAAACATAGGAAAACAGCATGATGGACCCTTTAGGTCCCATATGAGATTGTAATTCATGTTGATTCCTTTCCATATGACTTCCCCTGATCTGGTGGTGTCTCCCTGGCTCAGAGCACCTCCCACGACCTCCTGTTGCACTTATATGGGGAGGACACAGATGATGAGTTCATCACTGCTCTTTGACTTTATAACCACGTCTTATGCAATTGCACCAACAGGGCTCTTACCGTCTGCCCCTCAAATCATGTCCCATATAAAAACCTAACCCACTCACTCAGAACTTGTTTAAAGGTCCTATATTACACCAAATTGACTCTTGGGGGCTTTAAGTCATGTTATAATGCTGTTACTGCTACACTTTTGTTTCTTTCACACATGTTTGAGTAACCCTTTATCATTAGTTTGTCCACATCTCCAAAGTTCAAAATGCTCAGTTACACCTTGTGATGTCATGTAGTGGTAGTTTTCAAGTTAACAGCTATCTTTTACCTCTAGTTCAATAGAGATTGGCAATTCCAGATCTGAAATCATCCAAATGATTCCTGTGAAGGTGTATGGAGTGGAACTCCATACAGTGGAGCGCTGCCTGTATTACATGACATCAGAGGATAAATACAGAGGATTTGTTTGTTAAACGTGTGAATGAAACAAAACACGACTCTGGGTATGTTTTTCATGAGGAAACAACATACTAACATGGGTTCAAGTTTACGAGGGTCAATTTTGTGTAATATAGGACCTTTAAATCCTTGTGACACAGCCTGTCCTCATATGTTCTCTTCTTCAGTGTTCTGACAGACCACCTGGACCCCCTTAGCTCCTATGCTGTGTCATAGCAGCATGTTTCTAATCATGACTCAGCACTTGATCTTTCCATGTGTGGGCACTATAATGAATAATTATGACTAATATCATATTACGAGACCTCTCTGATGTGTCCAGGCAGCAGTCATTGTTCCCATGGTGACGTCATGTACTGAACAACCACCCACCAACTCCTGATCAGAGGAGGGTAGAGGAGCCAACAGCCCCATTCAGATATACAGCCTGACCCGGAAATTTGTCAAGTATTTTACTTCATTTTGTTACTTAAGTAAAAGTACAGATACTGGAGCAAAAAAAAATCTCAAGTAAAAGTATCATATGAAAAAATCTACTTAAGTAAAAGTAAGGAGTAAAAAGTATTTCACGCAGAGTTTGAGATCTTACAAAGCTTCAAATGTTGTGATTTTTATAAAGATTTGTGCTGAATTTTGCCCAACAAAAACAAGTGAATCGATCAATTTATTCCAGCTCATTTGTAAATTTGTTTGCTCAGGTTATGAATATGTAAAAAATAAACCCCTCAGCCTTTTCAGCAGGTCTCAAACAATAATAAAAATACTTTTACTTCACAGTCCAGTTCAAAAATTTTGTGGAGTAGTAAATACAGATACTTGCTCTCAAATGTAGTGAAGTAAAAGTAAAAGACAGATACCTAAAAATTTAACTTAAGTAGAGTACTTTACTACTTTTACTTTGTTACGTTCCACCACTGGGACAGGGTCATGTGTGAACAAAGCCACAACTGATTTCCCTGCATTTTTGATCTGGCAGTTTCCCTGGTAAATCACTGTAAATATGCAGGGAGGGCTTATGAGACAATTGTCAGAACAATCATGGTTAAGTTAGAAGCATAGACTGTATAAAGAAGTGGACTAAGTGAATGTGACGTCACCCAGAGCGTCCGGCTGCAGTCAAATGAAGCTCACGAGGCTAGCAGTTATAGGAATGAATTTGGAGCCGAGTTCCATATTAGGAATAGGAATTTATTTATGTACAAAATTGCAAAATAAAAACACCAGGATGGTGTCGAGCAGGTTAATACGAATATTTTAAAACAAAAATGAGGAGCCTGACAGCAGCAGTGAATTGGAGATGGAGTTGATGAAAATCACTTCCTGTTTCGAACACGGCGGCTGACAGGTTAGTTATGTCCATTTATATACAGTCTGTGGTTAGGAGCTTGGACCTGGCAATGTTCTGGGACTGGTGCATGTGTGAATGTGGGACACTGCTGAGTGTATTTTGTACTTAGCAATTTACTGGGGCTTAATGGGGCTAAACATTGTAAGAGAAATATGAACTCAAAATAATATTACTCAAGTAGTACAAAGTAGTGGTCCACAAAATTACTCAAGTAGGAGTAAAAAGTATTTGAAAAAACAATGCTCAAGAAAACTAACTGTAAGAGTAACAGTTTGGATTTGATGACATCTGATTTAGTCTATGTAATTGGAAGGACAAAACTATAAATAATGAAAAAACATCACATCAAATCATATCTGAAAGAGAAGGTGTGAGAAACACAAATGTTCAAATAAATGTGTAGTGTTACAAGTTGACCCATGAAACTGTGAGAAGCATCCGCTTCACTGTTGCCATGGTATTGGAACTTTAAGAAGGAAATTTTCACCAAACCAAGTAGTTTGGGTTAGATGCCTTCTGTGGATGCACAACCATCCCCCACTTCCCTTCAGCTCTCTGGACCCTGGAGCTGTCACTTAAATTAAGATTGATAAGAGACTTGTGTTCTGCAAGAGAGACTGTCTCTTAGTTCTCCTCGAAGACACTCCAAAAGAGCTACAAGCTCTACAACGTTTTTCATATAAAGAAACCGATTGACTGAAGTAAATTCAGATAAACTAGCCTCAGCCTGAGGGAAAAAGATCAGAGACCAGATGGTAGCTTTAAGAGTACTGTTACACTGTCAAATATATTACTTAGGTAGAAGTACAATGTCTAAAAACTACTCTGAGAAGTACAAAGTTTTCAAAAAGTTACCAACCACCTCTGTACCTGATACAATCCACCAGCCTACCAATGTTTGTTTTTGTTTTTATTTTACAATTCGTCTCTACTCTCTCCATTCAACATCGGTTTGATTTTTTTTTCAGAATGAGTCACCCACCCTCTTCTCATCTGCTCCTACGTGCTGTTTGTTCACATTCTCATTGACAGCGTGAGTGAAGGTACAGCCCTGATTTTCTCCTGGTGAGTCACCCCTTTAGTCCCACTGGGCCTTCAAAATGAGAATGGTTTGAGGCAGCCAGGCAAGAAACTGTGTCCAAGGCTAATTCCACTCTGCAATCAATCCATTCGGACAGCTATGTGGTCGTGGTATTAAAAATTAACCAATGATTTACAATAATGTTTTCTTCTGGTCCATGGCTAAGAAATAATGATCACATAAATTGGTTCTTTGGCCATAAGGGAGAATGGACGTCCTGGAATGATTCTGCATTTCAGCGGTTTTAGGTTCACTTTTTGTTTTTAATTTGAATACTTTACAAAAAATAAACAAGTAAAAACCCTCCCCCACTCTTCTCTACATGCCAGTGTCCAGTACTGCCAACATGTCCAGGAAGGGCATCCATACCCTCTGAATGACTGGAAAAAAGTCCTCAAAACGTTGCATATAACCATAGACTGTATATAAATGGACAGAGCTAATGCGCTATCTGCCGCGTTCCAAATAGGAAGGTTCCAGCTCCTACTGACCCTGGCTCCCATTAACTTACATTGGAATACTGTTGTCCCTCTCTTTCTCTCTGCTAAAGTGAGCCTCGCCATTTTGGTCTTAAAATGTTCGTATTAACCTGCTCTACATGATCCCGGAGTTCTTTTTACGCTTTTTTGTCAGTCAAAAAAATCATATTCATAGAGCCTGGCTCCACATTTGCACCTGTAACCCGTCACACTCACTTACTTTTTTTATTCAGTCTATGCATATAACAGGAGGCTGAAGCCCAAAGGTAAATACAAAGATGGACATCGGGAAGATCACCTTTCAAAGATTATCATTCAGTAGTCAAGACAACAATGTACTTTTAGTATCTATCTACCTTTCTGTCTATCTGTTTTTTCCTTTTTTTTTTTTTTTTTTTTTTTAATAATATCACTTCACCTCACAATAGTAAAATTTCAAACTGATTTTAGATACTATTTAGAGGCATAGACTCGATATTCAATGCCAATTCAAGTACACAATGATAATTTTCTTTAAAAACTGTTTATTTAGACAGTAGAATGTCATTTTCAACATGTAGAGTATTTTACTTTATATTACCACATAAAGTTATATCTATGCAATCTCTCAGTTATTCAGGTAAGTTAAATAGCACTGAATATAGATATTAAGTTTAGTTAGCGCATAAAGTCTATGTGGTTTGGTCTTATAGTATAAAGTACAGCTCATTCACAAGTCCTGGTTGTTTATTTGATCTACAGCCCGCCCTCCTGGTTCTCTCTGTACTGAAGTTTTGCCCGTACAAAATATTTTCTGCATTAGTAATCCTCCTACATTTTTCTATATGTGAAGTGTTCTCTACTGTGACAGCACTGAGTCACGCCGACAAACAAACTCTCATTTGGGCATGTTCATATTTTTGGCACATCTATATCAGAAATACATAAACATTATTTTAACTGTCTTATCCTTAAATGCTCTAACATATCACAATATTTTAGATATTAGATATTAGATAAATAAAAATTGAATAGATGATAGATTTGCTTCTTGTTTCAATGTGATTCCTCTGAGGCTTTAGTATGATGCTTTCTACACTTTTACCACCAGATGTCACTATATCTACTCAAATCACCCAAAACAGTGTTGGTAAGTAACTGAATACATGTACCAAAAATACTACTACTACTACTACGACTACTGCTACTACTACTACTACTACTACTACTACTACTACTACTAATAATAATAATAATAATAATAATAATAATAATAATAATAATAATACATGGCAGTACTTTGTCATTTGAACTGCACGGTATTAGTGAAAAAATAGAAAACATAACTTGCAGTGAATGCATATGCGATTTTTTTGTCTCTATTTAGACATATATTAATGCATAGCAACAAAAATAAAGTTGATTACGATTATATGACATGTTTTCTCACTACAATATAGTGCAACTCGATGTAAAAGTATTCCAAGTATTCCAAATACAGTACTCGGATTGGCCCAAAGGGAAGGAATATGTTACAAAATACATTTTAATTCAGGTATTCAGTATTCTGTAACTAAATACATTTTCTAAGTATTCTTCCCATCACTGACTATGAATAATTAGCAATAGAAAATATGTACACTCCATTAAATCCAGTAATGAAAATGTATTAGAATAACATATCAACTCAATCTGAAAGTGGAGTGATTCTTATAAACAAATAATACTGCGTTTTAATTAAGCATCTACTTTAATTTTAAACCTTCATTAGACTCCACCACATATTATTAAACATAATGAGTGTATGCATTATGCATTGTCACAAACACTGGGTGTTTTATAATAGCATTGTTTGGGTTTCATTTAGCAGTGTAATGCTATTCTGGACTGGACCAGCTGCGCTCAGACTGATCCTCTTGCTAATGTATTACTGTCTACTGTGTGTGCGTAGAAAACAGGCAGAGTAAGTGAGTCCATGTAAAGTCTTGCTTGTAAGTTTGTGTTTGGGGAGCTGCACATGCGTTCTATGGCCTATTTTTAGGAGCAGATGACATTTGGTACACAGTGAGGTTTTTATCTGCTGTATATGCATGTGGATAGACTTGTTTTGATACTAGTTTTACTATCTGATTTTCTACACTTTTAACAACCCATCTTTATTAACCTCTCACATAACAACAAATAAACATAATTATGCAAGTGCAACCTTTACTGAACTAAAATGAGATCAAATTATAATCTTAGGTAGACCCACAGTAGGTCTGGAATGAGATAATCCCCATCATCAAAGCATGAAGATACAAAGTACTTGTTTTAAAAATGCACAGCGGCCAGTATAAAAGTTTTTGAGGCGTTCAGTAGAATACCACTACCCCCACTGCCACCAGCAGCATCAGCATTCGCTCACTAAAGGAGCTTTTCAGTTCATTTCTCTCCAGAGTCCAGTCTCCAGAGTTCACCTGGCTCACTTTTGTCCTGAGGGCAGTTACTCTCCTCAAACTGTCCTGATACTGGATCTGATGACTCAACCAGTTCAAGTGCACTGAAACTAGAGTAGTGAAATGATAATTGATTGACTGATTGGTTGTAGCTGTATGGTACCATTAGTATAGCTTATATGTATGATTTGATTGATTATTAATTGTTGTGTATGTGATGTATGAATGCGAGTATTTATAATTTTTTTTCACAGACTGACACTAATTGCTGTGTTTTGCTGTGCTATAATGACAAATAAAGATCTAAGCCAGTAAAGTCAAAGTCTGAATGCAATTATTATTATTCAGATATTTTTTACTGACGTTTAAAAAAGTAAACAAACAGCTCCTATATTTTAAGGAAGAAATGTTACTGCTTCAGAAGGAAATTAAGGAAAGTTGGAAGGAGGTAAACCAGAACTTTTTGTGAAGTCTTATATAAGAGATATACTGTATATGTAGTTATTATGTACAGATTATGAGTTTTAGTGATAGACTGAGATGCATGGTTTTCTAAAGAAGATTGGAGCATTCCTCAACCAGAGTCAACCAATTCGGTCAGTGTTTTTAATCACGGTTTTTACTGAATGGAGCCAAAATTAAAGAGGTGTCAGTTGGTAAAATCTCCCTCAAATATGAGTAATATGGACAGAGCTACTGAACAAAGCAAGAGTGAAGATGAGAAGAATCGCGACATAAGCTTGAGAATATCCTGATAGACACAGACAGAGGTTTACGGGCACGTTACTGTATATGCCCACACTTCCTGTATTACCACATGACATCATAAGGTGTTTTTTTCTGTTTGAGAGAAGATCTCAGTCTAAATATGGAGGGTTTGTGTGTTAAACATGCGTGAATAAAACAAAACACAACTCCACACAATTGTGATGAGGAAACATAGATCAGAAAATAGTATAATATGGGCAATTTATATAGTGTGTTGAAATTTTGTGAAATAAATTTTATTTGTGTGTCTAGATTGTAAGGACTTTTTAAAACAATGCTTCACAAAAAATCCAAGGGAAAGACCAACACTGGAGGTTCGGAGGAGGCACCCCTGGCTCAACTAAGGCAAGAAATATGTTTAGAATAATTTTGACTGTATTGCAAATGAAAGTTCTTAGTTAAAAGTTAATAGTTATGAATCTTTTATTCTTCCTATTCTTTTAACTTTACAGTAAAAATGTCACCAGTAGCCTGTATGGTCTTAACTCTGTAGTGTGTGATTTATCCACAAGATGGCGGCCATTCACTGTTCCTTGCAAGAGTTTCTCCATTCCATTCATCTTGTGACTTACAAGATGAATTATAAAGCATGGCAATTGCCCAATAGAAGGTTATTTATTATTATTTATTTCCAACGTCTTACAAATACATTTCGTGTTTTTTTCTATATAATATAATTCAACCACATGACGCCTATGATACAAAATACATTTTAACACAGGTATTCAGTATTCTGCACCGAAATACTTTTCAAAGTATTGGTGGTTTCTGTTCTAAAATGTGAAGATGTCATACTCACAGATGGGGGGCAAGGGGCAGTTTTCCCTATTGATTACATTGTACTTTGCCGTAAAATATCCAAAAGGTAAATTCACAAATGTTGAAGCTGATCCTGTGAGTGACTTGGCCCAAGAACTCACTATTTTACAACAAAAAACTGATATTCATTTCATCTGTGAAATATTATTGACCTATAGAATGTTGTGATGTTATCTGAAACCCGGCAATTCTCCCCATTACTGTTTGTAGCACACAACCAACAAAATAAAACACAGAACATAGAGGTCATCTTTTCAAAATACTTTTCTTACACTGTCAATGTGTGAAGTTAGTGACCTTTCTATCTCACATAAGGAGAAAGTGAGAATCACATTTCACTGTTAGGGATGCACCGATAGAATAGGTAAATTTGCTGGTAATAAGTTCATTGTATTTTGAGAGAAAAAAAAAACATTTTCAATCCCTACACTGGTATTTGTTAATGTCAGATATCGGCTGGTTAAAGCTATAGTTAAAGATAATCACTGTTATGTCAAATGCTACATCTGCCAGTAAACTGTACCCTGCCCTAGTTCCTCTTCACATTGGCCCTGTAGCAGCTCCTCTGATTCATCTGTGAGCAGGTGTAGAGCTGTAACAGGTATGGCCTCCCAGCACCCACTGACCTGACAGGGCAATTAAGTCACGCCCATAGACTCTGCCACACGCACCCAAAGGCGACGGTTGTGTGAGCGTTTAGTGAGAGGGCAGTTTGTACTCTGAGCTGACAGAGGAGCACTGAGGCTGAGAGAGGCTGGAAACAGTGGATAAACAGAAGGGTTGTGGCCTTGCTGATGGGAGAGTGGAGAAAATATAGCCGTGCCCACCGGGAATGTTTGGTAAAATGTGGAAATCGTGTTTGACATCACAAGTGCATTCATTAGACACAGAGGAAGTCATTCAAAAGTAAAATGAATGGCACACGTTTCATCTGTACTAGTGTTAGAATTGGACAAACAGTGAATACAACAAGATGGGCCCAGTCAACGAGAAGAAAAGGTGTTAAAGATGCAGATGTATTGAATGGTAGAATGGTGTTGAATTGTGTTTTTGAGCAAGAAAAACACTTGTAATTGGATAAATGCAAGATGTGTTTAATGTCAGTAGTGAATGTTCCAGGGAAAGCATTAATATCTCCATAAAGACAAGCACAAACAAGACAAACACAGTGCAGCTTTAAAGGTACAGCATTTACCTGCTTGCCTCTACGTATTGTTTTGCTTAGAATGTTCCACTGTACGTCATTAAACATGCATCTTGTGGAAATGAGTAGGTAACATCACCAGGCCAAGCTGCAGGTCAGATCTGTGGAGCGGCGACCCTGCTCACAGTGAAAATGCATGCATGAAAAACACCCGTAATTGAATAAATCTAAGATAAGTTTAATGGAATGTGTGGAACATTTCAGGCAAAGTATTTAACAACAGTCTA
This sequence comes from Taenioides sp. WSHXM2023, assembly GCA_029959045.1. Lineage (NCBI taxonomy): Eukaryota > Metazoa > Chordata > Actinopteri > Gobiiformes > Gobiidae > Taenioides > Taenioides sp. WSHXM2023. Next base: position 21,770,783 of record CM057098.1, on the reverse strand, counting down.
CACCTAAAAAGTTATGAAGTGCACCATTAATATAAACAACTTTCTGTCTGTGAGTGGATATCGGTTAGACCCTGCAAAGAATGCATTTGTAAGGGCCAAATTGTCTCTGGAGCTAAAAATTGTGTGTTAAAATCCTCAGAACATCCCGAGTGGAGCCTGGTGGGCCTGGACCTGCATTCCTCTGTAATCTGCACACACCCTTAACATTTGTCCATCTCTCTCCATTACACTTCCCCATCACTCCAGTGTTTGGGCTTCAGGCTATGCTATGCTAAAGGTTATGCAGACATTGTTACAGATGACTATTAGCAACTGTGGCAGTTTTTATGACAGCCAAGCATAAAATAATAATGAAACCTGCACTAATATCTGTAGCCTCAAAAGGTTAGAGAAACAAATTAATATTAGTTTTACCCAGCTAAAGTTAAGGCTTCTAGCTTGTCAAATTGATAGCACCAGGAAAAACTTTAATTGGAAATGTCATTCTCTAAATCTAAAATTAAACTCCAAAAACGCAAACTATCTCAGTACAAGCAAGAGCCAGAGGTTGCTGACTGCTTAAGAACTATGGATTTCAGCTTCTTGGTTATAATCCATATTCTGAGGACGCTTTACCAAAATATATAGCTAATATTTTGTTTTAAATTATTAATTGCTATGGCAACATCTTATTTTTCATCATTCTGAAACCTATAGATAGGCTAGTCTCACTCCAAGTATGACTTAATAATATATTTTCCTGGTTAGCCTACTACCAAATCTAAATCAGGTCTATATTAAGTCTATTCTTGGTCTAAACTAGGGCTAAGTCAGGTCTAAGCAGGGACTACACCGTGGTACAGAAACTCTAAAACTGGACTGGACTAACCAAATGATGGACTAAAGTGGGGATAAAAATGACTATTAAAAATAGAACTGTTTGAGAACCACTTTTTATATAGGCCAGACTGGAAAAGTAAGTAAGAGTTATCTACAGAAATGATTCAACAATATATTGACTTTGCAATTTGTAATAAAAAAACATGTTACATAATGAAATGCTAACGAGGTAGCATTATTCAAACAAACATGGCTGTGGGTGCATGCATTAGCCTCATTGCACTAATCACACCTGGGTTTGTGGAGCATATGTTACAGGTCAGAAAGGAGACTCACAGTGAACTGAAGATCTGCATTTGTTTAGACTGATGGGCTTCCCAACGGACACTCTCGTTTTCCAATGCAGAGCGGACATTCCTCTATCTTCCAAACATCTAATTAACCGTGAGCAATTCAAGGAGCAGGATAAGGGTAGTATATACTGTTTTAAAGGTGCACCATGTAACCTTTCTGGTGAAGGGTTTGCCACTTGCTGGTAGTGGACCCCCTCCAGAAAAGTTACATAGTGCACCTTTAATTATGAACTGTGAACAAACCAGCACCAACAAACTCAGGTATAATTAGACTCTTTACAGTAAAATAAGCCCTCATAAATTCATTAATCTGACGTGACAAAGATCGTAACCTCCGGGCTTAATGAGCAGTCATGTAGTCCTATCTCCAAATGAACTCCTCGGAGGTTACTAGAATCAGTGTGTATCCAGAAATGTCATGGTGGAGCTTATTAAGAACATAGAAATCAATGCAAATGTGATATTTTATGCTTGCCTTGTGATGACTGGGAGAATTGAGAATTACATATAGTATGGATATAGAGGTGCACATGTCTCTGATGCCAACTATTAAGTATAAGGATCTGAACAAAGGTAATGTAGTCAAAACTCAAGTAAGTGTAGCCTATACTGTTTATTTCAAAGTAATATTACTCAAGTAGAAACATAAAGTAGTGGTATGGTAAATGGTCACATTTGTATACAGTGCTTTTTCACATTCAAGGCACTCAAAGCTTTACATCAAGGAACCACTCACACATTCACACACACACATTTATACACCAGTGTATGCGGAGACTCGGGGCAAGGTGAGTTAAGTGTCTTGCCTAAGGACACAAAGACAGCATTCATCTGTGTATATAACAAGAGGACTTGATATATACACAGAACACTCAACTGAGCTACTCTCATCATTTAACATAATAATATTACTATCAAAAGCACTTGATATATACATAGAACACTCAACTGAGCCACTATCATCATTTAATATAATAATATTACTGAAGTAGAAGTACAAAGTAGTTGGCAAAGAAATTAATCAAATAAAAAGTATAAAAACACTACAGTATTTGGAATCCTACCAAGTAAGTGTTTTATGAGTCTGGATGTTTGGTTTGATTTATAATGTAATTGAACAAAACAAAAATGATGCACAGAATCTGTGAAAATGGGACAAAACACAACATTCTAACATGTCTTAAAGCTCACAAGAGTCAAATTTGCATAATAGAGGACCTTCAAACTGTGATCCTGGCCATCTTTTTTTCCTGATGGTTGATGTGGGTGAGAGATACACAGAAGAGGAGCTTCCAGGCCTGAAGTCTTGTAATGTAATCTGAGCATATGCCTGAGTGCAGATGGAGAGAGAGAGAGAGGTTTTCAGTTGGAGTGCTTTAAATCAGTCTGGGCTGTAATTAGACAAGAGACTGTTTGTCCACAAGTCTGTGATTGGCTTCAGTTGTACACAGATGGAGACAATTAACATCTATAGTGTTGATGTCAAAATACACCATGTTATACAGATGTGCTTTGACCCTAGTTAACTTGATAGAAATTCTATTCATTGTAGTCTGTGTACATCTCCAAAGCTCAAAATGCTCTGTTCCACCTTGTGATGTCATGTAGTGGTAGTTTTCAAATTAACAGCTCCTTTCCCCTTTAGTTCAGTAAAGATTAACAATTCCAGGGTTGAAATGATACGAATGATTCTAGTGACAGTGTATGGAGTTTAAAAACACAGTGGAGCACTTCCTGTATTACCACATGATAGTTTGAGAGAAGAGCTCAGCCTAAACGTACAGGGTTTGTGTGTTAAACGTGTTAATGAAACGAAACAAAACTCCAGGTATGTTTGTGACAAGGAAACAACATTATAACATAGATCAGCAAATAATGTAATATGGGCCTTTTAAACACCATTACGCCTCATGTTTACTGATGAACTGAGCCTGTCCTCCCTCTCACTCCCCATCAGCTCTGTGCACGTTAATGCTTAGAGATACAGTAGGCACCTCTAAGCCTTATCGGAGCACATCACCTTAGCGGAGGAGGAGGACAGCGTGCCTAATAAGATGCTAGGTGACAGATGTGTTGCAGTTCTAGTCTGTGTTAATTACCGTTAGCCCTGTGAGCCCGTGGTCTCGTCGGGGCTGTACGGAGGGGGGGGGGCACTGGTCTTTGACAGGAAGCTCAAACACGCCATGGAGAAGCATCTGGACCAGTGGAAACAGGCCAGAGCCACGGTCTCACTGTCTCATGTCTGGAGCTGATTCATGTTCTGCTTCAGCTGCTCCTCACACTTACATATGCATAGTCTATTTTTGGAATCATCGACTCTGACGTGAGGTCAGCAGGCACTAAACAAGGATATAACATTATATACTATGACTAATACTAATAGCACATGTATTTTGCCAACAGCCAGGGTATTTTAACAGATGGAACAGCATTAGCAAAGGAAAACGGTTGTCTTAAGTTTTAAAAAGTTTAATGGGCCCATATTACACTACTTTCTGATCAGTGTTATAATGTTGTTGTTATAATGACTGGCGGATCCAAAAGGCAGACAACGAAAGACCAAGAATTAACAGGATTATTGAATACAAAAATATATGCAGGTTGCTGGGAGCTTGGTCAGAGACTGGGGTGAAAATCAATGCAGGAACATCCAATTGGAAACAGGTGAGTAGCGGGTGGAACCAAAGATGAGGGCGATGTCAGACTCTCCGCCCAGCTCCAGGCACCAGGAGACACAGAAGGGAGGAGGGAGGCAGCACAACGTAGAAAGAAAAACAGGAATCCTGACAGTTGTTTCCTCATCACAAAAGTACCTGGAGTTGTGTTTTGTTCCATTCACATGCTTAACGTGTAAACCCTGCATATTTAGCCTGAGTTCTTTTCTGAAATAGTAAACACTTTGTTCCACCTTGTGATGTCATGCGGTAATACAGGAAGTGCTCCCCTGTGTTTTTAACCTCCATACACCTTCACTAGAATCAGTTTGATCATTTCAGCCCTGGAATTACCAATCTTTACTGAAGGTAAAAGGTATTTGTTAACTTGAAAATTACCACTACATGACATCACAAGGTGGAACAGAGCATTTTGAGCTTTGAAGACATGAACAGTCTAATAACAAGGGGTTATTAAAATGTGTGTGAATGAAACACAACTCAATGTTTGGAGGAGGTAACAACATTCTAATATGACTAAAAGCTCACATGAGTCAGTTCTGCATAATGTAGGACCTTTAAAGGTGTGTGACAGTGTGACATTTCTGGTTGCTCAATGGAAATGTCATTGCCTTGAAAGTGTCTAGAATGTTCCACACAGTGTAGCAGAAAACTTGGTGACAAGTTACAAGTCAGGGGGTATGGCATATGGTATGGGTTTGGCATGACAGCTGTGGGGCAGTGGGCAGCCTGGTGTTGGCAACTGCAGAGAGACTGAGACAGACAGTAGGTAAAGAGACAGAGAGATATACTGTACATAGACAGAGAGAGAGAGACAGACAGAGAGAAATACAGAGAGACAGACAGAGAGAAATACAGAGAGAAACAGACAGAGAGAAATACAGAGAGAGACAGACAGAGAGAGCAAGACAGAGAGAAATAGAGAGACAGAGAGATATACTGTACATAGACAGAGAGAGAGAGAGAGACAGAGAGAGAGAAATACAGAGAGAAACAGACAGAGAGAAATACAGAGAGAAACAGACAGAGAGAAATACAGAGAGAAACAGACAGAGAGAAATACAGAGAGAGACAGACAGAGAGAGAAATTGAGAGACAGAGAGAGAAATAGAGAGACAGAGAGATACATAGAGAGAAATAGAGAGACAGTGAGACAGAGAGAGAGAGACAGAGCAATAGCGAGTGAGAGACATAGAGAGAGAGAGAAAGAGAGGGGTAGGGCCAGTCTTATCCGATCACATGCACAATGGGAGTTAGCCAAAGCGCTATATTATCATCCTAAAGCACAAATCCACCACATGAGCCCAGTTAAAGCCAAACCATGAAGCCTGAAAAGAGCCAGAGGACGAGGGGAATACTGACCAATCAAAGCGGATCACATGAATGCTACTACCACTAATTCCCCAGCAGATTGGTTACTTCATTATTTAAACAGTTGACGTGCACCATATGAGCTAAAGAGGTTTTAATAAGTAGAAGGAAGCATTCATATTCTAGGTTAGTGAAGCGTGTTAGGTGGATGACAAATGCTTAAAGGTCCTATATTACACAACATTGACTCTTATGAGCTAAACCCCTCTGTTCCACTTTGTGAATCGTTTTCAAGTTCACAGCTACCTTTTTACCCAATTCCAGGTCTGAAATTATCCAAAAGATTCTAGTGGAGGTATATGCCGTCGAGCACTACTTACATTATCTCATGACATCACAAGGTGGAACAGAGTGTTTTCAGTTTGAGAGACGAACTTAGCCTAAATGTGCAGGATTTGTGTGTTAAAGATGTGTGAATGAAACAAAACACAACTCCAGGTATGATTTTGATGAGGGAACAACATTATAACATAGATCAGAAAATAGCGTAACATATGCCCTTTAAGAGTTTTTAGATATGGACAATATATACGGCCCTAATATCAGTATCAGTGAAATCAGGGGAGTTTATAGATAGGATCATATAGAATTAACCCATTCTATATGATCCTAACTAACTTACAGAGAGAGGGATGCTGTTTTTTTTCAATAGAAAGTGAATTGGAGTCAGAGTCGATGGAGCCAGAAGTGCACCCACTCACTTCTGTGTTCACTTCTATGTTTCACTGTCTATGATAAAAGCTACTAGCAAGCAAATAATGATAAAAGCTACTAGCAAGCACAGAAATTGCATAGCATAGACCAGTTTGCATAATGGGTAAGAGTTAAAGTGTCTCTACTGTATACTACTCTATGTTACATTTACAAGACATCGGTATTCGTCTTGAGCCGTACATAACTAGGCCTGACCTTGGGCATGGATTCAAAGTATTTAATGTATTCATTTGACTATCCCCCTGGCAACACGATGCTTTAATTCTCTGGGCCGAGGAGGAGAACAATTATTCTTCAATCGTCTTTCCCACACTGTGTTTGCCAACTAAATGAGCACAACATTTGTACAATAAGAATGAAACCACTGGTGATTTATTAACATATAAACGATTCATTATTGTTTTTGACTGTGCAGAAGGTCTTTGAAGACCACTGACATGTGCGTGTAATGTTTTCAAGAAAGATTATGCAATTTATTCACAATTGGTTAAGCAATACACACTGCATCTGCGCTGTGTTGAAGTCTTATGGCTAGAACGGCACTGAGATGGAAACAGAACCTATGTTATTTTGTCCACTTGAATGTGCAATAATTTCTCGTCTTAATCACAGCAAAGTGGTTTCTCTTCTACAGGCATTGCAGTAATAGGCTAATGTTATTTTCTGATTCATGTTTATGAAAATGACAGTTATTTATTTAAAAAAAATAATAAAAAGACAAAAGAAATTAAGGTGCGCTGTGTAATTTTTCTGCTGGACAATCCGCTACCTGCTTGTCTCCTTGGAGATGTTAATGCTTTTCCTCCTTGATGATTTCACAGTATGGAAATAAACTTGGTTATCACAATGGAGATAAGGTAATGGTTAGATCTATGGAGAAGCAAGTCTGCACATACAATTCATGTTTTTCAGTGTATTTAGAACCTGTGCAATTGAATAAATGTAAGGCAGATACAGTATGTTTAATGCTATACTGTGGAATATTCCATGCAAAGAAGTAACATATCCATCGAGACAAGAAAATAGCGGACCCTTCACTTTAGAAGTTACATAGTAAAAAATAACACCACTGTGAGCTTTCTGCATCTAATTCTAAAAAGTTTATTGTTCATGAATCAGGAAGTGTGCTGTTAGATTGATATTGTTAGCATTACTGTGGCAGAAAAACCTTCGTGTTAATATTTATAGTTAGAGAATGTGTTAAAAAGTGAGTGCAAATTATTTTAAATGAATTTGTTCTGTTTTTCACTTTTTTTTTAAGACAAAATGAAAATCAGGTTCCTCTTCACAATCAAACATGTGTCCACTGAAATATATTATTCACAATTAATAACTTTTGATAACTTCAGTTTTTTTAATAAATCAATTATAATAACAAGCCAAAACACTGGAAACTGCTTTGTTTTACTTTCTCCAGATCCATCCAATAATCTAGTGATAATATGTGATGCAAAACTGCACTGCGATACAGAAGTACAGCTCTGTTATTATGTTGAATAAGAAGAGGGGATGACAGATGTGTAAAATTGGGCGAGCCTGGATAGCTTCACTCATGAGCAGATTAACAGGGTTTTCTCAGTGTGTTTGAGCAGGAGCAGATTGGGAGAGGGGCTGTGAGCTTGGACATGTCAGATGGTCAGATGGTGCACGCTTTTATCTACACAAGTCTTTTTATATCCCCCATAGTTCCGACACATTTGTAAATTAAACCCCCATGGTGTAAGTTTCAAATAAAATCATGTTTATAAATGTTTTTATTGCACTGATAAGCGTATACAAGCATGTGTGTGAGAGCAGGTTTGCACCTCCACAAACCTTTGGCGATAATATTCCACAGTATGCCATGAAATGTATCCATGCTAATGGAGAATATTCCAAAATATGGTTTTCTGCCACCTGTTTGTTTCCGTAGAAATGTTATTGCTTTGTCTAGAATGTTCCACAGTATAGATTAAACTTATCTATCACAAGGGAGACAAGCAGGTTACAACACTACATTACAATTCAGATCTGTGGAGAGTCGCCCCTATTCACAGAACGAATTATTGTATTTTTGAGCAATAGAAACACACGCAATGAATAATAATATAATAATATAACAATAAATATATATGCTATATGGGTGTTTTTAATGTCATACCATGGAACATTCCAGGGAAAGCAATAATATCTCCATAGACACAAGCTAATAGCAAACCCTTCATCAGAAAAGTTACGCAGTGCACCCTTAACTTTCTATTACAATACAATAATGCCAACTCCCAAAGAGAGTGAGGTGGTGTTGCTTTAAAAAGACATCTTTCCTTACACTGCGTGAAATATTTAAACTAAACTACTAATATAATGATTCTTTGTCAGACAGGTGAGTTTGTTTACCTGTAGCCCCCCTCAGAAGCATCACGTGATGGTGTAGTGACGTCTTGAAGGCTGCTATGGTTTTGTCAGACAGCAGGGGGAGCCACTGCCTGACACCGCTCCATGTGGGGCATTGAGATCCATATACAAGGTCCAAGGAGCACGAATCGTGACGAGGGAGCCAAAACATTATCACACATATGGGACTCTTCCAAGGAAGGCTTCCGAAAAACAACAGACTCTCCAGTCTGGCGATAATAATAGTTATTTTAATAATACAACATTACAATATTATCATGTATAGTAGTTTAGCGTCATGTAAAGCATGGCCCCTACACTACCCCCTGTAAACCAGCTATACTTCTACCACATGTGATCTGATTTTCTTTTCCTTGGTTATAGTGACCTTTAATTGTGCACCATATTCTTTGATAGCTGGATCTAATGTCTGGGCAGCTCTACAAAGTCACAAAGCCTCTTGGTAGCCGCCTGCCCACGCCAGATTGAATGGTTTTGGACAGAATAAGGTCTCAATATTTCTCATAACTGCTTTCTCAAGTCCAAATCCCTCTCCATCCTGCAGCCTTTTGGTCCACTCATCTTTCATTTCTCTTGACTGGTCACCACTATTAATTTTTGATTGCTGTGTAACCACCTGCCCTCACCCACCCGGGACCCAGGTCAAGGAGGCTTTAAAATTCAGCTTGTAAAGACGTGATCCACCGCTCCTCTTCTCCCCTCACATCCGAGTGTAGCCTGGTGCTGTCAGGTCCCATTACCTAATTGGAAATGAGATGTGTCTGGCTGAGTTTCTGTCTTCTCTGCACTCCTGCTTGAGACTCACTCCAAATGGCACTATCAAAATCAATGCATGGTTAATAAATCCATCGTGCTATTTTTACGTCCTTCTACACTGTTTAAATGCATAGAATACTCAACAAGTGACATAGAACATATTACTGCATATACAATTATATTTTGAAATGGGATCTTCAAGAAATATGAGATTTTTAGATGACCACAAGAGATTAAAGGTCATATATTATGTAAACATGACTCTGGTGAGCGTTAAGCCATGTTATAGAGTTGTGTTTTGTTTTATTCATACATATTTGAGTAATCCTTTATTGTTAGTTGTTATCTCCAAAGCTCAAAACTCTGTTCCTCCTTGTGATGTCATTAAGCTATAGTTTTAAAGTTAACAGCTGCCTTTTACCTTTTTTTTTCAGTAGAGATTGGAGTGTTTTCTGTTTGAGAGAATAACTCAGCCGAATTATGCAGAATGCCATTCTGTGGGACATTTGAAGCAAAGCAATCTCATCTTCATGGAGACAAGTGGGCGGTCGACCTTTGACTGGAAAAGTTACATAGTGCAACTTTAATTTAAAATTCTAAAGCCTACTACGATTCCATAGAACTGGTGTGGCCAACCAGAATTTAATTACCTCCGCCAAGGAGGTTATGTTTTCGCTTGAGTTTGTCTGTTTGTTTGTTTGTTTGTTTGTTAGTTAGCAAGATAACTCAAAAAGTTATGGACGGATCTTGATGAAATTTTCAGGAAATGTTCCTAATGGTAAATCCAATAGATGATTAGATTTTGGTGATGATCCAGAAGAAATCCTGGATTCTGGATCACTTTGAAAACTGAGCTGCTTGGCGGAGGTCTGCGCTCTCTGAGTGCTTTTCTAGTTTTATTTATTTTCTTTGTCTGTATGAGCAGATTCTGGAGAACTTGGAGAAGGGCTCGGCGTGATCTTGTGCTCTTTTGACTCCTGAAAATATGTTGTTTAACTCTTGTTCACATTTTTTTTTTGTTATTGCTAACGTTTGTATTGTGTCACCGTGGTAACTGAGTAACATTCCGCCACAGAAATACGTAGAAATACACCCCTGTCACTGTATAGTATCAATAGACATAAGGTTGGAAAATTGATGACAAAGTATATACAGTAACATACATGTGGCTTGTTATACTTGATTAAAAAATATTAAAAAGTAATCTGCAATTTATAGTTTTTTTCCACTGTCGGAGACTTGATGTGACTGATGTGTTAATGTGACACTTTCCTTTGAGTGAAGATGGGAGTCGGCGTTGGAGTGATCACAGCCCACCGGAGTTAATAAGGGCACTGTTTAATTCATGAAATCTGACATGCTACACTGACTCCTGCTCCTCCTTTTCCTCTCTCATTTACCGCTGCTTTCTCACTTCAGAGGCTCTCCCCTGCAGAGCCATGAACAGAACCGGTGACAATGGGCAGCCCTGGCAGAATCCAACATGCACTGGAAACAGGTTTGACTTACTTTCGGCAAATGCAAACACAGCTCCTGCTCCGGTCATACAGGGACTGGACAGCCCTTAGCAAAGAGCCCCGGACCCCAAACTCCCAGAGCACTCCCCACGAGGGACACGGTCAAATGCCTTCTCCAGATCCACAAACCACATGTGGACTGGTTGGGCAAACTCCCATGAACCCTCAAGCACCCGATGGAAAGTATAGAGCTGGTCCAGTGTTCCACGGCCGGGACAAAACCACACTACTCCTCTTACCGGGGAGGCTGAGAAGTGTGATTCCCCTGTAGTTGGAACACACCCTCCAGTCCCCCTTCTTAAACAGAGGGACCACCACGGTCTGCCAGTCCAGAGGTACTGTCCCCGACCGCAACGCGATGTTGCAGAGACGTATCAGCCAAGACAGCCCCACAACATCCAGAGATGGATCTCATCCACTCCCTGGAGCCTTGCCACTGAGAGGCTTGCCAACCACCTCAGTGACTTCAGCCAAGGTGATGGACAAGTCCGCCTCTGAGTCCCCGACAACATAGCTCCCGGGATCATTCGGGCACTCAAACCCCTCCACTATGTTAAGGTGGTGGTTGAAGGAGGGGCTTTCATTTTAATAGTCTTAAAACAAAACTAAAAATCTGATAATAATCACTTTTTAGTGTGGCTGTAACTACAGCCAATGTTATAACCAGTGCTGGAAGAATGACTCCAGCACTGGTTAAGATACCAGAGCAAAAAATACTGCAAAAAAGTAAAAATCTACTAAGTATCAGTAGATGAGTTTTGGAGGTCTTATAAGGTTTCAAATGTAATGATTTTAATAAAAATTTGTGCCAAATTGTGTTCAACAGAAACAACTAAATTCATATTTTTTCCGAGCTGGTTTTATGTATATATATTTTTTGCTCAGACAATGAACATAAACCCCTCCACCTCAAACTATGATAAAAAAATACTTTTTCTTTTCAGTCCTGTTCAAAAATGGTGAGTACAAAGTAGAGTAATGGAGTAGAAAGTATAGATACCTGCTGTCAAATGAAGTGAAGTAAAAAGTATCCACTTTAAAATCTACTAAGGGAAGTACAGATACCAAAAATTTATACTTAAGTACAGTACTTTATTACTTTTGCTTCACTGCATTCCACCACTGGTTGTAACATGTCAGAAAGCTTGCATAATACCCCCTCTTTAAATAAATATTAAAAGCCCTAACATTGTATTCTGCACCCATCCACACAGCACTCCTATCACCCACATTACAAAGCATCATTATTGATACTGATTGCCTATTCATCATAGAGCAAGAAGAATGGCCTCGCTCATGTTCTGGTGGGAAATAGAAAGTAGGCTGTCATATCAAATGGATTATAGCTCATTAATACCTATTAACTTGGCAGAGAATGCACTTGCAAATGACCCAAATATGAGGCGTTTGAGTTCAGCTTTTTGTGCACGATATGAGACCTCCGGAACAAAAGAAAATGTTAATTGCAAGAGATAACTTCGTTCCACTTTTTGGCTTTCATCATTTATTTTTTGACTAAAATGCAAATCGCTATAGACCCTTTACAATCCGATGTCATCAGGATGTTTCAAATTGTGGAATGGAGGCATCAGGCATCTCATTATATATATTTACAATTATTAACTGATTTTAACAGACCTAAATGGTCCCTGAAAACATTGATCCGTCCTGCCGACGTCGGCGTTGCCGACGTATAATCTTAGACGTCAAGCCGACGTCTACACGACGTCGTGCAGCCAACGAACATTACGCAACGTCGAACCGACGTTGTTTGAAGTTCGCGATTTTTCGGTATTCCGTCATATCTGACACAGGTTAACGACGTTGGCGCGACCGTCGAGCCGACGTTTGTAATGACAATTCGTTTCAATAGAGCTCCGGGAGATGACGTCACGCTATCCCAGCATGCACCACCGGGCGCCATCTTGGCAGGAATTATTGTAAACAAACTAACTAACTAGCCTACAAAACTTCCAGCTTACAACGATGGTAGACTCATGCTGTGCCCCTGGATGTACAAACCACCGAGGACAAGTTAAAGATAAAGCCTTTTATCGCATTCCCAAAGATCCAGCTCGGAGGGGAAAATGGATTTCTGCGATAAAACGGGCAAGAAGCGCGCTGAAGAAAACCGAGCGTTGGAACCCGTCACCTAATGGATTTCGCTTGTGCAGTGACCATTTCATATCAGGTAATTTCACGTAAACATTATACATTTCATATTATCTTAAATGGTGCTGATAGTTATTGTTTTGGACAATAAATATCACCGACTAAACTGGGTGGATTGTATTTCAGTCGGACAAGCCGAAACGTCCTCAACCTAATCTACCAACCCAGTCTAGTTGGCGATATAAACCTCACTACGGTGGTTAATGTCCAGACCTAAAAACGTATTAGCTAATGGATTGCATTCATGTGACATCACAACATTTTAAACTGCCTGTATCATTGAATAGTGAATATTTTTTCTCAGTGTAATCTTAGTGGTTTCTTTACTTAACGTTACTTATTTTGTGTCCTAGGTAAAAAGAGTGACAACCCGCTTTCACCTGACTACATCCCATCGGTTTTCAAGTATGTGCCGTCACCCGTGAAAAGTGCTAGATTACTCACTGAATATTGACTAAGTATCCATTTTCCAACTGGATCTTGTCCCACGTGGTTTATCGGCTTGTATTTGAAATTCACTTTAGATATATTGTCTAAGATTTGGGTTCGTAATTTTGGTTGTTATTTTGTTAGTAATTCCATCCAGTGCTGGCACACGCACGGTGTATGCATAGTTAGGGTGTGTTTAGTTGATAAAAGTATGAAAATATGCTATGTTTTGGTGCTATGATTTCTCATGATTGTTCAGGTATGTTTTGACATGTTGGTAGTATTTTATTTTTACATTCAGAAGTTGATCTCATTACATTTATTTCCATCTACTTATATAGGTACACAGAAACTTGTAGTGCATTTTAATGCATTTGAAATGTAGTTAACTTTTTCTGTTGTAAATCAGCCTTCAGCAATATATTTTGGTAACATTTTTTGTACATTGTAATTAAGAACCACCCTTGAACATTATATTTTGATAATATGTGTGTACATGAATTCAAGTATTATCAATAAATGTTGCAATACTGCAACAAAACCTACATGCACTGTTCACTTGTGATTACTTTCCATAAAGTATGCAATTTAGTAGTACAATATATACAGTATATAAAAAGCCTAATTAATAGTTGGGTAGACGTTGGGCCAACGTCTATCCAACCGTCTTTTGATGACGTTGGCCCAACCACTTGCCAATGAGCAAAATGACGTCGGCCCAACGTCAACTGCTAACGTTGGCCCAACGTATACACATACGTTGGCCCAACGTCCACACATACGTTGGCCCGACGTAGGGCCAACGTCTGAAACTGACCTATTGAATGTTGGCAAGGCGTTGGACCAACGTCTAGCCAACCGTCTTTTGATGACGTTGGCCCAACCACTTGCCAATGAGCAAAATGACGTCGGCCCAACGTCAACTGCCAACGTTGGCCCAACGTATACACATACGTTGGCCCAACGTTGGCATGACGTCGTCATGTTATCAGGGGTAATGGTTTACAACATCATAACAAAAAAAATAAACATTTTTTATTCCAAGGTACACATATTAATTAATTTGCTTCTCTTTTAAGAAAGACGGAAACATACATAAAACATACATATTTTTTAACCTCAAAATTGTATTTGAGCTTCACAAAAAGTGTCATTTATGATGCAATGTATAATGTATCTGTAAATGAAGTGGTAAGCTGTAGTGGACTCAACTTTTCTGAAGAATTTGTCCAGTAAAACCTAAAAATCTGGATTTTTTTCTTTGTCAAAAATGCTTACTGTCTATCATAATTTCTTCTTAAATTAACAAATAACGTAAAAAATAATTGTGAATGTCTTTAAACTGGGCTCTGGTATCACTCACATGTATCTGGATGGTTTTCATTTGCCAATTTTCAGTGGAATTTTCATATGTTGTAATATTCTGCAATTAATCCCAGTTTTCCCATTAAATTAAAATGTCTAGAAACTGTCTATTTCACCATAAGGTTAGTAAACTAGCCTACCCTATGTGAATCTATTGAAAGCTAAGGTGATGCTATTGCAGATTTCTTACCAATCTCTTTGCTACAGCCGTTTTAGCCAGTTATCGTAACATAAAGGAGACAAAAATAACTTCACAATGGACAGACCTAATACGAAGGCTTTGGTGAGATTTACAGCCTCGCCTTGAATACTGAAAGGCCCATGGTTCCCGTGCTGATGGGACAGAGAAACGCAGGCAGGGAGCTGATATCTGACTTTCATTTTACTCAGGAACAAATGTGGACTCCCAAAGATGAAAGCAAAAGACCAGAGTAATTTCTCCAGCTCAGAGGAAGGGAGCTGGCTGGTTCACACAGGGAGCAGGGGACAGCTGGGCTTGTATATGTCCATTTGAAGCAAAAAAAAATGACATAAAAAGGTGTATTAAAGGGTCCCTATTGCACTATTTTCTGATCTATGTTATAATGTTGTTTCTTCATCACAAACACACCTGGAGTTGTGTTTTGTTTCATTCACACAGGTTTAACATATAAACCCTGCATATTTAGGCTTCTTCTATCAAACAGAAAACACACTGTTCCACCTTTAGCGTTTTCATGGCTGGCAGAGAACCGTGCTGGCGCCGGTTCCCGCACCTAACCTTGAACCGACTGACGTGTTCACATCGAAAATCAGAGCAGGAACTGAAAAGTTGATTCCCGGTGGAAACCAAGTAAAACTTGTTTTTTCTAAGCGAACCATGACGATAAAGTAGACGTCAGCAGTAGAAGTCAGCAGGTTCAACCAGTTCACGGGGTAAAAAACAAAGAAAACGTATGTGTGTGTGTGTGTGTGTGTGTGTGTGTGTGTGTGTGTGTGTGTGTGTAATATGGTGGAGAAATCAAGTGACAAGAAGATTGTGGTCAGCGGAGGAGACCAAATATTTGCTATATCCGTGTTCACCTGGTAAGGTTACATCTTTGGATTCAGTGTCGCTGCCGCCTTATTCATAGCAGATGTTGTAGCATAGCTTGGCTAAGTAATGATTTGTATGAGTACAAATACTCGCTGGTAGTCGATGCGATCCATGATTGTTATTTTCCTTGCTGTGACATCTGCTTTTGTATGGCCTTGTTTTTATTTGGTGGCAAATCAACACCCTCTGTCGATGACGCCTCATGGGTTCACTTAAATGGTATGAATGCAGGTCGTTCACCGGTAAGCACTTTGGTTACCAGTGTAACTGGTGCGAGAACCTCTGGCACCGTTCTGTCATGTAGTAATACAGGAAGTGCTCCACTGTGTTTTTAAACTCCATACATCTTCACTAGAATCATTTGGATAAACCCTGGAATTGCCAATCTGAACTAAAGGTGCTGTTTATTTGCAAACTACCACTACATGACATCACAAGGTGGAATAGAGCATTTTCAGCTTTGGAGGTGTAAATAGCCTAATAATAAAGGATGAGTCAAACATGTGTGAATGAAACAAAAACAACTTTGAGTACATTTTTGAGGCGGTAACAACATTGTAGACTAGTCAATTTTGTGTAATATAGTACCTTTAAAGGTCCATTATGTTACTTTTCTGATAGAGGGTCCGACATTTGTTTGTCTCCATGGAGATGTCATTGTTTTGTCTGGAATGTCCCAGCATTAAATGTATCCATCTTACATTTAGTCAATAACAGTTTTTATTGACTTAAAATCTTGCATTTTTACAGTGAGTGGACTCGTCTTTCCAAAGATCTGACATGTAAGCGCCATCTGCTGTGTCCCTAGACATAAATAAGTGTAATGTCATACTGTGGAACATTCCATGGAGAGAAGCTGATGACAAAGTTACATCGTGCACCTTTAAGTTGAAGTACCATTACCATGACTTGGCACCTGCAAATGGTAATAACATAGTTGATTATTTTCTGAAAAATATAATCTTTCTGAAAATATTGTCACAAAACTAATTCAAAACAACTGGACTTATTAAACTTTTGCAGCCAATGTTTCATAGTTTAGTAAGTCCAGTTATTTTGATAAATTTTGTGATACTATCTTCCTGACCGTGTTAAAAACTGCTTGCAGTTAATTTGTATTGGCATTTTCAACCCACAACTCTACAGCCAATTTTCTGCCAGTAAAAGATTGTGGTTCTGTCAGTAAAAGCAAAGAAGAAATAAAAGACATAAAAGAAGAAATTATGAATAGTCTGTCTTGTCTATCTTGACTTGTTAATGTCCATGAAATCAGTATAGATGGCCATTTTTATTTGTTTTTAAAGATGCCCTATGCTACTTTTCTGATGGAAGGTCTGACGCCTGCTTGTCTCCATGAAGATATTGCTGTCTTGCCTTTATTATTCCATGGTATGGAAATAAACTTTGTAATCACAATGGAGACGGGTTAATGGTCAGATCTATGGAGAAGCAAGGCTGCACATGGTAAGAATCTGTGTTTTTTAAGGTATTTTTGAGCACCTGTAATTGAACAAATGGATGGGAGATAAGTTTAATACCCTAGTGTGGAACATTCCAGGCAAAGAAATAACATCTCCATGGAGATAAGCAAATAGCGGACCCTCCACCTTAGAAGTTACATAGTGCACCTTTAAGAAAATCAAAAAATGTACACAATGTCAAACTGTAACCTTTTATTTATACTAGTGGGCCTGTCTAATGTAGAGGAAGGCATGTGCGTTTAACTTTGAGCAGCTGGCTTCGACTTGGCCTGGTTATTTTGGGAGTCCATTCACCTCTGCTTTCTGTCACTGAAATCCATTTATACTGAGGCCCCGTGCAGCCTCAGTTTCCATTTTCTCACTGGTTATCATTGGCGTAACAGAGACAGAGCCACACATCATTAAATATACTGTCAATGCTCTCTGTATATGGGTTTTACTGTGTGCTACATTAGCATTGTATTGATACTTTGCAGTGACATCACGCTGGGGGTGTTCTATATGTATCTGTATTGGCGGAATGTTCAGTAGTTACCATGGTGACACAATGCACACATTAGCAAACACAGACGAAAAAGCTTTGTCTGAAAACTCAAGAAAAAAGTACAAAATGGATTTAAACACATTTTCAGGAGTCTGACATCAGCTGTATCAATAGCTTGGAAAAGGAAGGAAAAGTCATGTCAAGTATGTCTGTCCCTTTGCAAAACATGATTAAAACTTTAAAGATCTTACAGTATCTTTTCTCTTGCATAATCCATTGAAATCATGGCCAATTTCACAATATGCACAGCTATTCTTTATGTTTAAATTGGAACCATCACGTGATTGACATTTCGATTTCCAAAGAGAGCACAAACAGGATTAGAGTGTGAAATAACACTGACATCAGACCAAACCAGTAACAAACATATGGCCACTATAGAGTCAAATACAGCTTATCGTCCTGCTAATGCTGTGGCATCCAAAAGCCCCCCGGGGCAATGGGGGCATGTACGTTTTCTTATTGGATTCTATAAAATATTATCTAAATCTTGTATAAAACTGGATGGCTGTTCACTTACTTAAATATTGTACTGTTAAGTTATATATAGCATATAACTTTACTGTCTGATTGTTTTCAGTTTTGTTTCAGTTTGTTTTTTGTCTAGAATGTTTCATAGTATGGCATTAAACTTGTCAGTTTCCATGGTGACAAGCAGGTAACACAGTTCTGTGGAGATTTTTATTTTTTTTATTTTTTTATTCAAGATAGATCAGTTTAATGTCATATGGTGGAACCTTCCAGGAACACTTTGTCAAAAAATATAAAAAGTTACCACACCCCATAAATTTCACATAAATAAACTGAATCTCTATCTATAATATGTGCCTTTTCAATCATTTTAATGTAGTGATACCAAGTATCCTTCTAAAGTTATCTTGTAGCTTGATAATTCCTTTTCTATGTCAGGCTTAAAATAACAAATCACTTTATCCATCTTACAACTCTTTCTCTGTGTATTATTTAGTGTACCATCAGTGCAAAGCAGATTAACTTTTTTGGCTGACTCGGGGTTATGCCTATTGCTGACTCACTTGTAACCCTCTTGGACAATAAAACGTGATTTAAACAACCAGGCTCTCCTCCTTCTCTTCCTCCACTTCCTCCTCCACCTCTTCCACCTCTTCCTCCTCCTCCACCTCCTCCTCTTCCTCTCTGAGCTGTAAGACTTGTTTTAGCATGCACGGCTGATCTCACGTAAGCTCACTATGGGGCTGGGGCCTCCTCGTCCTCGCTGACCACCTCTCACAGAACCATCTGGCGCCCTGCTTAGGACGGCCCAGGACGCCCATCTGATGCTTAACCAGATAAATGCACTGGACCGAGCGACTCTCAACATGTAAACAAGCCAGGGCTAATGTTATGAACTGTAAAATTGCATTATAGTTGGCTGTGGAATATAACAAAAATTATCCTGATTTGATTTATTTTTAAGTTATTATAATTTTGCTTTAATATGAATTTCCTGAATATGAACAATACAGACTTTTAAATAATGACATTTAAAGGTCTTATATTATGCAGAATTCACTCTCGTGAGCTTTAAGCCAAGTTAAAATGCTGTTACCTCCTCAAAAACATACCTGGAGTTGTGTTTTATTTCATTCACACATGTTTGAGTAATCTTGCTTCTCTCCATGGCGATGTAACCTGGAATGTTCCACAGTATGGCATTACACATTTATTTTGAGACTGCAGTCAAAACAGCCCATATAATTAGAAACAGACAGAGCATATCGGTCTGATTTAGACCCTAAGAACTGCTTTTGCAATAGTTACATCATCCAAGGCAGTCAACGTAGTTTGTGGCAGTTGGGCAATATGGCAGCCCACCTCAATGTTTTTCTTGGAGTCAGCTCATGATTTTGATTTTGTCACACTTCATGTACACTGTGTATTTTTCTTTTGCCTTTAAGAGGTAAATAAAGTTATCTGCTTCTTCTGAATTTCACACTTCACTCTGATTGGTCCAGCTGTTTACTCATTTGGTTTTATAGAGATTAACCAGTCAGAGAAGTAGACTAAGGAAGTGTGTCATCCATAGCATTCAGCTCCAGACAAATGAAGCTTGTCAAGGCTAGCAGTGATAGAGGCGAATTTGTAGCCAAGTTCCATATCTGGAATTCTGACTCAAGCATCATAGCAACTAAAGACCCAATCTGGAGCAAGGGTGTTGAAGGTAACACCCCTTCCCACCCACAGCGCTGGTTTGACAGGGAGAGGGCACTTAGCAATGCTGGCAATCAAACCTGTTGCTAACACTAGCAGGAATGACCTCAGGGAAAGAAGGTGATTTGTCTGTTATTAATGTACATATCTTGATTAATGGACAAATTGTGAAATAAAAACACTAGGATCATGTAGAGCAGGTTATTATGAGCATTTTAAGACCAAAATGACAAGCCTGACAGCAGAAAATACAGTGCAGTTTTGTTTTTTTTTTTTTGTTTTTTTTTTGCAGAGTCAATGGAGCTGGAAGTGGCCCCATGCTCACTTTCTATTTGGAATGCAACAGCTAGCTAGTTAGCTATGTCCATTTGCATATACACTCTATTATTTGACCATATAGCTGCATAACATATAAAAATAGTGAATCAGGATATGACGACATGACAAGAAATAGTAGATTGTCACAGGGATGAGATCACGATTACATTTTTATCACTAATTTGCCTGACCAGTCAGAGCCATTTTGAGTTTACCTGCGAGGGAATGGCTTACTTCATCACTGACTGAAAAACTAGGGCAGAGTAAGAGTGAGGCCTTACCTGTTGTGTTCACCTGGTTCCCCCTGGAGTCTGTTGTGATGCTGTAGGACACAGAGAAGAGACACTTTTGTCCTGGGGGCATTGCCTCTCCTCAAACTGCCCTGACCTGACCAGTCCTCCTGTACTGAGACCTTTGACTGAGACACAAAGGCGACTGAGAGGCGCAGTGTAAATGTTGCTGCTACAAAACTTGAAATCCCTTGGGAAATTCCCCACACCTGCTATTGCTACATTTGTTGATGTTCATCAGTAACTCTTCATCACCTTCTTGTTTCTATGGATATATCATTGCTGTGTCTGGAATGTTCCACAATATGCCATTAAACAGATCTACCTTACACTCATTCAGTTTCTGTTCTGTTCAGTTCAAGTGGTTTTATTGCTCAATAATAAAAAACAAACAAACAAACAAAAAAAAAACAACAGGCTGACTGTGACTGACTGTTAGCGGGGTCGCCTCTCCACAGATCTCACTTGTAATTTGGTCTGGTTTGGTCTCCACGAAGATAAAAAGGTTTAATGCCATACTGTGAAACATTCCAGACAAAGCAATTACATCTCCAGGAAAAAAAGCATTTGACAGAGCCTCCACCAGAAAAGTTACACAATGCGCCTTTAATGCGTTCTATAAATATTCATTGATGATTATCTTGCATTACCTCTTGACGACAAATTAGGAGCCTTCACATCTGCGCTTGGGTTGTAATAAATATTTGAAGACTGTAATGTGCTGCTCTAGCTAGTATACGCTTACCTTCTGAACTAAACGCCACGAGAATAACCTTCGCACAATGTAGTGGCACTTGTTTTCTTGGGGTCGACCGCTTCCACACTCCATTCGCAGGTCTAATTTTAGCTGTGGCTTGCTTATTTTTCACTCCTTTGAGGATCAGGGTTGCCGCAGGGCCATGCTTTCATAAACACTGATAAATACTGTTAGCGTATACGAAGTTAAGCTACACTGCGCGCAGCCAGACCCCATCACTCACGTGTCACCATGACAGATTTGCCAAGCACGAGAAATGATTACTCCAGACGTATTGTGTTCCCGTGAGAAATAACGCCCCATATTTCTTTTGATCTGAATATATACTTTACTTTCTATTTATTTTCCTGTGACTTGGATGCTGTCCCATAAGCCTTAAGACTGCATGGGGAATTACTGAAACTGGAATGAAAATATGAGGCAACAAACGGTCCTTTTCATGCAGTAGTTAAGTCTGGAGTTGGGACGACGAGGTTGCCAGAGCCAGAATATGGTTTTATTCAGATTTTGTCATACAGATGAATATCAGTCTGGTTACCACGCCGACCATCAAAACCAAACATGATTGTGCATCAGATTCACTTAAAATGTGATTATTAACTGATTTTTTCAGATTCAGGGTTATAAGACTATTACAATTACACAAAAACAAGCAGCAAAATCCCCAGTTTTCTTTATGATACAATTTTCTCAGATTACTCACATCATATTTTGTGGTTTGTATGTCATTTCAATAATTTTTAAGATCCAGAACTCAGATGATAATCTGATTAAGTTATGTATATAAATAGACACATCTGTGAAATTTCTCTCACCTCAGAGTTCTTCGCTCACTGATTTGGCAGAAATCCACACGGTTTTTCCTAGCAGCCATATTTGTGTTTATGCAGATGGACCTTGCGTGTCCCTGATTGGCTAAGCCACCTGTCAGTCACACCCATCTGAACTCATGGGATGATCAGACTCACATCTTGGTGAAGTATTGAAGTGTGTATTCAGGATATGAGATAAAGGAATTACTAAAACTTGAATGAAAATATGAATCAACAGAGGTCCAAGTGTCCTCTCCGTGCCTTAGATTATGTTTGGGGTTTGGGGGAAGAGGAACTGCCATGGAGGATTTGGTGTGACCAAAGCGTTCAGTTTGCTTGTCTATCACCAGGCTGAATATGAGACTTGGTGGTTATAAATACCGCGCCCTGATACCCTTGTCTCCAGCCCGGTCAGTGGGTGTTCTGATTGGCTCCCTGGCCCCCTCGCTGCGTCTTGGCGTTCGTCTGAGTGCGTTCTGTGCTGGACCCTTCATCACCCCGATAAGAGCCTCGAAAATAGCCGCCATCCTTTGCAAATTGATCTAATAAGCAGAACTAGCTCAGAGGCAGGTGCACAAAGGAGACTTTGATGGGTATTTTTGATGCCAGAGCAAGACAGATTTTGTTCTTACATCATTGTGCCTTCCTGTGATGTAACGAATGCTCAGAAAATCTAAGCAAGGTATTCATAGTAAGTGTAAAGACATGTTTTTGCATTTTTGGACATGGCATGGAACTATTTTAAAAGGCTAGATTATAAAATTTACCTCAATGGCTCAGTTTGTAGGCTACACCTTGCCTTGTTCAACTATTGAAACTTTGCAGCTAATCTCTTCAACATTCTCTGGGGGAGTGAACTTAACCGAAAGCACTGTTATGCAAGATAAACTTCATCTTATTTTAATATAATCTGACCAGAAAGAACTGACTTGGTTGGAACCAGGTGAAATGATTTGTGCTGTTAAACAAGTAAAATTGCTGTCACATTTTTGTTGAAACTCAAACACCTAAAAGTATCTATTGATGTGCTCCCTGCAACTTTTTCCAAGTTTTTCCAAGAAGGATATAGAGCATTCCAGGACAGTTCTCCATTTGCTTATTTCTTGTAAATGTTGATTGATCTGTCGTTCTGTTATTGACCAATGTTTGATTTTCTAATTTAAATCAAGAACTTTGTTAAGCCCTGTGATGCGACTGCTGTTGTGATTTTGGCAAAAAATAAATTGAACTGAACCGGCAACTGGGATACAACAGAAAATTGTCTGGGAGGTTAACCACCCCATGGTTAAACCTGACAATATTCTGTAATTTCTCATGTTAGAGACATTTCTTTAATCTTTACATTTCTTTCGACTATGGTGTAGCTTTAGCCATATTGTTTACATACAAGTTCAGTTGAAACCAGCAGCACTGTTAACCTGGGGCCCAGTGCAAGACTCACAAAGTCTGTAATGTGCATTTTTCATTAGACAACATGTAGTGTGGGCCCGACAAGATGATTTGTACCCAAGGCCCAAAATTTGTTGATACATCCCTGGTTGGAACACTCTGAAGTCGGAACTCGCAATATTCACTGGGAAATAACCCAACTCCCAAATGCCTGGAACATAGACACAAAGAAAATAGCTTTGACTTTTGAGATAAATACAAGTGGCATTCCCAGGTTTTGAAATATTAAAAATTTCATTCATCTGACATTCTTTGTAAAATAGAAAGATTGTCTCATCCAAGAATGTGACCAATCCAAGAACAGAAAGCACTATTGCATTACATCTTTCAGTCTTCATTATGTTGATGGACATATACTCGGAGAACAAGATGTATGTGAAAAATAATGAGACAGACCACAGCAGCAGATTAGCCTGACAAATGATTAGAGCGATGAGATTTCCCAAAGACGTGACCTTGCAGTTGTTCAGTTAGACCATGATGCACCTGTGTGGAGTTCACTGGTCAAACTCAAGTGTCAAGTGCACAAACAGATGAGGCGCAGACGTCAGCGCACTGACCCAGATCACACACCTGAGGCTACAGGAACAGGACCACATGCACACAAAGAGAGGAGAGAGGAGCCTGTGCTTTTCATGTCTTTGAGCACAAGGAGGGGTGGAATGGGTAGAAAAATAAAGAAATAGATAAAGGATTTTCTTAAAAATTTAGGTCAAACATTAAAAATAAAAAATGCCCTGGTTTAAACCATAGACTGTATACATAAATGGACATGGCTAATCTGCTAGCCAAACAGGAAGTGAGCATGGGGCTCCTCCAGCTCCATCGACTCTGGATCCAATTGACTTTACATTGAAAAATTGTTACCCCTCTCTCTATAACTGCTGCAGTGAGCCTTGTCATTTTGGTCTTAAAATGTTCATATTAACCCGCTCTACATGATCCTGTTGTTTTCGCTATTTTTTCCATAATTTTGTGGGTTTGGTCCTGCATACTCCTGGTTATTCCTGGTCTAGTCCAGGTTTCATTCTGGGTTTGATTTCAGTTTTGATGTGGTTTGTGTGCAAGTCTGAAATGACAGTTTTAACTAATGAATAATGGCCTGCTCAGCGCTTGGATGGAAGACAAACTGACGCTGTGTCCTTAGGCAAGACACCTCATCCACATTGCCAAGTATGAAAGTGGTATGTGCTTGAGTGTTGGTGGTGTTCGGCGGGGCCGATAAAGCAGATTGGCAGCCTCACAACTATCAGTCTATCCCAGGACAGGTATGGGTACAACTGTAGTATGGAGTCAATGAATAATGCACTGAAAAGGGTCTCTGAGAGTCCAAACAGCGCTATATAAATCAAATACATTTTTATTATTATGAGAATGAGGCTGCAACCACTATGGGGCCTTCTTAGGGACAGTGACCCATGTCTCTGAAGTCTGTGTGTTATTGATCGCCCAGTGCATCACTAATAGAAAGAGCACACACACACACACACACACACACACACACACAGTTTGCTGATCTGGCTCCTGTACTGCTCCTCCTGATTGATACAAACTCAGCCTCCTGGTGATCCACTCATATTTTAACTACCACTGACACATTCACATTGTCTCAACGAGCAAAATGGCCGACTGTCAAGAGCTTACCACACTGACTGAAAGCATGCCGTCATTTTTACCGCCACATATGAATTCGTCACCTCTTTTCTGCACTTAGCCAGCACATTTGAGTGAAAAATGAAACCTATTCTCCACACCATAGGATTGAAGTTGTCAGTTTTCCAGATGTCTCTTGCCAGCCCTCAATTCCCTTTAACTTATTGCTACACTTGTGGTTCATTGGGGATTGTGCAGTGTCATGCTGAATACTGAAAAATGTATTGTTGGACATTTGACAAGTTTTAAGCCCCATCCTTCATCCCATTTATTTAGAGAATGTCTCACTTTGTCATTGATGCGATTTTTCATTATATAAAAAGTTAGTTGTTTATTTATGGGCTCTCAGGGTTGTAATATGTTGGGGCCTATTGCTATTCTCTGTGCTTGTGTGTGTGTTACAAATACAAAAACGAAAAATCTTATTTAGAGATTGACCAATATGTAGGGCCTATTTAGAGAATTTTCCCCAAAATATATTATTTGAAATGACTACAAACTGAGTTAATGTTGATACACTGTTAAGCATCATAATATTATAATAGTGAAAACACTATATCTACAGCAATATTTTGATAGCCACAGCCCTGTTTCACTTCAAACCTGTCAGTAGAGTAGATACATTTTATGCAGTGCCTTTTTGGACAAAAGTGTTCAAATAAAGCTTTTTATCATTTGCTAACTCAAGTGGTGACCTCAAATACATCGGGCTGTGGTAGAAATTGTAGGCCGAAAGGTTATGCACCAAAAAGTGGAAATATCAGCCAACCAATATATCGGTTTATCTCTAGTGTTATTATTATAAATGAGCTTGAATCGCCCAGGGTGCACGCTCGTATTCTGTCATGATGTTTTAGAGTAAGATGAATAAGGGCAGTCAAGGGAGGATAGGATACTGCGCCAAGAGGAGTTTTGATTCATTTCATTACATTTATAGGTTTTGCATGCAAAAGGATTGCACTTCCACAGTAAATAAAGTTTTTTATGCCTGCAGACCAGAGCAGAAATGGAGGAGGTAAGAATATGCAGAGAAATCCACTCAATTTGAGCAAAGTCCAGAGCCAAGCACTAAAGATTCTGTCTGCATAATTTTTCCATTCCCTGATGTCAGAGCTGTGTTGTATACGAGTCCATCATTAGTTGTTTGTTCAGCTAAAACGCTCTCATTTTACACACTGTTGCCACGGCAATGGAGTGGGAAAGATCCATTAGGGCATCTGGGCACGACATTCTGCACTTTGGCCTCATGAGAAAAGAGAAAGAAGAAAACTCTCTCAAAGTCTAATCCATGGAGAACAACAGAGGATCATACAGAGGATAATAATCTGGCAATATTTTGGCAAACTGTCAAAAAAAACAAAAACTCAGTGTACTGGTTTAAAACCCCACCACATGCTTTTTAGCCAAAAATAAACCTAAAATGTTTTTAAAATGTTTTTCCTTACACTAAAAATGTAGAAAAACATTCCTTTTACAATGCTGTAAACGTCCTTACTGTGAGCAGACTTGCCTTTCACCTGACTCTTACTCCTGCTCGTTTCCTTGGAAATGTTTTTCCTTTGGCTATAAAATTCCTCAGTATGGAATACAACTTGTCTATCTCCACAGAGAATGTTTAAAAGTATAAAGAGTGCAGAAATGTCAAATGTACTCATTTTTTTGTTTGTTAATGTTGTTTACAAATGTGAAACAAATACACTGCAACACATACAAAAGTTTTCTTATTATTTTTATTTTTCTATAGAGTTCATATTATAATTTTATAGATTAATCCAATTCCTACTCAATATATCTGTTATCTCCAAAACAACAATTTCAGTATTATGCATTTTTCGAAAAATCTCCCATTTTGTTTATTTTCGTAACCACAATTTTAGCACTTTGGCTTCAACAATGTTTTGAAAGGCATAATGCAAAAAAAGCACAAATTTCACAATAGCATTAGTCACTGGCATGACATGGTTCTTTGGAATAGTTCAGAATATGTATGAGTGTGTTTGCATATATTTACTTTACACTCCCTGTACCATGATGTTATCTCTGAGTAAAACAAAAATGCACTGAGGCTGCCAAAGGGACTGCACATGAAAGGCAGGGGGATTTACAGACACTGGCTGCAGCCCACCTTTTCTACACAAGCCAGACCAGATGCTGCAAGAAACTCCTTTCAGATTCTACCATTAAAACAACAAGCAAACTTGAACCAAAGCTTATTTTTATTTATCGATAATATAATAGTGGTGTTACAGTGACTCATCCAGGGGTCTGCTGAGGTGAAGGGTGCTTGGTTAGATGTAGTTGTAAGTGCACTAAATGCTATCCACAATACCTATAAATGGAAATCTGTTTGAACTTTGACCTGTCACTTGTATAAATTGCAGAATATCCATTTAATTATGATGCTAACTGACCTTTTGGGTAGTGGCAGTTCCATGAGACTTCATGTATGAGATACACAATTTACAGTTTACATGCCACACTACAATATTTCATAATACTAATAACAAAAGTGATTTGTTGCAATCAGACAGTGTTGCTTTCTACTGTTGTTTTTTTTACTTTTATGTGAAACTTTTTGGTCAGCTGAGGTTATTTTAAACGTGCTATATGAATAAACTTGAATTGAAATTGTATTCTAATTTTGAAATCAGTGGATATCAATGCAACACAGTAGTCTCAAAAACACTATCATAAAAGCACGTCTGTTTTCATTTTAGTTGTTTTTAATGCACTGAAAAACTTGCGCCATGCATTCTTACTCTCCACTCTGACCGTTATTTGGCCTGACCCAATCCTCCTCCTGCTTGTTCCTTGGAAATGTTTGGCAATAATCTTCCACATTATAACATATTTATTTCAATGGAATCATTCAGAAAAAGCTCCACCTCCAAAATGTTGCTTTCAGTTATTGCTGTATAGCTGTTGGGAATATAAATGTTTCACAATATTTTGTCCTAAAGTAGTACTGCGGTCAAATAACTGTAATGAGCCCAGTGTTCTCCGTAGGACTACATCATATCCGGGCTCTATGATTGTTTATTAGTCACACATGGCCGACATCCTAACTGTGATGAATCATGCTAATTCTCCATAACAGCACAGATACTGATTGTCGTATCCATCTTGATATTTGTATGTGTTTGTGTAAAGTGTATTTTTATTTGGATGTGCCTAAACTCATTCATATTCCATGTGGTTTGCATTGCAGTGGTTGGACCTTGGTCTGTCTCATGCTGTACAGAGATTGGCGTTGTATTCAGCTGGACTCTGGCCTGTGGTGGAGGATAAACTAAATGTCATTTCACCAGATAAGAGAGGACTGGTGAAATTAGGAGATGGTGGTGGAGACAACACCAAAGGTCAGCAGTGATCGCAACTAAAATTGTGCAGTGCTAAAATTGGTAACAGAATATCTTTTCATTTGGTAAAAAATGAAACTGTTCATGGGTTTCAGTTTCTTGTTTCTAACTCTAATTTGAGTGCTTTGTTTGTTTTGAAGATAGCAACAATAGTATTTTTTCACCAATCTGAAACTCATAGATAACAACAAATCATTTGGATAAAATGATCTGA
Source organism: Taenioides sp. WSHXM2023 (assembly GCA_029959045.1). Lineage (NCBI taxonomy): Eukaryota > Metazoa > Chordata > Actinopteri > Gobiiformes > Gobiidae > Taenioides > Taenioides sp. WSHXM2023. The sequence goes on along the minus strand of CM057098.1, from coordinate 21,742,097 downwards.
TCTTATCTTGGTTTGAAAATTAGTTCCAACTTGTCTATCTGTGTGCAAAACATGTGCTACTTTAGATTTTTATCGTCAACTTTAAACTTTTATCTTTGTGTATTAAGCTAAATCTTTCATGTAATATTTTATATATTTTACATTTGTTTTATTATTTCACTATGATGTGTTTAATGCTGTAAAGCACTGTGGTGCAACTTGTTACAGTTGTTTTAAATGTGCTATATAAATAAAATGACTTGACTTGACTTAGTCCTAATTGTCCTAATGAATTATTTCACTTAAAAAGAGGACATAATTCCAGACTGTATTGTATCCCTTTAACCCCTCCCCCCAGTAAGTTATCAGGCTCTTTTTGTTGCATGTTTTTTTGGTTTGTTTTTGCCAGATGTCCTTCCTAATGCAACTCTTTCCTATGTATCGAGGTTTATAGTTGTCTCCATCAGAAAAGTTACACAGAGCATCTTTAATTTATGTTCACTTTTGATATTTATATTTATTATTCCCAATTATTTACCTTCCCTTGCCCAAAAGACTTTTAAGTCAAAGAAATCTTCAATAAGAATGAATGTGTGAATATCATTGTCATATAATAGTAAGCATGCACATCCTCTAAGTGCATCTCCCTGGTAACAGTGAAAAAATAGTTAAAGATAAAATAGATTTCATTAAACGGTGATGTAAACATTGACATTGTCATGGCAACAGCATGCAACATACAACAAGCATTTCTGTGCCGTCTTTATGACTATTTTTAACACATTATTCCCACGCAGTTGTCGTTTTTCTGTTTGCTTGATTGAAGCTGAAGGAGAAATTTAAATATTTTTCACCAGTACCATTTGCGGCAATGCCTGTTTATCAATGCTTGGTCTAAGCTGAGCACGGCCGGGCCCGGTGAGTGCTGGGAACACCAGGTGCCACAGAGAAGCACTCAGTATAAAAGTGGTGTGTGAGTGAGTGTTGGTCATAGTCAGAGTGGCCAGTGGTGCAGATTGGGAGCCTTGCTTTTGTCAGGATACCTCAGGGCAGTTGTGACTACAATAGCACCACAGTCTAGTGTAGTGTTCTCTAAAATTTCAACCCCAGTTTTGATATTAATAAACTCAATACTGATTTCTATACGACAATGATTAAAAAAAAAAAAAAAAAAGTATAGAATAGTATAATAGAATGTGATTTGCAACATTAAATTGTAGTACATTCTTTTATATTGCCATGTGGCCTTATATCTGTGTAATCTCTCCAGGTAGGTTTCATAGTGGTCCATGGGTTAGTCTGCTTATTCTCATACAGCTCAAGATCATTCTAAAGCTATTCAGGAACATTTCATTTCTGTCCTGTGAATGTGACTTCTTTAGTATCAATACCTGATCTATTTTTAATACCGATTTTAGCATCGATAAGTGTTTGGTTTTGATACTTTTGACAACCCTAGTAGGTGCTGGATGGGTATTATCTAGTGGCGGGTGCTGGGTGGGTATAGTCTAGTGGCGGGTGCTGGGTGGGTATAGTCTAGTGGCGGGTGCTGGGTGGGTATAGTCTAGTGGAGGGTGCTGGGTGGGTATAGTCTAGTGGAGGGTGCTGGGTGTAGTCTGGTATGAGCAGTGAGGCTAATGTCTGGCCCGGGGTGGTGCAGCAGAAGGCAGAGCTTGTGATTTCTCTGGTGGGCCACGTGTCCGGCTCTGGCTGCCAACGAGGGCATCACACTCACACTTTGTGGAGTGTTTACAGACGGGTGCACCGCGGGGTCAAACAGGGCGAAACACAAAACTCACACTCAGATAAATACAGCGGTCCACTGAGCACAAGGGGAGAATATGGGCTGTTATTGTGGTTATTTTGGTCTTAAAAGGGATAAATAAAACCGGTAATTTAAAAGAAATTTGGAAACTGATGGAAATGTGTTGTGATGGTAATTGTGGGATTATACAGCATTCATTATTTAGTCAGGCTTCAAACCACACAACATTAGTGACAAAAACAGAAAACACTGTTCATGTGGTGAGTGCATGTGCAATTTTCCCTTCTCTAATCAGTGATAAATAAATGTATAACAAAAACTTTTGTTTAGTAGAGACTGGAAAATCAAAGTCTGAAATTATCTGAATGATTCTAGTGAAAGTGTATGGAGAAAAACACAGTGGAGCACTTCCTGTATTACCACATGACATCATGAAAAGGTGGAACAGTATTTTCTCAGCCTAAATTTGCAGGATTTGTGTGTTAAACATGTGTGAATGAACCAAAACAAAACTCCAGGTATGCTTGTGATGAGGTAACAACATTATAACAAGAGTCAAAGAAATCAGAAAATAGCGTAATATTTATGGACTTTGTTTAAAATAATGCTGGTATTCAGTATTCTCTAACTAAATGCATTTTCATATATTTTTGAACTGGTATCTGTATACGACCTAATAAGTTTTTGAGATGATGAGATGATAGAGCTAACAGAGCAAATGTACATTAAACCATAAGATATGGAATCTAAAACAATATTCTCTTCTTTTAGAGATAGAAACAAGCCTGAACCATCTAAAAATACTGCGTGCTGTGACACAGTTTTCCCCAGGGAATGTTGACAATAGCTTCAGATGCTGTATCTCACCTTGTCTCACCTGGTGCTGTGTGTAACATCAGGAGAGTGGCCCATTTTTTAAAATCACAATTGTTCTGTTTCATAGTTTGGCTTTTTCTGTCACCAGGCTCAACATGCATACTGAGCAGTGTTGGGAAGTAAACTGAATACATGCACCAAGAATACATGTTCTGAATACTAATTTGAAGTAACTTTATTCAGGTACAGTCACTCTTTCATTGGGTGGTGTTCAGAATTAGAGCCCGACCGATATATCGGTTAGCCAATATTATCGGCCGATATGGGCACTTGGAGACATATCGGCTATCAGCCTAAATCTTGCCGATATGGGCCGATAGTCCACGTGGGCATGTAATAAAATAATATAAAAAATATGTGGCGCTGCATCAGTATTTATTAGAGGAGTAATTTGTCTGTGTCTGTGATGCCGTACTGCCCCTGAACACACCCCAGAGTTACGTCGTGATAGGTACTCTTGTTGCTCTTGTTTACACCAGTGCGCAACACTGAGGCGCTGGCTTTAAACGTTCTTGTGTCTGATCCATGATACTGACTATAAGTAAAAGTTAACTTCAGAGCAGTTTAGGCCAGCAACAAAACTACAGCTTGTTTTCATCAAAGTGCGAGTGCGGAGAAGAGAGGACTGTCCCACAGACAGAGGACTGTCCCATGGACAGAGGACTGTCCCATGGACAGAGGACACACACACTGCTGCTGTCAACATGTTGGATTATTTTCTTTTTATGGATAATTGTTTTGAGTCAGGATTAAAAGGACACTTATTTGTGAAGACTTGTGATCTGAGAGGTGCCTGTATGAGCAGTGAGTGTTGCAAACATGTCGGCTTTAGAGCTACTTTTTGTTCTTTCTCATTGGTTAGTGCTTGGCTGCCGGGACCTACCACACATAAACAACCTGTTTTCTCTTACAATGGCCTACTGTAAAGTGACTATAGTGGCTGCATACACGTTACTGGACACACATTGATATGTAAATGAGCTGTGAATTGAGATGTAAATGGTCCGCATTTACGCATATGATTAATTACCGCAGCGTGCACGCATTTACCGCTAATAGGCTGATAGCTGTAGTTTAGTTACTTTAAATCCAAAGCCTCTGATATTGGTATCATATCGGATTAAAAAAAAAAAATGCCATATCGGTCAGGCCCTATTCAGAATACTGTTACTTTCTTAAAATCAAAGAAATACATTACTTTACACTGTAATTTATAAGCAACTTGATGTAAAAGTATTCTATGTATTCATAATGCAGTACTCTGATTGGTCCATATGCCAGAATACACAAAATACATTATAATGCAGGTATTGTATTTAGTATTCTGTAACTAAATACATTTTCCAAGTATTCTTCCCATCACTGATTCCAAGTATCCTAATTATTCACCACGATGAGTTCATAAGTGCATTTCACAACTTTCAGAGACCAGATCTGAGTTTTGCTGTTACGGTAATGCTGACAATATATCTGTACTGGGGTAAAACAAATTTTGCTCAACTACACAGAAAAACAGCCTGTTTAAAGGAGCATTCTGAAACATTTCTGGTGAGTTTCTTGTCTCAATGAAGATGTTATTTTGTAGCCTGGAATGTTCCACCATATGACATTAAACATTTATCCAACTACATATGTTTTAATTGCTCAAACATCCTTGAAAACAGACGTTCTTACGGTGAGCAGATCTAACCTGTAGCTTGGCCTTGTTGCATTACCTCATTGTCTCCATGGACATTAAAGGGCCCGTATTACGCTATTTTCTGAACTATGCTGTTGTTTCCTCATCAAAAATATACCCAGAGTTGTGATTTGGTTGATTCACACATGTTTAACACACAAACCCTGCATATTTAGGCTGAATTCTTGTCTCAAATGAAAACACTCCATCTTGAGGTAATGCAGGAAGTGCCCCACTGTGTTTTTAAACTCCATACATCTTCACTAACATCGTTTGTATAGTTTCAGCCCTGGAATTGCCAATCTCTACTGAACAAAAGGTAAAAGCTGCTAACTTTAAATGACTGATTCATGACATCACAAGGTGGAACGGAGCATTTTGAGCTTTGGAGATGTAGGCCAACTAAAAATAAAGGATTACTTAAACATGTATGAATGAAACAAAACAGCTCCAGGTATGTTTTTGAGGAGATAACAATATTATAACATGGCTTAAAGCTCACTAAAGCCAATTTACATAATATAGGACCTTTAATAAGTAATGATATCTCTTCTCCAGTTTCTTCTAAGCCTATAGAGTAATCCCTGCTCTGATGCAGACTGTTGTGTTAGATGGCTGCTTGTCACTGTCTGTTTATCATAGGAAAACAATATGGCCACTTTGACATCCAATTAATTTGATTAGCTCTGCCATGTCATTTCCTCTTATTAGAATGCCTCGCTGATTACTTCCTCAATGCTAATGTAACTTATGCTTGTATAGACTCCATCAGACAATATAAAAAACAATATACTTTATAGTAGGTAAACTCTGCTCTTGAGTCCAGTGGCGGCGTGCTTTACACCACTGCATCCAATGCTTTGCATTGCACTTGGTGATGTATGGCTTGGATGCAGCTGCTCGGCAATGGAAACCCATTCCATGAAGTTCTCTACGCATTGTTCTTGAGCTAATCCGAAGGCCACATGAAGTTTGGAGGTCTGTAGTGATTGACTCTGCAGAAAGTTGGTGACCTCTGCGCACTACACGCCTCAGCATCCGCTAACCCCGCCCTGTCAGTTTACGTGGTCTACCACTTTGTGGCCTGTTGCTGTCGTTCCCAGTCACTTGCACTTTGTTATAATACCACTGACAGTTGACTGTGGAATATTTAGGAGCGGGGAAATTTCACGATTGGACTTGTTGCACAGGTGTCATCCTATCACACTACCATGCTAGAATTCACTGAGCTCTTGCGAGCGACCCATTCTTACACAAATGTTTGTAGAAACAGTCTGCAGTGCTTGATTTTATACACCTGTGGCCATGAAAGTGAGTGGAACACTTGATTTCCATTATTTAGATGGGTGAGTGAATATTTTTGGCAATAAAGTGTATTTTTATCATGTTAAATTTGCTCATATCATTTTATTTAGTTCATGTGTTTGCCCATTGAGTTTGCTGGGCCGTAGCAAACTCAGTGGAGTTTTATGGAAGAGCCTGAATTTTTGAGAAAATATGATGTCATTACGTTGCTTCCGCCCATTACTTTACATTACAGCCTTGAAGTACGTCTTGGGGGCGCAGGGTGGGGGAAACTCAGATCAACGTTTATCACACACCTGACCTACTGTGATTCTGCCTGCTCGCTCTCTCCCACCCAGCCCCAACTCTCCACAGGCGGCATGTTACTACTATAGGCTCATGAATGGATAACAGCAGAGCTATGGGCTATGCAGTTATGGCGAGTTCAACTTAAAGTCAAAGTGCATCTAAGGAACTGTTTTTTGGGAGTAATATATCTTTCTTTCCTTCTGCCAAGCAAGAAAAGAAGCATTAAGCTGAAATTTGTGCATCTGGCTGCGGTGTATATACTTCAGCTCTTATTTTGCAGCTAGTGGCCGCTAGTTACTTTTGCCAAAACCTCCACACAGGAGAGCGCGAGAGAGAGACACCGTTAATCAGACCCAGAGCAGCGGACACACTGACACAGACCCGCCGCTCGGACCAGGTGGATCGGGACTTGGACCTGTTTCATCTCTTCATATTGGACAATAATACACTTTGAAGCTAATACAGGAAAGAGCCTCACAGGTAAATGTTATAGTGTTAATAGTTAAATAGTTAAATTGTGTTATAATGTTAATAGTTAAATAGTGCATAAATGAGCTTGTGGGTGGGACAGATCTGCGGCTATGTGTTCGTGTTGGGATGAAATATAAGACAAATTAGTGACCAAAATGATGATGTCTATTTCTGCCATTTGTTACAATACTATATAGCCTATATATAATACATATATTGATAATATATATAATTTTGGCCTAGGCGCCACCCCAAAAAATTATGCCGCCAGCTGCCACTGAATAGGGGCAACTCTCCACAGATCTGAATTGTAATGTAGCGTAGTGCTGTAACCTGCTTGTCTCTCTGATGATAGATAAGTTTAATTTATACTGTGGAACATTCTAGACAAAGCAATAACATTTCCATGGAGATAACCTAGTGGCAGACCCTAGTGAAGAGTCCGCTATATACTTTTTTCTGTGGAGATGTTATTGCTTTGTCTGAAATGTTCCACATTTTAATTTAAACTATGGACAAGACATGAAGGTGGTACTATTACAGGTCAGATCTGTGAAAAGACAACCCCGCTCACAATAAGAAATATTAGTGTGGAATATTTCAGACAAAGTAATGGTAAATTGTCATTTTCAAGGCACTCAAAGCACTTTCCAGCAAGGAACCACTCACCCATTCACACACACATTCATACACCAGTGTACGCAGACATTCAACCGCCAACCTTCAGATCAGTGGATGAAGAAATAATAGTCCTGTGAAACATGAAGTTTGGAATTTAAATCACAATTTATTCCACAAATATACACGGTCAACCTGAAAGCAAAATGCCGTTATTTTCCACTGCACTTTGTCCCTATGACTCTAGTATTATAGAAGCTACATATTTCACTTAGTAGAGCTCCTAAAACCACTTACCCGTCATGCGAGAAGCATCTAAACAGCTCCCACATTATGATGCAGTGAGCTTAGTCTAGCAGCTAATGGTTACTGTAGCTTAAAAGGTAATATATTGATTTCCGAAACTTAAAATCCTCTTCACCTACTTAGTGTGCAAGGGCAAAATCCTTTCCTGGATTTCACTCACTAAAGGACAACTACTAAATCTCCTAGTCAAATTACAGTTCTCTTACTTCAAAAGTATACTTGCCAAATGTAAATACTATTAAGATAACAGTAACACTATGTTAGACACAGACACTGCTGCTACTATTTCAGTTGTACAAAGTGTTGCTACCTTTTCTAACATGCCTCATTTTCAGCTTCATAGTGACATCTTCACTGTTAATTAAATTCTGCTACTTGTATTTATGTCAGAGCTGAGTCTCGTATTGCAGAAAAAGCACTGAACCCTCTCCTCCCCGGCTGAAAATGGTTTTTAGACACTTTTCATTTTAATCACATTCATAACATATCACTTAAACTAGGGGCCAATGTTCTGCTAAAAGGACTTCTTTTTGTCGCTTTTAGTCTGTATTCTAAAAGTGAAAATGCGTATTCATACTAATTTTGAATAACTCTATCCCGGTACAGTTACTTGTTCCTTTGGTGGTAATCAGAAATGATACTTTGTAGTGACATCGTGCTGGGGGTGTTCTACATCTGTCTATGTTGGTTGAATGTTAGGCAGTTACCATAGTGACACAATAGCAAAAGAGAAATTCTATTCTGTAAACGTTTTTGATCGAAGACGTTCCGTAGCTCATCCAAGCCGCTTCTTCAGTTCTGGTCTGGATTTTGCCTGTACCTGGACAAAATCAGGTACAGGCCCTTTAATCCTATGTTGTTAATGAAACAAAGCACAAACTCCATTGGTTTAAAGCTCACTAGAGTAAATTTAGGATCTTTAAAGTCCACTTATCAGACCTTCTCTAATCATGTATTCAGTATGTTTATCCTCCTAAATTACCAGTCATCTGCCCACTTGTCCATGGAGCAGGTTACAGGGCCTCCTCCAGAAAAGTTACACAGTGTGCCTTTAGACCTGGCGCAAACCTGTTGTGGTCTATAAACTGTTGTATATTTTATGTGAAAAACACACATTGCACTTGAGTATTTTCTCCATTGCTACAGCTTTCAGTATACCATTATATCACATAGATACCCTCCCAAAATATCTCTACACTTTTGCCCTGTGTCCATCTACTTCCTGAAGAGCTTGGGAATGCCAGAAAAAAGGAGATTTTACAAGACAATGCCGGCTCAGTGCCAGCAGCGGCTCTGGGCTTTGGAGTGAATGAAGAAGAGAACCACTGTTGCCTTAAGTGCTGCAAGTGAATTCAATAAGTCTCTAGACACGTGTATAATTCAGGAGTTACCAGGAACACAATAAAAACAAAAAGGCCCTGTAGTGGAAGTACGTGGTTGAAATGGGAGTACTATCTGCAGAGGATCCCTGCATAATTGAGTTGTATTGTATCCTTGGTCTACTCGTCATTGTACTACAGAGACTAGTGAACTGTAAAGAGGACATCTGCACTTATGTGGTGGTCTACCTGTTCTGCAGACTACAAGGACTGGAAAAGTAATTGAAGTAGATGTTGTATGCTGTGCCTCTTAGCACCATAGACTGTATAAAGAAGTGGACTAAGGGAGCGTCATGTCACCCATAGAGTTCGGCTCCAGTCAAATGAAGCTCATGCAGCTAGCAGTTATAGGAGCGAATCTGGAGTTGATGGTGAAATGGTGAAATAAAAACCCCAGGATCACATGGAGTGGGTTAATACAATTATTTAAAGACCAAAATGACGAGGTTCACAGCAGCAGTTACAGAGAGAGGGGTGACTTTTTTTTTTTTTAATTTAAAGTCATTTGGAGCCGATGGAGCTGGAAGTGGAAGCTGAATCAGTTAAAGGTCCTATGCTACACAAAACTGACTCCTGTGAGCTTTAAGCCATGTTATAATGTGTGTTTTGTTTCATTCACATGTTTGAGGAATCCTTTATTATTAGTCTGCCCACATCTCCAAAACTCAAAATGCTCTGTTCCACCTTGTGATGTCATGCATTTAACAGCGACATATTACCTTTTGTTTAGTAGAAATTGGCAATTCCAGAGTTGAAATTATCCAAATGATTCTATTGAAGGTGTATGGCGTTTCAAAACACAGTGGAGCACTTCCTGTTTTCCGTTTGGGCAAAGATCTCAGTCTAAATATGCAGGATTTGTGTGTTAAATGTGTGAATGAAACAAAACACAACTCCAGTTATGTTTATGATGAGGAAACAACATTATAACATAGATCAGAAAATAACGCAATATTGGCACGTTAATTGACAACTGAACCAAAACATTTATGGCAGTTATTTCAGTTCAGCTTTGCAAAAGAGCCACCCTAACTACTGTCAACTCATTTTTATAAAACAAGATCATCTTTAGAGACATTGCGAGAAACCAGTGGAGCGTGCAGGGCTGCCAGCTCTGTCTGCTTCTGGCCGTTGTGATAGCAGCCATAGTAAATAGCTTTAGTTTTACTTCTCTTCCATTTCTATGACAATCACCAGAATGAGAAAACACTGTGTTAATAGAAAACCTTTGTCTCACCATGGGAAACACAAACAACATTTGAATCAGCTTGACCTGTCCAAACGTACAGGCATGTAGCTCTAAAGGGAGTCTAAAGCTGCACTGCGTAACTTTCCAGGGGGAGGGTTCACCACCTGCTTGTCTCTGTAATGACTGTGTCTAAAATATTCCACAGTATGACATTAAACATACAAATCTTAACATTCATTTAATTAAAGTTGTTTTTATTGCTCAAAGGTACCTTGAAATGTGTGCATTCTTACTGTTAGTGGGGTGACCTCTCCATAGATCTGACTTGTAACTTAGCTTGGCGGCGTCACATGTTTGTTTTATGGAACTGGCCAAGACTAATATCATATTATGGCACATTCCAGGCAAAGCAATAACATCTCCATGGAGACAAGTCATGAGGAAAGTTACACAGTGCACCTTTAAAGTGCACATGACAGGTTTTCATAAGGTTTTTGTAAATATTACCTGGTTTGGTGGGGTAGTACCTGTAGTAAGTATTTATCGTATTTTTTACATCAGTTAAGTGGCAGTGTGTGAGAAAAAGTTGATAAAAAAAAGTACAAAAATATCCATCCAAAATGCAGGGACAATTTATACACAAGGAAGGCATTTTACTGACAATTTACACATTGACTTAACAAAATAAAGGAGATAACAACGTTCTAACATGGCTTAAAACTCACAAGAGTAACTTTTGTATAATCTAGGACCTTTAAATATAATAATGTTAACTGTATATTACTAAAATGCCTAGTCCAGCCTGTCATACACACTTACATCATCTAGAATATTTTTTATTGTTTATTTCTGAAGGTAAACAGACATGATTTAACCACAGAAAGGATTAACAGGACATGACAGCAATAAAAGACTGAGGCTGGAGTTTCAGGTCCACTGGGATGCCATCCGATATTACCATCTGCTGTTTGATCCATGATGATTTTGTATTTGTATGTAGAACGCAGGACAAACTAGAGCCTGCCCCAGCCCTTCTGCTCTATCCAATCTGGCAACATCCTGGAGTATAGATTATGTGCATTTATGTCTTTTGCTGCACATAAAAAAACAAGTTCTAGACAAAAGGAACTAATAAAAACAAAAGATAAAAAAAAAATCAATCAATAAAAGCAGTACTAAAGAGAATAAAATAGATAAAAACAATAAATAAATAAAAGACAGACAGAATGTTGCACAAAATACGGATCAGTTGACCAAAGAATTAGGAGATGTTGTTTTATATATTTATTTATTTCACAAACTCGTGCTTTTTGATGAGATTCAGTTTTGTCAATACACTGGTAAAAGACGATAAGGCACTTCAGTTGTCAAAATACAAAACTGAGGTCACATGTTGTCAACAGAGAAGATGAATATTTAGTCATCTGAATATAAAATATTATTTTAGCCCCAAAATGGTCCAGTATTCATTGAGGTGAATGATAAAAGGTAAAAGAAAATACAACAATACTCAAACCAACATTATCCCCAACACTATAGTTTAACATTGAAGTCAGAAGTCAGTCAGAAGTCTGTGGTGGAATTTGCTGTTTTACTGTCAGATTGCAGATTTGTTGATGTTTATGGTGAATTTCTCTGTAATTACTGAGCCACATGAAAACTGTCAGTGTAAATAACCATAAGTGAAATCATTTTTTCACAATAGCCTCAGAACGTGGTGCCATTACAGACTCTTGAAAGCACTTTAAGCCTTGAGATTAATATTGCAAAGTTGTGGGGCCCGTCCATAACAGATAATGATGAGGATGTTTGTGAATTTCTATTTCAATATATATTTTTTCAAATTCATTAAATCCCCTAGAGTTACAGAAGCATTAGCTCACCATCTGTTGATATTTTTTTATCAATATTCCCTGGAGGTGTGAAGCTAACTGAAAGCACTACTCTGTCTTAAATTCTGTTACTCGAGTTAGACTTCATCTGAGCTTTCTTTTAACACAAAGAGCTGGCTTGGTTGGAACTGCAACACACCAGAGGATTTGTACTTTTAAACACGTCTCTTACACATCAAATTACAGCCCAAACTAGCTAGCATTAGCCAACAGTTTTTCAGTTAGTCACTCTCGTAATTTTTGTTGAAAATCGAACACCTAAACAGGACCATGAACGCTCGTATTGATCACAGGCTCCTGAAAATGTGATGTTTAAATCCATTTTGTATTTTCTGTCTGCGTTTGTAAATGTGTGCGTTGTATCACCATGGTAACTGCCGAACCTTCCGCCACGTACTCTGAGATACACGTAGAATCCCCCCAGCGTGATGTCAGTGTAAAGTATCAGTTGCATGCAAAGGATCAAGGGGCCTCTATTTCACTCATATTGCCAGTGTTCTTTTGTATGTAATTTTCATATTTCTTGAGAGACCTTTGTGACAAAACCAGCTGCTCTCCGCTAACACGATAAATATTCATGAGTCAAATCATCATTAGCTGCCACAAAGGTACACGACGTTAGCATCATTAACTAAAGGGCAACAGCTCAATACAAGATGTGAGGGGCTTTTCAGTCTGCGTACACGCTTTGAACACAATGTTAAGACTATATAGGACGCTATCATGGCTTTACACATCTGCGATCATAAGGTTATTTTTAAGTCCCTTCGCACGCAGCAGCTGTGAGTGCGCCACAAAAGACAAGATGTGACAAACACGCCAGTTTACAAGGCACGCGACAGGAGAGGAGATGTCAGTATTAAACCACCTGCTCCTCGACACACAAAAGGAGAAGAAGAAGCAGAGGAGGAGCGTGGGATGACAGTGGTGAAGGCGCTTTAGATCGGAGACAGTCGCACATCTCAGCACGACTCTGTTCCAGCGCTGACAACACAGGCCTGATGCAACATGTTTTGGGGGATTAAAGCTCATGCAGGAAACTTTGTGTCACTCGGTAAAATGAAAAAGTGGGGGTGAGTTTGTTTTGAACGTAAAGAAGTGCAACGAGACAAGGATAGAATTAAAGGGATAGAAATACAGTACATGATTTTTACTGTTTTCAAAAATGCACAAAACAGGATGTGTTTTCTTATATAGAATTTAAAGTGATAGTATATAACTTTCTGGAGATGGAAAGTCAACTTCAGTGGAAAGAAAAACATTCTAGATAAGTTTTGTGCCATACGGTGGAATATTAGAGCCAAAGTAACAACATTTACATGGAAACAAGCAGGAGGAGGCTCACAATTTTATTTTAGTCCAATTTTTTTTTACAGAAAGTTACATACTGGGGTTTTAACTATTTATCACATTTTTTCCGTGACAAAAACAAAACAAAAAACAGCAAAAACTAAAATATGGAGGTGTATGTTAAAGGTCCCATTGTACATAACTTATTGTTGTGTTTTGTTTCATTCACACATGTTTGAATAAATATATTAGTGTGTCTACATCGCAAGAGCAAAATGTTCTGTTCCATCTTGTGATGTCATGAAGTGGTAGTTTTCTGTTTAACATCTATCTTTTACTTTTTGTTCAGTAGAGATCACAAGAACAAGAGTGTTTTCCGTTTGGGAGAAGAAATATGCAGCGTTTGTGTATTAAACAAGTGAAACAAAACACAACTCCAGGTATGTTTTTAATAAGGAACATAACAACATCAGTCAAAAAAAAGCGTAATATGGGGACTTTAAATTCCACTGACTAGGCATATATATATCCACATACATTTCTACCAGCAGTTTTTCAATGACAGCAGACTTACATAATCCTTTCTATACTAATATTTATCATTAATCCCGGATTTACCAGCTCATATCTAAAGCTGAACGCGGCCTCCACTCTATGGAGCGCAAGTGAATAGAGCTTTTCTATAATTTGCTGCAAAAATCTTTTAATGCTGTTGACATAATCTCCTTTTTTCACTATCACAAAGACTTTGAGTGTTAATGCAAATGAGAAGCTTTAGACTGAATCATGGAGTAAACCCAACGCGGTGTTCTGTCGAGAAAATAATTACACATTTAGCATAGTGCAGATCTCAATTCAATTTACAAGTCTTATTTAAAGGGCCAGTATTACACTATTTTCTGATCCAAGTTATAATGCTGTTTTCTCATCACAAACATACCTGGAGTTGTGTGTGTGTGTTTTGTGTGTTACTTAAACATGTGTGAATGAAACAAAACACAACTCCAGGTATGTTTTGGTGAGGTAGCAACTTTATAACAATGAACCTCGTCATTTTGGTTTTAAAATATGTGTATTAATCCGCTTTACATGATCCTCGTGTTTTTATTTCACTATTTTGTCCATAACAGCATGTTTTTCTAGGATTCAGAAAACACACTTCTATATCATTCTGAACTTAAGTGTACCAAACCATATTGTGCTGTTTATAACTACACAATAACTCATAACAAAACAATACTGTCCAGGAATCAAAATGTGTGTTTGGAAAGCAGCCAGGTCTGTTCCACTATAGCGGTCTGAATATCAATATTGATCTAATTGGATTTTTACAAGCAAGTGTCTTTAATGTTTAACAGAGAATTGATCTGACAAAGGCAAAAATGTCAGACTGAGACAGAGGAGAATGGCTATTGGTAACAGATGACAGAAAGGCAGTGTTCACAGTCCGATTTTAAAAACATTTTCTATTGTGCTTGATGTTCAAAATACAAAACAGCTCATATCATATAGCAAAGGTATTGTTTATGTTTTAAAGTTTTTTTTTCTGTTTAGTCATTCACAAACAGATAGATTTCTAGGGAATGCTCATTGAATGTTGTATTATTTGAATTTCTATCTAATGGTAACTTTTCCACCTTTTACATCAAGGAATCACTGACCTATTCACACACCAGTATACGCAGACACTAAGGGCAAAATAGATTAAGTGTCTTGCCCAAGGACACAACAACAGTATTTATCTATGGGAGCTGGAATCACACCACCAACCTGTAGGTCAGTGTATCTGAACCAGTGACATTTATGTTGAGAGCGTATTTCAAACTGCCAACCTTCAGATCAGCTACTGTCCTAATAAAGACCTGACATAATTATACGAATGGCACAAACAAACCACAGGTAACTCTATATTTTATTGTCTCCATGGAGATGTTATTGCTTTGCCTGGAATGTTCCACAGTGTATTTATCTTTCTTTCATTCATTCAAGGCTTGGCTCCCTGGAGGTAGATAAGTTAAACGCCATATCGCAGAACATTAGGCATATCAATAATGTGTCCACGGAGACAAGCAGAATGCAGAAAAATTAAGTATTTTATCTTGAACAAAAAAATAAATTAAATCAATGTACTTCACTTTAAGAGTATGGTGGCATAGCATTGAGGATCACATATCTAAAGTAACAGAAGGTATTGGCTGTATCGGTGACAGTGGAGAGGACGAGGAGGGAAAGCTCAGAGCTGATGCGGCTCCTCTCCTGTCAGTGGCTTTAGAGATACGACTCCCCCTCTCCTCCCTTCCACATGACAGCACTCTGATTTAGAGCCCTGGAAAAATGGGAAGTGAATATTTTATTGAAAGCCCGCCGCTGTACACTGCTGGCTAATGTAGTGACTGGAAGCTGAGTTCAACTTTTAATATGGCATAGATTTTCAATTCAACTTCAAACTGAACCGAGGAGAGCACAGCCGAGGAGGTACAAGAGTCTATTCATATTTTTAACATCTGACCAGGGGTGTACTTTAAGTCATCAGTCCAATGTATTTAAAGGTTAAAAACTGTGGTTCAGCTTAATCTAAACTGTAGATTAATGCAAGTCCAGTGTCTAGACTCTTAAATGAACTGAATCGACCCTTCAGGCTCATTTGGACATCTGTTTTTTCACTGGAGATGTGATAACACCACCTGTAGATCACTCGAACTGGACAAGTCTGCACATACCCATGAAACAGGGTTGTCAAAGCCTCCCTGCTTGTCAAAGCCTGATCTCGTCTGATCTCAGAAGCTAAACAAAGCCAGGCCTTGTACTTGGATTGGAGACTTCTGGAAATTTCTCTAATCAGAAAGTGTTGTTGTTAAGCAAGACACTTCATCCACATTGCCTAGTATGAATGTGATGTGTGATGATGTGTCTTAAGCTCAGTCAAACATGATCTTGCAATCAGTGTTTTTTTTTTTTTTTAGTGACACAGGTGAAACAAAGGCGCTTATTGGTCATGATCATATGATTATCTTCATATCTAATTTCTCTCATATTAACAGAGTTAAGTGCTTTGCTCATTGTTTCTGCAGAAATCCACTATGTTTTTCAGTCCCCTGTGATATTTTTATTCCTTTATTTTTTCTGACACAGACGCACCATCCTGACTGGCTAATCCACCTGTCAGTCATGCCCATTTGAAAATGTGGAGATTCACCAGTGACTAGCCTCACATCTTGGTAAAGTATTGAAGAAGTGTATTCAGGCAGAAGGTGAGAGAGGCTGATGGAGCAGATTGGCAGCCTCGCTTCGGTCAGGTCAGTTTGCCCCAGGGCAGTTGTAGCTACAATAGTAATTTGAGAGTCTTGAAAGGCACTATAAAATTATACATGATTAAATATTATTATATGCAACTTCATCAAAAAGACTGCTGTTCCTGCTTATTTACTTTTGTTTTGGCCTGATCTTAATTTATCATGAATGTTAATGTGTGTGCTTTCAGAATAACACCCAGCGTGAAATACAACTAGATTTACTGTAGCCTATCTTCAAGAGCATTTTTCCTCATTTATTTAAACCATAAACATGATCTCCTTCACAGTATATTTTCTGACACCTTTAACACACACAGACCCGTAGGCCGGTGTTTCCTATCTGAGCTCACAGCATCTACCTACACTATAGTAAAAAGCCTCCCACATCGTGTCAGCCATAAATTCTGCCCTGTGTGAATGATGCTTTCGGTCGCTATGGGAACCTAATATAATAGACACCCCTCCCTCCTCCTCCCGCTGTGGGCCGCTCTTTCTCTCCTCGTGCCTCTCTCTCTCTCCCCTCGCGCGCGATTAGGTCCCTCTGCCCCACTCCATCCACGGCACAGCTATCCAACCTACTTTGCGCATGTACGGCCAGTCACAGCGAGCATTGCTTCGACTCCAAGATGGCGATAACACGGCTGGCTTGCCTCCTGACTCTCCTCTCAACTCACTGTAAGTACAAATAAAACCACTACAACTCCCTGACAAGCTCGCCGTTCCGTTTGGTGAAAAGAGAAGCGAATTGTGTGGACTTCTGCGCTGGTTTGAACGGCGTTTGAGCGCGTTTGGAAAGGACACGGCATCTGAAGTCGGGCTGGCAAAGTAACGGTGAACTCAAAAGTGGACTGCAATAAAATGCCTGGACCATTAGCGTAGGTTTTTGGACAGAACAGAGTAGGCTACGCTGTGGCAAAGTTGATAAAGCGAAACATTTCTTTGGTTTTATCGCAAAATTGCAGCGCTTTTACCTACATGGGATAAACTTTTCTTGTAAATCAAAGCCGTTATTTCAGCTGGTGTTTTTCATACTGTTTTGTTGTTGCTTATAATGTAGTTAAACGTAACTTTGGTTGAACGCTAGTTATAATCCACGCGTAAAACCGAGCGCACTCCACGTAGTTTCTTTACCACGTTCTGTCCTCGCCTCGCTTCGTAAAAGTTCCCACCTCATCTCCAACTTTTGTACTACTTAGCGCGTACTCGGGTGAATTAAAAATGAACAGGACCACCCCACTTTGCGCTTCGTACAGTTAACTATTTAACGCGTAACGGCGGTGATGTTGTTGGCGACGGTGCATGTTGAAAGTAGTGATGCGAGATAACGGTTTTCCCGCAGTGGCTGAATAGGTCTGCATTCATTGGACTGTCTGCGGGAGGAGTCAGGCCGTGCACTGTCCTCTTCTCTCCGGCCTACCCCCTCCTATTAGCGGGTCCTTCTCCCCCCTTCACTGTAGGGACTCTTTCAAACGGCACCAGAGCAAAGCTGGTAAACAAAACAGCAGTCAGATAATCGATTATTCGGTCACTAACCCGGTTAAAGCCCCGTCTTTTATTTAATCTCATTTAGAGGCAATGCGCGAACACCTGTAAGAATGCGGGGGCACTGTGGAGTAGGATCGATTCAAACTGATCGATGCGTAATAATAATAAAAAAAAAAGTCCAAAATGAGTTGAAAACGCACACAAGTTACAATATTTTATGCATTTTAGAATAACACTTGTTGCTGTGCTGCAGAGCTGGTTAAGCATTCCCTGTTCCCCACAGAGCCCCTTTCTATGGTTCCGCGGTCATAAATTAGACCCTATAGGGAGCAATAAAACTACTAGAAAACACTTAAAGCGAATGAGAAAGTGATTTAATGTAGATTTACATTTCAAAACGCTTGAATTCAGCACAGACCAGAAAAAAAAAACAAAACAAAACAAAAAAAAACCCTCTGTTTGGCAGAATGTTCCACAGTATGGCATAAAACTTATTATCTTGCATGTTTTCACTTACAGGATTTATTATTACTACAAAATACAAAAACGTGTGAGTGAGATCACCTCTCCACACATCTGATTTAGCTTACTGGCGTCACTGCTTGCGTCCATGGAGATGAATATGAATGATGAATTTATTAATATGATTGCGGAAATAAGCAGATGATGGACCCTTTGCCAGAAAAGTTACATAATGCCCCTTTAATCTCTCATTGTATGGTAAAAGCTAATTACCGCTTTGAGATGATCTCTTCTATTAGTTTCAGTGTTTCATACCGCCGTTCCCGGTATCCTAGAGGACATTTGCAACTTAGCATTCATTCTCTGCTTCTGCATGAATAACTACTGTATTATTAATTCCAGCGTGAGAGCGTGGCATGAAACTGTGCTTCATGTTTTCCTCAGTGGACACAAATGAAGCTAGGTGAGAGAGGACAGATTCTGATCAAAGAAACCTACAGACATGAGCAAGTCCTGTGATCTGCCATGTGTGTGAATGGGCCTTTCCGCTCGGATTTAATTAGCAACTGCACTGGGGCTTGTTTGATATCTGCTACTGTATTCTCAACACTGTGTCTCGTCTTGACATACCTTGAGGCTACGTTCAAGGTTGTGCAATTTTGGGGTAATTTACTTTTTTTTGTGACAGTTACAGTTGTTATTAGATTTGCGATATATTTGAAAAAGTAGGATTCTGTTCAGATCGCACATTGTAAACACTCCAGGGGTGTTAATATTTGAGAGAAGTGGTTGTTTGTGTTTCAGAACATGTTTGTAGAGGTCTAAACAATAAGGAATATTTTGTTTATTTGCGATTTACGAATTTGATAATTGTGATTTTGATTCAATTGCGATGTATCCATTGGTGTCATAATTATGAAAAGGACAGTTGCCATAGTGATTAACAATTTCAAACAAATTATTACATGTTTTAATTTCAAAAAGTCATCAAAAGCTGATACCCATTCATTGAGAAGCTATGTTGAGAAGTTATGTTGATATTTTTCGCTCATGGTTATATTTCTCTCTTTTAATGATGTTTCCTTTACGCTAGTGTGTGAAGGGGCGTGGGAGCTGCACAATTGACATTTTCGGAGGGGCAGCGAAGTGGCAAAGATTTAAGAAGTTCCTTTGTCTTGGCTGGACGGGGCTTAACCATGTGGTGCACGGGCCCAGAGCCAAAACACCCCTGTGTTTGGAGGCAAGACAAATCTGGAGACTAGAACTGGACACAAGCTGGTTATGAATAACGATTGGTGTTTATAGATATAGACTAATATATGCACACTGTAGCTAGGGTATGTCTTACTGTGAGTGGGGTCGCCTCTCCACAAATCTAACCTGTAATTTGGCACGCAAGTCTCCATAATGTGGCCAAAATGTGGAACATTCTAGACACAGCTCCATGGAGACAAGCAGGTGATAATACAGGTTTTTTTAAGATTAGTTATATTGATTATTTATATTGTACAATGAGATTTTGCGCTATATAACTTTTTTGGTGCTTGTCGTCATAGAGATGTTACAGGTTTCACAGTATGGCGTTACATTTTTCCATCCCCATGGAGACAAGCAGGTGCCACAACAAGGCCAAGTTACTAGTCATGTAAGAAGACATATTTTTAAAGGTATTTTTTGAGAAATATAAACAAATGCTGCAACAATATAAATAAAAGCAAAATAGAAATGTTTAATGCCATACTGTGGAGTATCCCAAAGCAGTAACATCTCCATGACGACAAGCAGGTGGCAGACCCTCTACAAGTTACATAGTGAACCATAGTGACTAAGAGCTTTTTATTATCAGTCTGTCTACATCTCTAAAGCTCAAAACTCTGTTCCACCTTGTGATGTCATGAAGTGGTATAAGTTAACAGCTACCTTTTATTAAGTAAAGACTGGCACTTCCAGGGCTGAAATTATCCAAATGAATCTAGTGAAGGTGTATGGAGTTTAAAAACACAGTGGAGCACTTCTTGTATCACCACATCATGACTGACATCACAAGTTGGAACAGAGTGTTTTCCTTTTGAGAGAAGAACACAGCCTAAATATGCAGGATTTGTGTGTTAAACTTGTGTGAATGGAACAAAACACAACTTTACGTATGTTTGCGATGAGAAAACAACATTATAACATAGATCAGGAAACAGCGTAATATGGACCCTTTAATAGTCACGATTTTTCTGATTAACCATTGTAACCCAAGTAGTATGACATTGTGGTTCGCTTCTTGTAGGTCACGCTTTGTTATTTTTGTGTCTGGGGTATGTGCTTGTTAGGCTGCTATCATCTTAATGGCTGCACGGTCCCATATAGCAATCCATGTGACAGCTCACCATAGCGATGTGCGCATTTTCAACAGAGCCAAAAAAGACCAGACCTATTGTTATTTTAAGTACATGTGCTTTCAACCAGCTTTCCAATCTGACCTAATGGAATGCACTGACATTTTCCTTTGTTGGCTTTACCTTGTTGCTTTTCCCTTAACGTATTCCTGAAAGAGGACTGCACTTTAAGAGAACATCTGCCAGAGCACCTCAGTCCAGAGCCAAGTTATGTGAGATCCTGGAAGAGGCTCAAATCGGATAAGAACAGGGAGAATATAAACTTTGAGATCATACCTAAGGGAAACACCTGCAGACCCTCCAACGATCTGCTGCTTCATGAAAGTTTGGAAATAAAACTTAGGTCAAATGTTGAAAAGTTACTGCCATAGTGATAACTTTTGTTGCATCCACACGTGTAGGCGTGGAATAAACTAAACTAGTATCAGTGTTGTTGCAATACTAAAATTTCAAACTTGATTTAGATACTAGGTAATACTTTATATCAGTTACAATACCTCAATGAAGATTAAAAAATGCTCCTTTTAGTAACAGAATGTATGTTTCGTAAAAAATAATAGTACTTTTTTTTTTACGTTATCATGAGAGCTTATGGTAGTTCTGATAAAACTCAAAATGACACTAAAACTGTTCAAGAAAGTAACAATTTTGTGATTTTTTGCAGTACTGATACTTGGTCAATTAAGTATCTAGTTTCAATATTAGTTTTACTGATCTGATTTTCGATACCTTTGACAACCCTCGTATCCATTTCCATGAACTTGGAAATGCAAGCTTTTTCAGTTCCAATACTGATTTTGATTTTATGGATTTATGTATCTGCTGAGACCTGATATTTACTGAAAACATCATTTATTTCCTTTAAAATAAAATGCCTTTTTTGGCAAATATGACCAGTAAACAGTCTTAGATTTATATGTCCATCCAGGATATCAGCTGAACCAAAGTTTTGAAGCCGATTATTTTTGGATATCCTGCTTTAGGGATATTGTGCAGGTGCCATAAATTAGTTCCAGTATTATAATTTATCATCTATATATTCTTAGGCAATATATAAGATGTGGAGTATTTGTTGACCTACTGTTACATTTACACAGGGGCCAAAATGGATTTCCCTTCACGGAGAGTTGACATTTTTATGACTTGCCATTATGTGGATTTTCACTGCTGCTGCCAGCCTAATCCAATTTGACTTTATCTGAATGTGGGAGATAAGAGAGAACACGGTCACAGATTGTTGTCGAACTGCCCCGAGTCTGATAAACCTGCTGATAACGTGATGATGGAAACAGCACTGAAAACATGCAGTACAGTAACATGGCAAAATATTTACTCTGTTACTCTAGGATAAGTACTGCTGCCACAATAAAAAGTACATATGAAAAATACTAGGCTTACTTACATTTTTATTAAATTTCATACCTGTTTTTTATATAAAACTGTAGTTGAAAGCGAAATTAATTTGTTTTAATTTATAATCTTCATATTCTTCGAGCTCTTGCCAATTAAAAGGAGTAGAGACAGCAGTGAGACAGCTGTGGATAGGGACAGCTGGGGCTGGAGCTAATTACAATTACATATACTATATTTACTTCATCAATATATCACACATAAAAATGTGTTATTGTGACAGACCTACCAAAAAGTATGATTACCCAAAAACCTACTTAACTACAGTTACTTGAATATTTGTTGAACATCATTTACCTTCCACCACTGAGCTTACATCACCCAGATTTGCTTTGAACACATGTTGGAGGCTGCTGATTGGCTAACAGGCGTCTCTTCAAACGTCCTCCTAAACCAGAGCCAAATGTCAGTGGTTTTCATTTATTGTTTGGCATGCCCGCCGTCGACGCCGTTGGGCCTGGCAGCTTCGCCCTCCGTTAAGTGCCCGGCATAGGTCCCAGAGGAATAGCAGATTGTCAGATGTTGAGACCCACCCAAAGATTGTGAGCAAATGTTCAGTGCTTTCTCCAGCCGTTGTCTCCTGTCGTCCCCACGGGCAGCTTACATACAGACTGACATTTTACGGTGGAAGCAGTAAATGGCAAAGCAAAAAGAGACAGAGACAGACAGAAAGAGACCTGGGCTGAACCACAGTAGTTTGAGCCAAGAAATATTCCCAGAGTGACGCATGTCTTGGAAAACACATATCGGAATTGGCTGTTTGGTTTGTCTTGAAACTAAAATTCCTGTTGTTTGTGAATTCTTGCTGAATATTACAGAGGTTGTCTGCATTGAAAGCTTTTGTCCAATTAACAGAATGGCATTTTCTTTTGTGATTATAGATGTTGTGGAATTCAAATAGGCTGGATGATATGGCAAAAACACACACACGTATTTTCTCCTCTTATACTGATCATTCTCATTTTTCTATTTTTTTATTTTTATCATAATGGCTGTCAGTATCATTAACACGAATTGAAGTCTTTTAATCATTACTATTTAATACAAAAATAGTCAAATTTATTCCTCCAATGAGAGAACTCTGCTCCAAACCTCATGTTTTTACTTTTTACTGTTATCCGATTGGCTGTAGACCTCTCGATTAAAAAAAAAACTGAATTTTCCCTTAATTTTGTATTAATTACTACAATTATAAAAACCCTTTCACATGGCAAATATTATTTAAGTTAATTCTATCCTGAAAAAATATGTTTAGCTCTTGACTGGACATTAGAATGTGATATATATTACAAGCATAAAAACAAAAATAAAATCAGGAGGAAGTAATGCCCAAAAAACATTTCCATTGGTTAATGCTCTAAATTCAGAATATTAGTTAATTTAAAAAAACATCTGAATGTGTGAATACAGTATAATCAATTCATTTCAGATTTTTTGGATAGTTTTGAGAAGAGAGAGAGACACAAAAATACAGAGGACAGAAAAAAAAGTTTCTTTTATAAATATTTATTCATGATTCAATGATGAGTAACAGGGCGTGTGCCGCAGTGACACAGACCAGAAGTTACTACATTTTTCTTCTTGTATTCTCACCCTCACTCACTTCACGTTATAATTATACTTTATACGACACCAGTCTCTTGCTATTTTTGCAGCTAATTTTGAATATGTTTTTCCCATTTATATTTTTGCTCTTTATTATTATATGTTTTGTGATGTGTGAGCTGCTGTCTCCAAATAATTCTCCTTGTGGATAAGTCTAAGGTTAGCTTCATATATTTTCATACAAACACCAGTCCATGAGCTCCAGTCTGACCACACACCAGCACATGCTCTTCGCTGTGGAATGACCCTAAACAGCTGAGCAGGAGGAGAGCGGAGCTGTTTTGAGTCGTAACCAGAAATATCCGTCCCTCCCAAAACCGTGTGTTAGCAAATGCAACATTCCAACGGAGAAGCACATGGAGCTCATCGTAGTATGTGCACTGACTAACAATCACAACCACCTGTTTCCCCCGAGCAGATAAAAGCAGCCCCGTGGAGCAGGGGTCAGGGCACAGGGGCCGGGGCAGGAGGGCAGACTGTGGGTGTGACAGCCCCAAGAGTCGAGATGTATCTGTCTCCGTGGTAACATTTTATAATAAATTGGTTACATTACAGATCGATCGATATGGGTTTTTTCATGGTCGATGTTGATTGTTTAGATTCCAGAGAAACCTATGGTGAATAGGCTGGCGATGTTTTTGTGCTGCTATATATTGCCGATTTTAGTTTTTTATAAATTATTAATAATTTTTAAATGTACTACAAATGTATCCACAATTTATAAAATAATTGTGAAATCATATTAGTTCCCTCTTCGTGTTTAAGTGTTGAAATAATAATAATAATTATGTGTATTTTTTAGGTAGGCTGTAGGTAGGTTCATGGTCGATTAATTGGTCAGTGATGCTAAATTTTATTATTTTGTTGACTATAAGTATTTAGATGCACAACAGCAGAAATGAAAGGTGAAGATTTGGGAATAATTATTACTAATCAGCTTTTTTGTGAATCACCATTTCCTTGTGTTTTTCTGTATAAATAGTCTATTTTTTGAGTGCAGTTTGGATTAAATCATAAATACTGAAAAGTTTTAAGAACTTTTGCTACACCTCCTTTTCAGTTGACCAGTGGATGGGCAGGACGTCTTTAGGTGAAATGTCAATCCTCATCACAAAATACCTGGAGTTGTGTTTTATTTCATTCACACATGTTTAACACACAAATCCTGCATATTTAGGCTGAGTTCGTCTCTCAGGCAGAAAACACTCTGTTCCACCTTGTGATGTCACGTGGTAATGCAGGAAGTGCTCCACGGGATTTTAAACTCCATACACCTTCACTAAAATCATTGGATACTTTCAGCCGTGGAATTGCTAATTTTTATTGAACAAAATGTAAAAGGTAGATGTTATCTTGAATAGCACCACTTCATGACATCATAAGGTGAAACAAAGCATTTTGAGCTTTGGAGATGTAGACAGACTAATAATAAAGGATCACTCAAACATGTGTGAATGAAACAAAACACAACTCCAGGTTTGTTTTTGAGGAGGTAACGACATTATAACATGGCTTAAATATCACAAGAGTCAGTTTTACATAATTTAGTCCCTTTAACAAACTACTTATTCAGTAGCAGGACTTGTAAATGACAAATTTTTTTTTTAGCTCTGTAATTGTTTTTATTGTCAGTCCTGTTTCCACCTCTGGCAGTCTAAGCCAAAGCAGATGCTGAGGTTGAAAAACAGTTCCAGCCTCACGTTCCAGTCGCAGCGATGGCATGTGCACTGTAAATGTCAATACGAACGCCATCCCTCATAAACTCCATCCAGGCTCCGAGCGTCACACAACACACACGAACGCACCATATATGTGCTCTGCTCTGGGATTGGACCTTTAACTTTTAGATCTGTAACTACAAAAATACTCACATTTTAAAGATGCATTGGGTAACTTTTCCGGTGGAGGGTCCGTCAAATGCTTTTCTCCATAAAGATGTTTTGTCTCGAATGTTTCACAGTGTGGTATTAAACCTTTCTATCTTCACAGACAACAAACCAGATCAAGTTACAGGTCAGATCTATGGAGAGGCAACCCCGCTCACTGTCAGAACGCCTTTTTTTTCTAGTTCTGAGCTATAAAACCACCTGTGATTTAATACATTTAAAATAGAGCTGTTTAATGTCATACTGTGGAACATTCCAGGCAGAGCAATGATGGAATGATAGAAACACCCCCATCCAAAAAGTTCCACAGTGCTCCTTTAATGAGGGATTTTCAGTTGCATATAAAAACAACTGAATCCTGCTTCATTTTTGCCTTAATTTTGCCTGGAATGTTTCACAGTATAGCATCAAATGTATCAGTATCTCCCGGCTGGGTTATTGATCAGATCTGCGAAGAGGGGACCCCACTTTGAGTAAGAATGCATGTTTTTGAAGGTATTTTGTGCAATTTAAACACCTGTAATTGAATGAATGCAAAATTAATCTCATAGTGTTGATTTTGGGCAAAGTAATACAGATAAGCATTTCACTGACCAGTTACCAGAAAAGTTGCAGTCCACCCCTAAATGTAAGAAATTTGCTGTTTTTTTTAAAATATATTTTTTTACATTATAAGGATATATTTGGACACTTTTGTATAGTAAATAATTGTATAGTCCATTTACATTTGTGCTATCCTTGGACCTTAATGAAAGCCTTCCATTACACAAATATGATCTGATTTTTGTGATCAGGATAACAAGATATACATTTCTGTCATAGTGTCCACCTTCATACAAGCAGGTCCATGCATTTAGTCCACGTAAAGAGACAGGAGACATTTCTAAGAGTAATTGCTATCCTCTTTAAAGTAATTGGCTTCGGGGACTTCCTCAATAGTGACCCTAAAGTGGATGTTTGTTTTGACAAGGCCCTGTTATTCCCAAGATCAACTGGATAATCTGTATGACGCCTGTGCACGGGCAGCCCTGGTTTATACGAGCATTAGACTGTTTCCTATTGGTGGTCACATGGTCCCCACAGGCAGGAAGACGAGCTCTGTCTATGCGTATCTATCACATTGTGGGGACTTGATTCTGTACACACTCGATTCATGGGGACATGCCTTTCTTATAAGGACAAAAATCAAGTGCTGTGACATAATTTAGGGCTGCAAAATTAATCAGAATGCTTGTTATCTGATTGTTATCTGGATTATACAGACTCTAAAACATATGACAAAAGACAGTTTATCTAAAAGACAGCAGCGTTATTACATCAAAAGGGAAAAATATCATTAAAAAATCTGGTTTTCATCAGTAATAAACATAAAAGTGCACTGAGTAACTTTTCTGGTGCAGGGTCCGCCACCTGCTTGTCTCCATAGAGGTGTAATTGCTTTGCCTTGAATGTTATTCAGTATGAAAGTAAACTTACTGGTCAGATCTATGGAGGGATAAGCCTGTACATAAGAATTCATGTTTTTCAAGGTTTAGCTCTAAACATCTGTAATAGAATACTTGCAAGGCACATAGGTTTAATGTCATACTGTGGAACATCCCATGCAAAGAAATAACATCTCCATAGAGACAAGCAAGTAGCTGGCCCTCCACCTTAGAAGCTGCGTAGAGCACCTTTAATA
Source organism: Taenioides sp. WSHXM2023 (assembly GCA_029959045.1). NCBI lineage: Eukaryota > Metazoa > Chordata > Actinopteri > Gobiiformes > Gobiidae > Taenioides > Taenioides sp. WSHXM2023. The sequence goes on along the minus strand of CM057098.1, from coordinate 21,714,852 downwards.
TTCTCTGTCTAGAAACCTTTAGTCGCCATAATTAAACCTATATTTGTTTGAAAATCAATTTAAAAATATATAGAAGAAATAATGGTTTGACTAGTTGTTTACTAAATCAGGGTTTAGAATTAAGTTTAGGCAAATATTGGCTACGGTAAAGGTTAAGATCAGTTTCCAGGAAATTAATATAAGTCTATGTAATGTCCCTAAGAAGCATGAAAACCCAACATGTGTGTGCGTGTGTGTATATGTGTATGTGTGCGTGTGTGTGTGTGTGTATGTGCGTGTATACTGGCAGCTAGCTAGCGTCAATAGGGCAAAAGAGAGTGACATTGATCACACATCCAAACGCTGTCAGCTCGTTAATAATTAGGCTTTTCATTATCGACACAACAGGCAGCAATGAACTAGGCTCCAGGCTGTGCTCCTGTTCAAAGTCCTAATCTAATAATGATATTGGTTTTATCTTTTGTTTACCACATAAACAAAAGGCCAATTACTGTCTAAAAATATCCGTAAGGCATCGGATGACCTTAGGGTTTGATCACTGTCCGCTCCAAATGACTGGTCATGAAATCAGAAATGTAGCAGTGAATGTACGGCATGGCGAACACAGATGTCTTGTTATCCATTGGTTTACGAAATATGAAAAGTCAGGATTGTTGTCGTACTGATTGACTATTTAAAACTAAATATTATATCTTTAGAATTGGGGAAAGTTCTCAATATAAAACTGGAAGCTGAAATAGAATAAAATTATTGTGGCTACATGGGGCTGTATGGAAAGAAAAAAATCAGTCAGGTCAGAAGATATATGACTGAAATTTACATGAATAGCAGATTTTTCCTTTTGTTTTTTTGTTTTTTTTTACAAAATGAGGGTGGGACAAATAAGTTAAGTTACCTCATTTTAGACTTACGATTAAATGAACGTGGACACACACAGTATAGCTTTTATTACAAAATTTTAAAAAAGATAATTAAATTCACTGTTGAAAAATAGCTAAATATTTGTGTCAAGTAAGGTGCAAATAGGCCTATACAATTGATAAGTACAGTAAAAATATAGTAAATTAAGTAATTAATTAATCAATTAAAATATGTCTAGTATAAGAGATGGGGTAAGGGAAATACAGTGAACAGGTGAAAATCGTGGCTTTGACATAACATAAGGTTATGTGTTACATAAGGTGCTGTACATTTGTATGGAATATGGTATGAATGTAGTCGTGTATCATTCACTATGGGAGCGGTGCTTATTATTATTATGTTATGTTAGGATTTATTGAAACTCAACTTAAAGTCAAATAATAAAGTGCAATATTAAAACCAGCTCTTACTATTCTGGGCTTGAAGGACATTGGAGCAGATATTTCTCAGATCCACAGTTTCAGATACTGTAAATCTGGGTCCAAACAGCCGTTTAGCCGTTTGGGTTTCCTTGAAGTTGACAGACATGATATAAAAGTCATAAACCAGGACTGCAAATGCCATCATGAAATATGATGATATATATGTATCTCTATTGGCATATGATATGTGTAAGAGTTATGGATATGTTGATGACATCGGCTGCAAAGTATCAATAGTTGCAAGTTTTAGAAAAAATACAAACCAAAGAAAATATTTTAGTTTATTTTTTGTTAAAACATTACATACTGTGCCTTTAAATGTGGTGTTGTTTTAATTCAAAATCATCCTGTGCTTTTGGGCACATTTTAGACGGAGAAGGATCTGAAGAAGATGGTCAGAGTGGCCTCAATGATGGATGGATTAATTAAAAATAAATTAAATGAGCAAATCATTTATTACATCCTGGAAGCTGGGCGTTTCAGAGTGAAGCAGCATAATATTACTAGAACTTGAAATTATATATATTTTTTTTTTGTCTTAGGATGTCAAGAAATACCCACTTACATAAAGTATATTCAAATTGTGGTGCACTGTGTAACTTTTCTGGTGGAGGGTCCGCCACCTTCTTGTCTCCATGGAGATATTTTTTGTCTTTATCATTTCACAGTATGGAAATACTGTTATGGAGTTAATGGTCAGATTTATGGAAAAGCTTGACATGGTAAGAATTCAGGTTTTTCAAGGTATTTTTGAGCTATAAATCACCTTTAACTGAATAAATGTTAGGCAGATATTCTTAATGCCCTACCGTGGAACATTCCATGCAAAAAAATAACATGTCCACAGAGACAAGCAAGTAGCAAACCCTCCACCTTATTAAGAGACATTTGGCATTAGATAAATTGTCTTTTAGAGGACCTGAGGTAAGACATAGCACAGAAAATGGCTCTGATCCAAATGACTTCTTAAAGAGGATTAATCCCTGAGCTTGTGTCTGAACGCTGTGTGATTGTTATAAAGATTTATCATTGTTTCTACATTACCTTTGACTGATTCAATTTAAGGCCTTCTCATTTGTTGCTGCCGCTGGAAGCTCACCTCCAAACAAATGGAACTCATAAGTTTGAAAGTCACGAGATAGTCCTCAGTGAATCCCTAGACAACATAAAGGATCAGTGTGTGTTTAATTTTCTTCTATATTATATTTTGGAGTTTTTGGATCTTGCAGGAGACGATTATTGGCAGATGTGGTAACCAGTCAGTAACCAATCAGCCAGTTCATTCATTCACTGTTGGATTGCTGGCAATACTTTGATTTGTATAAAACGGGGTTTACATGAATTATTTTAGCCTAGTTTTATTGCAAATAGGATCGATATGAGGGTAATTATTGTTTTATTTTTTACCATATCACATAATTTCTTCCTCCAAAGTCTGAAATCTGAAATCTTGATTAAAAACCCAACCCAATAAGACATGACAGAATCTCAATTTAGATTCAAATTACATGTTTTTCGTCAGCTTTTGAAGGAAGACTTGCTGAACTTGTCTGGACAAAGCAGACTGTTTTCAACCCAGACAACAGTGCTTTTATAAACACCTATTTAAGACGTGTAAAAGCTGTAAATAATAGAAATGAACAGTGAGGACCTCTCAAATGGAGTTTTCTGGTTGTGTCCGCTTTGCCAGCCTCACTGTGAACCATGGGAGTGAGAAAGCAGGGCTGTTATAACATGTGTCCAGGGGCATGCTTTGGCTAAGTGAGTGCCACAGATATTTGTCAGGATACCAGGCATACGCAGCGTGTTTGTAACATGGTGGCTAGCCCCGCTCTGAGCTCGGTTGGGGGGGTGCTTTCCATGTGCTTCTCTCAGCTGCTGCGTCATAACAGTAAATAACTCGGCACAGGGCAACGGGGCAGTTTGGGGGGATTTTAACGTGACTCAGGGGTTTGGTAACAGGGTGCTCACCTGTCTCTCTTTTGGTTGTTCTGCACAGTCATGTAGGCCCTGTCCCAAATCACACGTATTTAAAGAATGTCACACTTTTACTTTGATGCCACAGGAATTTTATTTGTTTTATGTAGAGTGTGTAAGTGTGTACTTTGGGACTTAATGGAAAGAGAAACAAGGGAAGGGGGTATGTTGATTTTCCAATAGTGTTTGAATAATGGGACGCGTCTGTTTAATTTAACACTTTATAATAACTTAATTTGCCTTAATAAAGCATGAATAAAGACAAACAGTTTCTTAAAGGTTCTATTTTACACAAAAATGACTCTTGTGTGCTTAAAGACATGTTACAGTGTTGTTACCTCATCAAAATATACCCTGAGTTGTGTTTTGTTTCATTCACACATGTTTGAGTAAACCTTTATCATTATTCTGTCTGCATTCTAAAGCTGAAAATGCTCTGTTCCACCTTGTGATGTCATGAAGCTGTAGTTTTCAGTTCAACAGCTATCTTTTACTTTTGTTTAGTAGAGACTGGCAGTTCCAGGGCTGAAATTATCCAAATGAGTCTAGTGGAGGTGTATGGAGTTTAAAAACAGAATGAAGCACTTCCTGTATTGCCACATGACATCGCAAGTGTTTTCTGTTTGAGAGAAGAACTCAGCCTAAAAATGTAAACATGTTTATGAAACAAAACACAACTTCAGGTATGTTTGGAATGAGGAAACAGCATTTTAACATTGATCAGAAAATAGTGTAATGTGGGCCTTTCAAGAGCTCTTTCACCATCAAAATTCCACTAAATTTAAAAATGCATTCCTCTTTCTCAAGAATTTCCGGTGGTCACACTATTTGTGGGCACTAGCAGTGTGCTAAAGATGATGAGGGTCTGAAGTGTAAAATAAGACGGTAACTTCAACTAGAGTCCAGCCATAGTGAGCAGAGCAGGCCCTCTAAAGTCTATTTCTGTACCTTTCTGATTTGTTGAAAGCCCAAATATCAGCGCTGAAGAGGAGTCGGTCAACACCCACTGGACTTCCTGAGTTTCCACAGTTACAATTTAGATTGAACTTAATTGTTTGTTTCAAAAAGTAAACCTCATACCCTGCCATTAGTCTGGGCCATTTCAGAATAACTATGCGAGCATTTCCTTTGACGTTGGTCCATTAAGAGTCTGATTCAATAGAACAGTGCTTTCTGGATGTCATTATTAAAGTTATTCATTTTTGGTATCCACAGGGCTAAAAATAATACTTGTTCATTTGTCTCTCCGTTTAGAATCTGATTTCAATCGGACAGTGCCTTTCAGGACTACAGTTTAGGACGGGGTACTATTTAAGATTTAAAGAATATATATTGTGCCTGTGCCTGCTATATGGCTATAGTTTTAACTACAACACTTGTGGATAATTATGATATAATTTGGACATTTTAAATTGCAATATTAATCTGAAACAACTTATTAAAAGAAAAGAAAGTGTGCTGACCCTTTTTTTGTTGGCTATGCAAGAGTGCCAAATCCTACATGCATTACTGATTAAGAAAATAAATTTGGAGAAATGGTTAAAAAACTGAAAAGTACCCATCTCTATTCTAATTCTTAAAAATATTAAATTTCTTAATAATTCTTGTAACTCCTTTTTCAAAGAGAGGTCTAAAAATAACTTAGCTTTTTAAATGAATATTTTCTATTATTTTATATAACACATTAACAACAACAGTAATCAAATACAGTGCAATTTACAAATACTGTTTTTTTCATATTCAATACCGATTGTTTAGAATCCATAGAAACCAATGGCCAATAACCTCTGCCAATATTTTTGGGGCGATATGTATGGCTGATTTTGATAATTTTTCCCCATTTTAATTCACTCCAAACTCACCCACAATCTACATATAATAATACCTGTCTATCTCTACTTACAATTAAGAAGTTTTTCCTCCTTTTGAGTTCAGTTGTAATATGTTTGTTTATGGTATCAGCATCAGTCTGTCCTCCTCCTTGCAGCGAAACAATGCCATATTTGAGTAAGTCTTTGAAACCAATACTAAAAGCACATGTGAGTTTCCTAAAATATTTAACATTCAAAAACAAAAATCAACAAATTATTCACTGGATAAACAAGAAACAGCAACAGTAATGTCAGAAGAAAAGTATCAGTACAGTTGACCTGGAATCTGTTTTTGATTCTGTTGAAAAGTGAAAAACACCCCACGCCCACTGCACCGCACCCCGAAGTTCAACCCAAAACTGCAACTCAAACTGGTCTCATCTGGTTTCAGCTCCAACAATAATCTTGTGCTTTTGGAAATGTGTTTTTAGAGAGATTTGGGAGAAAAAAACATAACTAAAATAATCAGATAACCCAAGATCTGATTTTTGATGTCTGTTTACATACACAAGAGAAATCATCAGAAACAGTTAATTAGAGGATTGTTAGAGTAAATTTAGAGGACAGTGTGGAGGCAATGAATTTCAATAACTTTAGCTCTCAATAATAACACAAAATAAAATAAAAGCATGTGTCCTGACTGTGAATGGGCTTGCTTCTCCACAAACCTGACTCTTATTTGGCCGGAGAAGGGCTTCCTCCTGCTTTTTCCCATGAAGAATTTGTTCTTTTCGCTATAATCTCAACATTTTCTCTTAATTTTTGTCTTTGCTACATGTGTTTGCCCTTTATTGCATTTTTATTTCTTGTCAAAACTGGCACAGGTGTGAACAAGCAGAGATAAATCAGATTACTCATATCAGATATAAGTGTGTACATGACATTTGGATCGTCTTAAACTCTAGAAACCAGATAAAAATCAGATTTTTTTCTTAACTATGCACTATGTCTTAATGGCCTGTCTTTAGTCAGACCTTACAGTAATGACTCCTTACTGTAGGAGTCATTCCTGTCCTCCTCCTCCATCACTACAGTCACCACAGTCAGGCTGATCAGGCTCATGTGGGCTGCTTCCTCTGGGCCTGTAGTGAATGTGCTAACGTTCTGTAATGTTCAGTAATGTTCAGTCTGGATCTCTCTTTTGCTCTTAGGGTTACGGCTTTAGCATAACACATTTACCACAACTGTGTTTTCTAACCATAGGCTACTTGGAATGGTTCCAGATTTTAAAGAAACATGGAATTTTAATATAAAATGCCCTTTGGTGCATATATGCTTTTGTAGGATAATTGTGGACATCAATATTAGGGCTGCCCAGTATATTGAAATTGAATTTAAATCACATTTTGAGTTGCTGCAATTATCAAAAATATTGCAATAAATAAAATAAAATATATTTTTATTGAACACTCACATGTGAACAAAATCCAATTAAAAAAAACCCCAAAAGTGCAGTGTTTTACTCATATATACACATATATACATACATACACTCTAGATTCCTCTGTTGGATGCTTTACGCAGATTGCGACTGGCCTTTTGCCAATCAGAGCTCGTCATCTCTTATCAGGGCTGGGCTCTGCTCACTGCAGCCTCTGCTCTGGAGATGTGAATACTTATGAGAGGCAGAGGTGTCTAACTGTCGTCTGGCACAGATTTATTGGACACAAATGTCAAGATCCTTTTTGCAATTAGTAACATGTCAAGAATATATACCTGCAGTTGTGTTTTGTTTCATTCACACATTTTTAACACACAAACCCTGTATATTTAGGCTGTATTCTTCTCTCAAATGGAAAATACTCTGTTCCACCTTGTGATGTCATGCAGTAATACAGGAAGGGCTCCACTGTGTTTAACTGTTTTTCTCTATACACCTTCACTAGAATCCATTTTGATCATTCCAGCCCTACTACTGAACAAAAGGTAAAAGGTAGCTGCTAGCTACCACTTCATGACATCACAAGGTGGAAAAGTATATGTTTCTGAGGAGGTAACAACATTCTAACCTGGCTGAAATCTCCCAGAAGTCCATTTTTGCATAATATATGACTTTAAATATGTACAACAATTATAATCCTACATCACATGTGCAGTCAGAAGTGAAAGTGAAACAGCTGTGAGCAGGTCGTGCCACTGTATTTTCATATCAACATCTGAAAGTGCATTTGAACCTGCTCGCTCTCATTTGTGGAACATTTAATTGAGCTTTTCACATTGTTTACAGTTTTCTCTCCGCTCTCTGCTGCTGTGTCACTGTTATGATTTGTGTAACGGAGCAGACATCGAGCATGGGGGCGCGTATAAGCTCTGTAAAGCCGTAGCAAAAATAAATAAATAACCCAGCGAAATGATGTTTGACGCAAGCGTAGACAGCAGGTGAATGGGGTCGCCAGCTGTCTTTCTGACTATAAAAGCACCCTGGACCTGAGCCATAGTTGTGCTGATATGTCTGATCTACTGTAACTGTGTACAATCATGCAGGACTTCATCATGCATAATCTGGGGAGGTGGGGGTATGTTTGACCAGTTCCAGTCGGGTCAATGTCATGGAAAAAAATAGCAGGCAGAGGAAATGTTATTGCCGAAATGCTACGCAATATTTGGTTGTCACGGTTACAGGGTGTAGCTTTGATGTTTGTTTTGGTGGCTACAAACTTTTTATGTCTTTTGATGTTGCTTTGTTGCTTGCGTTTTGATCTTACCTCAACCTTGTTATTTTAGAATATAGAGCCATTTTTCCCATTTAAACAATATTACAATTTTATTTATTTATTTCATAGACTGCATACTTTTATTCCCATTTAAGTATAATATTTTAAAGTGTGACAGCACTTGCTCGAGTAAAAGTTTTGACTCTTTTGGTGTACATGTGCCATAATTATTTGAACATTTGTGTTTCTTGCACTGCCCCTTTCAACATTTTTGCATGTGATTTATCTTTTGAAAATACCAAAAGATATTTGTCTTTCAAATTACATTAACTTCAAATGATGGTACGTCCAGAGAGTTATTCTTTCAACTTCAATACTGGGATTTTACTTGGCCTTAAAAACATGACAAACAGAACTAGTTCATTTTGAAATTATTGCAATGGTCCAAAGTTATTCCTCATATTTTGAACGCATTCCCAGCATTCCAATTATTCACCACAATGAGTTTATAAACGCTTTTCACAACTTTCAGAGACGTCACGGTAATGCTAACAACAATTAACATGCTAATAGTGCTCTTCGGAGTATAAAAACGCTTTATAGCTAAATACAGACAGCACACGGCAGTCTATTTTTTTTCTTTATTTCTTAATTTATTTGTTTGTACTCCTACTTTGTACTTGTACTTGAGCATGGTGATGCCAGAGTGTTTTTTCCCACAGAAGCCCGTCACAGATTCCTCCCCGAGCAGGTGATGGTGGTGCGTTCCTGTGGGGGGAGTAGAGGGAGGAGATGCCCCTCCCCAGCTGCTGCCCCCCCACACCCCAACAGCCAGCGCTAACTATTTGAGTCCGGAGTATGCACCAGTTCACATTTGTTGTCTAGGCGGTCAGCTTGTTGGTAAATTCCTCCAGGGAAATGTTATACTTTGATGTCTTAATATGTATTTTTGCTGTGTTTTGGAGACTTTATGGTTATAAACAAAACAATACAAATGAGAGCAGATGTGATTTATTCTTCCTTTTAAGTCTTGGAGGTGAGTTTTTGACAGCAAACATCTCCACCCTCTTAAATTGATAGACTCTGGAATAACCAAAATATGACACAGAGGCTGTTTGAACTGTATTCAGTTGGCCTGTCACTTTCATAGCTTAATCCAAAATATTCTTCTTTTGTTGAATTAAAAATATATATTTATATTTATATTTAACGGTGCACTATGTAACTTTTCTGGTAGAAGTAATGCTCTGCTTGTTTATTTCTTTGTCAGGGAATGTTTCAAAGTATGGCATTAACATTCCTACTGTGAGTGGGGTTGTCTCTCCACAGATCTGACCAGTAACTTGTGTCTGGTGGCACAGTCTATACGTGTCTCCATGAGGATATATAAGTTATAATGTTGTTACTACCTCAAAAACTTGCTTTTGAAAAGGGATATTTTTGGGTATGTCAAGAGGTAAAGGTATCAGTAATTTTAATAAGCCCAAAATGGAACATCAAATAGACTTGATATATCACTGTATTTCTTAAGTCTTATTTGCCCATGAAATATTGTTTTTATATGTTCCTGAGTTATCCAGTTAGAAACAAAAAGTTATCTGACAAGTGTACATTTGCAAAGCCCTGCCTGTAGCACTGACACAAAAAATACCAAAAAGTACTCTTGACCAGTATATCTCAAATTATGACACACAGTAGTTTGAGTGTTGATTTATTTAGAGACAATTTTATTCAGATTTTTCATTTTTGGATTATGGGTTAATCATTATAGACCTGGTTTAATTTAAGCCTGATATAGTCCGGGTTTAGATCTGGAGGTACACGCAAAGCCGACTATTAACTTTGGTGGAATTGGTGTAAAAAGTTTGAGAACCACTGCAGTCCAACCATTCAGTATCATGATATGTATTTTCACACACCCCATAGTACTTATCCCATAGGTCCATAGTGTTTTATCCAACATGGCGTCTTCCAGTTCAGTTCATTACACTCCTTTGTTTAGACTTGGCACAAAAGCCATCATTGTGTATGGAGACTGAGCGGACTATATTATTCCACACTTACAGCCAATACAGGAAGCTGTGAACAATATGTTTCTCAGTGGCTATGATTACATTATATTTATTTACTGTTCGACTACTGGAGATATTCTTGATTATGACAAAAATTATAACCACAATTATTTGGTCAAAATATACAGTTAAAATTAACCTGATGAGAAATTATTAACTTTATATAGCCTATTTGCATATAAAACTGTAGATTCGAAAAGTCTTTGCTTGAGATTTTGAGTGGCAGAAAAATCATTTTGAACTAAAGTTAATTAACAACTTTTTGTGATAGTACATTTTGTTGAATAGAGTGATAGTAGCAATCACAATTTTAAACATGAGTAAAGGTCCTATATTGCACAAAAACTGACTCTGGAGAGCTTTATGGTGGAACAGAGCGAGAGAAGAACTCAGCCTAAATATGCAGGGTTTGTGTGTTAAACATGTGTGAATGAAACAGAACACAACTCCAGGTGTGTTTTAGATGAGGAAACAACATTCACCCATAGATCAGAAAATAGTGTAATTGCACAGGTTTTAACTTTTTCAGTATGGATGTTAAAAATGTGATTTTCATAACAGTTTTTGCTTGAAGTTTGGTGCATTTGTTATCATTGTGAGATGCCAGTTGGTTTTGCCGTGCTAATGTACTCTTATATAAAGTCTTACAGGAGGACTGCTTTTAGCTCAGCCTTTTTTCAAACAGCAGCAGTGACCTGATGTTGTGTAGTCTTGTGTAGTGCTGTAAGAGGCATTCCTGACTGCTCCATTGTGCCTTATAAGCACTAAAGGAAAGTGAGAGGGGAGGAGAGCTGCTGTACAGGGCGCCATGCTTTTGACTAACTTCTATGTTAAAGGACCTTTTGATCTATGTTATAATGTTGTTTCCTTATCATTCCTATACTGAACTAAAGGTAAACTTGAAAACTACTGCTTCATGACATCAGAAGGTGGAACAGAGTATTTTGAGCTTTGGAGACGTAGACAGACTAATAATAAAGGATTACTCAAATATGTGTGAATGAAACAAAACACAACTCTAGGTATGTTTATGATGAGGTAACTTAACTTAAAGCTCACAAAAGTCAATTTTATTTATTTCTATATTTAATATAGGACCTTTAATGTCAACTCTCAACTTTAGCTGTGCACGGTACAATGAAAACGCAAAATCAGGACACAAACCAGCTTTAAGCGTCCTTTGACTTGTCTCTTTTTGTCAGCCCATTGGACATCCTTGGTGCACAGGAAGTGGAGCACAGCTTAAAGCTTTTGGTGCTGCTAAGTCAACATGTCTGCGTTGGGTCATTATTCGTTGAGCTCAGCGTCCAGCCACTTCACAAAGAGCTTTATCTGTGCGAGCTGTGGCACCGTCACCAGCTGGCCTCTGTCTCCCTTTCAAAACGGCAGTTGAATCAGGCATTATAGGTAAAAGAACTGCTGTCTACTCCAAAATGCTCTAATGTACGCCTGTCACAATAACTACTACAGAAAAAATGTGAATATCATGAAAAAGTTCAATATTTTTTGTCACTTATTTCATGAAGTCAAACCCATATATAAGCTTTCAAGCATTTATTTCTTGACATTTTGATGATTATGGCTTACAGATAATGAAAACCCAAAATTCTGTGTCAAGAAATGAGGCCTGAAAGCTTCACTCTGTGTTATGAATCTATATAATACATGGGTTTGACTTTATGAAGTTTATCGTCTGTATTTACTTCAGCAATATATTGAACTTCAGAAGTGTATTATCATGACAGGCCTAGCTCCAATACTCACACATTATTCAGATTAGCCTGATGTCTGCGATCCACTCCCACATTTTTGTACATGTATGGAGCAGAGGAATTATGGGTTAATCCCTCGTGGTGCAGCCATGGATCATTTTATTGTCTGTATTGACCATAGAGACAGCAGTGGAGGATGGGGAGTTTACGCTGTGTTTGTGTGTGTGTCAGAGATTTGTTTGCATGGACTATTATGTGACCACAGCATTGTTGAGTTCATAAACGCATGGATTAGTTTATGGTGGCATCGTTATCATAGAGGTCCTTTATAAAGCCTGTCTTTAAAACACATCATTAAAGGAAGTGGTGAGTTTTTCATGATATATTCAAATATAATATGAGGTAGTAGGGCTGGTACAGTTTATATGTAACAGTACAAAAAACTAAAGATAAGTTCAAGGTTGTGAGAGAAACACATGACAGAAAGAAAAGTGTTCCTCAAGGCCCAGTGATTTTTTATTTATTTGACCTTTATTTAACCAGGAAATATCCCATTGAGATTAAGAACCTCTTTTTCAAGGGAATCCTGGCCAAGAGGCAGCAGCAAACACAAAACAGTTACATATTAAAAGATATAAGAACAATAATAAACATAAGCAATATTAATCATACTTTAAATAATACTTTAAAAAGACAATACTTGTACCAGGAAAAAATTGTACCAAAACATATTTTTCTATTGATAACCAACTTGCCGGGATGTTTGGAGTGGACTACACAAAGTTACTTGGTGTGACCACAAATGAATGATGAAAACTACATTTCAGTGAAATATATTAACATTATAATTCTTAATTTTATATTCTAGATAATGATTAATACAGGAATAGGTACATTTAAAAAGTAGAGTTCAAACCAGGTATCATTCAAGTACTTGTGCCCCCAAAAAGTTGAAAGGTACCAGCCCTAAGTAGAACTCGATATCTGTCTTGAATATACAGAACCTACCAGGCCCATTATGTTCAATAGGATTTGCACACATTTAAATATGTAAGAAACATATTTTTTTTACTTGTGGCAAAGACATGGGTTTCAGGACACATCCACTACTACTACTACTACTACTACTACTACTACTACTACTACTACTACTACTACTACTACTACTACTACTACTACTATCTACTCAACCTTTCACAATAACAGATATGAAAACAAAAGCGGTATCTATCCAGGGACTGCATTTTTGGCATGTTACATAATCAAAGTAATTAAAATGAGGCAGTTTATTTTCATTATACTCGGAAAAAGCTTTGGTGAAAATTGCATTCCTAATTAGGATTAAGGAAGGGGTCGGGCACGGCTGGACTAGAATGTGAGGCATGTTTGCAGTGAGTGCCGTCGATGCCATCTGTGCCCAATGCGGTGAGGGGCTAATTCTGTCTGCGAGTGTGGCGTGATTTAACACAGATTTTTCTCCGATTCAAACATGGAATGCAACAGGGTCTGTGACTGTGGCATGCTAGTAAGCTCACTGTCTCAAAGACACTTTTAAAATCTTAAAACAGAAAATGAACAACAAAAAACAGTGTGATGTCATGTGGTAATACAGAAAGTGCTCCACTGTTTTTTTTAAACTCATTCAATCATTTAGTTGATTTTGCCATCTCTATTGAGCAAAATCTAAAAGGAAGCTGTTAACTTCATGACATCACGAGGTGGAACAGAGCATTTTGAGCTTTGGAGATTTAGACAGATTAATAAAAAAGAGTTGCTCAAACATGTGAATGAAACAAAACACAACTCCAGATATGTTTTGAGGAGGTAACAACATCGTAACATGGCTTAAAGCTCATAAGAGTGCATTTTATTATTATTTTTATTCATTCTATCTCCTAATTAGCATTAGCATTAACACTGAGACACAAACATCTCTCTTTCTAAACGCTGAAGTGTCCTCTGCTGAAGTATTCATTTTATTTACTTTTTAAAATGTCGTCTGTGACTCCCTGTCCACTGCCTTATCTTTAAATATTGATTCATTTTAGCACGACTCTGCAAAAACCACCAAGAGATAAAATTGGACAGGAAGTAGTGACGGTAGCAGTGAGGTCACCTGGCACTATTGTGCACAGAGCCTACTGAAGCCCAAAAAATGGGGTGGCACACTGAATTATCCAGTGCCCCCTTCTGTTAGAGCTCCTTTAAGCCCACGCCACGTACAGAGCACCCCGATTCATGTGGACAACCAACATGTGTGCTGTGTCAGATTGTTCGCATAACAGAGATACTATGCCCGAGGAAGCCACACAGCTCTGCCTTTTGGTCTTATGCTTCGATTTGTTTTGACAGCGACTTCTAAATGTCTCTCCACGGAGCCTGACCTCAACCAGGGAATAAGCAGCCAATTATTCCAAGCTCAAGACTGGTCACATGTTTTTTCTATGAGCAGGGCCAGCCACCACTCCTCTCTGCTTACCTGGGAACGCTCTCATTAGCAGAGTGAAGGGAGGGTGCTGCTGACAGGACACTATAAATAGAGTTAGCCTGTTTGAATGCCAACTGTGAGATCACCCTAGTATAAGATGTTACCTGTGATTTCACATGTCATCAAAGAGCTCTAATGGGCGATCAGTCAAGATTACACAACTCACTCTGAAGCTAACACATGTTAAAGCTGGGGTACCTAATTTTCAAACAGTGAACAAGTATTTATCTAATGTGTTCCTAGCTTGGAAGCACGATATATATTACTACAGAGAAATACTGAGATAAATGATCATATTGAAACTACTTTACACTACTGACACAAAGCAGGATTATCCCAGTAAACCAATTTTTAAATATATTGTAGCATTAAAGATGCATTGTGTAACTTTTCTGGTGGAGGGTCTGTCAAATGCTTTTCTCCATGGTGTTGCTTCGTCTGGTATGTTTCACAGTATGGCATTCAACCTTTCTATCTTCATGGAGACCAAACCAGACCAAGTTACAGTCAGATCTGTGGAGAGGCAACCCCTCACAGTCTATAGGTAAAAAATCACCTGTAATTGAATAAATGTAAGAGCTGTTTAATGTCATACTGTGGAACCTTCAAGGCAGAGCAATGACATGTCCATAGAAACAAGAATGTGACAAACCCTCCAAAGTTTTTTTTTTTAACAATTATTTATTCTGCCCTCTACAGCTCAAATTTGATGATATTACATAAAAATACCATGAATGGATTGGCCTTGCATAGCCAATCAGCTTTCATCCTGTAGTCATATAGTGAGCCATATTCTGTTTCCCCGATTCCAGAGTGCGTGGTTCACATGAGAATGTGAGAGACACATTGGTCTGTTCACGCTAAAAAACAAACATGGCTGCACACACGTAAAAAGGGGAAAAAACAACATACAAACAACTGAGAAACAGCGCAGATTTTTGTAGAATCAACGATCAAAACTCCAAACTCTTATTTATCGCAAGTAAAAGAAGTTATATATTTTTGTTTTCAAGGTTATGAGAATTTTGGAGAGGAGATGTCTTCTGCATTTGAGAGACACGTGATACAAATTAGAAGCTGTGGTTGAATCGTCTTAAGTTTGGACAGAGAATTTTTACTCTCTATTGTCGGGTTCTGGTGCCTTTTGGATTTGAACAGAATGTAGAAGGGACTGGCTGATCAGGCAACTAGATAGACAGTGCATGACCTGTTACTGATCAGTGTTAGAAGCCAAGTGATCTCATTTGCAGGGGTCCTCCTTAGTCTCTGCTTCCACGTCTCATCCGCTTACAGTTAAGGTTACTTTACAGCCTGCTTATCCCTGTGTCCAGTGTCCAGTGAATGCAGTATTTTGAAGTGACCAACTGTACTGACGGACATGGCTATCATAGCTATCACAGTACTGTAAATACTTTGAATAACTGCCCTTTTAAATATATTGATACAAATACTAAGTTAGCAGTTAAAGCGGAGGAGGAGGTGCCATGTTTCAGCAGTCAGAGCAATACTTGGATTACCTCTCCTCTCAAATATAACTCTGTGGCATGCAGTTTATGGCCGATCTAATTACTGTATCTTTCAATGCAATTCCATGTTAATACGTTATAATAAAGGTGAACTATGTCACTTTTCTCAGATGGCCCACCACCTGTTTGTCTCCATAGAGATGTTATTACTTTTGCTATAATGTTACAAAATATGGTATTAAACTGGTATTAAATTTGTATATCTTGCATTTATTCAATTATAAATCATTTTATTGCTCAAAAATACTTAGAAACACATGCATTCATGGTTTCACCCATCCACAGATCTGACCTGTAACTGGTGATGCTCCCTGTTTGTCTCATAGACTGTATATATAAATGGACATAGCTAACCTGCTAGCTGCCATGTTCCAAATAGGAAGTGAGCATGGGGGCGCTTCCGGCTCCATGGACTCTGGCTCCAGTTGAGTTTATATTAGAAATTTGATCTCTGTAAATACAAAAAAACAAAAAAAAGATATATGTAACAGCTGCAGTGAGCCTCATCATTTTGGTCTTAAAATGTTGATATTAACCTGCACTACATGTTTTTATTTCGCTAGTTTGTCTGTAAATAAACTCCAATTCCAACTCCAAATTCAATCCTATAACTGCTTTGTGAGCGTCATTTGACTGGAGCTGAGCGCTATGGGCGACATCACACTCCCTTAGTCCTCTTCTTTATACAGTTTATGGTTTGTCCCCATGGACATGTTAAATGCCATACTTTGGAACATTCCAAGAAAAGCATGAGTCGGCTTCACCAGAAAAATTGCATAGTGCTCATTTAAAAGCTCTCTTCTCTTCTATAATACTCATTGACCATTGTTCTGTTGTATTAGCCAGTCATTCATTCCTATGGCCCCAAACTGTGTCACCAAAACAAAGGTCTCCAGTGGAATGTGTGTCTGCTGGAAGCATGTGAAGAGACACTGTGACCCAAACAAGGGCACTATTTTTATACACTAGCGAGCATCTGATTGTCTGAGAGCCAAAATGCTTCACATGACTTAATGAATGACTAATGCGATCATTTAGGAGTTTCTGTTGAATATCATAAACTGTTAAGTGTCTGGTTGGATAATTTCCTGCAGCTATATAGCAACATCATATGAGTCATAAATACCCTGGAAAAACTGTGATAATACAATATGATGATGTAATATGTAGTCCACAGCACAACTTAAAAAGACCATATTACACCATTTTATGATCTATGTTATAATGTTGTTTCCTCATGGAGTTCTTCTCAAAAAACACTCTGTTCCACCTTAAAATGCCATGTGGTAATACAGGAAGTGCTCCACTGTGTTTTTAAATTCCATACACCTTCACTAGAATCATTTAGATCATTTCAACCCTGGAATTAGGCAAAAGGTAGTTGTTAACTTGACTAACTTGACTACAGTACATAACATCGCAAGGTAGAACAAAGTATTTGGACTAATAATAGATACAGAATAATAATAAAAGAATTATTTAAACATGTGTGAATGAAACAAAACACAACTCTAGATATGTTTTTGATGAGGTAGCAAAATTATTACACGTCTTGAAGCTTTAAACCAAGCATCTCTGGAATAGTTTGCTTTAACACCTGCTTTGACATACTGAAAGCTAATAAGGAAAACTCCATTATATGAAATTGATCTTTTAATCTAACCACAGCCTCTTCTCTTATCAAAAACAGAACTATTGTTAGGCCTAGTCTTGATCAGAAGAGCGCACATTGGAAGTGAAATGTGAGTATTTTTAGACATGCTGATTTTCTAAACAGGCTTTTCCTTGATGCAAAGTGACGGTTAGCTTTAAGATGTAGGGTCACGAGCAAGTGGGCATCCTGGCACATGAGGTGTACCAGCTAAAGTTCTCCCTGCTGTACCAGTGTGAATTGGCTGCGCTTAGCTGGAGGTTAAAGTTAGCATAGGGTTAGATGCAGATGCTAACATAGACTCGGAGTGACAGGTTCCCAGGCGTTCAGTGACACTATCTGCCCCTCCCTGCTCCTCTCGCTGCATTCAGGCCCATGGTGTTTGACCCTGGCAAGATAACAGGGTGCACAAGAGGTGAGGCCCTGGTCTAGTCCTGGTTTAGTTCTGGTTTAGTCCTGGTTTAGTCCTGGTCTAGTCCTGGTTTAGTCCTGGTCTAGTCCTGGTTTAGTCCTGGTCTAGTCCTGGTTTAGTCCTGGTCTAGTCCTGGTTTAGTCCTGGTTTAGTCCTGGTCTAGTTCTGGTTTAAGTCTGGTTTAGCCCTGGTTTTGCCCTGGTTGAGTTATGGTTCCAGTTTAATCCTGGTTTAGTCCTTAGCCTGGATTAGTTCTGGTCTAGTCATGATCTAGTCCTGGTTTAGTCCTAGCCTAGTCCCCATTGTAGGTTTGGTTTAGTCCTGGTCTAGTCCCGATGTAGGTCTGGTTTAGTCCTAGTTTAATTCTGATTTAATCCTGCTTTAATCCTGATCTAGTCCTGGTTTTATCCTGGTCTGGTCTGGTCCTGGTTTAGTCCTGGTTTAGTTCTGATCTAGTCCCAGTCTAGGTCTGGTTTAGTTCTGCTTTAATCCTGATCCAGTCCTGGTCTAGTCCTGGTGTTGTCATGGTCTAACCCAGTTCTATACCTTGTTTAGTTCTAGTCTAGTCCTGGGCTAGTCCTGGTCTAACTCTGGTCTATACCTGGTTTAGTCCTGGTCTAACCCTGGTCTATACCTGGTTTAGTCCTGGTCTAGTCCTGGTCTAACCCTGGTCTATACCTTGTTTAGTTCGAGTCTAGTACTGGGCTAGTCATGATCTAACCCTGGTCTATACCTGGTTTAGTTCAGGTCTAGTCCTGGGCTAGTCCTGGTCTAACCCTGGTCTAACCCTGGTCTATACTTGGTTTAGTCCTGGTCTAGTCCTGGTCTAACCCTGGTCTAGCCCTGGTCTGGTCTAAACTCTGCCCGGAGCACAGCCTCACATGGGAAAGCAGAATAAATGAATGTTCAAGTAGGCCCCAGGGGTAGATCAGCCGCGTGTTTCAGTTCACCTGCAAAAGAGAGAGGCCTGTGTTTGGGTCCAGAATACTGATGCCAACACTTCAGACAGGACCAGTCTGTTTGGAAGATGTGGAGGAAATGCACAAACATTTTATTCTGTTTTTAGGGAAACATTTGCTGGATCAGGTATCAGATCCAGAGTTCAGATAATATCCTGATTGGGCTTATCAACTGATGTAATAATTAGACTATTTACTGGTTGCTGGTCCAGCCCAGAATGTCTCATAATGTTTGATTATATTGGTTGATTGATTATACAGTATTCTTCCAAGGTTTCAATTAGTATTGGAACTTAAAATGCTTTGTCGGTCTAGGCTTGGTGTGAGAAATAGATCATTAAAATTCCTAAGACTCCTTTTTAAGGCTGGAATAACTCAATTTCTAAGTTTCTTAGAATTGTTGCAAATGTTTAGTTTATTGTATTAATGTCTTGGTTTATTTGAGAGGGACATGAATGAGCATGAATGAGTAATGGATATTCTTTTATCTGTAATCACTGAACTACTGATCTTATGTAATTCTTCACAATTCTGTAAAATTGTGTGTTCAGATCTATAAATATTCGGGATGTACCGATCCATCTTTTTCAGTTCCAATACCGATACTATGGCTTTAATATTAACCGATACCAGTGTAAGGACTGTCAGTCTTATTACATCCAATTAAAGGTCCAACCAGGATATTGGCTTAACCAGTATCATGGTACCTGTGGAATCTGTTTCAGCTCATTTTTCAGTATTGGCGTCTATATTCAGTACCAGTATCAATATCAGTATCAGTATCGGTGCTTCCATAATAAATATCAAATAAATTAAATCAAAATCAATCTTCTCATTAATCACTAATGATGTCACTTTACATTCACACAACACGCTTGTCAGAGAATATCCATATACAATAACAATAGCTCAAAGCTACTTAACCAGATCACATACAATTATCATTATTGCATTGTCTGTCATTCCAACTTCATTACACGCATTAGAATATATGGAAACTCTGAGGGGGACGTCAACATACGGCACATGGTAAAGCCCGACTTCAGTTCAAACCCTGCAGCCACTAGGTTTAATATAGCTGCATTCTGAATACGCCCAAAGTTTGTTGCTTCTACAGTGACAAACTTTTGTGGCTCCATTTCTGAGCTGAGATGTGGCGACATTTTCTAAGTAGCTGAACGAGCATGTGGGTCATTTATATTGCACTGTTCCTATTCTCTCCACCACCAACATTTTCAGATGTGACGAGGACTTCTAACAGATTAACAAGACAACAGCAAGAGAGAAATCATGTTTGCATTGTTTAAACACACTGCACAACTTTTCTGATGATTTTAAACATATCTATATAGCATTTATTCATTATGAGTTTCTATTGCGTCATTATCATCATCTCTATTCACCGTGATTGGTTAAATTCAGCTGTCACTCACTCAGCCTTGCAGAGCATAATGTGTAAACAAAAGTTATAAATTCCAAAATGGAGGCAACTGGAGGCAAAAGTGAAGTGGAACATAATGTGATTTCAATGGGAAAACTGGGATTAGCCACAGAATATCACAAAATATGAAAAATCCAGGGAAATTTGTCAAATGAGAACCACTCATGCCAGAGTCCAGTTTAAAAACATTTACAATTGTGTTTTACATTAATTATTCACGACATTATGAGGGATACTAAGGATTTTTGGCAAAGAAAAAAAAATCCAGATTTTTAGGTTTTACTGGACAAATCCTTACAGTAAAGTTAAGCCCACTACAGTTTTTCACTTCATTTACAGATTTCATTATAAATTATACTTTTTGTGGAGCTCAAATATTATGTTTCCATCCTTCTTTACAAAGAAGCAAATCAGCCAATATATGTACCTTGGAAATTCTAAATTGTTGTTTATTTTTTGTTATAATGTCATAAATCATTAGCATTTAGATCTGTTAAATCAATTAATCATTTAAAATATATTATGTCTGCTTCACTTTTCCTCCAGTTCCATCACAGAACATTCTATAGAACCACAAAATTAGCAAAACAGCAGCATATGCCCAAAACAGCATCGTCACATGAGATCATAATAAGATTTTTAACACCATCTCACCCAGACGTAGGTGGTTTGTATTCTGTATGATGTATTCTCCTGTAAATAGCCCTGAGCTCACACACAGAGGTGACGGTGGGCTTTGGGAGCGCAGAGGTGAAAGGTGAAGTTAAATGCAGACTTCAGAAAAGCAAACGGGGACCACACTTGCAACAAAAGCACCTGGGGTCACTGCCTGTTCAACTCTAAAACATAATCTGTCATCACACTCAGCATTTTCATTTAAAGAGGTCAGTTTGGTCACTTTCACCCACAAAACAGGTGGGATGGTCTTACGTCTGTCATTATAATTACTATACTGACTCATGGGGTTGTGGCGATGCTTGAAATGTTCCACAGTAAGGCATTAAGGTCCTATATTATGCAAAATTGACTCTTGTTTAGATTAAAGGCCGTATTAGATTGTTGTTACCTCATCAAAAATATACCTGGAGTTGTGTTTTGTTTCATTCACACTGGTTTGAGTAATCCTTTATTAGTCGTTCGACTTCCCCCAAGCTCGAAATGGCATGTACTGGTAGTTTTCAAGTTAACAGCTCCTTTTACCTTTTGTTCAGTGGAGATGGGCAATTCCAGGGCTGAAATGATCCAAATTATTAAGGTGTATGGAGTTTAAAAACACAGTGGAGCACTTCCTGTATTACTACGTGGCATCGCAAGGTGGAACAGAGTGTTGTCCGTTTGCGAGAAGAACTCACCCTAAATATGCAGGGTTTGTGTGTGAAACATGTGTGAATAAAACAAAGCAAAACTCCAGGTATGTTGATTTGATGATGAAACAACATTATAACATAGATTAGAAAATAGCAAAATATGGGCCTTTTAAACTTATCTATCTCCACATAAAAAAGCCTGAGGGTCCATATAAAAAATATACAACACAGACAGTTATAAAACACAACTGTACCAGTGGTTCCACAGACAAATATAAACACACATGTAATTGAAAGATACACAAGTTGCAAGTTTAATGTCACACTGTGGAACATTTCAGAAAAAAGCAAAACCCTTCACTAGAAAAGTTACACTGTACACATTGTACTTTAACGTTCAATAGATCATTATAGATTATAGATAATAAAATAGATTTTTGTGTGTACTTTTTCTTAAAACTAGTAGGTCACTTTTTTGTTTTTAAGTATTTCAACAAGTATTGAATATTTCTTCAGCAATAAATCGCATTTCAACATTTGTTATTGTGACAGTCCTATAGATACTTTGCCACTGGCTGTCCGTGAGGTTTGGGGGTGCGGGGGTGACACGGGAGCACCATCAAAGGCAGTGAAGCCATTGCAGTTACTATGGAAATGATGCCAGTATTGCTATGGGAACAGGAGCAGTGGTTTGTCTGGGCAGGAGCAGTAATCGCCTCTTAGAAAGGAGCTTATGTTAATATGTGATGCTCTTATGAATTAATTTGTCAGGTTTTGTGTCCCCGCCAACATCAGAGACTTTTGTCAAATGGAAATTAGCGGTCTTTTTCGGCAGTGTAAGACATCATAGTGCTGAGACCTCTGTTACTCCTGCCTCCAGTCTCAAAACACTGAATGAATTTGGTCATTTTTTTCACTCATTTTAATCATATACACGTAAACAGGTGTAACCAAGGCAGCTGTAAATGATGTCGGCTTAACCCTGTGACATGTTGAGTTATTATTAAAGGGCCCATATTACGCTATTTTCTATATTATAGTTATAATGTTGTTTCCTCATCACGAACATACCAGGAGTTGTGTTTTGTTTCATTCACATATTTTTAACACAACACACAAACCCTGCATATTTAGGCTGAGTTTTTCTCTCAAACGGGAAACACTTTGTTCCACCTTGTGATGTCATGTGATAATACAGGAAATCAATTGTATTTTAAACTCCATACACCTTCACTAGAATAATAATTAGATAATAATTTCAGAGTGGAATTACCCATCCCTACTGAACAAAAGGTAAAAAGTAGTGGTTAACTTGAAAACTACTGCTTCATGACATCACAAGGTGAAACAGAATATTTTTTTGCGTTGGAGATGCAGACATAATAATAAGGGGTTACTCAAACATATGTGAATGAAACAAAACACAACTCCAGGTATGTTTTTGATGGCTTAAAGCTCACAACAAGAATCAATTTTGTGTAATATAGGATTTTTAATGGCTGTATTTTTAGTGCGCGCACAAATACTCCATGTTTTATATAGATTTACAAATGTCATCTATACCCACCTCAGAAAGAGGAACTATTGTTACTGTGAAAGAAAAATAAACATGAATGTATTAGCCTGTATAATAGGAATATTCAACTTCATTTTCTTGAGGGACAGATTTTTTTCAGGTGGGTCAAAAAAGTTCATGACTCATCACCACTTTTAACAAGACTTTTCCATCATTGCTTTGCCAAATTGCCAAACCAATACTGAATTAGAATGAAACTGTAGTCGCAGCAACCACGTTTAAACCACAACTAAACAAGAACTCAACCAGGACTAAATTAGGACTAGTCCAGAATTAAACCAGGTCTAAACCATGACTTAACTAGTAAACAAGAGAAATATGGTTCAGAAATGTTTAAATATTTGGGAGATGGGCTGCTGGATCAGATCATTTGAAGGACTTGATTTGGTCCGAGGACTACATGGTGAATGTAGTGCTGTGATTTATCCAAACTAGCTGCTCACCCTGGTTTGTACGGAGTAATATGTGTGGTCAAACATCTTAAATCTCCCTCCTCCAGGTGCTTGCCAAGGCTGGACCTCAGTTTGTTTATTTCTTTAATCTGACCAAAAGACCTCGGGGCAAAATAGAAGAGCTTGAATAATATTACAGATGCAAATTAAAAGAATATTAATGCAGTAGCACAAGTGTTTCTCAGAAAGGTTATCCCGGGGTTATATCGTCATGATAACATCTTTATCTTGTCTTTTCATCTCAGAGCAGTCACAGCCCTGTTAGAGGCACAGTTTACATGTTTTATTTCAACACAAACTCCACACTGGGCAGAGGAGCTGAGTAAAGCTGGAGGCTTCTGCATAATTTACATGTATTGTGACCTTAAAGTGAAGCATTAAGTGTGTAGCTTGGTTTGAGAACATTAAGATTTACAGGCCTTAAAAGACCCTGAGAGCTGGGCCCCACAAGGACCCCTCACAGGGACCCCTCACAGCCCCCAGGTCGCCTCTTATCACCACAGTGTGAGAGACAGCTGGCACCAGCATGGTTATGTCTCCATCCTTCTCTCCACTACAGGCATTGCTGTCTGGAGCTAAAGCAGTGTCTGATCGTTATGTTGTGTTCAGTGTTGTCAGATCATCAAAACCATCTGCTTTGAACTTGTTGGCTTTTATTATAGTGACTGACTGTAGTTGATGTAAGCAACAATATTTGCAATACTCTTGAAATATTAGAAATAGCAAGGCTCTAATCCTTTTTGTTTTTTAGCAGATTATTACATGGTCAATGATGCTTTAGTCGACCATAAAATTTACTAAGTATTTTATTTAGATTATAAAGAATTCTACACAACCGCAGAAAAGAAAGATTATTTGAAGATTTTGGAGATGAAGATATGGGGTGCATTTATTTTCCATTTAAATACACTTTTTCCTAGTACTTGTCATAGTTTTTGCATGGACTCACACACAGTTGTAGTCCTGAGTGCAGATACATAGCCAGATAAAAGAGGTAGTGAAGTTTGAGAGCTTTTGCCACACCCCCTTTTTAGTCAAATAATCTATCTTCAGGACATGTCATTAGTCGACCAAGAATTACTACAGCCCTAATAAGACGTATTTGATACTGTTGAATATGGTGAAGCGCTGACTCTTGCTTGTAATTTAGTCATGTCCAGTTTAGCCTTGTACTGCGGCTGACCTGAGCACAGCATGTGAAATGTCTGTCTATTTTAAAAACGAGACAAGCTGTACACAGAGATACGCCTGGGACCCACTTGACCATTTGATTACTATTTCAATTGTATTGTTCCCATGCCTCATTCACCTACAGTGTATATGAAGTAGGGTTGTCAAAAGTGTCATTTTCATTTCATTTATTCATTTATTTATTTCGAGCAGATTACTGAACACAAGAAATGTACATGTATCTAGTACCCTTAAATGGAACTTAAAAATGAGGGGGAAAATGAAAATTGATTTAATCCCACCCCTATCAAAAACCAGACACTAATCAATACTAAAACTAGTATCAAAACTAGATACTGAAAAGTCACATTCACAGGATAGAAATGAACCTTTCCTGAATAGCTTTAGAATGATCTTGAGCTGTATCAGAACAAGTCTAAAAGTACAAAGACTACTATACGCCCATGGACCACTATGGAACCCTCCTGGACGACTGATTACACAGATATAAGGTCACGTGGTAATAAAAAAGAAAGCATTATTATGTTGAAAATCACAGTCTGTTCCTGAGTATCAAAACCCAATTTGAAATTTCCATCTCATGACAAGTCTCATTTGAAATCAGAATGGCAGCTATGTAGACTGTGTTTTTCATGTAACATTAGCTCCACACTGTCAATATGCAGTAAGCATGCGTTCATATGTGCCCACGTGCGTTTGAATGCACATGCTCATACAGACCCCCAGCATCGCCAGTGATACTTAGAACTGATATTGGAACTCCCCCGCCCGCATGAATGTCTACAGTAAGCTATAGTCATTTTAAACTGTTAAAAATATATCAATCACTGGAGGACGTGACCTTGCTGATGTCCGTTAATGTAATGTGGTCATGGGGGAGGGTCATTCCTGTTGAAGGCACTGGTGTTCCATGGAGAATTGTATAAAGTGAAACTGAATAAATACTTTAATAATAAAAGCTTAAACATTCTATATTATACAAAGCAAGTCATGTTATAATGGTGGTACCTCAACAAAAAATACACAAAATAGTGTTTTGTTTCATTCACACATCTTTGAGTAATCCTGCATTATTAGTCTGTCTACATCTGTAAATCTCAGAATGCTCTGTACCACCTTATGATGTCATGTTTTCTAGTTAACTAGCTACCTTTTATCTTTAGTTCAGTAGAGACCACCAATTCCAGGGCTGAAGTCATTCAAATGACTATAATGAAGGTGTTTAAAAACACTGTTTTCAGTCTAAGAGAAGAACTCAGTCTAAATATGCAGGGTTTGCGTGCTAAACAAAAGGTACCTGGTAATTTGAAAACTATCGCTTCATGACGTTACAAGGTGGAACAGATATTTTGAGCTTTGGAGATGTAGACAGACTAAATAATAAAGGGTTACTGAAACGTGTGACTGAAACAAAACACAACTCCAGGTTTGTTTTTGATGAGGTAACAACATTACAACATAAAAACTCACAATAGTCAAATTTGTGTAATATAGGATCTTGAATTTCCTTTGGTGATGCTACTCTGTTGTGCAGCAATATAAAGCTCACTCAGTGCATTTACATAGCAACCGGTTGATAAGAAAAAGTCGGCATTTGCACTTTGATGTGAGGGGCGTGGGAATAGTCTCCACAGGCAGCACGTGAAGGCCCACCCAGGGGAGCAGCTCGCGGTTTCTTAATTGAACCTTTCTATTTATGATTTCGCCTCACCTCTTTGGATGTGCAGAGGAGGGAAGCAGAGAAACAGGAAATAAGCAGCTTCCCAGGAGGCCCAATAGAAAAGTAGGAGGGATTCATTACACAGAGCCAGGCATCAAGACATTTCCAACTCCTGTGGGCCTTCTGTATTATTCAGCTGTGTAAAACCTGGGGGTATTACCAGGGCATTACACAGAGATTACACAGAGCACCCTGATGCCCAATGAGGGGGCAGAAAGGAAGAGAAAAAAGAAAAACGTGGATGTGGATTTGACTCGAACTGGGCGATATGGGCAAAACATAATCACAATTTTTTTCTCTGATATTGATCGATCATTATTTTCAATTTGAATGTATGTCTTCTTTTCAAAAATTACTACTACTACTACAGCCAATCTGTGCTATCTGCCCCTATGATCACCACTTCACTCAGGCGCACACCACATGTATTCTAAGCAACGTGGGTGAAGTGTTTTGCCAAAGGACACAGCAGCAGAACTAGGTCAAAGAGGGAATCAATCTTCCAACCGTTGGGTTGAGGGACCACTGCTCTGACCACTGAGCTGTTGATTTCAAGAACATGACCAAAAGAAATGTCTGTGACATTTATTTAAAGGTACAGTATGTAGCTTTCTGGAAGAAGCACATCTCGCTTGATTCCATGGAAATAAAAACTTAAAACCATATTTTGAAACGTTCCACATTGAAAAAGATATGTTTTATGCTAAACTATGGAATATTAGGGAACAACATTTCCATAGAAACAAGCAAGACCCATGTTTTTCAGGTTAATAAACACAAAAAACATGCTTTTATTTTTTGACTAAAAAGTTCCATATTGTGACTTTAAACATAGAAAATTAATGTTCTCCAAACAACATGTTTTTACTAACAGAGGATTGATTGTATCGGTCAATATAAAAGACCCAAGCTGGTCACAGTCATTCCTGTATTTGACCATTTTCTGGCTTCCTGTGTTTTTTTTCCATCCATTGAGAGACAAGAATGAAGTAAAGGTCTAAAAGCACAAACTAGGTCAGTGAGCACCTGCACTGTTTAATGCTAATCATCGACATAACACGCTCGCATGTTTTCCTCAGCTGGGAGCCAAACACAACAACAGATGAATATATTTGAGGAGAAAATACCTTAATAAGATACATCTGATTATATTTTGCAGCGTTGCAATAGTAAATTTTGGAGAAAAAACATGCTTTTGTACAAACCTCAATGACTTTATGCTCCCCACAGTGCAGTATTGAAGTCAAAATGATGATGTTATCTTAAATAGAAACATATTTAAGAGAATAACAATGCAGTTCTTACCATCCTTTAGTTGCTTACTTAAAAAAAACTACAACAAAAAAAACTTGATTTGAGAGGCAACAAAGAATCAAAAGCAGTCATGAGGATTAACATGGCTAGTTGCTATGCTCATTTTCTGCACACAAAAATAATATCTACAGCAAAAAAACATTGCATTTTAAACACGTCCAGGAGAATTTAAAAAAAAAAAAAAAAGAGTGAAAATAGGTCTCAACTGACAAACTAATAAGAATCACATTTCAGAACACGTTTGTAAAAGTCTAAATTACAGGGTTAGCAGTATTTATAAAGACTAAGATTAGTTTATTATTTTGATTCTTATGTTTATTATTATTTTGTTTGTGGAGGAAATTATTGAGTATTATTGTGTACGTTCAAATCTGCCTAAACATCTCCAAAGCTCAAAATGCTGTGTTCCACCTTGTGATGTCACGAAGCGATAGTTTTCAGTTTTGATCCAGCTGCGATAAATCTTGCAGCCCCATGTTACTGACTTGTTTTGTACAGGCCATATATTTCCCAATAGTTTTTCTGTCTATTTCACATTAATATTATGGCTGAACAAACAAGTATAACAGACAGGATGAGCCTAGATGATGAAGGGAAGGATGTGTCAAAGATGGAAACACCAGTCTCATAACACCCACTCAGCATTTCCCCCATTCATCAGATCTGTTGGTGACCTCAGGGTGCCCACTTGTCCCTCTTTTGGTTGTACTGCACAGACATTTAGGCTCCTGTCCCTCGTTACACTTATTTACATAGATGTTTTTGTTTTTTCAAGATTTTTTGGGGTAGCTTTCAGGCACCTTTTGCATTTTCAATCTCTCTTTGTGGTACAATATATGAAAAACTAAAAAGCCTATATGAGAGGATAGACTACTTACTGTATATCACACAAAACTAATTTAAAAATAATTTTATTCACTATTTACAAAAAGTCTTGCCTATTGTTTTTATTTTTGTATTTTATTGAAGTTTATCATTTTTCTCAGGGGACCATAATATTTAACAAAGGTCAAAACTACCTCTAATTTACACTATAGTTAGACTAATAATAAATGACAACGCCTTAATTTTGCTAAAGAAATGTTTAACATTTTTTACAAAAAGTGACAATTTCTAAAAAGTAAAAAGCATATGGAGTTAAACAGTTAGCTATGACCTTAAATTTCTGGAGTCCGTCCGTCCACAGTTTGTTTTGGTTTTGGTTGTCACTGTCACTGTAGCTCTTTAAGTTGTAGTTCTCCTCAATAGTGATACAGTGTTAGTCTGATAGCCTAACATCACCTCGCTATAATATTTACGAGGGTAATGGATTTCTAATGAAGAGGGGAGTCCCATAAATCTTGCTCCTACGTGTTGCTTTGACCTCTTTAAATCCTCATGGACATCTTCCTCTCTGTTTGCTGTTTACCATGTGAGAGTATTACGCAGATCAACTTTTTAGAGTGGCGGTTTCACAGCTGTTTCCATTTCCGACCTCTCAATCTTTTTACCCTTACGTCAAGCTCGCTTAGTCAGCTAATCTGTGCTAATACGCCATGATTTAAGGGGGACGGCGATGCACAGAGCTAACTCTATTGACTCTTCCACACCAAACATGGAACTGATTGCTGAATTAAAGGTGCACTGTGTAACTTTTCGGTTGGGGGTCCATCACGTTCTTGTTTCTCTGGATGTCATTGTTTAATGTCATATGTTATACAATATGACATTAAACAGCTCTATTTTACATTTATTCAATTACAGGTGGTTTTATTGTTCAAAATACCTATAAAAACAGGCATTCTGAAGAAAATGCCTGTTTAACGGACTCTCCACCTTTAAAGTGTGGCATGTTTTTCTAAATATTACTAGGTTTGGTGGAGGAGTAGGCCTGCCTGTGGGAAATATTTATCATAGTTTTACATTAGTTAAGCTGAGAAGAAAAGTACTAAAATAGCTAAAAAAAAAAAAGACTAAAACTAAAAAGGCAGGCATGTCCAAACTATAGTCCAGGGACCAAATGCGGTCCTCAAGCCAATTTTTCTTGGCAAATGTTTTGTGTGTCCTGTTGAGGGTGTGTGCATGAATACAGGTTAAGAGACTCATTCTAACCTGTTATAAATGCACATATTTAAATAATTCACTGCACTGACCGCCAGCGTAAGACCCTCGATTGGTCCTCACATTGGTCTGTGTTTTGATATGTGGCCCTTGATGAAAAAAGTTGGACACCCCTGGTTTAAGGTATTTCTATTAGTCGAATTATAACCACCGTGAAAGTGTGTTAACATTATGGTTGCTAGGTAACAGTTACCTACGGGAATTACCTCTGCGAATGTCACGTCCAACGAGATTAATAAAGGCACTATGGTCATGTTTGCAGCCTGTGTCAAACCAGGAAGTAAAATTATACCACTAAAATTAATTAATTAATAATAAAAAAAATGTCCAGGATTGTTTTGTAAAAGCTTAAATATAATAGTGTTAAATGTGTTTAGGTCATGTACACTTTAAACTCAAACTCATAATGCTGTGGGAACCATTCAAAATAATTTAGCATCAGACTAAGATTCTATTTCAACACAGGACATCCTGATATTTTGGACCCTTCACATACTTGGCCTGGTTACAGCTGGTATTTGGTAGCGCGGTACATAAGGTTCATTGGAAACATAACTCCAGAAGTTAGCAATGACTCGTCTATCAAACACAAGCTTTGTCGCTACGTTTAGCTGTACAGATGAGCTGCACATTACTGCCATCGTGAACAGCTTGAATGTAAAATAGATCAATTTTCCACGACACTTTATCAAAACCTTCCTACATACAGCTGCAGAGCGGAAGTCAAAACTGTCTCTTCTCTCAGAAACGTTTGTTCTTTTGTGTGTAGCACTGAAAGGAAGCAGTAATGAGAAACTGAGAGCAGGATTCAGTCGTATTGGTTTTGTTTGTAAAGTTTCTTAAGAAAACGTAGACTCTCTTTGTGCTTTGCTCTGAAAACGTTCTTCCGCATGTTCGAAAAGTAAACCTAGGCTGGTCCTCAAGGGAGACAGTCGGAGCAGGGATGAACTGTTCAGAGTTAAAAAAGTACATATGATAGGTAAGACTACAATTTTTTACCAAATCTTGCCTAGTTGTTTTCTTTTTGTGTGTGTTTTTTATGGTGAAGCCATAATTTTATTTCCTGGTTAGACAGGAGCAGATGATATAAAATATGTAGAACTGTTACATGGCAACTGTAATGTTAAGGGATAAAACCTGTCAACACAATAGTTATGATTAAACTATGATAAATAAATAATGGTAACAGCTCCATTTTGTTAAAGAAATGTTACAAATGTCTTCTTTGTGCATAAAGCCTCTCTGCATTTTGGATTTACATAGGTATTTCAATTTAGAGCTCAGTGCTACTTCCTATTTCTATTCCTATTTCTTATTTCTTATTTTTTTCTTCTCAACGTTTTCCCACAAACAGCCACTTAACTGAACATAATAAAACTATGATAAATATTCCTCACAGGTTCTATCTTACCAAACCAAGTAAAAATAATAAAAACGTAAAATCCTGTTATATCCTCTTGTCCTTATATAGTATTTATTGTAGATTTTTATTCCTTTCCAAAGCCAAGGTCATCTCCAGTGTAGCACCATAAAGCTAATGCTAATACATGACTTATTTAGCATGGATATTGATGTTAAAGGGAGCATACTTAAAGACCTATCTGTCATACCAAGGACCATCTCACTGAATGTTATCATCAAAATTGCATATGTGGTTTCATGTAATATAGATACCCGTGAACATGTGGGTGTGGATCTGCTAACCGCCGGTCCTGGATAGTGTTAGAACAGCGTTTCTCAATCTGTGGTGTCTGTACTATATAGAAACAAATCTACTAAAGGGCCCATACGGCACTGTTTTCTGATCGGGTTTCCTCATCAAACACATACCCGGAGTTGTGTTTTGTTTCATTCATATATGTTTAACACACAAGCCTTGCCATATTTACGCTGAGTTCTTCTCTCAAATAGAAAACACTGATATGTTTTTGAGGAGGTAACAACATTATAACATAGCTTAAAGTTCACAAGAATTCATTTTGTGTAATATTGGACCTTTAATGTTTTTGTTCTTCTTGTGTTAATTACTAGACAGAACTTATCCGTCTCATTTTAGACCTGGTTTAGCCCTAATGTAGACTTGATATAGTCCTGGTTTAGATTTGATGATACTCGGAAAGCCAAACATAATATTAAATGGTATTCTATGTGTGAAAAGTTTTCCAATCCTTTCGTTAGAACAGTACAGAAAATCTACGTGGGTGTTATTTTGAAGCTAACGTCCGACCTACTGTTGACCTCTGCGTAGCGTAATTACCGACAGTGGCTAAAAACAAGCTGTTGTTTTGTCATGATCATCTCCAGAAAAGGCCTTTGGATAATCAGCTTATCCTGTCTGTCTCCCAGGGCAGGTGACCCAAGACGCGCTTTGACAGTTGGTGGAGGTCGGACAGTTAGTCTCCAAAACAAATACAACTGGACTAATTAGCTTTAAACAACACCTACACATATTTTTTAACGCACTGCTTAAATCCACGATGTAATCCTATGAGTAGCAGATTTTAACCCCTTCTATATTTGGTTGCATGTTATTACGCTACAGGCTAACTATGCTTTTCTGGGTATCATAGCAATAATTTTCTACTTTTTCTTTAATGACATTTCTTTTATATATACGTTATACATATGGTATTGAAGTTTTTACTGAATTTATACATCTTTTATCTTCAAATGTGTTGATCACAAACTATAAGATCCACAGTTTTATTTCAGTTACGATAGCAACAAAGCCATCTATTATCTATTACACTTATAGTCTGAAGTCAGTGCATTTTATATTGTACCTTTAAATCACCCCAAATGTGTGTGCAAACAGTGGGTAGATTTACATAACATAAGTAATCATAAAAATTATAATTTGCTCATTCAACCATCCCAGTATCATGTGTCAGTTAACTGATTATTTTTTTAGAGTAACTATTCTATTTGAAAGACTTACAATGAATTTTAAAATAATCTTCCAATCTTTAATATTTTCCTCTTTCAGTTTTGTCTTTGCCACGTTCGTTTGTCTTTTTTGCTAAATTCTCCTTGTCAAAACCGTGTGAAGAATCAGAAATCAGATTACTCACATGATAAAACTGTTTCCATGACATTTCAATAATCCGATAACTCCAGAAATCAGATAACGATCATATATATTTAAACATTGCCGGTGTCTCGCTGTCTCGTCAGCACCTTTGTTTAGAACAGTATCATTTAAGGAAGCAGAATAATTCAGATTAGGATTTATTCTGAGACAGTATTGCTTGTATTTCGTCATTGCACTAATTTAAGTGCGCTGTCTCTGGAAATTACTTTGCGTCGCAGACCACGGACTGTCAGGATGATTCAGCAGTGCCCCCCTCCCAAGGCCCTATCCCCCCTCTGTCCCCAACACATCCCCCTTCTCACTGCACATACCAGCACCCATCTTTCCGGGGTGCTATTGCAAACTTAGTCCGACTCGGATTCTAGTGCGAGGCCCAGAGATTGAGACACAGCAAGGAGGGGAGAGAGAGAGAGAGATGGAGGGAGAGGGGAGAGTGTGATGGAGGAGAGAGAGCGATAGCAAGGGGGGAGTAAGAGGGGAAAAGAGGGGGAGTGACAGCGAGGGGGGAGAGAGAGACAAAGAGGGGGGAGAGGGCGAGACGGAGAGATAGTGAAGGGTGAGAGATGGGGGGAAAGCAAGAAGAGAGAGCGAGAGATAGCGAGGGGGCAAGAAAGGGAGACACAGAGAGAGAGGGACGGTGAGGGAGGGAGGGAGAGAGAGAGAGCAAGGGGGATGGAGAAAGAGGGAGACAGCGAGGGAAAGAGAAAAAG
This sequence comes from Taenioides sp. WSHXM2023, assembly GCA_029959045.1. Lineage (NCBI taxonomy): Eukaryota > Metazoa > Chordata > Actinopteri > Gobiiformes > Gobiidae > Taenioides > Taenioides sp. WSHXM2023. The sequence goes on along the minus strand of CM057098.1, from coordinate 21,681,285 downwards.
ACAGGAAGGGGGAGAGAGTGACAGTGGGGGAAAAAGAAAGAGAGACAGCGAGGAAGTAGAGAGAGATAGTGATGGGGCAAGAAAAGGAGACACACGGCGAGAAAAACAGTGAGGGGGAGAGAGAGACAGTGAGGAAGAAAAAGAGAAAGACAGTGAGCAGGTAGAGAGAAAGTAAGAGAAGGAAGGAGAGACCGCGAGGTGAGAGAGAGAGGGAGAGAGAAGGATAGGGGGAGAGAGAGCGGGTGCTTGAACTCCTGGCATGGCGAGCTTGCCCTGAAAAGGCCACATGCCTCCCTGCGCAATTATGCACTGTGCATAGAAACAGCTCTCCCCCACCCCTAACACACACACACACACACACAAATACACACACACATACATACACACACACACACATACACACACACACAGTGCTTTGACCAACTAAAAATGGAAGACGGGTGATTGCTGAACAAGGCCAAAGATCAGCAGATTGCTCACATTATTGGCTTAATGTAGGATGACGTGAGACTGGGGCGTTTTGACGTGAAAATGCCTTGTTTTCTAATTGACTTTGTGGAATAGTGAATTAGCAATGAGTTATGGACATGCCCAAGGAGGGTGCAACAACAAGAATAGAACATGAGGGGATGTAAACTAGTTTTATGTGTTATAGCATATGGTCTGATATGGATTTTGTGAGCCAATGCCGATGCCGAAAATTCACAAGGTCCAGAAATGTATCTTAAATTGAAGTTAAGATCACAAATTAACTTTTCACGTTTGCAAAAAATTACAATAAAATGTTTTTATCTAGGATATAAAATAATTACGTTTGTGTAAAAATCTGTGGAGTCATTTAAAACAAATTTAAAGGCCTATATACTCACTTGCCTTTTTTGCTGACCTGTTTATTTTTATTAGTATGAATATTTTTAATCTCTAAAGCACCTTGTGATCTCTGTGAAAGGTGCTGTATAAATAAATGTTACTTACTTATTTGTGTAAACCATTTTTGTGACCATTTTTAACCTGAATGAACGTGTGTCTGAATGGGTGAGTGGGTCCTTGATGTAAAGCGCTTTAAGTGCCTTGAAGGTGGAAAAGCGCTGTATAAAAATGTGACCATTTACCATTTACTATGCACTGGGAATGTCATATGGCCACACAGTGCTGGAAAAATATTGGATGATTTTTTTTAAGTGTCACATTTCACACTGATATCTGTGAAAACCTGGCAACCCTCCGATATAGGCCAGTACTGATATTTAAACTTATATATTGTCCATCCCTATTCTAGCATGATATTTTTCAAATTCAAGAACTACATAATAATGAGCATTTAATTTTCTGTCTTTACAGGCTACTTCAACGTGTTAGCGGTGATACTACGATCAAACAATGAATCCCCCTGGACTGATGAGTTTGACAGTAAGTGCTAATAATAAGTGCAAATGGCCTTATATTTCAAATGTTAGCTCCCTCTCCTGACACTCCTGACCTGACTTCAAACATGCCTGCTCACATCCACACAGAGCTTATCTCCCTCTTCTTTGTCCTGCAGAAATCGAATTATCTTGTTTGATTGAGTCCATTTCAACGCTAAACCCCAGGATAGAATGGAAGAAAATCAAGAATGGAGGGCCTAGTTATGTGTATTTTGACAAGAAGGTGTCTGGTAAGGCAAATTCATATTATATAATCATTTATATTTCAGAAGTGGTGGAAAAAGTACTTGATTTTGATACTGAAAGGTGCACTGCGTAACATTTCTAGAGGGGGGTCCATCATCTGCTTGTCTCTATGGAAATGTTATTGCTTTGTCTAGAATATTCCACAGTATAGATTAAGCCTAAATCTATCACAAAGGAAACAAGGAGGTTACCGCACTACGGTACATTACAATTCAAATCTGTGGAGAGTCGCCCCTACTCACAGCAGGAATTATTGTATTTTTGAGCAATAGTATTTAATAAATGCTAGATGGATATGTTTAATGTCATACCAAGGAAAATTCCAGGGAAAGCAATAACATCTCCATGGAGACAAGTAGGTAGCAGATTTTCCACCAGAAAAGTTGCGCAGTGCACCTTTAATTATTTACATTTTAGTATACTGTTTGTAATGACACATATATGCTTGGTTTGCAGGTGATTTGGAGAACAGAGCAGTTATCAGAGAACCAGCCACATTAGTGATCACCAACGCAACCAGGTCAGACACGGCCAAATACAGGTGTGAAGTGACTGCCCCTGATGACCAGAAGTCCTTTGATGAGATTGTGATTGACCTGACTGTAAGAGGTAAGATACGGCCTTGGTTGTCCCCAAAATATTCTTTGTATACATGAAATTCTACAGTTACCTTAAAACTGTTTACTACAGCATAGTAAATTGAATCATTGGAAAATGATTTCAGAATTGATGGACTTACTGTATTATCAAAATTTAGGAGAAAACAAAATACTGTGTTGTTGGTAGTTCACACAAGTTCACACAAGATAGCTAAGCATTACATATATTTTTATGGCACTCATTTCTTGAGGAGGAGACTTGAGGTAAGCACGTCTTAAGAAAGTGCTCTGAAGACTTGTTTCAGAGCGATGAAAATCACAAAACAACATATCCTTATCAAGTCTTATTTTGAATTTTAGTACCATTCATATTTTTTCCTCTTTGCTGTTATATAGTAATGCGTGAGCTAGTGTATCCAAGTAATTTCTCTTGTTAATCAATAGTTTGTCTTAGTCTAAGTCTAATAACTTTGAATGGCCATTATCAAAATATCACCTATAAACAGGAAGCTGACACCATGAATATGCCCAGATGAAACTCTTGCTCAGTGATTTGTGGGATGCTGTAAGATGAAACCGTGTTGTAGGTCACTGCCACCTTGTGGCGTACAGAATGTGAGGATGCGTCCAGCTCAGACCTACCCAGCTGCAAAGGCGTGTTCATGGCTAAAAGAGGAGCGCTCCGAAACTGCATCTCTGCGATTGCCATTCTAAAGAAAGACCACCGCGTGTTATGGCCTGGCACCGTCCGAAAAACACGTACCCATCTAACCATAACTGTCGGTCCAGCAAAGAGAAAGGGTCAGGCTGACATTGTTACATGAGAGTGTCATTAGCCCAGCAGCATTATGACACTAGTGTTTCCCAGCGACTGTGTGGACCTCACAGAGACGTTCACATATTAACTCGTGTTTGCGTTTGCTCTTCACAGTGAAACCGGTCACGCCCAAATGCAGCGTGCCAAAATCAGTGCCCGTAGGAAAATCGGCCGAGCTGAGCTGTTTGGAAGAAGAGGGTTTCCCCAAATCTCAGTACCAGTGGTTCAAAAACAGAGAGGAGATCCCAGATGACCCTAAAGCCAGCCTCAAGTTCTTCAACTCCTCGTACACACTCAACGCAGACTCAGGAACGCTGGTCAGTAACATGTGCTGGAGGGAAGTATGGGGGCTTGGGGGACTGAGGGGATGGGATCTGGCGCCCAGGGGTGGGACAGATATTTTGGGGAGACAGATGATGGTGCGAGATGGCTTAAGCCCACAAGGGGAATCTGCTGCTCCCGTTGGCACATTCCTCAATTCCACGTATGAGTCCAACTCCTCTGTGCCTTCGATAGTCTTAAAGGTTATGCAAAATTGAGTCTTGTGAGCTTGAAGCTATGTTATAATGGTGTTACCGCATCAAAAGCATACCTGGAGTTGTGTTTTGTTTCATTCACATATGTTTGAGTAATCCTTTGTTACATCTCCAAAGTTCAAAATGCTCTGTTCCACCTTGTGATGTCATGAAGCGGTAGTTTTTAAGTTAACATCGACCTTTTACCTTTTGTTCAGCAGAGATTGACAATTCCAGGGCTGAGATTATACAAATGAGCTAGAATCATTTGGATTAAGGTGTACAGAATTTAAAACACAATGGGGCACTTCCTGTATTACAACATGACATCACAAGGTGGAACTGAGTGTTTTCAGTTTGAGAGAAATCAACCTAAATATGCAGGGTTTGTGTGTTAAACATGTGTGAATGAAAGAAAACACAACTCCAGGTGTGTTTGTGATGAGGAAACAACATTATAACATAGATCAGAAAATACCGTGATATGGGCCCTTTAAATGTTCAGTACTTCATGTTATGGCCTAAAATATTACATATGTCAAAGAATCACACACTTTGTATTTGTGAAAGCTCCTAAAGTACAAATGGTTCAGATTCAGAGTTCAGAAAACACTGTAGATCTGATATAATAACTCAAGAATGTTCTTTCTCCTCCACTCATCTCCTCAGGTTATTTTTAGGCGTTCCACAGAAAACAGTTAACACTCATCTTGGTTGCTCCCATGAGGGAAGACGATGCCCACAGCCACAGCCCATTGGAATGTGGCAAATTCATTTAATTAATTTGCTTCATTTGATTTTTTTTTTTTTTTAAACAATCAAACATATTGCAATGAGCGATGGTCATTTAACACAATCCAAGACTGTTTTGTAACATACCAAAACTATGAATTCATATTGTTTCATCAGTGTTGTATGCACAATATGTAAAATATGAAATAAATTACTTGATTCTTTAACATTTTTAGTTACTAGTTAAATATTACATAGATATTTTGTAACACTTCTTAATTAGCCTTAATAAAGCATGAACAAAGTCTATCACAGAGCCCATATTACACTATTTTCTGATCTATTATAATGTTGTTTCCTCATCAAAAACATACCTGGAGTTGTGTTTTGTTTCATTCACACATGTTTAACACTCAAATGCATGTTTAGGTTTAGTTCTTCTCTCCATACACTCTCCATAATTCACCTTGGAATTTCCAATCTCTGCAAACCAAAAGGTATAAAGTAGCTTTTAATTTGAAAACAACTGCTTCATGACGTCACAAGGTGGAACAGAGCATTTTGAGCTTTGGAGATGTAGACACGCTAATAATAAAGGTTTACTTAAACATGTGTGAATGAAACAAAACAGAACAACATTATAACATGGCTAAAAGCTCACAAGAGTCAATTTTGCATAATGTAGGACCTTTACATCACTTAATTAAGGGGTTAGGGGTACGTTAGTAGTTATTATAAATAGTTGTTAATAAAATTTTATCTGTACTAATAAATGTGTCCATGTTTCTTTGCAGAGTTTTCTTGCGGTCAGAAAAGAAGATGCAGGTGAATACTATTGCAGAGCGAAGAATGATGCAGGTTATGCAGAATGTCCACCTCAAACAATGGAAGTCTGTAAGTACCTTTAAACTAGGCTCAAACTGCAGTATATTCAGTTTGTTTGAACTGAAAAGCTGAGTCCATGTTTGTTTTTTTGTTCTCTGGGTTCAGATGACATTGATATTTTGGGAATAATCTTGGGCGTGTTGGTGGTAGTGGTGGTGCTTCTGTGTATAACAGTAGGAATCTGCTGTGCGTACAAAAAAGGCTATTTCTCTGGACAGAAACAAGCAGGAAACAAGTAAGATTTTGTTTTATATCCCTCCTCCTATACTCCACCATGTTTTATATTATATTTCTAAACTTTTCTACTAACTTTTTACCAACTTGAGTATTATGATTGTGATTTTCTTTTTTTATATCACTCAGTTACAAAGTTCCATCAAAAGGAGACGGAGTGGACTATGTCAGGACAGATGATGAGGTATTGCAATATACATTTTTTTCATTCAAATTGTAAAAAAAAATTAATATCAAGTACTAGTATATTGTCTATAATAAGAAGATTCAGCAAAAAGTTAACTCATTTTGAGCTTTGGAGATGTAGACAGACTAATACTAAAGGTTTACTCAAAAATGTGTGAATGAAACAAGCAACTCTGGAACAGCATTCTAACATGGAGTCAGTTTTGTGTAATATAGGACCTTTAACACATTTCTGTTGGATTGACATAATATTGTTCCACTGAGGACAACTGACCATTCAAAAGATATAATATTTCACTAACTTCTCATTAATGTGAAACACATGATTGTTTGAGTTACAGTAGCTATCTTGAAATCTTATTCTGTGATTTGCTTTGTCTTTATAGGGAGATTTCCGACACAAGTCCTCGTTTGTGATCTGAGACGTCTGAGATCTGAATACAACAATGTGCTGAGTTAGAGACATGAGTATACAGTGGAAGGAGCCAGTACACTTCATGCTCACGGCACCACGGAAACTACTACAACTACTCAAGTTTGCCAAAGGTGACCACAGTTAATCCAGATTTCACGGAACAACGTCAAGAAGCAAATATGGACTTTTATTTGTTATCATTTTAAGTTAAAAGTGTTTTTTTCTTTGCATGGTTTTCAATGGTTCTACAATATTCTGCCAAGTTTGAAAAAGGACAACTCAACCTATCATTTCTACCTTCGCCCTTTGTATAACATTTCTTTTCTACTGTTGAAAATTTGTCAGACTATTTTTGATGGAATATATTTTAAAATGCCTATAGATAAAGGTTTACTTTTTTAAATATTTGTAAATTACTAACATGTGTTTTTCTTTTTTTTTTATTTTGGTTGTGGGTAAAAAAAATGTGTTACACTTTAACCACTTTGGTGAGAATTTACACCTTTGCAAGGGATTGAAAGAAAGGGTTTGACAAATGAAATCGGACTTGTATTAGCATATCAAGACATGATTCTTGATGGGTGGTCTTACATTGAGTATTAGATATAATTTCTCAGCTGGGTGGGAGATGCCCGGTGTTATTGATACTTTGCAATGACATCACGCTGGGGGGCCTGTATGTATGTCTACTCAGGAATGTTCAGCAGTTACCATGGAGAGACAAAGAACACATTGGCTAATACAGCCTGATTGTTTGAGAACTCAAGAAAAAATACTTAAGTTTTCATGGTCCCAATTAGGTGTTTTCAACAAAAAAAGATGACAGTGACTCACTGAAAAACAGTTTGCTAATGCTATCTAGCTTGCAACTGTAATATTATCTGAGAGGGATTTGTTTAACAGATCTGCTCACCGCTTGTAGTTCCAGCTAAGTCAGTTCTTCATGGTCGGATTGAAAGCTCTGTCTTCAGATGGAGCAGTTCCTCCAGTTAGCTTCACCTCCAATGTTGATGACATCAGCTGCAAAGCATCAATAGCGAGTTAGACTTCCATGTCGATGTTTGTAGATAGTCTTAGTACCAGGCTTTGATGAGTGCCAGTCAAATGCTGTGAAACACTGTACACAAGAGTGCTGCGTTTTGATTTACGTAAGTGTCCTTCTATGCTTGCTGTTGACCTTGTATATATGAAGTTACTGTCCAGGATAACAGACAGTGTTGGGAAGAATACTAATACTAAATACTCAATACCTGCATTAAAATGTATTTTGTAGCATATTTCCAATACTGGGCCATTCAGAGTACTGTATTCTGAATACTTTGAAAATGTTCACATCATTGACTGTATAAAGAAGTGGACTAAGTGAGTGTGACGTCACCCCTAGAGTTCAGCTTCAATGAAACTTATGAGGTTAGCAGTTATAGGGGCAAATTTGGAGCTGAGTTTCATATTAGGAATAGGAATTGATTTATGGCCAAAATAGAAAAATAAAACACCAGGATCATATAGAGTGTGTTAATGTGAACATTTTAAGACCAAAATGACGAATCTCACTGGAGCAGTTATAGAGAGAGGGGTGACAGTTTTTCAATGTAAAGTCAACTGCAACCAGAGTTGATGGAACCGGAAGCGCCCCCATGTTCACTTTCTATTTTGAACTCGGTGGCCAGCAGGTTAGCTACGTCCATTTATGTATACAGTCTGTGTTTCACATTGTGTTACATTATATTATAGTGTAAAAAAAAACATGACTAGGATTTTCTTTGCTGCTTGCTGCACCACAAGAGCTGTATTTTCTGTTTTCATACTGTGCAGTTTGGACTAAAATGTGTGATCAAGTAATGAATTCCTTTGATTTTAGTAAATGAAATGAATGAGTAACAGTAAAGTAGCCTACAGTCAGCCTACTCAAAATTATCATTCTGAGCAAGTATTTTTGGTACATGTTTTTAGTTACTTCCCAACACTGAAAATAGTTGTGCCGTCATACAAAATTAGACTTAAAAGTGTTCATACAGGGTTTAGAAGTTAACCCTCCAGATCAGAAAACTATTTTTCTTACTCCAGTCTCAAGGGGTCAGCAAAGGAACACTGTGATTTATAAGGGCTTTGTTCCACAGAGGATAGAGCATTTACCCCAGAATTAGTAAAGTGTCAGTTGTAATCCAGGTCTGGACACTATTGCGAGATAGGGCTAACATCAATGGTAACAGTGGTAAGAATACTGCCAAACTACTGTAGGTACCAAACAAGAATTTTATATTTATTTTCTATTTTAAAAGTGACAGTATTTGATCTCTGACTTAGATCCTGGTTGTTTTTTGTATGTTTACATGAATTTGCTAACACGTGCTTATACTAAACCTACCGTAGCTTTCTTTTAGTGTTGTGGTTTGACTGAAGCTTCTAATGTCGTCATTCCTCCAGGCAAACCAATAGTTTCCAAAACAGAGGTGGGTGGATACAAATTTTACTCAAGTAAGAATAAAGTTATTTCAAAACAATATTACTCTACTAGAAGCAGTATAAAGCGGTCTAGTAAACTGGCCTAGTAAAAAAGTATTTGGTGAAACTAATTTAATTTGAAGAAAAAAATTTAAATAATAAACAGTCCAGTATTCAAAGGTCATGCATAAAAAACGAAACCAGATCTGAAGGAGCGATGCAACAAGCACAAATGTACAACTGATTTAAATAAAGTTTTTTTCACTTGTGGACTTGCTGGGAAGAGTAACCAAAAAAAGTAACCTATTACACAAGTATGGTGTCCAAAAATTACCCCAAGAAAAACAATTTTATTATAAAATTAAGTATTTTGAGTTCTGCCCACCTCTGTTTTCTAATAAGCTGATCGCCATGAAGACATACTGCATATTATGGGGTCTGGAGGGTTAACACTTGTACTGATTGTATATAGACTTTCTCTGAAGATTATGTAAAGTTGTGAGAATTGTACAATTTTGTGTTTTGAGGCGATATGAAACTCTTTCCATTTGACTGAATTAGGAGGTAACATTTTATATTTCAAAATGGTTGTCATGATGATACTTAAAGTGGAACTAAACACAAAATCAACTTTTTTTGTTACTAAACGCTATATATGGTGTGTAAATAGTACTGTTTTTAGTCATTAGTCGCAACCACATGGCTACAGGGGCGGAGTTTTAAGTGTTGTTACCTGTTTGACCAATCACGCTGTTCTATTACCCACTGACCACGCCCCATCTCTTGAAATTTAGTGGTGGGAGGAGCTTAGGTGTTTAGTCCCACTTTAAATCTGTGACGACTTTCTGTAGGCTGGTTGAAATGTTCCCCATTGTCATATTTGGTAGAGACGATCTGCCCAACATTTGCACATAGGAAGTTTTTGACACAGCAGTTTTACTAAGGCAGAACCAAGAGTTGTATTCAAAAGTGCTCAAAAAAGTGTGTTTTGAGAGTAAAAATACAAGTTATTTTGTCCTTTCATTTGTCCAAATCTCATTCCTCTTAAGTGCCTTCTGCCTCGAATTAAAAAAAAACAAAACAAAAAAAAACAACTATTTGCTCCTATTTTTTCCCATACGTTTTAAAAATAACATTCATTTAAAACAAGTTTGGCGTTTGAGAGGAATGACATCACCGCAAGCTTCCACTTCCCTTCTTTACATATCTGCAAACTTGTAAATAATTGTTTTTCATAGATTTGACTATGTAGACATATTGAAGTCGTATAGAGGTTTATTAGTGCCTAAATATAGTGGGGAATATTTTTGGTAAAGACACAGTTTAGCACTATTAGGCATTAAGTGTGCACCCAAAGCAGGCGTACAGTAACTCTGGTTTATACTTGTGGAAAGACAAATTATTATAAAAAATATAGGTTGCGTTCACGTTCTAGAATTTGCTTTTCTTATATTCTATCATTTCAGGCAATGGTCAGTTTAACTCTGTGGGAGATTTACTGTTTTTGGAAGAAATATCTAAAATAGAAATCGACAAATGTTAGGGATTGGGTCCACATTATTGTCTTCTAGTGCTTTCAACTGGCAACAATCAAGTCTTTGGAGTTGAATAATGGTACCACTTTCTGAGACCACTGTGGAAAAAAAACAACACTTTTCTTTATTTATATCGACAGAGGAGACATTGAACTTTGTGCCAGTAATTACAGATATATTAACCATAACCCAGGCCGCAATCTGACAAAAACAGCAAATTCTACCATAGAGTTCTCACCTGCCCTCCAGCTCAGTGTTTAACTATAGGCTAATTCTATTCTCGAATTGTACGATGTCACGTGAACCCAACCTATTGTAGCGTTATTTTAAATCAGAATTGATGCTTGGTGGTTCTTCTCATTCACATAGCAATCTTGTATGTAATTGGATAAGACGTAACAGACCGAGGTGATGGATTAGTCTACTTTACAGTTTAAATATTAACAAAAGGAGAGACAGATAGTTTCCAGTGTTGCTCTGAGATGAACACAGCTGAGATATCCACCAATGCTGTTTTTTAATGAGATTTTCTGAACCAAACTCACTCACAGTAGAATGTCTGTTTAGGGCCTGCTGGGTTGTTGTTTTTTATTGTTAATTCTTGAATCATTCTCTTTGTGATTAATAAAATTCACTTCTAATATTACAACACCTCTTGGTTGTCAGTTTATGTTAAAATTATTTGTATTGAAGAAACATCTATGTATGGAAGAATATTTTTTTTTAAAAAGGGAGCATCACTTCTTTAATTATGGGCAAAAGCGAATTGCAATCAGACAAACTCTATTTATACAAAATTCTAATAGTTGCTGGTAAAAAGGCTGTGACCAGACACTGGCTCCTTCCTGAACCTCCTAACCTCGAAAAATGGATGGAGATAGTTAATGAAATCTACCAGATGGAAAGATTAACTTTCTCACTTAGGCTACAGACAGAAAAATGTTCAAAGCTTTGGTCAAGATGGATACTGTACCTTAATGCTAACCAAAAGTAACATGTCGAAACCCGAATATCTAGACAAGTAAAGATAACTAAACCTCCCTTATTTAACTTTCTTTAAAACAAAACAAAGATAAAGTCTCTTGGTATATATACATATTTACTTTTTTCCTTAGGACAGCTGCATCCACTGTTTAATATTGTTGTGTAATTTTATTTTGTTTTATTGGTATTTCTGTTTAAAAAAAAAAAAAAAAGGAAATGTTGGGGATGGGAAGTTCGATTAATGGTCACATGATGTTGTGTGAAGTGACCATGAAGCTTTGTAAATGTGCAAATTGTGGAATTCTCAACGTTTCAAAATAAAAATTATCAAAAAAAAAAAAAAAAAAAAGGGAGCATCATGGAACAGGCAACCAAGACTAAGCCTGTGTATGCCAACTCAGATCAAAATGGCTTAACACAACTCCAAAAGAACTATAACATTTTTTGGACAAATTATAAAAATGTTGTTCCACCCCCATGCCACCTTACCCCTCCTGTTCTCAACTTCATAGGTTACAAAGATTTGCTCCAGCCACAAGATTGCTGCCAGTTCAAGTAAAGCCCCACTATGTAACTTTTTAGCCAACAAATACACAATAAAAGCTTTTTTTTTTTTCATTTTGGATATTTTTTTGCTCTGAAAAACATAAAAACATGCTTGCATCTCCACTAACCTGACTGTTCTTGGCCTGCATGTAGGAGCATCCCACTATTTGTGTCCATGGAAATGTTTCTTTGACTATAATATTGCACAAAATAAGAACGTTCAGAAGTATGGGTTTAACGTTCTATTTCCATGGAATCATGCAGGTGACATGCAACCTCCAGAAAGTTACATGGAGTTGCTTTAATTTGTCAGTTTCAATTCGTCAAAATGTTTCTTTTTCCAATTTTTTGTTCTGTTTTATTTTTCATGATCCTCTTTGTCAAATCTTTCAAAAACTGGTGTTCTGCTGATCTTTAAAACCCCTTTCTGTATTATAGTCCATCAAATTACCCACTGGCAGCATCTTCACTCATCTCTAGGCATAATCTATTACAGGAGGTTGGGCCATTTCAAGGCACAAAACTGCTTTCTTGTTGCGTTGTGGTCGCCGTGCCAACTGGCAGCGGCCTCCTGGATAAAGAGCCTTATAATCAGGCAGCGCTGCAGGAGGATTTATAGTGGTTTGCAGCAGTGCCACCGAACACTTTTATTGAATTATTAGAAAAATCAATTAAACCATGGGCCACGATTCTGCTGAAGCAAGAGAGAGACGTGTGGTTTTTTTCTAATTAGGGGGATTGCATATCGGGGAAATGGTCTCAGATTATTATGAGGGAAATGTTTGTAATTTAACACTCATTAAATTTACCGTCACAGCACAAGGTTTAAATGGCTGACTCATTATAGCTGCTGCTGCTGCCCTTTTAAGCCTGCATTGTGTTACACGCCTGTCCGTCTGTGAGAAGTACATGAAGGAAGTTAAAGAAGGTGAAACGCGTAGTAATGAAACCACTTTATAATAATTACATTTTAATAAAGCATGAACATAAACTTATTGATTCAATAATAATCAGTTTTTTCATGTTTTATTAAGGATAATTAAGGTGTAGATTAATAAGGGTTTCTCAAACTAATATCTGGGTGTTCATCTGGACAACTGATTGGACTCATAACACAGATACCGTGTACAGGAAGGGCCAGAGCAGCTCTACCTCCTGAGGAGACTGAAGGGGCCACTCCTGAGGACCTCCCACGACTCTGGGGTCTGGAGCAACAGCATCACAGAGAGGGAGAGGAAGAAGCTGGAAGAAGAAGTCCTGCTCCGTCCTGGACTGTCCTCTGAACTCAGTGCAGCAGATGGGGAACAGGAGGGTCCTGGGCTGTCCTTTGGACTCATCTATGGTGGAGAATGAATATCGCCCCCTGAAGGACACCTTGTCTGCTCTGGAGAGCAGCCTCAGTGACTGAGTGATCCACTCGCCCTGTGAAGGAAAGGTTCTGCAGGTCTTTGCTTCCTGCTGCTGTCAGACTGTACACTGCTAATACTGTACATGTGTCATTCACCTGTTGTAATCATCTAATATTGTACCAGTGTGAATCCTCACTGGTTCTTTATTCTGTCCATGCTGCACTGTAGTCTTTATGTCTCTTTTAAAGTCATTTCATTTATCTTGGTTGCATGTTCTTATTTTCCTGCTGCTCCTGTTGTGGTACAAATAAACGTTCATTTTATCTGAAATTTTTGTACTGGGATTTGTGGCACTATAATGGAGCACATGACGAGTCTTGTCATCTTTGATACAAGTTCATCTCCAAACAGAAGCTTGTCTGAGCCTGCCTAAAGTGACGAGTAGTAAAACAGATGGGAGACAATCTTATTGGACAGAAGGATGAAGCCTGTTTAGAAAATATCACAAAACTGAAAAATGAACTGACAGTCACAGGCACAGCTGCTTTGTCTGCCATTCTCATCACGTGGTGTTATAGATTCATTAGAACAATAGGACAATCCAACATCCCAACATAAACTTTTGTTATCACAATCAGAGACAGAAATGCCCCAGATAAATCTACATGTGTTTGAAATAATCTGAAAAACATTCTAATACAAAAGGATTTCGTGTGAACTATCTTAAAGTGCTTCATAATGAGATAGCCCCAAGAAGAATTAGGAGATTAAACTGAAGAAACAAAAAGAATGAAAATAAATAAATAAATAAATGAATAAATAAATAAATAAATAAATAAATAAATAAATAAATAAATAAATAAATAAATAAATAAATAAATAAATAAAAAAACGTTGCTTTAAAGCCATATGCTGTAGTGGTTACGCAGTTCCCTCTTGTGGTCAAAAACTGAAATTACATGACAACGTTGAAGAACTTCAGTTTTAATATTATAATTTAGACAGGCTCCACACGACATTAAATTTTATTAAAGAGCTACAGTTTGATAAATATGGGCATCATAGGCCTTCGTGTAAGTAAATGGGTCCAGGAGGTGCAGAAAACTTAGGTTACAAGCATAGGCCTATATATTAGACATATTGTAAATTGAACAAAATATAACAGATTGCGTAGTTAATGTGTACCCTTTACTTTTAAGAAATGTAAGAAAAAATGTTTTTGAAGTAGGATGGAGCTCATGCTTTCGATTCACATGACTTCTGACGCATGCGCAGTCATCTTGCTCAACATAGTCTGAGAAGCTGTGTGCACTGCGATCATTTGGGAACATTTATTGTTGTATACTGTGCATTTTCAAAAGGAGAATACTTACATAAGATTTGTCTGAGTTGTCGCTATGAGTTTCTTTGGTTTTGGTCAAAGTGCGGACATCGACATAGTTCTGAATGACGCCGAAACCAGAAAGAAAGCTGAGCACAAGACCGAAGACGGGAGGAAGGACAAATATTTTCTCTTTTACGACGGCGAAACTGTGTCCGGGAAAGTCAACGTGAATCTCAAATACCCGGGCAAAAGACTGGAACACAACGGCATCAAGATAGAGTTTGTCGGGCAGATCGGTAAGCGACACGGGCCTGCGTTTCTACACTAGCCGTTTGCTGTGCACTTAGCCCCCGCCAAGAGGAACCCCAAGCGCCGCCAAAGTCCGATGCGTCGCAAAAGAGGAACTAAATATATTTTATGTAACTGCACACTATTGCATTCACAGCAACTTTACGTAAATAGCGTCTTTATATTTACTTTGGGATACTTGTAGTGAATGCTTTGATGGTAACAAGTGTCAGTAGGAAGTGTCAGATCCCGTGACAAACCTGGTGCACGCTGGGACATCAGCTGACAGAAGAGCCATTCAAACTGTAACACATGTTTACATCGTAGACTGTGTAAAGAAAATTAGATATACACTCTATGGTTTTCACTACTGAACTCACATATTTCCCATAGCGCCAAAATCGGAACTTTTGTCTGGCTGTGCACCATATTGACTCATGTGAGCTTTAAGCCATGTTAAAATGCTGTTACCTCATCCAAAACATACCTGGAGTTGTGCTTTGTTTTATTCACACATATTTAACTAATTCTGCATTATTGGTCTACATTTCCAAAGCTCAAAATGCTCTTTATCACTTTGTTGTCATGTAGTGGTAGTTTTCAGGCTAACAGCTACAATTTGATCAGTAGAGTTTGGCAAATTCAGGGCTGAAATTAACCAGATGATTCTAGTGATGGTGTATGGAGTTTAAAAACACAGTGGAGCACTTCCTGTGTTACCACATGACATCACAAGGTGGAGCAGAGTTTTCTGTTTGAGAGAAGAACTCATCCTAAATATGCAGTTTGTGTGGTAAATATCAGTGAATGAAACAAAACACAACTCCAGGTATGTTTTAGATGAGGAAATAACATAACATAGATCAGAAAACAGCACAATATGGGCCCTTTAATATCAACTCAGCAAAAGTGATTTCCATATTCTCACAATAGTAAAATTATTGAATGATAATGTAACCTGCATTTCTCACTGCACCTACTTTTCCATTGTGAGTGTAATACAATGTTTCCCAAATTATATAATAATTTAAAACCAGTTTTATGTCAGGTTCAACAGTAGGATTGCATGTGAGATCCACATCTCTTACAGTAGTCACAGTTTTTGGAAAGAATAGTTTGCGTATACATAACAAACATACCTTTAATCACTTGAAGTTCATATGAAGACTTACCTAGACCTAATGCTTTGAATGTTTTTTATTGTGTGTTGCAGAGCTGTACTACGACAGAGGAAACCATCATGAGTTTGTGTCTCTTGTGAAAGACTTGGCTCGTCCCGGAGAGCTCACCCAGTCTCAGTCTTTTGAGTTTGAGTTCACACATGTGGAGAAGCCCTATGAGTCCTACACTGGACAGAATGTCAAACTGCGGTAGGAAGGGCAGGGCGATATGACAAAAGATTAATCAATTACGACTCTGGATTATTTTTTATTTTGTCAAACAGATAAAAATGGCTTTATGTATTAAGTTCTTGAACATAAACGATACACGTTGACAATCTAAAGTGTGATTAATTGCACTGCCTAACAGCAGGTAATTAATTATATTTATTAAGTGCATATGGCAGGTTTTCATGTTTTTCATTCAAATTATTACTTGATTTGGTGGAATACCTGTGATAAATATGTATAGTTTTATGTGTACTTAGTTTCAGTCAAGTGGCAGTTTGTGGAAAAAAGTTGAAAAAAGAAAGTGCAAGAAAAGTCATATTCACTTTTAAAGCCCAAATGCAATAGGAAATAACAGGAAATCATTTTCTATATGCTTCTCTCCATAGGTATTTTCTGAGGGCGACCGTGAGCCGGAGACTCAATGACATTAGCAAAGAACTGGACATTGTCGTTCACACACTCAGCACCTATCCTGAACTCAACTCCTCTATCAAGATGGAAGTAGGAATCGAAGACTGCCTACATATAGAGTTTGAGTACAACAAATCCAAGTATGGTTTAATTTCACCTTTATCCATGCTTTTAAAAGTACGGTATGTAGCCTGTAGCTCTTACTGAACCCAGTGAACCTGGGTTATCACACACAGTTTTTCTCATTCTCAGTATATGGACAGACCAAAGCTCAGAATCTTCAGAATTCACTCACTGAGCTGCAGAGGCTGCACTAGTACTGATTAATGATTGACTGAAGGTGCAGGAGTTTTGATAGTAAGGATTCTGATCAGAGTGAGTCATTCTGGGTTTAAATCAACTGGGTTAAGTCATAGGAACTAGCAACTTGAATGAGAGACTTGTGTGAGACTCATTTTTGTGTTTTCAAATTTGATAATCGTCTTGAGAACCAAAACATAGAATAATACCATAAACAGCATCATGTCCAGTGCTTTTGTAATGTGAAATGTGAAAATATCACTGCAATTGTTGCCAGGTAAAGCTATTGTTGATTTTAACATTTACCCTGTGTCTAGATAATAGATAATATTTGTGAAATTTACAATGAGGTCTCTATATACCGTACTTTTTAAACTGTATTTTGTATTTGTGATACTGATGCATGCTGTGGTTCTTTTGCAGGTATCACTTAAAAGATGTGATAGTGGGAAAGATTTATTTTCTGCTGGTTAGAATTAAGATTAAGCACATGGAAATAGACATCATTAAGCGGGAAACTACTGGCACTGGTCCAAATGTCTACCATGAGAACGATACTATCGCCAAATATGAAATAATGGACGGAGCACCTGTCAGAGGTAAGAATAAAGGAGCCTTTTAGACTCTGCAGAATGCTGCTGTAGAGTATTTATCATTGATTAGCAACAAACTGGGCTACATGTTGGACATACCTTAAGTAAAGGTTCAATATTTAAAACCTCATTGCTCTATATTAATAAAAAAAGACTGTTTTCCCACTGTAATTTCAATGTCTTAAAGGTGCACTATGTAACTTTTTTCTTACTTTTCTGCCACCAACTTCTTTCCATGGAGATGTTATTGCTTTGCTTGGAAAGTTCAACCATATGGCAGTAAATGTATCTGTATTGCATTCATTTAACTATTGGTGCTTTTATTGTTCAAAATACCTTGAAAAACATCCATTCTGACTGTGAGTGGGGTTGCTTCTCCACAGATCTTACCTGTAGCTAGGGCTAGGTAGGTGGCATCAGCTTGTCTCCACTGAGATAGACAGGTTTATTGTCATATTGTAGAACATTCTTGGCAGAGCAGCATCGCCATTGGGGACAAGAAGATGGTAGACCCTGCACCTGAAAAGTTACATAGTGCACCTTTAATATTGGTTTTATAAATAGAATTTGAGTAGCCTAATAAGCTAACTTGTTAGTATTTTATTTTTCCTAATCAAATGTTTTTGTTTTGTTTTGTTTGTTCTCTTTGTTCTCGTCCTCCAGGAGAGTCCATCCCTATCAGATTGTTCCTGGCGGGGTATGAGCTGACTCCCACCATGAGGGACATAAACAAGAAGTTCTCTGTGCGCTACTACCTCAACCTGGTCCTTATAGATGAGGAGGAGAGGCGCTACTTTAAACAACAGGTATTTTAAATTATTAATTAAAGGAGAAATATTGTGCTTTTTCAGGTATTTAGTATTAATCCATGATATATTTTACTTTTGATATTTCTATTACACTACGATCTAAAACTAAATGTTAAAATGAGTCTATTGTCTTCCTGTTCAACACTGCAGAAGTTACATTATCTGGATTTTACACTTATTATTAAGATGGTGCTTTTCTGAAAATAAGAAAAATGTAAAAGGAAAAAAATAATGTAATTTGTAAATATTGTATGAGTATACTGTGCTTCCTTAATTAAAATATTTATAAAAAAAAAAAAAAAAAAACTACAGAAGTGAGAAGCCTCTTAATAGTGACGTTTCACTGTAGAAAGCAGTACAAGCAGTACAAAAAAACTACATAACATGTTTTTTTTCTTTTTTCATAATTAAAAGTTGCTGTGAGCCTTGTCATTTTAGTCTTAAAATGTTTGTATTAACCTCCTCTACATGATTCCGGTGTTTTATTTCGCTATTTTGTCTGTAAATGAATTAATATTCCTTCAAATTTGCCGCATAGCCGCTAGAATCGTGAGCTTCATTTGACTGGAGCCGAAAGCTATAGGTGACACTGTCACACTGCTTTAGTCCACTTCTTTGTACAGTCTATGGTGAACAGATATTTCAGCTTCAAGCTTCATGTGCAGAACATTACTCAAACATGCATTAAAATACAATTTTGAGTAAGCTAAATAAATTGTTATAATATGGTTACAAGCTCATAAAAGTTGATTTTTATATAATTATGTCCTCTTTCATGAATATATCTGGTTGTCAGCTTCATCTGAAATACCTGTTTGTCTCTGCAGGAGATTACTCTGTGGAGAAAAGGGGACATTGTCAGAAAGAGCATGTCCCATCAAGCAGCCATCGCCTCGCAGAGATTTGAAGGATCGTCCAATCCAGAGAAGTCTCCCACACAAGACAGTGAAGAGAACAGCTAAACACCGCTCCATGCACCCGTGTATGTGTGTGTTTGCGTGCGCGCGTGTGTGTGTGTTTGTGTGTGTTAGCATGTGTGTATGAGTGACTGACTGCCTTCTGAATGTGAGGGCGTGTGCATGTTGGAAATGCAGCAGACTTTGAGGTGAAACACACAGTCTATGTGTGTCAGGGAACAAAATATATTACCCCACTGAATTTGCCAGACTGATCACAATAGGCACAATTACAATAACTTTTATCTAGGCCTGTCACGGTAATTGTGATATAGATTGCTTTGGAAAATATAGATATAGATATTTATAGATTATATTGAAGCTATCAGCAGGATTAAATAATATTCAAAATGTAAAAAAAAACATGAACTGCAATAAATAAATGAGGCAGTCTAGTAGTTGCATCTATAATGAGTAATAGAAGCTATCAATACAGTATATTCAACCCTCTATAACTATAAATCTTATTGTAGTACTGCAAAACAACAAAAAGTCCCATGAGTACAAAGAAAAGGTTCCCATAGTAATTATCATGACAGGCCTACATTCATGTTTCAGAATTTCTTCCAGAGGTCATTACGTTAAAACTAACTTCTTTGTTAATGTCATAAAGCAACTGCATAATGATGAAATAGTTTAGGGTGCATTTTTACATGTTATTTTGACTCAAGTGTAGCTCTGTGCATTAACTGTATCAGATACAGTTTGCCTTAGGGTGAAATGGATCATATATTACTTAAAATGTGGAAATTCACTGCCATGCACTTGCTAACAAACATGTCTTTCTAGTTTCACAGCTTTGAATTCTTAAAAGGTGCACTGTTACTTTTCTGGAAGAGGGCCCGCCACCTGCTTGACTCAGTGTAGATGTTACAGTTTTTCCTGAAATGTTCTACAGTATGGCATTTAATTTAACTATCTCCATGGAGACAAGCAGGCCACATCACTAGACCAGTTACATGTCAAATCTGTAGAGAAGTGGGCCCACTCACAGTAATAGTGCATGTATTTGTGGTAGTTTTTAGAAATAAAAGCTCCTATAATAGAATAAATGCAAGATATATTTGTTTAATTCCATTCTGTGCAATAATGTCACCATGGAGACAAGCAGATGGGGGACCCTTCACCGGAAAAGTTACACAGTGCACCTTTAACAAGCAAAAGGACAAAATATTTTTCATACATTCCAGTGCATTTTCCAAGTACTAGCTTTTAACAGAATCCACTTAAACAGCTGTGGTGTGTTGGATAGTAGATGTTAGAGGATAATGGATTTCTTAACACAGGATGATGATGCTGCTGCTGCTGCTGCCGCTGCTGCTGCTGCTGCTAAAAAGAAAGTGGCACTTGTGAATGCTGTGAGATTCATGATGGCTTCCAAGCACACTTATTTGCACTATACTCCATTTTAGCCCTCCTCTACCTGCTCTGTGTAAAACCTATGACAAATCTATCCTCTACTTACAGTATTACATATACTTTATGTAACTTAAGCCCACACATGCTGATCAATGGACTGCTGGTTGCACTTCCACTGACTGTAATAGGATCAGTAGCATTGTGCCTAAAAGGGTTTCTTGCCAAAATATTCAGTGCTGTAAACAGACATTGCCAGTTTAGCCTTTAGCTCTAATCATAGCTTGTGAGTCTTTTAGAACTGTTAAAAAAGGTAACTTCTACATGGTAACACTTAATAACTACGCCTTAATTTGTATTAATAAAGCATGAAGAAAGACTTGATTCATAAGAAACAAACCTCTTAAGTAGTTACTAAGGCTGAATCATTCTTAAAGGGCCCATATTACGCTATTTTCTGATTTATGTTGTTTCCTCATCAAAAATATACCCAGAGGTCTTCTCTCAAACTGACAACACTCTGTTCCACATTGTGATGTCATGTGGTAATACAGGAAGTGCTCCATTGTTTTTTTTTAAACTCCATACAGTTTCACTACAATCATTTGGATTATTTCAGCTCTGGACTTGCCAGTCTCTACTGAACAAAAGGTAAAAAAGTTGCTGTTAACTTGAAAACTACAGCTTCATGACATCACAGGGTGGAAAAGAGCATTTTGAGCTTTGGAGAGGTAGACAGCCTGATAATAAAGGATTACTCAAACGTGTGAATGAAACAAAACACAACTCCGGGTATGTTTTTGAGGAGGTGTAATATCAGACCTTCAGTATGTATTTTTTCAGTTTAATGAAGGTGTAGTTATAAAGTGATACCGAATGTACTGTATAACTGAAGCAGCAACTTCAGACAACATGTAAACACCACTGTTTTCTCACTTCTCACTTAAATGATTTCAAAATTTCAAATGCACTAAAAATTTACCCCACCTTTCTAGCTTGATTTTAAAGCACCCATTGCCTAAGCTTGCAACCTTTTTGTGGATAGGCTTATGCTGTGCAAAAGTAAATAAGTAAATCACTGTGTAAGGCATTTTGTATTTTATAATTTTGCTATTTCTTCATTTGAGTAGCTGCTGTTTCGATAACTGCAAGTATCTTTAACACAACAGCTCTGTGACCATTTAGAAAAACGGTTTTACTTTCAATTGATCCAGAAAAGAGAATTGAATTTGGAAACCTCCCTCTATCAAGTCGACAAGTTCATTTGCAGTAACATTAACATACAAGATTGCTTCCTTATTTCAGCAGTTAATCCACTAATACAATCCCATTAATGAAATCCACAAAATGTTCTCTTCTCCTTTACGTGGCTATGGTGTTCATTTTGTGAATAGTGGTACAGATAAAGTAGCTAAACTAATTGACTTTGTATTAAAACATCTAACAGATTTTATGTGTACAGTAAATGCACAATGTAAATTCAAGCCTTTTGTTTGTGTCCATGTTGAATGAATCATTTTATATTCTGTTTTATTTTGAATTAAAAGGGAGTTACCAGTGAGCTACACAGCCTACTCAGTTTCTGTTATTGGTATCTGAGTTAAAAACTAAAAATTAAAGGGTTTTTCTGGTCATCCTCTTTCCAGTCATTTCTATTGCTTTAATCAGTGGTAGAATGTGAAAGGGCTATATTAGACTATCTTCTGATCTATGTTTCCTTATCACAAATATACCTTGAGTTGTGTTTTGTTTCATTCACACATGTTTAACACACAAACCTTGCATATTTAGGTTATGTTCTCAAACTGAAAACACCTGTTCCACCCTGTGATGCCATGTGGTAATACAGGAAGTGTTTTTAAACTCCGTACACCTTCATTAGAATTATCTGAATAATTTCAGCCCTGGAATTGCCACACTCTACTGAACAAAGGGTAAACGGTAGCTGTTAACTTGAAAACTACCACTACATGACATCAGAAGGTGGACACAACTCTAGGTATGTTTTTGAGGAGGTAACAGCATTGTAACATGATAGGACCTTTAAAGTTTTTTTTAAAGTTTTAATTTATAGGTATCTGTATTTTTTGCCTTTATATCTGTGCTTCTACATGAGTACGTCTTCCATTACCGCTTTAATCAAGACTGCTTACAAAAAGAAGGATATGTGTCTTTAATGTCTGCGCAATCCCTCAGTCGCCCATGTATGAGCTATAGCAAAAGAAAAAATAAAATGCTATATGCCTTTAATGTCCACTTGAGGGCGCATACAGCCTAAATGAAATGCAAGGAGAACGTGAACTCCTTAGCTGTACTCCAGTAGGCGTTTGGGATTTTAATGTGTTAAGAAATTACAAGTTAACTGCCAATATGAAGGATTTTCTTTTTTTTTTTTTTTTTTTTAAATTGTGATAATAAGTTGCTGAATGTGGTGGGGCATGGAAGAACAGACACAAATTTAAGATCATAGATAATAACTGCAATAACCTCATGATATTTAGTTTTTCAACCATAACTCACACAGCAATAACCGCAAACAACCCTGAATGTCAGTACCCCAAAAAGGAAAAAAGTAAATAAATAATTCTCACTTTTAAAATTCCTGTGTAAATGAAAAAGTGGGACATTCTGTAAATAAATGGAACAAGGGGAAGGGGGCTGGCAGTGCAGGACAACCAAAAGAGGAACAGCTGGTCACCCTACCTCCAGTGATAGAAAACTATAATACAATACTACACCCTAAGGCAAATAGGCTCTTATGAAGTGTGTAAAAGCAGACACTGCAGTTTTACCATGACACTGGAATGATCCTTGTGGGGTATTTTGGCGTGGAGATGGCCGCAGTATAATTAAATTGGCTTTTTGCAACAGTTAAAGGTCCTGTATTATGTAAAATTGACTGTTGAGTCATGTTAGAAATCATAGCTGGAGTTGTGTTTTATTTCAGTCACACATGTTTGAGTAACCCTTTATCATAAGTCTGTCTACATCTCCAAAATGCTCTGTTCCACCTTGTGATTTCATGAAGCAGTAAGTAAACAGCTATACCTTTCACCTTTTGTTCAGTAAAGATTGGCTATTCCAGGTTTGAAATGATCCAAATGATTCTAGGGAAGGTTTAAAAACACAGTGGGGCATTTTCTGTACATGACATCACAAGGTGGAATAGAGTGTTTTCTGTTTGAGAGCAGAACTTATGTGTGTTAAACATGTGTGAATGAAACAAAACCCAACACCAGGTGTATTTGTGATGAGGAAACAACATAATTGATCAGAATATAGCATATTATGGGCCCTTTAAGATTGAACTGTATGAATATTCTGAGTGCAATTTTTTATTGTGTTTGTATTGCTGTTTCTTGAGTATTAAATCCCAGGGCAGCCATTTTCTGTATGCTGCACTACATACCTACATACTTACATACCCATTTCTTTATAGGCCTATGAAGATGTCACTGACCCTTCATCACAAACATTGAAACATATAATGAACATGAAAATACACCCACATGTCGTGTATGACATCTCAGGCATTTTTGCATTACTTTAAACTATAAAGCCAGAGTTTTACTGCAGGCGTGAGTGAACATATGGACGAAACACTGCTAGAGACAGTAGAGTGACCTTTACAGCATAAAGTATGAAGTGCAGGAGAGAAGCGCCCACATCTCCACTGAGAATAAATTGAGGCCAAAAGGACACGTTTTAGTTGAATTGGTCCTTTGCAAAAGAGATTTTTGATCCAGGAAAACTTTACCCCATGGTCCAACGCAATCTGCACTTAATAGTCCTACGTAAAGGGACCCGTTATCTACATAGTCTCAAATCTCATTGGCAATAGTTTTAGTTTCGAAGACAATGCGGACCCACATACTATCTGTTTAAATTGAGTGACTATAATGATCTGATGAAGCAAAAAACTTGAAACTGCAAAATGGAAAGTCACAAATGCGACTTTATATAGCTATTATTTCTATATTTAGGCTCATAACATTATGCTTTTTCGCCTTTAGGCCAAGATAGGATTTGGACTGTATTAAATAAGGCATGAAAGCAGTTGCTAGGTAGTCTAGTCTAGTTAGTCTTTTAAAAAAACAAACAAAACTGTGTTAAACTTTATTATTGTAATTACTGTAGCGTTCTTTCTAGACTTAAATAAATAAATAAATAAATAAATAAATAAATAAATAAATAAAATAGCCCCTCTTATAATTTGACACTGAAGTCTATACTCTACGCTGTCCTTGCCCCACTTTTCGGACGTGTTGAGATTTCCGAGCGTCCGTGAAGGCGTCAGAGAGACAGCAGCGCCGCTCGTGCTCCTCTCGGCTGAGCTTCAGTCAAACAGCGGACACAAGAGGAGCTCCATGTGAGAAGTTTACCGCGGAATTACAAACACGGGAATAAGGCGAAAACGAATTCATTTTCAACAATTTATTACGAAGAGTGCGGACAGTTTAGCGACCATGACCGGATGTTTATTTTTCTCTCACGGAGCCGTTAATTGAGCACTCCCCTCGCGCCTCGTTTTTTCCCGGGGGAGCTCTTTTTGTTGTTTGGGGTAACGCGAAATGTAACTGAAATAGCGTGGTGTTTACGCAGTCTGTTTTAGCGTAAAAGTGGGCGAAAATACGTGAAATAGTTTGTCATTGACGGGCTGGGAAAGCGTCAGTGTAGGCTGGGATGAGCAGACGGTTTAATAGTGGAGAAGCGCCAGACGCAGACAGCGAAAGCTAGACTTATCCCACCAGCAGCAGTCAACGGCGGGACACGACCACCCCCTGCCCCGGGGCAAGGCTGCGGGGTAAGTAACGTAACCGAAACTTTCTATCCACTATGTAAACCATTACTGTTGAGTGTAGTGTCTGATTACTCAAATGTGTAGGGCAACAGCTGGTGGTTTGTGGCCAGACAGTGAAATGTGCTCGTATTGTGTGTGTGTGTGTGTGTGTGTGTGTGTGTGTGTGTGTGTGTGTGTGTGTGTGTGTGTGTGTGTGTGTGTGTATTTTCTGTGCAATTGAGGGGTATTGGCTTAAGAGGGACTAATGCGTCCTCTTTCAAGCATTATCGGACTGTTCACATATGGACCATACTGCGCTACTTTGCTCTGGAAATTAGAAGCAAGTGTGTCTCAAATGAAACTGTAATAATTAACCTATAATCTGTTTGACTGACGATATCTTAAATGACCCATATTATGCTTTTTCTGATGCTCTATGCTATAATGAGGTCTCTTCATCACAGACATAAATGGAGTTTTGTTTTATTTCATTCACACATGTTTAACATGCAAACACAGCATATTTAGGCTAGAAACAGGAAACACTCTGTTCCATCTTGTGATGTCATGCGGTAATACAGAAGTGCTTCCTTGTGTTTGTTTCACAAAAATAATTTAGATAATTACCCCTGGAATTGCCAGTCTCTACTGAACAAAAGGTAGTAGGTAGCTATTAACTTGACAACTATCACTGCATGACATCACAAGGTGGATCAGAGCATTTTCAGCTTTAGAGATGTGGACAGACTAATAATAAAGGTTTACTCAAACATGTGTGAATGAAACACACCTCTGGGTTTGTTTTTGGGGAGGTAGTAACATTATAACATGATTAAAAGCTCTCAAGAGTAAATTTTGCATCATATAGGACCTAGATGCATTACTTAGCCTCTCTGACGAAGGATCCACCACCTGCTTGTCTCTATGTTTTGTTTTTTTTGTTGCCTGAAATGTTCCACAATATGACCTATCACTTGTCTATCCCCATGGAGACAAGCAGCTGGCAAAATTACAGGTCAGGTCTGTGTAGAGGCGATCTCGTACAGTAATGCATTTTTGCATTACTGTATGATTACTTTTGCAAGATTAATGATCTTAATGCTATACTGTAGAACATATAAGACACAAGAATAACATCTCTGTGGAAACAAGCAGGTGGTAAACCCTCCACTAGAAAAGTTACGCAGTGCGCCTTTAATTTGGCTGATTTTTTTTCAGGTTAGGTGTTAGGTATGTCTTTCCTCTGATGGGAAGCACTCACAATACTGAGAATTTAACTCAGGCTTGTAGACCAGGCGTTGTCATTTTGTCTTGTATTCTGCTGCATGTGAATAATTTATTGCCTCTCTCTTTTGTGCAGATACAATTGTAACACATAGGAAAAGAAAAAGAGGGAACTTGGGATGGCACAAGATGGTATGACAGTGTAGCCAGGAGAGCCATGTGTTTTACTTGGCAAGTTGGTGCATTGCCTAAACTAGGGCTGTACACAATATGTTACAACTGAATAAAAATTGGAGTTTGAGTTGAAGCAATTATCAAATCAAGCTTTCGATTATTTAGGTAATAGAATGTCCTGTGAAGAACGAAATCTCTTTAAGTCTTTAAGTCTTTTTATTGAAAAGCCTTGCTGTACCTGTATCTTAGACCTCTACTATTCTGAAATTTGGGGTTGGGCGATGTATCAGTTCCTGTATCGGTACCGACTGCTATTGATACCAATATTTAATTCAGTGATTATTTGTGTTTTCCCATTCTGTGTGCCCCTTTAAGTAAATAGAGGAAAATATGGAAATAGAAGAGAGTTATAGGACTGCATATTTACACTAACATCTAACAAATTATTTTATATACCTAATAAATATATTTTGTTATTATTTTCACAAAAGTGATCCTTACTGTAACTTAACATAAATTTATGAGTCTTGCAGTGGATTTTAAACGTGAATTATTGGCATCAGTACATTCCCATTTGCATTGGTGATATTGTTATTGAGATAATGCCAAAATACTGAGATATTTTTAATTTAATTAATATCCTCCACCCCTACTCTGATAATACCATGACATAACATAGCTTACATTGTATTTGTCAGAGACAGCTCTGACAAAAATGGCTGCGGTCATGTGTCTTATGCAGGATTACCAAAAGAGAATTCATATGGGACACGCCTCTGATACAGCTGCATTAACATTTGTCCCGTGTGGACTTGACAGTGTCTTTGAAAATGTAATGAAACATGATCAGGGGCTGTCATCGTCCCACTCCCACACAGTTATTTGATCTGCTGCTCTAATGGCTGACTGATGCCTCACTATTGAATTATCATGTGATTTGATATCCGTGCAAACTTTTAATCTGTATTTAACAAGGCGACCTAACCGAGGGATAAAGCCATGGACATAGACCTGTCACGATAGCATGTTTTGAAGTGCGATATTGTTGCATAAAATATAAACGATAATGTTGAACCCTAAAAGCAGATTTATCCATTTTCTAAATGTACAATATAGTTCAAAACACAAGCAACAAGTGGTTAAGTTATTATTCAGCGCTTTATAGCTCAAATCTCATCGTAGTAAAAATAGCAAAAAAAATTCCCCACTAATACAAAGAACTCACAAAAATTATTGAGCCCCCTAAAAATATTGTTTCATCGATCATATATTGAACAAAAAATTAGTAGGGCTACTAATGCAACCTGATTAATCAACTAATCAATAAATAATTGTAGTCGTAGTTTTATTATTATAAAATACGACTACATTATTATTATAATTGCTATCTGGACTATATATAATTGTTAACATATACCAAACAACCCTTTATAATAAAGATAGCGGTATTATAAAAAAAAAATGCCAAAAAAAAAAAAAAAGATTTTCATCAATAATACATTTTATTCATAAACATTCACTATCTGGACTATCCATCTTCAGTTACCATATTTCAGCCTTTATTTTGTTGATAATGTGAGAAATTGTGGCTGCACCATATGAGGAAAAAGATGCAATATTCAATAATTATGTTTTTAATTACAATAACAGTATTATTGCAATATTTCAATATACGTTTTGGCTCAATACGTTTAATTAATTTAAAATAAAAATGCACATACCTTCATTTATTACTCGAAATGGGTCAAAATAAAAACTTAACAAAGACTAAGCCAAGACCAATCCAGTTTTACTTTTTGTCCATTCACTTTCCAAATTCAGTACACTTGTGTATAGTAGAGAATTTGTGTTGTCTGAATGTATAGAAATAATTATTTGACTGGTCAACTACTAAAATAATCACCAGCGGCAGTGTTTCTCATTGTCTTTATTGGTGCTGTAAACCTCCCGCTTATCCTACCTCCTGCTTGTCCTGCCTCCCTTTGAGCTACTGTTTTTTACCGTAGAGATTTGTGTTTCTCAATCATCTCCCTCGTGAAATATTTCCCCCAGTCACCATGTCTAATTAGCCCAGGCGCCCTCCCATGAAAACGTATTGCACCACAGCTTCACGAGGTGGAACAGTTTACAAGTCACGCTTCATTATCTGTGTGCATGCTGTGGTCACGCTCTGGTTTTAACATAGTGCAAAACAAACCTGATTTTCAACTGGATATATCCCATTTATATGCTTAACCCTGATCTGTTAAAGGTACACTGCCTGACATTTCTAGTGCAAGGTCCGCCACCTGCTTGTCTCCATGGAAATGTGATTGCTTTGACTGGAAAATTATACAGTATAAGTGACTAGCGATTAGCAGATGACTCAACCAGGCCAAGTTACAGATCATACCCGCTCATAGTGAAAATACCTCTTTTTCAAGGCAATAAAAACACCAGTAATTGATTAAATGCAAGACGGATAAATACCATACTGTGGAACATTCCAGACAACATCTTTATGAAGACAAGCAGGTAGCAACATTTTACCAATGTGCAACAGAGTGTTTTCTGTTGGAGAGACAAACTCCAGATATGTTTGTGATGAGGAAGCAACATTATAACATAGATCATAACATAGATCATAACATAGATCATAACATAGATCATAACACAGATCATAACACAGATCATAACATATATGTGAGTTATAATGTGCCCTTTAAGTACTGACCCAAAAGTTCGGACTGCACAGCAGAAATTGCTGGACAAAATATCAATAAAGTATTACATTATATTGCAGCTTATTGCTTCCTCTTGGGATCTGACATTGGTATTCGTTGTCATGGTGTATTTCAATATCATCATGAATCTTGTGAGATGCTTTGAATCGATTCCTCTGCCTGTTTGACTTACAGGAGTGATTTTACAGCCTTTATTGTATGCATGTTCTATCATTATTCCATTGCTATCTAATCTACATTTTTAAAGCAGCTTTGTTCATTTTCTTTAAAGGTACACTATGCAACTTTTCTGGTGGAGGGTCCACAACTTGCTTGTCTCCATGTTGATGCTCTACAGTATGACTTTAACGTATCTATATCTATCTCTGGCTCTGAGTGAATCTGTAGTGAGGCCACCCTGCTCACCCTAAGAATTCCTGTTTATCAACAAAAACACCTTGAATTGAGCAAATGATGTATAATTGAAATGCCATAGTGTGGAACTTTACAAATAAAGCCACACCATCTCAAAGGAGACAGGCAGGCGACAGACCCACCACCAGAAAAGTTACATAGTGCACCTTTAGTTAACTTATATTATAGGAACATAATTAGAAACTTAAACCCCGTGTGTTGCTGTAATTGCACTTGTAGTAGATGGTGCTCTGAGCTGACAGGTCATTAAAACTGTGTGATTAATTTTATTGTTCTTGAATTTTCATAGCGTCGAAGGAGGAGACCCTGCGGCTAAATAAATCCAAATGCTATTAATGCTATTAAGTATAAATTACTAATTTAATGACATGTCACAACTAAACACTGATTTATCTGATAGAGATTAGTAACAAAACATCTTGTGTGCACTAGATTAGAGGTGGTTAAGGTACTGTGTATGATTTTACCTTTTGTGTTTATGTTTATGATTTTAACTCTGAAAGAAGGTGTCTTGTACAGGGCAAGCAGAGGTGTGTGGCCTATTGTAAGATCATTTATTTGATATCAGGTTTTCTCTGTCCATTAAAACAACACCATGAAACTTTCTATAGATGGAACGTCACACGCATGACCCTGTGGCAATAGCAAATTAAAACTATACTACCAAGGTTTTCCATCAAGAAAGATATGGTTTATGCCATACTGTGGAATATTACTGACAAAGGAAAGACATAGCCATGGACACAAGCAGGTGGGCGCTAGACGTGTCACAATAACTACTATATCGACTTCAATATATGAAAGAAAGACAACATTTTTCATGTTCAGTAATCATTGTGTGTACCTATTCTTCGCACGACTGTAGTATTTGTGTACTATCTGTTAACATTTGAGCAGTAAGTGGTTGAATAATTAACAATGGCACATTATAGATACTAGAATTAAGTTTACTGCCGCCCACATTTTTACAATAAGGTTCACTTAGAAAAAGTTTCTAAGTTGATATAAAGTAGTTTCAATATTATTGTTTATTATGATACTTTTCTGTACCAATATATTGTTTTTCAAATTTTGTTAGAAGTTGTTAGAAGTTTTTAGAAAGTTACACAGTGGAGATTCAACTACATGACATTTTTCTGTCTAAACCACCTTTTACTCAGCACAGAATGATCTGGTGAGTACAAAACTCACAATAGATAGTTTGTTGTCTCCTCTGTACCTGTGAAAGACCTAGAACAAAAGTGCAAGTCTGAACTTCCATTGTTTGCAGCTGAAACAACACAATACACCCTTTGATGTTACAGATAATCAAACAAGAAGATTCAAGCATGCGTTTCTGATAAAAGAAAGGAAATCACATTACCAGATAACTGTTTTTACAAATCAGCTTTTTACTTTGGCACAGCAGTAACCTTGATGAATTTTTTTTTTATGTGCTCTGCTGGAGATATAAAGTGAGATTGGAATGTTAGTTTCATTGGAAGTAAGTTATCTCATTGTTGAATCAGCTCTTTTGTGCTGTTGTCATGTTTGAACAATGCCTGATTTTCATGGCCACAAAGGCCATTCTAAGTCCACTTGTTTTACCCTGAGTGAACAAATATGGAGTAAAGTGTTTGATAACTGAAACTAAAACAATGAATTTTGCTAACTTTTTTTTAATTGATTTTAATATTTAACAATACAAAAACAAAAGTAGACAAAATATAAAAAAAATCAAATAAAAATAAAATCCTGCCACCCCTCTCCCCAAATCACTCAGAATAATTTTGCTAACTTTTAAGGCTACAACGAATCTGATTAAATGTGACTAGCCGCCTATTAAGATATTGTAATTGTATTTTGTTAATCATAATCCATAACTGAACTATACAGACCCTAAAGCATATGCCTAAAGACCTTTATTACACCAAAAGGTCAAAAAATAATTAACACTTTTTGATTTAAATTAACAATGAACTTTGTAAATATATTTTATGTAGAGGCCTTCAGTCACCATATTTAATCCTTTATTTGGTTAAAAATGTATATAAATGATTGTTTTGACTAGTATTTTAGTTAATCTGCTTGTCTGTTGAATTATTGTTTCACTGTTTAATTTTCTAACTTACTGTTGGCTAAATCAACGATTTTTAAGCCATGTGAAGAAACTGCTGTTTTGATTTTGGGCTATACAAAAATTTCAAAATAATAAAAGCCCTCCAGCTGACTACTGAAAATAACTGTCAGTTGCAGTCCTGTAACTTTGGTATCATTCATTATGCAACCCTATGCTTTGTTTTGTTTGCTTGTTACGTCCGCGTCATGCCCTCAAAGCTCCGGTTGTTTGTTCCAGCCCTTAACAGCCACGCACAAAACCAGACGTGACCTCTGACCCCAGCCCCAGATACTGCCTCTTTGTGTAGGGCCGGGTAGTCATTGTCATAGCTTTTCTGTGCGTTCATTAACTATGCATAACACACATACATCCACGGTACACTGTTCATTCCCAGTGACAAAGGGCTTCATGCTACAAGCGTCTTACACTGTGGCCGGGCTGTGAGGAAAGCACCACATTCCCAAAAGAGATGCCATTCCCCCATCAACAGGCCCTGGCATTGACACGTGTTGGTTACCGAGTTGCTAAGATGCTCCTACATTGGCTAACCTTCTATAACCTCGTATATAATTAAATTCAATCTACCAGACTAAACTAGAGATTGATATATTGGGTTCAATATTTGGACTCTTTATTTTGTTTTGCTCAATCTGCTGCCTAAAAATAAACTCAAAGCTTAAAAGTGCACTTTGTAACTTTTTGGGTGGAGGTCTGTCATCTGCTTGTTTCTATGGCTATGTCATTGCTCTGCTTAGAATGTTCCAGAATATGACATTAAACAGCTCTATCTTACATTTGTTCAATTACAGGTGGTTTTATTGCTCAAAAATACTTAAAATAAATAAATGAAAACAGGGATTGTGACTGTGAGCAGGGTCGTTTCTCCACAGATCTGACTTGGACATGGACATAGAAGGTTATATATGGTTAATACCATACTGTGAAACATTCCAGACAAAGCAAAAATGACAGACCCTCCACCAGAAAAGTTACACAATGTACCCCTAATACATTTTATGATTTTGTTTGTGAACTTTAATTTAACAGAAGTTTGTGGGTCTCACTATGTATTTTAAACACGGAATATCAGTAAGTATCAGTAAATATTAGTTATTGGTCACAGTAGCAGGACAAATATCGCATATCGGTATCAGCTAAAATAAAATCCAAATCAGCCCATCCCCACAACCAACACCCTCCATTGCTGTTGTTGTTTCGTGCTTGGGTCACCACTACGAGGACCCAAGAGCACTTTTCTGTAATGGAAAAGCACATAAGGATAAAGTAGTACTGCATGTAACAAGTGTGTAGAGCCAGTGTGTGTGTCTTTGCCTGTAGAGACCAGCATAAATCTATGTATCTGCTAGTTTTGAAGCTAGTGACATTCAAATACAGCCAAGTGCACATTGTTCACTTTGACCTTTAGCATTTTGAAGATCTCATCAAGCTAAGTTAAATGCTTAAAATTACACCTCTTTTTGAGTCACTGCAGCGTGTTGGCCTGGGAGTTAAAACTTGATAAGATTTATTGTGTAGTTTGGTACGTTTTATGGATTAAGGTGAGATCATGAGTAATTGGGTATATACTGGCAAGCCCTCATCACATGCATAGTTTTTGTTATTTATCCCTGTCACAATATACATTTTTGAAGTGTGATATATTTCTGAAGTAATATCGACCAATAAAAATTGTTCTAGCCTGCATATATTGAATGATAAGTCAATATAGTAATTATCGTAACAGACCTAGTTGTAATTTATGACAAATGCCTTGACCATCTAAATAGGGGTTATTTCTGTTGTTTAAAGATTGAGTACACTATGTAACTTTTTGGTTGGGGGTTTGTCACCTGCTTGTTTCTATGGATATGTCATTGCACTGCCTTGAATGTTCCACAGTATGACATTAAACAGCTCCACCTTACATTTATTAATTTACAGGTGATTTTATAGCTCAAAAATACCTAGTAAAAACAGGCATTCTGACTATGAGTGGGGATGCCTCTCCACAGATCTGACCTGTAACTTGGTCTGGTTTGGTCTCTATGAAGATAGAAATCAAACCCATGCCATAGTGTGAAATACTGTGAAACATTCCAGACAAAGCAGTAACATCTCTAGGAAGAAAAGCATTTGACAGACCCTCCACCAGAAAAGTTACACAATGCACCTTTAAAAGCAGTGTGCTTAGACATGAGGATGAAGCATTGTAAACACTTGACTATGAAGTGAAATGGCTGAATGTCACTTGGCATTGTGGGAGGAGACTTCAGCACTGACCTCTTCCCATTCTGTGGCTGTTTGACTTTTAGGGCGCTCTGAAGCCCGCGGGCACCACACACCAAAGATCTACTGAGGCAGATCGCAATCTGACCCTCGGCGTCTTCTGGGTCACCCCCGGACCCTTCAGTGGCGATCCACCCTCCCTTCTGCCATTCAGCTAATTAGGTTGATGGGTGTCATGTTGTCTGGGTGCGTTAAGGTCAAATTCACCTATTGATACTTTGCAGCTGATGTAATCCACATTCTCTGGGGATGTGATGCTAACTGTAGGCATGCTCCGTCTGAAGCGCTGTTACTCAAATTAGACTTTAATATCAGCTTTGACTTCAATCTGACCATAAAGAACTGACTTAGTTGGAACTACAACAGTTGAGCAGATTTGTGCTGTTTAACAAGTCTCTCTCAAATAGCATTACAGGCATTACAGCATTACACAAGCTAGCTAGCATTACCCAACAGTTTTCAGTTAGCCACTCTCACCTTTTTGGTAAAAATCAAATGCTTAAACAGAACTATGATCACCCGTATTTATCACTGGCTTCTGAAAATGTGTGTTTTTTTTTGTTTTGTTTTTTTATCCATTTTGTATTTTATTCTTGATTTTTAGACTATCTTAAAACTTTGTTTGGCAGTGTTTACTAATGTGTGTATTGTGTCACCATTGTAACTGCTGTACACATATGCAGAACACCCCCAGCGTGATGTCAGCGCACAGATATCACTTGTTTTCTTACAGGACACATGATGTCACCACCTTCTTTAGAGAAAGCAAGTAGTCCTCAGTTCAGTTTTCTGAGCAGTTTGTGTATCATGGTCAGGAAAATGTCACTGAACCTAATGAGAACTGACCATTATAATACATTTTTATATAAAAGAATCACATTTTGGTCTTTGTGGACTTTAAAAATGGATTTCCAGGGAGCAAAATAAATGTATAATACAGTCTGAGCTTTAACAGATATTTGTTGTAATAGTTATAGTGTCCCCCGATACACAGGTTAGATGTTGCAAATGGCTATATGTGATTTTATTAATGGTCATTGTTTACATGACCAGAGAGCTGCAAACTGAAGTGCCCTTTTGGGATAAATAAAGTTGTTGATTGATTGATTTATACATTATTAACTCCAAAGCTTCCCTTCTTTCTTGTTTGGGGCCAACTCCCTTCAACAGTAGCTATTTGCTTCCATTATAAACATAGATCAGTTAAATATGGCTCAAGTATTAAGTACTTTGGCTGATTTTTTGAGATATCAGACTTGTGTCACACTTTAACAGGATTTCTCTTTGAACTACCGTAACTTTGCCTTTTCTTGTTTGTGCTTTCTTGTAAAAATGTTAACATCTGGCTCCACTGCTACCTAAATGTTCAAACCTGCACTGTCCAGTCTCCAGCTCACCTGATTTCCCTGTAAACTTATTGGCAGTCAGGGCCATTCTTTCCCTTATCTGGTGGCAGACAGCTTTATATCTGATCACTGAAGCACATTGTTTCACAGCTATATTCATTCTCTGTCTACACTGAAAGCTCCACTCATTGATTGTTGAAGTGTCTGCCTCAGTAGGAAGTTTTATTTGTGGCCTTTTGAAAGCTTTTCACAATCCAATCCCTGTTTGCCTGTTGTGCCTGCCTGAGCCTGTGATGTATGTTCTTGAGGAAAGTGTTAGAAATATGACACATCATCACATTCAGAATCAACACTTGATT
The DNA here is from genome assembly GCA_029959045.1 of Taenioides sp. WSHXM2023. Classification (NCBI taxonomy): domain Eukaryota; kingdom Metazoa; phylum Chordata; class Actinopteri; order Gobiiformes; family Gobiidae; genus Taenioides; species Taenioides sp. WSHXM2023. The sequence continues at coordinate 21,645,538 of CM057098.1, read as the reverse complement.
GTATACGCACATCATATTTTTCTGAATTTTAAAGTTGTATCAAAAGACCATTACTTTTCAGTAGGGCTGAACGATTTTAAGAAAAAATGTAATTGCGATTTTTCTGGCAGATATCGCGATTTCGATTTCATTCACGATTTTTTTCAATGCACATGAACATTTGCAAGCATCACAGAAACTTGCATCATACCATTCAAACACTGAATTCCATAACTGTAATGCAAGAATGAAAACTAAAGTCAAGAATTAATTTCAAATGTTCTATTTATTAAAAAAGAAACATGCTATACACAGGGTACATTGAGCGCTTGAGCAACAGCAGTTCTTACAACTGAAGAACTAAAAGAGCCGTCTGTGGCTCAGCTTAAGTAGAGCAAAGAAATATGGCTCAGTCGTTCTGCTTGACCACAGATCAGTAGTTGTGGCATAATACGCCACATTTTCCAGCTCTTTCACCACCTTTTCTTTACATTCTGCGTACAGAATGGATTTTTATTTCCTACGAGGAGGACTCAAATAATAATGTGTTTAATGCAGCTTTGCGCACATTTGTTTACGTTATACAGAAGCGAAACTTAAAACCACATGGCTAATTTGCATAAAGTAGAAGCGCTGAAAAAACAGCTCGCTCCTTGTGCCGCTGATGCGGTCAGCTTCTGTCGGACTAAAGGGCAGGACTCAGTGGAATATGCGTGTTCTTTCTGTGACTGAGGGATGTTCTGCCTATGGTGAGTCTGTTCTGTGCTTCTATCGCATTGGAGATGGTTCATGTTAAACTTTTCAGAGATTATAAGTGTGCAGGTCGTACGTGTGCAGCGCAGTTCTTTATTTCACTCATGCACTTTATTTATGTTGCTACTGTTGTGATGAAAAGACTGAAAGGTGTAAATAATTCTCTTAAGACTCGCGCTTATGAGCTGTAGTGGAGGATGGTGTGCTTGTTGTTCTCTGGGAGTTGTAGTTTTGCCTGTAGTTCCCCTGGTTAGCACTGGTTTAGATGTCAAAAGGGTTTTGTGGCTCTGGCTGTTTTCTTTTCTGTGGGAGACGGTCCAAATGGCTCTTTGTGTATTTAAGGTTGCCGACCCCTGCACTAGACGTTTCACTGGACTTTCTCGCCGTGCACTCGTCATGCAAATGCGCGTATGGCGGTATAAATTGGTCGTGTTTCCACTGGATGTGGCAACTTTAGCACGACGTGTTTTGCACAGCACCTGTTTCTGATGTTTGTCTGCAGTCTCAAACCCGAAATACTGAAACATGACTGACGTGCTGTTTTTCTTTGAGTTCAAAACCCCAGACTCCGCTTCTGGTCCCACTAAAGTCATTTCTGAAACTGATGACCAGCTACACTGATTGGAGTCGAGAACACGTGACCTGTGCTGCCACTTCTGATTGGTGAGCTGGAGTCGAGAACACGTGACCTGTGCTGCTGCTTCTGATTGGTGAGCTCAGCAGCGCGGCAGGGAGGCGACATACATGTGTGAAATAGTTGACGAAACAAAACCTGGGTCAGTTAGGAGCGCTGCAAAAAACCGTGGCTTTAACGATCCCAAAATCGTGTTGTCTGAGATCGCGATTTTCGGTCTAAAACGATAGATCGTTCAGCCCTACTTTTCAGTTAGCTTCATAAATCATTGGAAAACAGTTATACATGTTTGCCTATCTTGTCTGAACTGTTGATTCACCTTAAACTTGACAGCCTTTTTTATTGTAATTATAAAACCCTCAGCAGCTTTGATGTACAGTGTTATGAAAAAGTATTTGCCCTTTGCCGATTTCTTACTTTTCTTTCTTTCAGCAAGCCATTTCAGCAAAGCAAACTTAAATATTAGACAAAGATAACTCACAAGTAAACACAAAAATTAAACACAATTTAATTTATGAAGGGAAAAAAGCAATCTGAACCTACATGGCCCATGTGAAAAGGTAATTGCCCCCTAAACCTAATAACTGGTTGAACCACCCTTAGCAGCAACAACTGCAGTCAAGCGTTTGCGATAACTGGTAATGAGTCTTTCACATCGCTGTGGAGGAATTTTGGCCCACTCTTCTTTGCAAAATTGTTTTAAATCAGCCACATTGGACGGTTTCCAAGCATGAACCGCTTTTTTAAGGTCATGCCACAGCATCTCACAAGTCTGGACTTTGACTAGGCCTCTCCAAAACCCTCAAATGGACTTGCTAGTGTGCTTTGGATCATTGTCCTGCTGCAGAACCCAAGTGTGCTTCTGCTTGAGGCCACAAACTGATAGCTGGGCATTCTCCTTCAGGATTTGTTGCTACAGAGCAGAGTTCATGGTTCCTTCAGTCACAGCAAGTCATCCAGGTCCTGAAGCAGCAAAGCAGCGCCAAACCTTGACACTACCACCACCATGTTTCACTGTTGGCATGATGTTCTTTTTATCAAATGCTGTGTTCATTCTACACCAGATGTAACGGGATGCACTCCTTCCAAAAAGTAAACTTTTGTTTCATCAGTCCATAGAATATTTTCTCAAAAGCTTTGGGGATCATCAAGATGTTTTGTGGCAAAAGTGAGATGAGCCTTTATGTTCTTTTTTTGTCAACAGTAGCTTTCGCCTTGGAACTCTGCCATGCATGCCATTTCTGTCTAGTCTCTTTCTTATGGTTGAGTCATGAACACTGACCTTTTACTGAGGCAAGTGAGGCCTGCAGTTGTTTAGATGTTGTTCTGGGTTCCTTTGTGACCTCTTGGATCAGTCGTCACTGTGCTCTTGGGGTAATTTTTGTAGGATGGCCACTCCTGGGAAGGTTCAGCCCTGTACCATGCCTTCTCCATTTGTGGATAATGGCTCTCACCATGATTTGTTGGAGTCCCAAAGATTTATAAATGGCTTTGTAAGCTTTTTCAGACTGAGACATGACAATTACTTTTCTTCTTATCTGCTCCTGAAATTTCTTTAGATTGTGGCATGTCTTGGGTTCAATATGACCTACTTCACCTTGTCAGACTGGTTCTATTTAAGTGATCTCTTGATTTGAAAGGTCTGGCAGCAATCAGGCTATGGCTATGAAATTGAACTCAGCTTTCCACAATAATATGATTAATCACAGGTACCTCATCATTTAACAAGGAGGGCAATTACTTTTTCCAAACAGAATCATGTAGGTTTGGATAGTATTTTTCTCTTAACAAATAAATCATCACAGAAAAACTGCATTTTATGTTTGCTTGGGTTATCTTTGTTTAATATTTAAATTTGTTTGATGATCTGAAACAGTAAAATTAGTATAAAATAGTTGTTGAGAAAAAGAGTTGTGTAGATGCACAAAGCCCTAATTTCCAAGATCCTTGTTACTGGAGAATGTAATGAAGTAGGTTAGAAAAAGAACCAACAATATTTGATGAATTAAGAGTTAATACAAAGTGACATTACATTTCACCCTTGTAGAATTTACTTATCTTCATGTCCAAACATATTAGTTACAATTCACAGGGAACTTACCAGATGTCGAGAAAAGGTATTTTTGAACTGTTTTACGTGCGAGCCTCATTCTGTCTGAATGTACCTTAAGGCTTATTTGGCAGTGAAGTCTGATCCTGCAGTGGACCAGTCATCCGTATCTTCGACTACCACACTGTTATTTGGTAACATACAGTACACTGTTTACAAAAGTGTATTAAACTGAAGAAACTCATTGATTCTCTGTGATTCTTCAGTCCTTTTTTTGTGAACAGTTTATGAAATCATTTTACTCTATTTAATTCCACAGTTTAATCCATAATGAAATGAGAGTTTGTCCAGAGATCACCAACTTCTTATTCACATTTTCCCTGTGGAATTTATGTGTAATTGAGACTGACAGAAAGACAAGCAGACATGATTCTTCTGTCTATGGCTGTCTTGAGTGGTCTAGTAGTGTACAGAGAGACATTTCAATGTTTAAGAGAGCAGCTACACTCCCCTTAACAGCTGTGCCAGTGAAAGCCTCTTGGAGCACCTGTCATGTTTTTATGTCTAAAGTTAAACTTTGACCTCTAAACAGTGAAAATTTTAGTAGAGGCCTGTACCAGCCTGTTGGACTTTTCATGAAACTCGTGTTGTGTTTTTTTTTAATGCACTATGCAGAGTAACAAAGTGTCAGTCATTAAGGGGCTTTGGAATTCTGTGTCTTTGTGGAGTGAACCTGGGAATTTTTGTATTTAAACTTTTGCTGCAGCCCTAACAGGCTGTGCTGTGCCATTAATCAGGCCAGGGAGGAGGCTAATGAAGACAAGACATGCAGAGACGCATCCAATCACTGAACCATGGGCACTTTGGGCATCTCCTGAAGTCCTGTTGTTGCAAACACTGTCAAAGATAATTGGCAGGGTAGATGCCCCACTCGGACAGGGGATTAGTTTCATCTGAAATGGCAAGTGCTTTGTCAGTGAGTGATTTATGTCGTGCTATTCTTGATAAATGCCTTTTTTTTATTTGTGTTTGTCACAGTGAGTCAGCATGGCAGCTTGAAGGCGGGCTGATGTCAACACCAAGCTCAACCTTTTGCACTCTAAAGGGACTTTTTCATTGGCTCTGGACCTCAGACCTGGTTTTCGCTGTAGTTCATTGGCTGTTTGATGTTCAGATGTTACTTGGGCTATCATTAGACACAAGTTAAATTGTATTTAATAATGAGCAGCACATAGCAGCATGCAGAATGTTGTTTTTTTAGACTCAAATTTGTAGCTATCATTGCTCTGTGGTCTGTCCTGCTTAGTTTCCGGTGTGATTATTTGGATGCTCTGTTCACCTTCTATTTCATATCTGTCCCAATAATTAAAGTTTTTTTTGTTTTTGTTTTTTTTGTAATACACTTTGAGCTGTAGAGGGTTGAATAAGTTTTTAAACAACTATTATAGCAACTATTATTGCTTCATTCAGCCATTTATTTGTTGCAGCTCATGCCTTTTAATTATACTGCCTATTTAAAAAAGGTGATTATTTTGCTTTATTTTAATTGTATCAATGGCATAAAATAGTTTCAGTATATCTCTATAACAATATATCATGCTTCAAAATGTGACTATGCTGCCTTATCAGACCTACTATAGACTGCTAATTATCCAAACCAGTTTAAGTCTAAGTCTGCACTAAGGCTCCCCTCTTCTGTGCCGAGGTCATTCATCACATCATATCTTACATTCTTTTACTGTGGATTTTGGGATGCATTTTTCAGTTGCTGCCAAGATGAAACGGTTGAGTGTTTTGTGGGTGGAGGGCTAACTGAGTTATGAAGCTTTGACAGATTACAGAGTGAATTCTCCGATGATTCACACAAAGATAAAGTCTTAGACCATGTGTCATTACCCATATGTGGGAATGTGCCTTTTCAGACACATCGCACCTCACTTGTCAGAATGCATCCACAAACAAAGCCATTGCAGTCAGCAGCCTCAGTGTTTTTTCACGCTGTTGTTGGCAGCCTGACATGTTGTGCTGCCTGCAGGATTAGCGTTCATCATGCTAGCCCAAATGTAGCCGAGTTCATCCAATCCCCCCCTCCATCTCCTGAGACTTAAACACATGCCAGTGCATTATACAGGCCTGTCTGACTAACCAGCCTTAGCTCCACTCACAAAGCACAGCCGAGGGGCTATGTTATGCTCTTACCTAAACAGCTGCGTTAGTCAAGCCTGCATTTCACTGTATTGTACCACATTTGTGTTATATTGTTGATGTAAACATCTGCTATGGATGTGTTTGGGGGACAAAGGTGAAGCCATGAGTCACAGATTTTTATGTTTTCGTAATTACTGTCAGCAGCCGTAGGTTATGGCTTTCATGCTAAAATGGATTTTATTTGAATTGGGTGAGATTTTGACTAGAAATGTACAGACGAATGCAGATGTTACAAAGAAGACACTTGGACAGTATTTTAAACATCTTGTGGCATAAAGACAAACACAAACAGTTTTTTGTATGCATTTTTATGTTAAAAAAGATACACCTTTGCACTATAATAACAGAATAATAATAAGAGGGTAAGATTACCTTTCAGACTTTGTTTTATTGATACATTGCTTTTTTTTTACTTTTCTTTTTTTGCTGAGCTAGAGTTTACTACCTCCATGTTTGATGGTTTCAGTGGTAGTTGGCTTGTTTCATGTACAAATAAAACATGAGTAACTTGATGACGCATTGTCATAAGATGAGATAAGCCTTCTTTTTGCCTAGACGGGAAATTAACAAGTAACAACAACTTCTAGATGGAGAAAAAATGTTATTTGACATATTTTGGCATTGCTGATGGTTGTCATTGGTAAACAGCTGCTGGGTTGAGGACAAAAGTATTTTCAGTTCAGTGCTAGTTAGGGCAGGGCGATATGGGGAAAAAAAAGCATCATGATTTCATTTCGCCATAGTGATCTCTCGATTTTCAATTCGATTTTCATCCATCTTATTGAAAACATACTTCAGGCATAAAGAGCAGAGTGTCAGGACCACAACTGTTTTAATTTTGTGTTGATAGGACTGATAACTATGGAGAAATCCACATGTAAAGTTCAGAATGAATTAAATGTACAATACATTAAACCTGAATGCATGCGCGTGTTACCCCTAGTGGCAGAAATATGTGAATGCACGCGCTACGGCTATCAACAGAAACACGTGCGGTGGCCATGCGCTAAATGAGGTCTTACGTCTCACTCATAAACGGTGAGAAAATAGTTGTTTACATTCTGTAACATGCATTATAATGATTAGAAGCACCAGAGGAGAGAAAGAGGGGAAAAGGTCAGGAGCTGGATCAGAGAGAGAGGGTGGGAGAGCAGGCAGACAGCACCGTGCACACAGAGGCAGAAGGAGAGAGAGACTGGACTTTTAGTCAAATTGTGCAGATTTAAGTCAAAACTTGTGAACACGTAAGTAGACATAAAGATACATGCTGTGGCTCACGCTGCTTTTTCCTAAACAAGATTGCCACACGGTTGGCTGAAAACCTGTCGATTAAAATGTGCATGCCTTATCATCGAGATCGACCTATCGAACTTTGGATTTTTGGCACAGCCCTAGTGCTAGTTTTGATCCTTCTCAGTGTTCATTAAATTGTATCCAACAAGGACGTTTCTTTCCCATCGAGCCTGGCACAAACACAAGAACTCAAGGGTGCAGGAGATATTGATGAAATTACAGCGTATGGAGTCTGCCACAAAAAGAGGAATGTTGAGTGTTTTGCTGTGCTTTAGCCTAGCCTTTGCCAACTGTGTGACTAGAGACAAATAACACAGGAAAAATGTGTATCAAGGATTAGGCCTTCCTGGACGTTCAGCAGATTTATTCACCTGAAAGTGAGAAAGTTTAATATGCTGTATTTTAGCGTATGATGGTTTGTAGCGCTATTTTCGACCAACAAGGTGAAATAACTTCTTCATAAACAATAGCACAGTGGTTCTCAAGCTTTTCAAACCAGGTACCCAAGTCCTCAGCCATAGCACAGCACACTAAAGTGATTTTAAAGCTTTTAAGAATCTTTTAATGTTTTCTCATTGGAGTGTTTTGTTTTCTTTATTTGTGCTTATTTTAATCATGCTGCGTCTCCCTCTTCAGACCTTTAAAATGTTGGCTCCAACATTTATTCTAACAATGCACTAAAGCAGAATCACACATTTTCTATACCTTAAGGTAATTAATTAATTCTAGAAAATGAATTTTCAACAGCTAAAGCTTACTTCTGTTGAACTGAAATGGCTCAAATGATTCTCTTTTTGGAGGAAATTGGCTGAAGACATTTATAATTACATGATCTTTAATGTAATTTACCTTTTTTCCAGAATCCTGGATGTAAAATATGTTTAAAAAGATATCCAGCCTAAAGGTTCGTTGAGTGGTATTTTCAAATGAGGAGAGAAAACTGTTGCTCTGTGCTCTGTGAACAGCCAACAAGTAGCTGCTGATGTCAGCTTCTTATTTGCATGTCAATGCATTTGAATGGGGCTTGCTCCTAAATGATTGTGAGAGAATACAAAGGATCCTGGGATGAGCTGCCCGGGTCTGTGCATGTCCAGTTACTTTAGAGTTTGGGCTAAACTCTTAACTAGCCTGTCTCTGTTGAGCTTCTTTGGGGAAAACAGGTGATTTTGTGATGTTGTGATGTGGAATATCAACAGATTTACACATCATTAGGTTTTCTGTTGCAAACTGGAAACAAATGCTATAAGAGCAAGTGGAGGACTGATGTGGAGCGTGGTAATAAAACAAGAATAACACTCACAGTGAGGTGTGTGGTAGCATCAAAAGGTCTGACACTGGGAGAATTGCATCTGGATAATTTTTTTGTAGGTGTAAACCACTCTCTTTAACTTGACTTAAACAGTGGCGTAGTTTTATTCTCCAAAAAGTAAACCTTTTTTAACATGTAATTTATATCACATTAACTTTACTTTATAATTCAGATGCATTTATTTTTATAAAGCCACTCACATTCTACACATGACAATATAAATGAAAGAAAATTAAGAAAGTCACAGCTGTTTGGTATTGGTGTCAATAATCATGCAATTGTAAAATGTTAATGTTTCTCCTTACAATAACTTTAGCACTGAAATGTGATAGTGTGAGATACCTTGCTGTGTGTTTTGTATACATTCATTTTTGTTTGAGTCATGTCAGAGCTGAGCAGTTGTCCTCTCAAGGTCGGCCATTTTATGTTTTTTCTGCTGCATCAGGTATTTGCAGTATGCTCCCCTCTGCCTTGGACTGTGCCTAGATTCTTGGCAGACACAAACTCTTCCAAATAGCTTAATTTCTCTGAACATTTACTGGAGAGTTGTTACTGCAGATATTTATGGATGTGTTTCTGATGTTTACTGGAGTACTATGTTGAGCAAATGGTTTTATGGTTTTATTGGTAGCAGGACTTTCTAGACATCTGAGGAATATTTTTATTTCATTTGCATAAGGTAAATTGTAGTCTGTTGTCATATTGTGATACTTTCACCCACTTTTCTTATGGGCCAGCCTCTGTCATGCACTGGAGGTGGATGTAACCAAAATCAGTCAAGTGTGAACTAGGGATGCAACAATAACTGAAATATTGTGATATTGTATCGTCAAAAGTCTCACAATATCGTGGGGCGTCAAAATATATCGAATTACAAGTGTCTCTAAATTATTAGTTATAGTTCAGCAATATAGCTAGCCCATGATACTTTGCGCCATTTCAGTGCCATAACATGATGAAGTGTTATAAGCACTTCAAAATCTTAATTGTTTGGATTATGGCAGAACCAAAGTCTTGTCAAGGCATTTTAAAAGGAAGAAGTAGTATATTCACAATTTTTTTAGCAATAAATATCATACCATATCATGAAAATATCGTACCAAGAAATTTGGATATCATTACATCCCTAGTGTGAACTCTCAGAAGAAGCATAAAGCTTACCTCTTAAAGCTACCACCTTTAAGTTTATTTGATATTTTTTTACCAGTTGATGGCAGATGTAAAACCTGTTCCCATGCGCTCCTCTCACCTGGCCTTTGTTCTGGCTCACGTGTGCTCTTTGGTCTTCAGAACATTGAATTGCACTTTAATTTCCTGAACATAAACAATAGACTTTTAATTATTGCAATTTCAATACATCTAAATTCTCAGTTTCTTCCTTCTAAGTGTGAATTATCCGCCACACCATATATTTTTTACCAACATAAGATTGACTGTGGACTTTGCGATTAAAAAGACCCAATGACTAGAACTGATGATTCAGTTACTTACATACTTACATACATGTATCTGTGTTCATTGATAGCTTTGTTGATAGCGTTGTGCACTTTCTGGTCTATACTGAGCTGTAGAAAAGATAAATGTTAGAATCATAATCAGAATTTATTTGTCATTTCAGTGTAAAAAATACACAGAAACAAAACACTGTACTCAGGTCCAGGTTATCAGCAGCATAAAAAACAATAAATAGTTTAAAATATTGTATGTCAAATACAGTCTTTAAAAACATTGTAAATGCATAAAGATGCATGAAGATACACTATTTTGCCAAAAGTATTCGCTCACCTGCCTTGACTCGCATATGAACTTAAGTGACAGCCCATTCTTAATTCATAGGGTTTAATATGACATTGGTCCACCCTTTGCAGCTATAACAGCTTCAGCTCTTCTGGGAAGGCTGTCCACAAGGTTCAGGAGTATGTTAATGGGAATTTTTGACCATTCTTCCAGAAGCGCATTCGTGAGGTCACACACTGATGTTGGACGAGAAGGCCTGGCTTTCAGTCTCTCCTAATTCATCCCAAAGGTGTTCTTTCGGGTTGAGGTCAGGACTCTGCAGGCCAGTCAAGTTCATGCACACCAAACTCTCTCATCCATGTCTTTATGGAGGGGCCATCTCCAAACTGTTCCCACAAAGTTGGGAGCATGGAATTGTCCAAAATCTCTTGGTATGCTGAAGCATTTAGAGTTCCTTACACTGGAACTAAGGGGCCAAGCCCAGCTCCCGAAAAACAACCACACACCATAATCCCCCCACCACCAAACTTTACAATTGGCACAATGCAGTCAGACAAGTACCGTTCCCCTGGCAACCGCCAAACCCAGACTCCATCCAGATTGTCCATCAGATTGCCAGATGGAGAAGTGTGATTTGCTACTCCAGAGAACACGTCTTCACTGCTCTAGAGTCCAGTGGCGGCGTTCTTTACACCACTGCATCCGATGCCATACATCACTTGGTGATGTATGGCTTGGATGCAGCTGCTCGGCCACAGAAACCCATTCCATGAAGCTCTCTACGCACTGTTCTTGAGCTAATCTGAAGGCCATATGAACTTTGGAGGTCTATAGTGGTTGACTCTTCAGAAAGTTGGCGACCTTTGTGCACTATGTGCCTCAGCATCCGCTAACCCCGCCCCGTCAGTTTACGTGGCCTACCACTTCATGGCTGAGTTGCTGTTGTTCCCAATCGCTTCTACTTTGTTATAATAGCACTGACAGTTGACTGTGGAATATTTAAGAGTGAGGAAATTTCATGACTGGACTTGTTGCACAGGTGGCATTTTATCACAGTATCACGTTGGAATTCACTGAGCTCCTGGGAGCGACCCATTCTTTCACAAACGTTTGTAGAAACAGTCTGCAGGCCTAGGTGCTTGATTTTATACACCTGTGACCTTGGAAGTGACTGGAACACTTGACCGATTATTTGGATGAGTGAGTGAATACTTTTGGCAATATAGTGTATGTATGAAGTATGGCCCGACCAATATGGATTTTTTTTTTGGATCTGATATGATACTGATAAAAGGGGCTTTGGCGATATAACAGCCGATATATTTAGTGGTGTAAACTTTTACTGTAAATCTTCAACTGATTATAAAATCAGGTTTAGCTCTGTTGGATTTTAAATTGAGTTTATTTAGGCTACCTGTATTGTTATTCTGCCCCTTTATAATTATACTTAAAGACAGTAAGTAGGCCTAATGGCATGCAAAATAGTATCAAAATAAACTACTGCTATCAGCCTTTACCGGTAAATGTGTGCGTGCCACGGTAATTAATCATATGCTTAAATGTGGGACATTCACACCTCTATTCACGCCTCATTTGCATATCAATTCAGGTCCAGTAACGTCTATGCAGCCACTATAGTCACTTTACAGTAGGCCATTGTAAGAGACAACAGGCTGTTTATGTCTGGTAGCTCATAGCAGCCAAGCGCTAACCAATGAGAAAGAACAAAAAAGTAGCTTCAACCAATACATTTGCAACACTCACCGCTCATACAGGCACCTCTCAGATCACAAGTCTTCACTAACGAGTGTCATTTTAATCCTGACTCAAAATGAAGAACATAATCCAGCATGTTGACAACAGCTGTGTGTGTCGTCTGTCTATGGGACACTCCTCTCTACTCAGCACTTACACTTTGATAAAAATGAGCAGTAGTTTTGTTGCTGGCCTAAACTGAGCTTAAGTTACTTTTGTTTATAGTTAATATCTTAGATCAGACACAAAAGCATTTAAAGCCAGCACCTCAGTCCTGTCTTAGAGCAGATGCTGAGATCGTAGTGGTGTAAACAAGATCATGTGAGTCTGTGACATGACTCTGGGGGTGCATTCAGAGGAAGTACAGCATCACAGACAAATTACTCCGCGGCGCCACATATTAGGACATTTACCTGTCTGTAAAATGGATTAAATGGACATAATATAGAGAGTCTAAGCTTTATAACCAGGTATAATATGCCCACGTGGACCATCAGCCCATATTGGCAAAATTTTGGCCGATATCCGATGTCCTCAAGTGCCCATATCGGCCAACCGGTCGGGCCCTGGTATGAAGATGCATGAATGTTGTTTATCTTAGTGCTTAGGCTCTTCTTGTGGAGGAGAACAGGTCATAAAAGGTGAAGTATTAGCGTCTGATTGGACCAGGGGGAGGCTTAATCACTCATACTCAAACTGATGTGCCGGATATTTTTAGAACACTGATCCATAAATCCCTACAATTTGTAAGACATGCGCCATTGTGATGTTATTTTATTTCCTGCGGGATTACGATTGGATTTGCATTTTAATGACCGGATTTTGTTGAAAGTCCAGAAGAAATTATGAAAAATATGAAGAGCATGTTTGTACAGGTCAGAACTACAGGGTTAACAGTTCACCATTCAAATTGTGTGTGTTTAATCTTGCAGCCCTGCTGTCCAAAATGTCAAGTCAGTTGTCAGAATAAAATTAAGCAAAACAAAAACACATGGAAATATACACACACACACACACACACACACACACACACACACATATATATATATATATATATATATATATATATATATATATATATATATATATATATATATATATATATATATATATATATATATATACATATATACATATATATATATATATATATATATATATACATATATATATAATATACATATATATATAATATACATATATATATATATAATATACATATATATATATATATATAATATACATATATATATATATATATATATATATAGACATACACACACACACACACACACACACACGTATATATATATATACACACATGTATATATATACACACATGTATAAAATCCCCACTATTTTGCCCCACTACATTCTGTCACACTTCTGGGAATACTACACATAGTCAGACTATTGCTAGTATTAGGGTTCAGACTACTCTTTATTTTACTGGGTCATCCCTCCTCAGCTCTAAATCTATTTCAGTCACTTTGGATTTAGATATTTAGAATTTTTTTGTTGTTTTTGGTGAATAATGAAATTCCCTTTGTGGTCCTCATCCCATTGTTGCTGTCAACAGCCAGAAGAGAGTCCATTGTAGTGCTGCACAATATATCGCAATTGAATCGAAGCAGCAATTTCAGCACCTGGAATACTTTACAGTTTGCAATATGAAATATTATATCCTACAATTAGCCTCCACCAAACACACACCACAATTGTATTTTATTTTAAGCTTTTCTCCTTTCTTTTAATTAGTTTTTGTTGTGAAAACTGTGACAGTGTGTGCTGACTTTGCATTAATTTGAATTTCTATTATGTTGACGGGTTTCACTGTTTGACCACAACACTGCTGTAAAAGTGTGAGAACAGCCCATTTAAACCAGTGTTAAGAAATGAATGAGCCTGTGGAGGGATAGAGCCGCTGCTGGTGTTTGAGCCAACAGCTCCAACACTGAAGTGAAACGCTGCTTTGCAAAGCTCCATCACCATGACTTATTTGATCTACAGACTATACACACAATTAACAGTTTTCCTCTCTCCCTCCCCCTCCTTCTGCCTCTATGCCCATCTTCTGTTTTCTCTGAACACACACTTTTGTGTCTTCAGTCTTCACGCTTTCTCTTCATCATTCTCCCACTCGACTCTACATGTGATTTCTTTCATCTCATTTGTCTTGCTCCCTCCTGATCTACCTCTTCACATCCTCCCCTCTTCCCCCTCCCTCTTGGCTCCTCTGGCAGGCTGCACATTGCAGTGAGTCAGTATCATGGAGGCAGGCAGCGGGGCTGCTGCAGCGGTGGGGAGTGCAGCACTAGGACTGCTGGGAGCCACAGCCACGTCCAGTCATGACATTTTGGACAGGTAAGAGCCCACACACACGCGCTTTTGGGACCTCTGCTCTGATACCACTTAAGCAGGAGCACTTGGAGAGTGTATGAGGAGAACATGATGGACCACACCTAAACTGCTGTTAGTATGCTGCTAGTTTGTTTATAGTCAGAGTAGAGCTGTGGAGTGTGTGAGACTGTGGCAGTGTGCGGACATGCCCACATACAGGAGAGCGCTGGGCTTGTGTTCCTCCATCATTACTCTGAGTGTTAGTGCATCAAACCGTCTCGTTTGACAGCGGTGAGTGTGTCTGCCATACCTCAGTGTGCACGTGAGCGCATGCATGTGCTGATGATGCTGGGGGTGTTACTTGGCTTCCTCTATGCCTCAAGGAGAAATGACAGCGGGGTTTGCGCATGTAGGGGAGGGGGCACCCTCGCTAAACGTGCCTGAGTGCTAGAGCTGTGCCGATAGGACCAGTTTGCAAAGTCACCACCCCACCCCCTTCAAACCCCCACCCACCCCCCGACCACCATAGCAACCAGTTACTAGCCATGAGCACTGTCGCTGCCGGAAACCCTCATTCACATTTCTGCCTGAAGCTACGCAACCACTGCCTCCTGTACAGGCTGAATGAATGCGCTTTGGGCCAGTGACGTCAGTGCTACAGCTGTGCCCGTGTCTAAATGTTCATGCACCATCCAGACTCTGACTGTGTTACTGCAGAATCTCCATAGCACTCTCATGAGATGTTTGAGGGGCACTGTCACATTTGCAGATGACAAATACCCACAGAATGCACACTACACCCTGCTGGTGGGGTTTTCTCTGCAAGCTTCCCCTGGCATGTCATAAGCTCCTCTATATTACACCTATGAGCTTTCACTAATCTCCACACCATATCCAGGGGATCTCCTCTGACACATTGTACAATCAGAAATGGAAATGAAGGCTGGCACTGTGACTCATTGAGCTGTGATTGCCTTACTATTTCTGTTAGTCACCACTCGTTTGCACTGTGGAGGAGAGGTCTTTTTCCTTCTCGGCCGATTCCTCTCAATTACCAGGACATTCAGCCAATTATCATTTAGCATCGCCTGTTGTTAAATTGCCTTGTAAAAGGTTTTGTAATTTATATGTTTGTCTTTTTGTTAAAATGCATCATACTCCCTTTGCCCATCACTCTAGTTGTAAACTGGGTCTAAATCCTGCACCAGGTTACCATGGCAGCAGCAGCTTAGCATACATTAGACAGTGGTCCAACATCACAACTGAACAAGAAGTCGAAAATAAAATAACGCAGTGAGAAGAGGCTAAGTTATAAAGTGAATGTATGCTTGTGTAAGTTGTATACTTTTTAAATATACTTTTATTACTGCTTGTTTACTTTATTACTTTTTTTATTTCTGCCCATTGCAGTGGCAGATAGAGTTGTCAAAAAGTCCAGATACTAATTGTTAGTACTTAAACTGCTATCAAAACTAGATTCATTTGAACCATCATATCATTAGTGAAATCAAATTACATTAATAGTTCAAAGCTGGACCTTTCCTGTATAGGTCTAGTATTATCTGTGTGGAAGGGCTGGGCAATGTGGTGATTTGATTCCTGTGACGATCTGCTATTTTGGTCATATATTTAATGCAGCTGTCTGCTTAAATACAGTCAGACTTCACTTATTGGTCAGCTTCTGTAAGGCTCTGAGTGTGTCAAAATGCTACATGCACGGTAGGGAAACTGGGTGACTGGCCAAGTCCAATTGAAATCGATTTTTCAAAATGCATGTAAATTCGAGAACTATGATTTGAGATGTCGTAAATCGAATCTCAAAGACTCCAATCCCAGTAACACATCTGAAGAAGCCGATAGATACTGCTGAGGATAATGGCTGAAGCGTTCAAATGTGCAGTGTAAAAAAAACAGCCAGGAAAATAATGGCATTTGGACATTTACTCACTTATTTAAATAGGCCTCTCCATCGAGCACATTTTGTTTTTGTCTGCTTTGTTAAAGTGAAAACCATCAAGCTTCAATATAATGTGTGTGCTGTGGAGAGCAAATAACTTTGAGTAATGCAATTCGTTGCATATTTGAAAAACAAATGATCACAGTGTGGTTATATGTACTAGTACAGCACGCTAGTTGTTTTTTTATTAGTAATTATAGCTGTAGTTTTTATGCAAATGCCAAATTACTAGAAGCACCTGAAAGACTCATAGCCCCCTGTTTGCACTTAGTTGTTTTTTGGACCTGCATGTAAACTGGGACAAGAGATCTAACAGCAAAGAGTTGGAGAAGGAGAGAGTGAGAGTTAGCTGAAGATTATTATTATTATTTTTTGTATGTATTTGTAAAAGTAGATTAAATTCATGATTCACAAATTTACTGTCTTTATTTAAATGTTTTGTTTCCCAGTACATTTCTGTTTAAATAGTTGTTTTTGCATGAACTCTTGTGCAATTGTAGTCTTGTGAGAGCCGTTTGGGTCAGATACATTTTGAGAGCTTTTGCCACGCACCCTTTTCAGTCAACTAATTGATCAGCAGGACATGTCTTTAGTTAAACAAGAATTTCTGTAGTTGACTGTAGCCATGGAACCTTGGAACTCGGTGGATAATGGGCTCATCTACTATACTGCAATAGGTGAGGGCGAACTGGGGACAAAAGGAGACCTAGACCTAGAGATGACACAGCTGCCGGACACCACAGAGTTTGAGAAATCCAGTCCAGAGATGATTGGCAGTACAAATATGGCCTCCAATTCTGTAACTGAGCAGATCAAGTAGCCACTAATGTACAACACACACAGACTGGTAAGAACAGCTTTCCATTTACAGCTACACAGGCACTTAACGTGAGCGTAGTCAGCCGTTGTTTTCATTGAGGTTTCACTTGAGGCTAAGCTCTTGGGAATAAAGTAAGGCTGTAAAATTAATCTCAGTCAAATCAAAATCACAGTTTGAGTGGATGAAATTAGCTGTTTTTTTTAAGTACTATGATTTCCTCCACAAACAACAAAATATCCTGCCTTAATCTGATAAAATGGCAAACCCTATAGATTAGAACTGTACAAATATGTTCAAATATGTTCTATAAACAAATATGTTTATATTTTTGTTAATTCTTCTGGACGCTTTGAAACAGAATCCTTTTTATTTTTTCAATTTTTCAGAATTTCTCATTATACACACAAAACTACACAAAAACCACTGGGCAAATAAACATTTAGCTGTCAGTCAAATCAAGTCTAGTCCTGTTAACCCCAGTGTTCAAAAAAGATGTCCATGTCTGTTTGAAGTCCAGTTGTTTTCCCCTTACAGAGTGGACAGAATCCTTTTGTTAAAACATAAATTTCAAATCTAATGACACCTGGAAAGCTTGTCAAAAAATCACAGTTCAACTGGAATATAGGTGAATTGACACAAATGGGTCATAAATGTGTATTAAGCCAAATCTCCCACAATCGTAATAGTGACTCTAATGTCCCTGATGGCATTTGTTGGTGTCTCATCTGATGCATTAGGTGTTAATCCTTTGTAGGGCTCTCTGAGTATTATTTTTCATTGCAAAGCTGCTTTTGCCAGTACAGTAGTCTGACAAAGGATCGAAAGTCCCCTGTATGTTAAGAATTTATTATTGAGTTAAGTATAGCTGTAAATTCATTGGTACTAGGAAGTATTCCATTGGCACATACATTATAATTCAGTATTTTAGTATTTTAGTCATGTGTGCAACGACTGCATATTTTATAACTGATTATTTCTGTATAGCTGTGAGCCCACAGAATTCACACAATGTTAATCAGAGGTGAGAGAAGTTTGATTTTGTTCCTTAACGAGTTTCAATATTGTTGTTTATTGTCTATTTTCTTCAGCAGTCTTAATTCTGCTGATGTTATCAACATTCCCTTGAGCTGTGATGCTAAGAGTAAGCACTTCTCTGTCTGAGGCCTATTAGATTTTAATCTGAGCCTTATTTTAACACAATCTGACCAGAAAAAAACTGATTTAGCTGGAACTACAAAAGAGCTGATTGTGCTGTTAAACAAGTCCATCTCAAATAACATCACAAGCTAGCTAGCATTAGCTGACAATTTTTCAGCTAGTCACTCTCACTTTTTTGTTGAAAATGAAACACTTAAACAGACCATGAACGCTTGTATTAATCACATGCTCCTCAAAATGTGATCTTAAAACTTATTTGGCAGTGTTTCCTAATGTGTGCATTGTGTCTCCATGGTAATTGGTGAACTTTCCACCGATGCACATACATGTACACCCCCCAATACAACCCCACTGACCACTAAAGACCACTGAACACCAGGAACCTAAATTGATGGACAGTAATTGACTGACGGTACCATGTGTGTTTTTAGATTCTTATTTTTCCATTGAGCGCATCTGTTGCCTCTGAAGTGTAAACGGCATGTGTGTGTTTTAATGAATGGGCCTCGAATAACCCTTTATTATTATTTCCCTCGTTAGTCATAAACAGTGAGAAGATGCCAGATGATATTAACCCTCAGTCGACTGTTCCCCTCATGACCTCTTTCTGCTGAAACCAGCTCCAGTCTCCTATGGATCTGAAACCAGTTTTAAATTACACACTCAAATATGCTGCTGTCATGGCTTCACTCAGGACAAACCCACTTCTATGACAATCCCTTGCCTAATGAGTTTTAGTGGTAATTCAAGTGATATTGGATAGCTTGGCCTAGTTTCACTTTCAGGCTACATAGTATGACATAATGCATCACAATCTTTTTCTTCATGCTGATCGGTCCTGAAATTTAAAATAAAAAATAAATAGACATGTCTTATTTCTTAAAACTGCACTATGCAACTTTTTAGTTGAGGGTCCGTCACCTGCATGTTTCTATGGATTTGCCATTGCTCTGCTCAGAATGTTCCACAGTATGACATTAAACAGCTCTAACTTACATTTATTAAATTACAGGTGGTTTACTGCTCACAAATACCTAGAAAAACAGACATTCAGAGTGCGAGCAGGGATCCCTCTTAGATTTGACCTGTAACTTGGTCGTGTTTGGTTTCCATGAAATATAAAAAAGTTTAATTCCATACAGTGAAACATTCTAGCCAAAGCAATAAGATCTCTGCTGAGAAAAGTTTTTGATGAACACTCCACTGGAAGTTACACAATGAATATATTATACTCTACTTCCATAAAACAATATTGTATTCTATATTTTATCTAAGGCTTAGGTTGCTGTATCCAGACTTCCAGACACATGTTATTCACAATCATTGATGGAAGATTGCTTTCCCATCTGGGATTGGGACAAAATAGTGGCTTCCCTTCCAACCAGATTGATTTGAGATCCCTTTTATCGCAATGTATTTCAAAGCAGCAGACTGCTCACAGTCCGTGTGGGAATAAATGATTCACGGCCTAATACTTTCTGAACCCAAACACAGGAACAGCCTTGTTGAGCAGGAGCCTGGGGCCACCGCTCATTCAAGCAACCAGAGCCATAATATTCTCCAGAGAGTATCACTGGCAGGTCTAAAAGTGGCATGTGTCCACGTGTGTGTTCAGGACGGGAACCACACGACACACCATACCATGCCAGCTTGTCAAAGCCTGATCCCATCAGATCTCAGAAGCTAAGCAAGGCCGGGCCTGGTTAGTACTTGGATTGGAGACCGCTGGGAATATCAGGTGCCACAGTGGGGCGCCAGTCGCAAAAAATGTCGTTGTGTCCTTAGGCAAGGCACTTCACCCACATTGCCTAGTATGAAAGTGTAGTGTGCGTGAGTGATGGTGATGGTCGGGGGGGACGATGGCGCAGATTGGCAGCCTTGCTTCCGTCAGTCTGCAGCTGTGGCTACTATAGTAGCTTACCACCACCGGGTATGGAGTGAATGAATAATGCTCTGTAAAGCATCTGTGTCCAGAAAAGTGCTATATAAAATTTATTTATTATTATTATTATTATTATTATTATTATTATTAAGAGTTGTTCTTATACAAACTCATCACTGCCACCCAAACTCGAAGCACCAGTTAAAATTCACCCAAATCATTACGTAATGATAGAAATTAGACGTAAAAATATAAAATACCATATTAATTTCTATGGACAAACAGTTTGTCAGGGTGCAAAATGTTTATAAAAAGACATAGAAAAAAAACATGCATCCTATTGTGAGTGGGCTTGCTCGTGACTCACATTTGGCCTGGAGGATTGCCCCCTGCTTGTCCTATCTCTATGGAAAATCTTTTACTTTTTATTTCTAAAGAATCATGCAGTTGATGTGAGACCTCCAGAAAGTTACATGGTGTTATTTTAAAAACTGAGTCATATTTTTAATATGTTTGTCAGTTTTGAGCCTGCTGTTTTTTTATTCTTTTAGACGTCTTTTAGTACTTGTACTACTTGTCTGTAGTTTGGATTTCATTTTTTAAGGCAACTTTACCAACTGTGCCTGTTCAAGTAGCTCTAGTAGGACTTATACAGTGTTTAGGTTGGGGGTGTAACCTGTGGCGCTTTTTGACTGTTGGAGTTATTCATACACCATTTTCAGAGACCTTGAATGTGCATCTTTGTTCATCTCATAGATTATATTGGATATGAAAGTAAGATATTTCACTTTTCTTCTATTCCTTCTATTTGCAACTGGATTAACCCTGTGTTTCTTAACAATTCTATGAACCTTATAAAACCCCATGACTCACCCTGACATAGAAAAACTGTCCTTTTTATTCAGTCTTGTTCTGTCTGGTTTTGAAAAGAGGAGAATAGCAGATTGTAGAGAAAGTGCTGCTTAACACCGTTGTAAAAGTAAGTTTTCTGGTTTCTGAGTTTGTGTTAGTGTTCATAGTAGAGTAGTAAAAGCAGAAGGAGCTGTCCCTTTCTCCTATCGTACCTTTTTATATCGGAATGCTGGGAATGCCGAGAGTGCACTGCTCTTCAAAACTGAGAAGGTGATACTTGGCCTGTTACAGTTTATTGCTATATTGATTTATCGTTGAATAATGGTAAATGGAAGCTTCATCTTTTGGTGGTCAGTATTTATTGTGTGTACTTTTTCTTTGTACCAGTGGGGATCTTTTTTTGTTATTTTTCTGCATTGCGATGGCATTTGTATAAAGGTTTGTATAAATAACTTCCATGACTCATTGTAGATACAAACTAGCTACTGACAAGTTTCATTCTGCTATTTATTTACTGCACTTCATGTTTTTTTTAACCACATTGTACATATAGAATAGTTTTGAGGGATAAACCTGCTTTATAGTTACTGTGTTAGTGACATGAAGTAGTGTCAATTTTACTGCCTATATTTTCTTGTGTGATTGCTGAAGAAAAATGCTGAAGAAAATATGGATGATAAAGAATAATATTAAATGAAATTATGCCACTGACACAATAACCCTATATCAGGATTTCACCCAAAAAACTAATATGTACAGTATTGTTAATGAGCATGAGTTGCAATAAAGAAATCAGTTATTTATTCATCCTTCTGCAGCTCAGATTTTATCAGATTACAAAAAATAGCAAAATAGCAAAAAGTTCTCCACAAGTACAAAGAAAAAGTACCCACGACAAATACTGACCCCAAAAATAATTGCCCCATCTGTCATGTATTGAAAGACAAGTGGATATACAGACCTATAGGTGATACGTGCTTGATGAGTGGAAGTCAATGATGTTGTCATGTCTTGAGGATTCACACTGCATCACACTGGACTCAGGCTGCAGTGGTGAGTGGTGCTTTAGGCATGGGGATAGTCATTAAGTCACTGTAGGTCATAGATGTCAGATCATGACCAGACACAGAAAAGTCAACAAGTCCTTCAAGCCTCTCCCTGTCCCTGTCATATGGAAAATGTCCTTTGTATCCTGCTAAAGATGATGGATGTTTTCTGTGAGCAGAGCGGATGGGAACTGAGAAAACTGTTTTATGGACGTGAATTCACCATCAGTACAGGCTGTGCTAGTTTTCAGACATTCTATTGAGTTTAAGATGACAGCATTATTAATCAAATGAATACAGCATCATTTGGCTCAACAATGCTACACAGAGTTGTATCAAAACGCTCCATCACATACAAGTGCATGTTGAAGCCAACCCTCATATTAAAGTTTAACATTAATTAAGTAATTTTTATTTCATGACATTGACATTAATTGTGAGAGCTAATGATTTGGCTCTGGAATTTGAAAATATTCCCTGAAACTCTACAGATGATTAGCTAAATTTCTAAGTGATCATGCAAGAGTAGCCTAGAGTAGTGAGTGGCATGAGCATTGTGTCTACTATGTCATGTATGGTTGGCAGGTACGATCAAACCATCAGCCAAAACTATACAAAATTCTTTTAGAAAGTGTCTGAGTGAATGCATCTTGAGTAATTAACATCTTAAAAATGATATTGGTATACTATTAACCATGACTTTGTTTTGGACAGTGTTTTTTCAGTATAAAATTGACCTTGTTGATCTGTGGGCACCACAACTCTTGTGAGGGCCAGCTTAAAATTTAACCACAGACCATTTGATTTCACCTTGTCTTTTATAAGATTATCATTTGAACTATTTTATTAGGCTTTTCCATGTATCTATCTTTTTTTTTTTTTTCAACCCAAGCTATTCTAGTTGAGTTGCAGGAGTATTTTTGAATCCAGCGCCGCATGTACGCAGTTGTATTTT
Source organism: Taenioides sp. WSHXM2023 (assembly GCA_029959045.1). NCBI lineage: Eukaryota > Metazoa > Chordata > Actinopteri > Gobiiformes > Gobiidae > Taenioides > Taenioides sp. WSHXM2023. Next base: position 21,622,810 of record CM057098.1, on the reverse strand, counting down.
CAGTCTGCAGTTCCCAAAAATAGAGCTGCTGTTACTGTTAGGTGTTCCTGTCACGACCCTTGCTTTAAGCATTGATGTGTCCTAGTCTATCCTTGTCTGTTTTCTGACCAATGGATGACTCTTTTCAGATCCAGGTGACATCTTTTGACCTTTTTAGTAACAAAGCTTTGACGTGGGTTTGGCGAGTACGTACACAATCTTTTTTTTAGGTCTCTGGCGGATTTAATGAGACCCACTGGGAGGCTACGTAACTATAAGTGTCGACCTGAAGAGAATCAGGTATTTTGAGTTGGGTGATTTTACATTTTCTTTAATACCATTCTTAGTGTGTGATGCAGTGTTCGTGTCTGACTTAATAGGGTGAGCTGAGTTCACCGAGCATCATTTTAAAAGGTTTGAGCTAAAAAACAGCTCTCTACAAGGCCCCAATGACCAATTATTTCAAATCACTGGCATGGTTTGTTTGTAAGATGTTGTATCTAGACTCTTCAACTAAAACAAGCCATTTTTCTTTTCACACTTTTTTGTTCTTATTCTTTTATTTAAGGTCTTATTTCATGCAAAAATTGTTGTGAGCTTTTAGTCATGTTAGAATGTCGTTACCTCAACAAAAACATACCTGGAGTTGTGTTTTGTTTCATTCACATGTTTGAGTAAACCTTTATTATTAATCTGTCTACATCAGAATGCTCTGTTCCACCTTGTGATGTCATGAAGCGGTAGTTTTCCAGTTAACAGCTACCTTTTACCTTTTGATTAGTAGAGACCGGCAATACCAGGGCTGAAATGATCCAAATGATTCTAGTGAAGGTGTATGGAGTTTAAAAACACAGTGGAATGCTTTCTGTATCACCACTCAATTACATCACAAGAGTGTTTTCTGTTTGAGAAAAGAACTCAGCCTAAATATGTATGGTTTGTGTGTTAAACATGTGTGTATGAAACAAAACAAAACTCCAGGTATGTTTTTGATGAGGGAACAACATTATAACATAGAGCAGAAAATGCTGTAATATGGGCCCTTTAAGTTTGACTGTAAAGCTGTAGCTCTGAAGTCTTGGGCGAGTGCTGTGTTGCCTGGCGCATGTTTTATGAATGCGTCTCACTTGTGGCTGCTGAGATGTTTTTGTGCAAACTGTGTGTGTTTAGAGCAGCCCCAGGTCAGACTGTGAGGAAACAAGGCCAGGGCTTTGAAGTACAGAGACTACAGCAGCCTCTCGCTAACATCTACCTTTCACAAAACGTCCTATTTACTTCAGGTTTTGTCCTCCCCCTGTGTGTGTCTCGCTATTTAACTAGTGAAACTCTTAATTGCACCAAACTCTTTCTGTAGTTATCCTATTTTTAATTAAAGTTCCTATATTATGCAAAATTTACTCTATGATTGAACTTGATTCTGAGATTTAAGCCATGTTATAATGTTAACATACCTGGAGTTGTGTTTAGTTTCACTCACACATGTTTGAGTAAACCTTTATTATTAGTCTGTCTGCATCTCCAAAGCTCAAAATGCTCTGTTCCACCATGTGATGTCGTGTAGTGATAGTTTTCAAGTTAATTTCAAGGCTGTAATTCTCCAAATTTTAGTGAAGGTGTGTGGAGTTTAAAAACACAGTGGAGCACTTCCTGTATTATCACATATGTATTGTTACTGTATTATGACATCACAAGAGTGGAACAGAGTGTTTTCCTTTTGAGAGAAGAACTCCAGGTATGTTTTTGATGAGGAAACAGCATTATAACAGATCAGTGAAACATGGGCCCTTTAAATGTAATGTAGTATAGGTCTGATCTGTGGAGAGGCGAGTCCACTCACAGTAAGAATGCATGTTTAGCAGGATATTTCTTTAGGCATAAACAGACTGTAATTGAATGCAAGAAAAACAAGTTCATTGCCAAAGCAATAAGATCTCCATGGAGAAGAACAGATAGTACGCCTAACCAGAAAAGTTACACAGTGTATCTTTAAAAAAATTCTGGAGTGAGTGTTTTTGTGGGTGGACATGGTTCTTTAGCCTGGTTGCAATCTCTAAATTAATTTTTTTATTTTTTCTGTGAAACATAATGCACTTAACTGTAATTTTGCCTCTGTCTGAGTTGACATTCCTCTGTAATTAGGTGAATCCAGTTCTATGGTCTTTCTCTTTGTGTGTGTCTCATAGAAATTGACATGTTAGAAATAATTGCCTCACCAAAGCCTAAAATCAATATTGTCAATATTTTAATTATGTGGTGTTCGCTGGAACACTGGCTTTGTCCTGGGTTAGTTTTACATTTTCCCATTGCTTTGTTCAGAGAGTCCCAAATGTAGTTCTAGTTTAAACCTGTCCATTTCTTGTACAGTCTTTGCTTCTTTTATTGATTTTAGCCCCAGCTTTTCAACAGCGCAAGTTATTTCCGAGCCCTTGTAAATCAATAGCTTTCTCTCCAACAGCATTCAGATATCACAGGTCAAATCATTATAACACTGTTTAAAATGGTAATTTCTTTGTTTCTCAAGTTCAGCTCTGTTTAGCCTTTGTTTTGTGTCTATAGGGGCCTGAGGTCTGGCCGTCACCTGGACGACGAGGATTTTGTGCCGGAGTTGGCTCACATCCATCCCCGAGAACGCCCCGACTGGGAGGAGACCATCAGTGCCATGGTGAGAAGTGCACAGCTCTAAATTCACTGTCATGGTGCAGGAATGACTCTATTTTAATTTCAGTCCTACTATTATTATGACTACGCATACAAATTACAGTTCATGTTAAGTATGTCTTTGTTGCCAGATTATTAAAGATGCTGATTTTTGTTATCTTAAAAAGTTGTAAATGCCTTTCGCAATTTTCAGAGGCCAGAATGGAGTTTTGCTGTCACAGTAAAGCTAACAATAACTACCATGCTAACATTGCACATCCTGATTCTTAGACAATAAAAACACTACATCACAAGGTGGAACAGATCACTTTGAGCTTTGGAGATGTAGAGAGACTAGCAGGATTACTCAAACGTGTGAATGAAACAAAACATAACTCCAGGTATGTTTTTAAAGAGGTAAAGACCATTATAAAACTCACACGAATCCATTTTGCATAATATAGGACCTTTAAGCACAATGTGGATTTGTTGGCTAACCCTTAAGGATCTCTCTGTGATACTCTCTTTATCACATTTAACTATAGCAGGTGTGCAGAGATCAGCTCTGTTGGTTTGTGTTTTGCTCTATTGTCTGTGACTTGACTTTGTCCGTCTTTCGCTGGAACACAATCACAGTCATCACTAATGCAGACGCTTGCTGTCGCCCTGAGGCTGCCCTATTCCTCACTCACTGCATAGATATCCATCCATCTCAACTGTCATCTCATTCACCACCATGTTACTCTGTCACGATAATCACTAAATTAGACATAGACTTAATTGATCCACAAGAGAAATTATTTGGACACCGTAGCTCACAATATATTATAATAACAAGAAGCAAAAATACAAAGGGTAATAATAAATTCAGTTCAGTAAGTAGCAGAAATGGCAAGAGATTAGTGCCAATAAGACATGATTATGTAAATGTATATGTTCAAGTAAAAATAAAAAATATATAATGAAATATTGTAATACAAATATATCTGAACTATATGCAAGAGGTTGTAAGGAGAAACAGTGGAAAGATGAATAAATGATTGACAGTACATAGGGTCATCCTATTAGCTTATCGCTCTATAAATGATCAATTCAGCCATACAATATGGTGGTCAGTAATTATCATGGGGAATTTTGCTTTGTACTATTGAGGAACTTTTGTTTTTTTCTTTTTACAACAATAAGGTTTGTGCTTCTATGACTAATTTTAGATGTATCCTAATTGTGTTTCATTCTGCTATTTATTTATGGCAGCCAATGTTTTTAGTGATATTGTAAATTTAGAATAATCTTGCTTTTTGGTTATTATGTTAGTTTCAATAGTATCATTTATTGTCAACATTTTCTTCAGCAATATATCACACTTAAAAAGATCTATCGTGACAGGCCTTTAACCACACATCATTCAGTACTGCCCCCTTCCTTCCTTCTTTGGTTGCAGTCTGGCAACTAGCATCAACAGTACGGTAAAAATGAGGCCGTCTCCATGGTAACGTGCCGAGCCACCCATGGTCGGCGCGTGGTTGGAGCCCAGTGCTCACTTCGATCAGGCAACAGTCAGAGAGGAAGAGGAAGTACAATCTCACCGGGCTGATGAATATTGATCAGAGGCGGGGACTAAACGCTGCGTGTCTGCTCTTCTTTGTTCAATATTTGATAGGAGCTGCACTGGAGCAGCATATGCATTATAGATATCTGCGATGACTCCAATGGCTCTGAGCAACTTGTGCTAGTCCTCACACCAATGTCCTGTTGCTCTGTAGAAGAGGGAGAGCATAATCTCATGGATGCCAAACCTGAACATTGCTGCAAAACAAATCTACCTGTACAGGTACAAATAAAGTCACCTGAACCTGAACAGATCTTGGCTTTGGATTTTACCAAACATCGCCAAAGTTTAGACCATGATCTTTTCAGTATTCATGTCTTTATGAGGTGCCCCAGTGACATTGAAGGATGGGTCATATGCAGAAGACATGTTTCCCTATGGGGACAATAAAGCGTACCTTAACCTTTGTTTGAAAACAAAAACCAACAAAATAGTGACAAGTTATTTAAAGAAGGCATATTGTGCTCTTGTCTCTATATGGTTATAATCTTAGATACCCGTGGATCATTATTTTATAATTTGAACGTGTATTCTTCTAAAACGACTTAATAAAAGAAACAACTCCGCAGCGTTCCTGCTGTGCCCGGTGGGAGCTGACAAAAGATTGCTCAAACATGCACAAATCACTCCAAAACTTTGGGAGAGGGGAAACCACTATGACATGGTTAAAAGCTCTGAAAAGTCCATTTTGCTTAATAAGTCTGTTGAATGAACAAAATGAATACAACACTTGCACATTTAGACATTTACAGACAAGCATAAAAAAAACTGCCCTCTTCAACATTTTTTCACCTGCAGCATTGTCCATGATACTGTAGATCATGTGCTTAAGAATTATATGAGCTTCGTGACATCACCTGTAACTGGCCTGCATGTCTCTTTACTTACTTTGCATAATGCAAATTCAACTTAAGAATAAGCATGATAAACTTTAGAATAACCTTTTAGGAGCCTGGTATGTTCAGAGCACCTCGTCATCCTGATTCACCAGTTTTAAAGCGAGGTGCGAATCTTGTGAGCGGCGCCATAAAGTCTGACCTCATCTGCATAGCTCCTTTCCTGTCAGCGAGAGTCTGTACACAGCAGACTCTCGACACTTTTTATATTTACACCACACTTCATACAGCTTAGTTAGCTGTTGTTTTCAGCTCCTTCCATGATGTCCACATTTTATGACACTGTATCTGATTTTTATTGTCTTAAAAACAAAAACAAAAAAACTGAACTAGTTAATCTTAAACAGTTTGCAGTGAGACAAATTTATTCCTCACTTACCTTATGCATTCCGAGCATCTAAATTAGTGACCATGAAGAGTTTACAATCACTCTTCACAACTCTGATACCAGTGTGGAGTCTAGCCTTGACGGTAATGCAAACCTCCTGATTATCGGACAATAAAATACTTTGTAATTGGATGCAGACAGGGGACATATTTTGCTCAAATACCTGTAAAAAATAAGTACAGGGCTTTAAGTGCATATTTTTACAGCATCACCATATTACTGCTATAATGCATCCTCTTTTTGATTCTTTTAATGTTTATGGATCACTTCTGCTTTCAATTTTCAACACAATATAACCTAAATAAAGCGGGTGAGTCACTTCCAGGAGCAATTCACAACCACTCATTATTAAAGTGGCAGGCTGCAGTCCCAGCGGGATGATGATTAAGACGATATGGGCTGTTTGAACCCCAAGTGGTTCTTTTTGGTTCTTTGCCCAGTGGAATACAATATATAAGATGCCGTAAAATTGAACGAATCTAATTAAACAGGCAATGTATTTGTCTGTCTATATTTAAAAGTTAATGCCCGGAAATCTTTGATCCTTCTCAGTTCTCTTTGTCTTTTTCCTTCTTGTAAATGTGAGCTATGTGTATTTAACCTCACTAGCCACAAGTTCTTCAGATTCCAAGTTTACCACTTTTACAAGGTAGTCATAGTTGTAATCATAGTCATCATCATATAGTTTTATCAGTGGCATAATGTAGTTTCAGTATATTTTATTGCAGTATATCTCTGTAGCAGCATATCATGCTTCAAAATTTGTTATTGTGACAGGCCTAAGTTTAAACATATTAAAACAATATGATGGTATAATTAACTTTGTTGGCATTTATCACAGTCATACAAAATCTACAACATTTATTGTATACCCTTTTTATTGTTCATCCCTACATTCTATTCAATCTATTATTATTATTATTATTATACACTTGTATCATATCATGACACTCAAAGATGCTTCACACAGCTCAAAACAGACAAAACACAAATGAAAGATAGAAAAAGATAAAACAAAAAAGAAGATGCAGTTATTTTGAATGAGTACACAAATCCTGCTTGATCTTCCACAGGTCCTTCCTCTGATCCAGCTCATAAACCACACATGTTTTATAGGAACAGAAAATGGGCCAATCCAGTTTTTTTCTCAGGTGTAAACATTGCTTTTCTTTGAGCTGTCTGCTTAGAGGGGCACTCATTATACTTGAAGTCAGCACTCCCACTGTTTGTACTGGGCTCATAAAACAGTCAACAAGTTAAACATACACTTGTGCCTCGCAGCACCTTGAAAATAATGAAATGCCATTCAGGGCGGCCTTCTCATTTGCACTTTACACCTGCAGATGCTCCCACTCTCCTTATGTACAATTTACAAGGTCTTTTAATAGGAATCACTACACAAACAGCTGCAGAATTAACAAACATGACCCAGTGTAAAATGGACTTAAGTCTTAATAGTTTTGCAATGTTGTTTTCACCGACTTCAATTAAGGAAGTGTCACTGTGGAAGATGTACACTATAATTGAGAGCACCATTGTTTTGTTTTGTTGTTTTTAGGCGCGGAGTGCAGAGATTCCTGAGCTGCGGTCAGAGCCCCTCATGAGATCTTGCAGCAGTAGCACGGCAAGCATGAAGGTCAAAAATGTCAAGAAGTGAGTACTTGCTGTCCTCCATATCATCTTTATCCTTCTGTTTATCACTGTTAAAGAGCATCTACCTGATTTTGAACCATGAGTCAGGAACATGTTTTAGTTTAAGCTGGTGTTTCAAGATTTTCAACACATAGTAGTACTTTCTTTTATGTTACCATGTGGCCTTATATCTGTGTAATATCTGATTTTGAATACTTTTGACAATCCTAGTTTTAACTTTTAGCCCCGTCCACTTATTCCTTTCTTTGATTTGAATGTTGTATCATGACGCATAAGCAACTGTCTGGGATAGTGTCTTGTGGTTGTTCACAGATATTTCTCTAATCTCCACCTATTCCAAGGTGGAGATTTTTGTCACTGCTGATAATGTACTATGGAATCAAGTGTCTGGGATAGTGTCAAGCCGAATCAGTTTTCCATGATTCTTAGTAACAATGTGCTTGATTGGACGAAAATCCAAATCCACTTTATTTATATAACACATTTTTATAAACAAGACAGTTTTCATTGCTGCACATATGAAGATAAAATAACAAAAGGTATTAAAATAACAAAAAGGGGTGACCCTGTAGCTTCTGTATGAGTTATTGCCAGAGGAAATGCTATGTAAAATGAATGGATTATATGCAACAGCCTCATTATCTTATGTAGCTGCTTTTACCAGATGACGCATGATATAATTTAACCTGAGTAGAATAAATTAAAATCAGGTACAGGCCCTTTAACACACAGTTTATGGTCTGTGCGTCCTGCCTCAGCTCCTTTCGTTCTTTCAGTCTATTTCTGTGTCTTCTCTATCCCTCGCTCCCTCTGCTTACACTGCACTCTGCCTCCTCGCCTCGTCATCCTCACTTGGAGGCGTTATCTTGAGCGGAACATAAGGTGATAACCAAACTGTGCCTTGTGTCTTATGTTTCAGGCTCAATTTTACCAAGGGACACTTTCCCAAACTGGCAGAGTGCGCCCACTTCCACTACGAAAATGTGGACTTTGGCACAATCCAGGTAAAGACCTCTTCTCAGCCCACATCTGCTCACATCCTGTCACTAGTGCTTTTTGGATCTGTTTGGATCTGTTTGAAAAATGGGAGACCTTTTATAGATAGCCCTTAGTTCTAAGAGTGAGAGGTACAATGTGTGAGTTGCATACTGGAAAACCCTTAAAGGTGCTCTATGCAAATTTTCTGGTGGCGTCTCTGCTACCTGCTTGTCTCCATGGAGATGAGTGTAATGTGTGTTTTTATTGTTCAAAAATACCTTGAAACGAATGCATTTGTACTATGACTGGGTCCCCTCTCCACAGTTTTAACTTGGGCTGATGGTATCACCTGCTCATCTCGATGGAGATTGACAAGTTAAATGCCGTTGTGTGGATCACTTCAACAAACACATGAACATCTACAGGGAGACAGGTGGTGTGCCCTCCACCAGAAAAATTATACTGTGCACCTTTTAAGTTTATTGTGTATTATTCATTATATAAGTTGTATCACAAAAGAATCAATTAGCAAATCATTACTCTTTTACATTTTTTGACACACGAACAACGCATGAGATGTTGTGGATTTTAAACATTAATACCATGCAGATTTCGGCAATAGGTCTATGCAACAACTGTTATTCAATATTTTTGTTATACTTACCTGAGGACTCGCTACAAAAGTCATAATTCTATAATTTGTTGTCATGAAGTGGAGATAGCCTACCCTGTCCTTGACCTATATGATGAAGTTTTCTAGAAGTGCTTTTCTGTGCGTCACTCTTAAAACTTTGGTGATTTTCATGAGCTTTATTCTCCACTCTTTTCTTCCTGACTGAAATAGATGTTCTCAGACACTCAAACATGACTTGGGTGACGTCAAACGGGCTCCCTTGTTGATGAAAATGGCTGATGATTAGCATTTGTTTGATAGCGTCCTCTTGGATCCTTCAGCACAGTTACAGTGCAGCCCGATCATTCACACTTTGAATCAAACAAGCTTTGACACGGCCTTCTTTGAAACTCCGAGATCGAATAAATGTGAAATTACCCCTGTCAGGAAGACGCAGCATAAAAGCCTTTGGGAAGTGTTTTCAAATTGCTCCTCCACTTTGAATTTGTCATTATGGTAAGAAACCAGCAGGGGTCAGCATGCATCTAGGTTTATTACCATGAGGATACTGGCCTCCTTTGCTCTTATACTTTTAGATTATCCAATTATATAACTCAGGTTTCACTTATAAACCCAGATATTGACTCAAGTGATTAGCCTCTCCTATTATGACATCTGCCAAGTGTTATTTCTCATGCTTTACAAATAGTGCTTTTTGGTTTTCTTGGCTCTCCACTGCTGTTTGGCTTTAGTCCTGATCATGGCCATCCTGTTTCAAATGAATACAGGCCCAAAGTTTAAACTCACGTCTGCTTTGTGTGTCATGGGATTAATTATTTAGTATTTGTTCCTTGTGTCACTCAGTAGAATTTCGCTGTAATCTTGTGTCAACCTGAACATGTTTACTTGTCTAATTAATTGGATCAGTGCGAATAATGTGATGTGATAGAAGCATTATTGGATTTCAGTGGTGTATAAAGTCTGCCAGTTGATAATATCTTGTTTGCTATATAGTTTTGTGTTGTAAAATTTGATTATGTCATAATTTCAGATGGAGAGTAGGGGCTCGTATAACTCTATAGGAGAATCTTATAATTTGTTTGAGATTGGCTCCACAAATTGCCATATCCTAATCTTTTGTTTTAACACAATTTCAGCAGACAACAACAATGACATGTTTTGGATTGAATAATGACACCACTTTCTGAAGCTATTGTAAAAAACATTTCACTTTTGTTTATTCACATTTGTAGGGCTTGGCAATTGATCACATTTTAACTGAGACTGAGGTTCAGTCATTTATAATCATCATAATATTCTTGGGTCATTTTATTTTAGAGGTCTACAGCCAATCCTTCATCAGTAAAAGCATATGGTTGGAGCAGAGTTCAGATCTTGGAGGAAGATATTTGACTATTGTTTGTGTTAAAGGAACTTTATGTATGATTTTGAATGTGAATTCTGGAAGTTCTGAGCTTTCACATGAGGCACGACCTTTTCATATACTGAGAAAATATGTATGTGTCCTCTATATGCAATATGTACGTTAAGGCACTGGGAAGTGGCAACCCAAGTTCACTTGTGGTTTTAGTATCTTTTTTGAAACTGTAAGAGCACAGGCTACATACAGTTCCTTTTAAATGGCAATGTTTTAAAGTCGTTCTGGAAATTAATATTGAAGCCATTTTTATCTATATTCTATGGAAGACAAAACAAAGTAAAGGCAATATAAGAAAAAAATGTATTAATTATTTTTGTCATATCACCCTCATCATCCGTAGTTGTAGTGTTGTCATAATACTAAAATTTCAAACTCTATTTCAATTATTTATTTAGACAATATTATGTCATTTTCAACATTAAATCGTGGTACTTTTTTTTATATTGCCATGTGGCCATATGTATGTATAATCCCTCAGCCGTTCTAGTATGTTCCATGAGCATATGCTAGTCTAGTTTTGATTCGAGTTTTAGTAGGAATTAGTATCTGAATTCTGATACTTTTGACAACCCTACCTAGCTGTTAAATGCTTCTAAAATCACAATAGCAGATATCAAGAGCGAGGTTGTAGCTCAGGTTCATCCTGGCATGTGGCCTTCAACTGGAAGCACAGAGACTTATTTAATTTCCACTATAAAAAAAAGCCTGCCAGAGGAGAATGTGAGTCAGTTCTGTTATGGAAACATTAGGTCCTCATTGTCACAAAACGCCAAAAGAAATGTTAAATTGAGCTGTATTTACAAGACTATTCCTCTGATTTTCTTTCTTCTTCAAAGAGAGTTTCACTTAGAAGCTTTTGTGATAAGGAAATTTGTCAAAATTATTCAAATTGTGTTTTTGCACAAGGCCAGCATGACTCAGGATTTGGGATGGAGGTTAAAATTCATAGACATGCAGAAATAAAGGAGTGTGTTGAACATTATGATTATTTTGATTTAAACAAAGTACATAGAAATATGCAGGGGTGGAAACTTCATAAATTATTGATTATTTTAATAAGATGAATCATACTTCGTACTGGCTTTTTACACTGCATTGTGTAACTTTTCTGGTGGAGTGTCTGTTAAATGCTTTTCTAAGAGAAGATGTTATTGCTTCATCTGGAATGTTTCACAGTATGGCATTAAATCTTTCTGTCTTCATGGAGATCCAACCCAGACCATTTTACAGGTCAGATCTGTGGAGAAGCAACCCCACTCACAGTCAGAATTCTTGTTTTTCAAGATTTTTTGAGCTATAACCCCACCTGTAATTGAATAAATGTGAGGTAAAGCTGTTTGATGTCATACTGTGGAACATTCCAGGGAGAGCAATGACATATCCATAGAAACAAGCAGGTGACGGACCCCCAACCCAAAAGTGACGCAATGCACCTTTGAATATCATGCAGTATTTTGGCTCATTTAACACTTTAGCTATGGAAAAAAGGAAAGTCATGCTGCTATTCAACTGTTTATATCCATGTCAAGTAACTCAACATTTTGGGCCCTTTCATTTGAAAATGCTGTATGACAATAGCTCACAGGGCTGTAATTTAAGTTCCCCACACCGCACATGCACATCTGAAAAGACCCATGGAAAGAATAAGACATAATGATTAGCTGTGCCATCACACTCAATCAGCTGTCAGTGCATACTTCTCTTCTGCCTAGAGCCAACTATTTGAATATTACACTGTCTCTGTAAAGTTTCTGTTTGAGATAAACGTACACAACGCACAGCATTGTTTATCACGACACAATAAAACGGCTAATTACACAAACTTCTAGTTCGGTTCATAATGAGAAACTATTCTTAGCTCAACAAACCTGACATCTTCCACACAGTACATCACCTGATTGCTGCTGTTTATCATTCTGTTATTTTTTTCACCTTTTTTTTCTTTCTAAGTCTACATCTCTCTCCATAAATTTGATGTCTTTGGTTTGTATCTATAATATATAAAGTAATCAACATAAAGGAAAAACATTGAATGAGAAGGTGTGTCCAAACTTCTGACTGGTTTATTTTTTACCATAGTTCAACTTGATTCAAATATCATCAATCTTGCAATCTTGCAATCATCAATCTTGTTTTGGATTGGAATTTAAAGAATGTTTGAGCCCACCTGTGTGTGCTGACATAATTGTTGCTCTTTCATAGCTTTGTGCTTTTAGATGCTTTGTGGCTTAATTTATGTTTTTGGTGACAGTAGATGAGCTGTAAACATGTCAAACCGACTTAGTTTTGAGCAGCAAAATGTTTTTAAGCTGAACTTTGTCTGTCTGTCTGTCTCTCCTCTTCAGATGTGGGTAGGGACACTTAAACTTTGACTTTGTGTATTTTTGAAACTAGTCACCCTGGCATATTTATTCCATCTCTTAAGTATTTTCAGTCTGACAGTTTGAAGCCACTTGTCCCTCGGCCTCTGCTCTGCTTGGTGCCACTTGAACAGTCTCCAGCTTTCCCTGTACCAGCTCGATTTCCACGGGCCACTGAATCCATGACAGACCCACTAGGCCCACGCCACAAATACAACTTAAGATTGCTACTGCTACTGTACTGCTGTTACTATTGGGATGCCCTTCCTATGGTTTAACTGCATGCAGCCATTTACTCTTGTTTAGGTAGAGGTCTGTTAAAGGACTTCTATTACGCAAAATTGACTTTTGTGAGCTTTAAGCCATGTTATAATGTTGTTACCTCCTCAAAAACCTAGGAGGAAATACCTGAAGTTGTGTTTGTTTCATTCACATGTATTTGAGTAACAACCCAGTTGTTCAGTTAGTCACTCTCACCACATTAGTCTGTCTATATATCTCCAAAGCTCAAAATGCTCTGTTCTATAAAGTCATGATGCAGTAGTTTTAACAGATACCATTTACCTTTTGTTCAGTAGAGACTGGAAATTCCAAGGCTGAAATCATCCCAGTTGCTCTTAAGACACAGTGGAGAACTCTCTGTATTCCTATGTGCCATCACAAGGGTGGAATAGAGTCTAAATATGCAGGGCTGGTTTGTTGAACATGTGTGAATGAAACAAAACACAACTCCAGTTATGTTTTTGATGAGGAAACATTAAAATATAAAATCAACTTATCAATGTACTCTGTAACATTACATTTGATTATGTAATAGGTTGGGTTCACATGGCATCACAACATTGTAAAATCCCTATAATTTAAAATCGAGTTTGAAGACAGGTCAGACTTCTATGGTGGAATTCACTGTTAAATTTTCAGATTGCAGATTTGTTGACCTGGTTTATGATTAATATCTCTGTAATTACTCTTCTCTGTCAGTAACATAATTAAACAAAAGCTAAATTATTTTTTCACAATAGCTTCACAAAATGGTGCTATTTTTCAACTCCAAAGGTGTGAATGTCAGCTGAAAGAACTTTAAACCATTAGATTAATAATGGTTTAAAGTTGTGGATTCACACAATAATAAATAATAAAGTTCAACATTTGTGGATAGGGTTAGGGTTAGGGTTAGGTTCTATTTTGGATATTTATTTCAAAAACAGTAAATCTCTCGTAGACTTACACTGACCTCTTTGCCCACCATCTGAGATTATGACATAATCAAACATGGAAATACAACAGGTGAGCTGACGTGTGCTATTAAACAAGTCTCTCACACATAAAATTACAGTCACAAGCTAGCTATCATTAGCCAACAGTTGTTCAGTTAGTCACTCTCACAATTTTTGTAGAAAATTTAACTCCCTAACAGGACCTTGAACACCCAGAATTACAAGATACTTAAAAGGTGTTGTTTAAATGTATTTTGTGTTTTTTCTTGAGTTTTCAGACTATCTCACAACTTTTTTGACAGTGTTTGCTAATATGTGCATTGTGTCTCCATAGTAACAACATTAGAAAACACCCAGCATGATGTCACTGCAAAGCATCAATAGAGAAAGTGAAACATACCAAAATAACTGAGTCAAGTTCAACACTACTTCTATATAGTGCTTTGTCCTTGACCTTATTTAAAGCCTTGTCTTTCAAGCAGGGCAAGCATAGAGTCTAACTGGTTGTATTAAAAATGCATCAGGATGGTGTACCTATCCACACACAATAGTCTTTGTGTGCTAACAGCTGTGCAGGAGTGCCACTGCTCTGATTCGGCTCTGCACTTTAAAGGGTTGGTTGCTGAATTGGAGCAGAGTTTTGCCGCTCCAAATACAACACAAGTAGCCACTCATGTGATGAAGATTGACAACTCCTCCTCCTTTTTCAAGCAATTGGTGGTTTTCAGATTTTGTGTGATGATGTCATACCCCGATATGGGTGGGCAAGAGGGACTTTTTTCTATTGATAACGTTTTCTTAAAATAATATCTAAAAGGTAAAATCGCAAAATCTATTCGTGACTACTAGACCCTATAACGTGAATCTGCATTTTAACAGTATTAATTTTAACTGCCCCTCATCTGTTTTAAATATTATTGCCCCATTGTTTTCAGATTCTAGAATGTGATTATGTCATACTCTCAGATGGGGGGCAAGGGCCAATGTTTCCTATTTATTTTCATAGAAATATCCGAAAGGTTCACAAATATTGAACCTATATAACTTACTATAAGTAAGTATGTAAGTATTCAGTATTATTGCACTATTGTTGTGATGTCATCTGAACCTCAGCTATAACCCCCATGAGCAAACGATGACCAGACGAATTTCTATTTCACACACTCCCACTCTTCGATCTCTCTCTTTCTCTCATCACGGCCTTTATGTCTGCCCCGTGAGCTGAGCATCGTGACACCGCTTCAGCCCCCCACTCCCCCTTCAGCGCACACAATGGACCAGGACAGACGCATGCAGATGAACCTCCACCCCTCCCTCCCCCCGATGGGATCCAATCCATCAACTGCAGCATAACACCACAGATGCAGCCAGCCAGGCCTCTCACACAAAGCAACCAGCACAAAGCAATTGATATTAGACGTTTTCGCCCAGAAAGTCGATTGGCTGAGACAATAAGATTTAAAGGGCCTCTATCTGATTGTTTTACAGATATAATTTATCAGCAGCTCTTGAAGTCAAAATAAGCCAGCTGTGTACTATCTGCATTCTAATTATTAGCTGCTGTACTGATTGCAGTAACATCTACATTGTATGTGTATTGGTGGAATATTCACCAGTTACTCGGGAGACACAGTGGACGCAAATGAGCATTCACGGTCCCAGGTGTTTGATTTTTAACAAAAAGCTGAGAGTGACTAACTGAAAAACTGTTGGCTAATGCTAGCTTGCTTGTGATTGTAATTTTATGTGAGAGGGACTGGTTTAACAGTACAAATCATCTCACCTGTTGTAGTTCCAACTAAGTCAGTTCTTTATGGTCAGATTGTGTTAAAATAAATCCTAGATTAAAGTCTAATAAAGCCTCAGACAGAGCATGCTTACAGTTAGCATCATACCCTCAGGGAATGTTGACGACATCAGCTGCAAAGTATTAACTGTCCGAGAATAAAGAAGTGTGCGGTTAGCATGCTAGTTGTTGTTAGCATTACCTCTGAAAATGCCTGTGAATGTTATGAAAAGTGCATCACAGTGAATATTTAGGACTCTCGGAATGCATAAGGTAAGTAAGGAAGACTTTGGGCCACTTCCCAGCAAATCCTTTAAAAAGAAGTAGTTATGTTTCCTACGTTTTTAAAACAGTAAAAAGCAGGTACAGCACCTTTAACGTTCCTGTGATTCCATTGTGGACACCATTGGCTCAAAATGAGGTAGAATTCTGTTACATGGACGCTCAGAAGATCTTGGAAGCCAGCAATGATGTAACTGCTTGATTCATTCGCCCTTGTTAAATGAAAACAAAAGACCGGCCAAAGCAAAGAAAAACAACCCACTCTTTTAACTGTGTTACTGTAGATGGCCCTGAAAGATTACTGAGGATTTTGATTACAAAGCTGCATAATTGACCTTTTATGTACATTTTGGGAGATGTGCCGAGGTGGGATCTTTTAAATACTGAATGACTATATGTGGCCAAATATAAATGCAAGTTGATGCTTGAAAAGTAAATGTGCTACTATTAAGTTAGACACATCTTTAATTTGGCCTGTTGGCACAAAGACCATGGTTACTTTCTTAATCACAAATGGCTTATTCTTGGCATTGCACTTTTTAATTTGCTTCAAACTTTGTAAAATACTTTATTTTGGGGCAATAAACCTGATGAGTACTTATGGACTATAGGGCTGCAACTAATAATTTCTTTTTCTTTTTTGGCCCAAAACAAAGCTGCTCTGTAGTTATAAAACACATTTGGATAATGTTTTACCTCATGCTGTTTGCGTTTAAAGTGAATAAAACATTTTTTTCAGTCTCTACACTGGTATCAGTTAATATCAGTGGACCAGCTGATACTTAAAGTCAAAGTATCAGCATATATTTATGAATAAAGTGTATTCTACAGAAATTGTTTATTTCTTTTGGACAGTTTTTATCATGCCTTCCTGTCTTTTCTATAAAAGGTCTTTTAGGATGTGTTTTAGGGTCTGTATGTCCAGATAACAGTACAAGTATTATCAAAACATAATTTTGATTATTTCAATAGTCAACTAGGGACTATTATTACTATTACTAGTGACTATTATTATTATTATTATTATCATTATTATTGTTATTATTATTATTATTATTATTATTAAAATTGTTGCAGCCCTATTTTAGACAGTACATTTACTATAACTTTTTAAAGTACGTGGTTGATCTAATGGTTTGATCTAAATTCCTTATATAGCAGCCATATGCTCATTCACTTGAGTACAGTCACTAAAGTTATAAAGGTTTTCCTATAGTTTTAAATGTCTGGAGTAGACATGGTTGTCGTTTGTCACACGTTTTTTTACTACACTGATTTATGTCCTCCCCTGGTCCTGTGCACATGATAGACTTTCCCCCTCCTCTTCCTGCTCACCTGGGGGCTGCTGGGTAAAAGCACACTGTACTTCGTGGGAACATTGTTAATACAGTGGAGCGCTGAAAGCTGCTTCTCAACACTTACCCTTCTGGCCTCCATAAATACAACTAGGTCATTTTTTTTCTACCTTTCGGCTACTATATAATTTCTGACCATTTACTGAATATTGATCAATAGTCAATATTTATTGTGTGTACTTTTTTGTTTTGCTATTACTATTAGTACTACTACTGCTACTACTTTTGTTGTTTTCATTCTGTATTTAGTTCATGTTTTGGGGGGAAAAATGGGAATATTTGGACATAAATTAGTTTCTATATTATCATGTTGGCAAAATATCACTCTTCAATACTTGTTATGGTGACAGGCCTACTAATAACATCCTAAACTGATGATTCATAGCCCCAGTGTTTGAAATTTTGCACTTACTGTAAAAAGATTCTTTGCTGCCAGTTAGAAATCCATTTTAGCTCATGTCTTTCCCTGATAAAGCTGCAGTGTGAGGCCCCTCCCACCAAAATGTGTGAACTTGCCTCCATTGTACAGGAAGCAAATCTCAGCCCGTAATGGGATTTGTTTAGTGAACGCGCTCCAAGTCATGATCTCATTGCTTTACAACGATCTGTCTGCACGCTTGAATCCCAACGCTGCCCTCACTCCCAGAGATATAGCGTTGGTAATGATTTTAGAGAACCTCCTCCTTCAGCAAAGCCCTGCAGGCATCCGCGCTCTCCAGCTCCACAGAAAGACCAAAATACCACTAAGAGTGCCCTGTTATGGAAGAGCAACTTAACGCACATTATTGCCCAAGTACTTTTCATTTACTCAAGTGCAGTGTGAGTAGTTGTGTGGTATGCTCTTATGCTAACTTAATGTATCACTCAAATGCCTCGCTGGGAGAAAGAACATGGTTGGTTTTAGAATGATTAAAAAAAAGAATTGTAGCCTTAGCGATAAACAACTAAATAAAACTAAATATATCTTTTGAGTGGGAAAAAGTCCTCAAACTGTTGCATAGAACAGGAAGCTGAAGCCCATGAATTGGGACTGATAGGACTTTTAATACTGTATACATTAGGACTGTGACTTTAATCAGTCACAGTGTTTGATTTTATTTTATTGTTTCTTTAAAAGCTAATAAAATTACTTGATATTAATACTAACAATCAATAATAATTGCCCGTACAAAAACACTGCAACTTAAGATGAAATAAACTCAAATTTCATACTCAAATCTGAACCATATGCTTTGAACAACCGAATAAAAAGACTCGTTTATTATGAAAAACAGGACTAGCTCATTTTAAGCAGTTTTAAGCTGTGTATATTCCTCAAGCATTCCTAGTATCCTAATTATTAAATGTGATTAGTTTATAAGAGCTTTACATTCTGGTTTTCAAATTATAAAAACGCTTTATAATTAGATGCAGACACAGCAGTCTCACTTTGACCTAAGAGCTGTACTGGAGCGAGACAAATATTACTTTTATTACATGAGAATAATCAGGTATAGACACTTTTTTACGAACAAATTCCTGTTTACAATGTCGGCCTGGGTCAAACCTTTGCTATGACAACTGCTTAAGAATGGTCGAAATTCCCAGTGTTGGAGCCGGCTTTAACCATGGCCCCTGCCGTAAATATTCTTTAGTCGCTCCTGGAAAGTCGGACCTGTTCCTGGAGAAGGCTGCCTCCGGTGTGACAAGTGTGTGAATGGGAGAACAAGGCACATTGTGGAGCACTTTTCGGTCTTAATAAGCTCAAAAAGCCAGTCCTTTCTCCGTTTAGTTGATTTACTGCCCTCCCATTGCACCTAAATGGTCTCCAGCCAGTCCATTATTTGAATTGTAAGCGGTAAGAGCAGAAAGAAGCATTGTCGGTATTGTCAAAGCATTTATTCATTCATCATTTCATATAGGTTTGTCAAAATTGATGCTAAAGCTTGTACAGATCTAGGGACTTATTTGAACAAGTATTGATATAAAAATAATAATAAAGAAATAATAAAGATATATATATGATCTTTCTAGAACAGTTTTAGGATGATCTTGTGCTTTAACAGAACTAGTACAAGACCACATGGTAAGTTTTTGTGTTGAAAATTATCTACAGTATATTGAACCAGGACTGAACTGAGACTGCACTAGGACTGAACCACGACTACACCAGGACTCAACCAGGACTCAACCAGGACTCAACCAAGACTAAACCAGGACTGAACCAAGACTACACCAGGACTCAACCAGGACTGAATGGGGACTAAAGCATGACTGTATTCTACCTATAAATACTGGGGTTTTATGCCTGGTCCCATTTCCTGGACATCTCCTGACCTTCCCTCGTGCATTGTGATAAATTGGTCTGACCTTTTGGGGCCACAGCTGAGCGCAGAGCTGAATGAACTGGGTCACCATTGGATTACAGTTTCATATTCATAAGCAGTGGAGAGGACGATTTGATGTTATATTCATCTTGTCTATTCAGTGTGATGCTCAGAGGTCCCAGCAAGCCACAAAAGTCTGTAGAGTCTACACAAAATACAACAGCTTAAAAATGTTACATTCAAACTTGTCTTTTAGGGGAGATATTATGTAATAAGGCTTTAATGAACGTTTAATGTTATAAAGGTGTTCCCTCTTCATTAGTTTACTCAGAATTGTATTTCAGTTGATTTCTGCATATTTGAGTGGTCATATATTCTTGCATTTGAGTCTTGAGTGCTCAGTATTTTTTTTGTTTTCATCTGCCCCCTTTTATTTAAAAAAAAATCTGATTTCAGGTCAAAAACGTAGAGCTTAAAAATGTCATGTAGCCACTATTCAGTAGTAGAGCGGTCAGATCCACTGGCCCACAGGTTCCTGCTCCCACAGATGAACAATGCTTTTGTGTCCTTGAGCAAGACACTTAAGCCAACTTTATGCCACTGTATGTGTACAATGGTGTATGAATGTGTGTGAATGTGTGAGTGGTACTTTGATGTGGTTTGAGTGCCTTCAGGGTAGATATAGCCCTATATAAAGCGCTATACACCATGTACCATTTGAACAGAAAGTTTATGAACCTGTTTCTGTTATTAAACCATTTTAGATTAATATTGTTTACAATGTATAGTTAAATACTAAATACCTGAAAAAAGCATTTGATGTCTTATGTTTAAAATTAGGAATGCACTGATAAGATACTGGTACTGGATATCAGCGCAGTTAATGAAAACTTTGGTTGATATCGCATTTTGTTGTGTAAATTAGTGTATTTACTGGCCAAAGTTACCCCAAAACGTCTCAGAATATTAAAGATTACAAACAAATTTACAAAGCAGTTGTGTAGTTATAAAACACAATTGGATCAATTTTTTTTTACCTTTTGCTGTTTGTGTTGAAAGGAAATACATTATATTTCCAGTCTTTGCCCTAGTATTGGTTAATTTCAGCATATACAGTACTTAAAGTCAAAGTATCGCAACAGAAGAAGCTAGATCGTTCACCCCTATTTAAAATGCTGCATAAATAGTAGGTCTTGGCAACTTGTCATGAATAAATGTGCAGTTGGTCCACAGTAACAGGAGGAATTGAGTAACTGCAGCAGGTCTCACAGTCCTGTGTTATTGCGGCCCCTATGCCCTCCCTTGGGTCATCCTTCAGACTGGCTGTTTGCTTGACTTTCCACCCTCATCGTGAGTCTTTTTTAATACAACTCGTGTGGATGGTTCATGAAGTCATCTCAACTGATGCAACCTACAGCTTTCTTTCCCTTTTTTCATTTGAGGTATTTGGCTGCAACCTGAGAGCCTTAGCTTTAGAGGAGGAGAGGTTACGAGTTATATTTTGGGGGTCTGTATTTCTACTTTGCAAATGTGGTAGACAGGGCAGAATAACTCCTCACAGTAATGTATGTTAAAGTGAATCCTGACACTTGTTTAGGCAAAAGCATTAGGCTAATTTCGCCTGTGAGAAGAAATTAATACTAATGGGTTGTTTTGTCTCTAGTTTTGCAACAAACATGTAGAGTATCCAAAAACTTGAATTATTTCAACAGGAAAAATGTACAAAATATAGAGCTATGCAGTAAGGTTTATTAACAGACATAGCTTTGTTAGAATAGATAGACTTTATTTTACATGGGGAAATTGTTTTGCAGCAAATTCACATGGTTGGATTTACTTAAATACATACCCCATACAAAAATATGCAAACATAGCTAGCTAGCACACAAATCTCTGTTATCAGCTCACTCTCAACATTTCACTGTATACCAAATAACAAAACAGAGTGTCCAACTAGTAATAATTATACATAGAATAATTGAAGTACTGCCATGTTACCTAGTTATATTTAGGAAACATCCACCAACTCAAAGACCAATTGATCAAACCTGATTACTGTAGTTGTGTATTCGGGCAAGGCACTTCCAACAAATGTGTGTGAGGGATTAGTGGTGGTCAGATGGACCGATGGCGCAGTTGGACAGCCTCACTTTCGTACGTCTACCCTAGGGCAGCTGCGGCTTGTGGTTACAGTACAGACATATCTTACCTCTAACTTACTGGACTGTGTTTAAATCTGCAAGGTATGATTGTGTAGAAAAAATATTTGATCTGAATTCTTGTCAAATTTGATGAATGAATTGTGTAGTAGGTTTGTCCTCTGATTTTAGCCTTGCCTGCACATTAGCTCTGATGTCCCATAAACCACTGCCTGGCCAGACTAAGCCTCCGCCTAAGAGCGCTACCCTTTCACAGCTAAATTACACCCCCCCCCCCTTCCCTGTATTATATTTTCTGTTACCTCCTGCCCTTTTCCTCTGTTCCCTCGCACTCTGTCCATCCCTGCTCTTTGTCCCGGGATCGTACCAAACCAGAGAAGTGGGGGGGGTGGAGGAGGAGAGAGGGGGGAGGGGTGGAACCAGCAGCAGCCTGTCAGACAGTGGAGAGGACGAGAAAAAAGGGGGGAGAGAATAGCATGTGGCGCAAAGAAGACGCTAAGGTCGAAAAAGAAAGTGGTCTGCAAAAGAAAGACACTACTTGGATTTTGTTCGGATCATTAAAAGTATTTATAAAAGCAACAAAATCAGGATGCACTTGGTAAAAACGAAGAAACATGGAAGCTGTCCTATTGAGGAATACTCCAATCCTGCATTTCTCATTTGCTAATGCTACTGCCTGCTGCGGCTGATTCTGTAGTCTTCTCTCTTTGCTATTGGAAGCAATCTGTACATGAAAGAAAGTGGAGAGCTGACATTTACGTTCAGCACGGAGATTGTGTCGTGGGTTAGAAGGAAACTGGACTCTGCAAGATGGGATGTTCACTTCACACTTGAGATAGATCCTATGGACAGGTGCTGAGGGGGTTAAGGCGGGGGCAAAGTGGAGCCCATTGCAAAGAGTACGAGCTATAACAAGCAGCCAGACTAATCTTCACTGTGAGTATGAAGTATGTTTATTTCTTCTTTTAGTTTATGTAAGTGGGAGAGTGTGCACTAATCAGTATTTCTGTATACTTGTATCAGAGTTAGCCAGAATGGTATTTTTCATCAGTAGCCCCTGGACAGATAGTAAAATGGTTTTACAACAATAAGAGTTATACTAATATGGACTTACATGTACTCTGCAGAGCTTGTCTTCCTGCTAGACTTATTTAATTAGTCTGCCATAAGGCTAAGGAAATCCCTCTTCAGCACATTGCTTTGTTTAGAGCAACTTAACATCTGTCTACAGCTGACTTTTGTATGTTTTGGGAATAACCCTAACTACCATGAATGCACTTTTGTGTTTCAGTTAAGGATAGTGCTACCAGCGTAAACAAAGGAATCCCAGACCACACATTCATGTTTAATGTGATTTTGCAAAAAGAGACACACAAATTTAGGATGAGGACACACTGGTGGTAATACAGTTTTTCAGTATTTAACTTCTTTCCTTTGCATTGTCTTCCTATTTTTATTGTAGGTCTGCAATAGTGCTGCACAAAACATCGCAAAAGTATCAATATTGCAATACTGGCTAACGCAATAACTGATTTTGCAACAAAATATTTCACAATAACATCAAGTATCACAGAAGTGTAGTGTTTTTAAAATGAAAATTACGTAAGTTAAATAGCACTCATTCAGTGCTGGTTTTGTCTTTGTCTAAGTTTTATTTTGACAGAGGTTGACCAGTGACTTATGTATATTTTTGTTTTAATGTAACTGATAGCATTGTGACTGTTGTTGTCATTTCGGGCCATTAAAAAACTAAATGGAATTGAAATTTTAAGATTAATATCACTATACTTTACCGTATCACAATACAATTTCCTACATTGTATTTTGAATCCTAATCTTCAAAATGCTACAGTTTTCTTTGTCTTTTGCTGTGTCCAGTGAAGCAGTATTCATGTAGTGGACACATGATGAGTATAGCATGTTATTGTGCTCATACTGCGATGGAAAGCCTGTCTGGTATGCCACTAAGTTAAGGGCTACACAGCATGGTTTCTTTATAAGTGGTAATTTGGTGAAAATGCAGGCTAAAAGCAGAACGCTTGTGTTGTTCTTTCCATAACTGCTAAAATACAGTAGCTCATGTATTTACCTTATGCAGCAGTCGACCATGATAATAGCACAGCATGAAGCTGCTATAGCAATGGAGCATGCTGTACGTCTGGCTGTACTTCTATTGTTCCTTATATAATACCGCTACTTACCACTACCACTTCCAACAGCTAATCAATATATTTTGACAGCCATAACAACATTACTGTCACTTTTAATTGCTTTTAAATTATGTCATGAAATATTTCCATGAGGTTTCGAGGTCGGGAGAACTGTTCATAAATAATGCAGTAAGGCTGTAATCCATCATTGCTTTGCTTTAGAGAGTATCTTCAGTGATGCTTCAGTTCTGCTCCTTTTTCATCATGTGGATTTATTTTCTTTCTTTACCTGAGTTTCAAACAACTGTTTTAGTCGGTCGTCTTATTCATTATATAGAAGTTATTGTTTGTAATCAAGTAGCTTTCATCAAGTCAGTACAATGGAATATGCACAGTATACCACAATCAAATAGAAATCTCAGTTTGAGTTGGCATAATAATGAAATCAGAAAGGCTGCTATAGTTTAGATAATAGAATGTCCTCTACAAAGAACCAAATGTACTGTTTTTATAGAACCGCTTTTTTGATAGGAAAATCTTGCACCTGTAGTCTAGACCTTTACAACATGTGAAATGCATGGGATTCTTGCATTGGTTTATTGATATTTCAGTTTCCTCCAGGAGTTGTTTACTACATACACTCAGAATCCTACTTTTTAAACATATATTGCAAATCTCATCGCAGTACCCTGATTGGTGTCAAAATCATGTAGCCCTAGAAGACTACATTTTGAAATACTCCCAGCATTTGTAATGACTCTTTTTATTGTCTGTCTTAAAGCTGAAAAATTTGGCCAAACATTAGGGCTGCAATGATTTATCAGAATTATTGTGACTGGTTGACTAACTGTCCAACAGTAGTTTTCTGGACTATACTCAGACTATATTCTCTATTTAGAAGCCTTCAATCACCATATTTGAACTTTTTATTTATTTTAAAATTGTATAAAAGATCTCAATGTAAATTGTAAATAATCACTTGACTAATAAAAATATTTGCAGACTCAACAATATTTGTTAGTTGTAGTCTTAAAAACATGTCACCACTGCCTCTCCATTAAGTGCACTCAATACATGAGAACACTTAATGGGAACAGAGCGCTTCCATGTACCTCTCTCTGTGACATTGCAGTATTGGATCTTTTAGTGCTCTCCAGTCTCAGGTTTTCAGTAAAAGTAGTTCCCTTTGTCCAAATGTACAATGGTCAGGGGAGAAAAGGATCTACCCACTTTTCCGCTTCAGCAAGCCATCTGCATTGCCTTTGTCAATACATTTTTGGTGGAAAACGGAAAACTAGTATTAGGTTTGAAGTTTCTTGACAGGTAATTTGGCAATGTGGTGGTTCGGAATTCTCAGCTTTACGAAAGCACCTGCCATCTGTCCCTTTTTCCATCAAGCCGTCTATTCGTTTTTTCCGATCTTGTTTTGAAGCAGATGTGAGTTGTGCCAGCGTTTTCCAGCCCCATCCGCGTTTCCTCATCTATATTTCATCAACATGTGGGCGGTCAGCAGTGCTCCACTTGGAACTCATGTGTATAATTATCATCTTAAGATGAGCTATTTATTTTCACTAGCCTCTGTTTAGTTTTGGTCTGTGTTACACTTTTCCATAATATAATGGTCTTTCAAGCTGTCAATCTGCTTCAGTTCTTGTATGAGCAGTGTAAAACAATTACAATAAAAAAGATCATATTGAAGGATTATTTCCATTTTGTATTGAATTGTGAATCTGGGAAATTACACTTTTTATTTATTTATTTATTTATTTATTTTTTTGTACTAGTATATACCACTCAGCCATAATGAACAAAATGCTATTTCTGTTCAAATACACTTCCAGTATTCCAACACAATATTTTTTTTATTTGAATAATTTAATTTAATCATGACATTAATGTTTCTCATTCCCCATGTTTAATCTAAAAGTAATCCTTTTTACCCTTTTGTTTGTGATAAAGCAATGGGAAACAAAGTGTAATTTTTTGAAGTCAATATTGTCCAGGTTGTTTTTAGAATTTTAGTCTATGGGGCGCTACCGTAGTGTCATTAATTGGAAACCCTGCACTTGAGTTGCTTCTTTGCTTTTTTTAAATTATATGACCTTAATGAACAGGGATCTCATTTATAAAGCCTGTACAAACAAAATGTGACTTTCTACGTTACATTAGTGATCAATGAAAAGACGACATAATGTGCAAATGAGCATGCAAACTCTGAACTTTGTGCGTCGGAGTTTCAGAGATATTGCGAAAAGGGATCTGTGCTGAGAGAAATGGGAAGTAATCGAGTTTTTGTTTTGTCCGTACTAGGGTTGTCAAAAGTATTGAAAATCTGATACTAGATCAATACTAAAACGAAGATCAAAACTAGATACTCATTTAAGCAAGTACTGATACTGCAAAAAATAACATTAACAGAACAAAATGTATGCATTTCTGTACAGTTTTAGTATGATTTTGAGCTTTATCAAAACGATTGTGAGACCTCATACCAAGATAAAGCAAGTACTATTATTTTGTATATGAAAATGACATTCTGTTACTAAAAAAGACTTTTTTTTTTTTTTATCTTTGTGGTATCGTAATGGGTATTGAGTACGGAGTGAATTCCTTGGTATCGAAATTGAGTTCAAAATTTTAATATTGTAACAACACTTGTCTGTACATTGTCTTTTAATAAGAATTCCATGTAAAGTTTTATAAATGACACCCCAGGACATTTGACTATGAACTAAATATACCACATGACACACTGCAGTCTACACACAGGAAAGGAGTATTGTATTTCCTTAATAAGGAAATTAACCCGGATGTGCAAGAGGAAGTGTTATAATTAAATGTTCTTTTTTTGTCCTCGGAAATTAAAACATGTTTTTCTTTTATGACTCTGAACCTTGTATTGTTTGTGTTTTACAGTTGTCCCTCGGGGATGAACAGTGCGAAGTGACCCGCAACGGCTATGAATCCAAGGAGCTGGTCTACCTAGTTCATATTTACTGCCAGGTAAAGTTGGGCCTGTTTTTCAATGTCTTTTTCTAATTTCTCATGTGGCTCAATAAAGTTTGTCTAAGACTAACCTAGGGCTGAACGATTTGGGAAAAAAGATCTAATTGTTATATTTCTGGCAGGCATTACGATTAGATTTGGAATTTATGTTTTAATAATAGGAAGAATTGACAAAACTGAAATATGAACTGACAAACTAAGACAAGATTCCCATTTAAGAACTTGTTTGTACGGGGTTAGCAGTTTTATGCAGAATAAGAAAAAATCCCACCTTTGCCAATTGTGTCCATTCAAATTGCTATTTTGATTGCAATTAATCTTAACCTACATCCAGCCACCCCCTCATCTCTTTGTATTAAAATTCACAAAATAAATAACCATGTAATGCACTTGCGACCCCCACTGCAGAATGAAACTGAAAACAAAAATAATTTCAAGTGTCTGAAAATATTGTTTATTTGAATAGTTTATAGTTTATTGATTAATGTTAAGAATTTAAATTAAATATAGTGTTGTAATTTTAAAGTTATATCTTGAAATCATCTTGCAACTCTTCATCTTAGTGCTCCATGCTCCACATTTGGGAACCACTGCTCTTGGCTCTGTGTAACCTGTTTAGTTATGCAGTGTTGAGTACAGGCTCAATTTCAGACATTTTCTAACACCTCACAGCCTTACTTACTTATTACAAAAATCCAAGTTATGTGGGAATTTGGGACTAAATCAAATGGAGTCATGGATGATTGCCAGGACTGTGGTGCTGAATAGAAAATGAAAGGGGTTTGGTGTGTTAAGACTTTAAAATGAAGACTTCCAACTAAATATTGAGCTGAAAGAAGCAATTTCTAATATTATGCTTCGATGACAGTATGTTATTTGTTTCTGGGATTATGAAGTAATATTAGAGTAAATAGATGTTTGAATTTATGCCGTAGTTTTCTTGGCTATCTTAAAGGTGTAACTTACTTTGCCTGGAATGCTCCACAGTATGGTCAGATGTGTGGAGAGGTGAGACGGTACTGAAATAATGCATATTTTTCATAAACAATAAAAACGCCTGTAATTGAATAAATCCTAGATAGATAAGTTAAAAGCAATAACATCTCTATGGAAACAAGCAGGTGGCATAACCCTCCACCAAAAAAAGTTACTTAGTGCACCTTTAAAATACCTCAACTGTATAATATGTTTACTTGTCCTGCAAGATTAGTGTGACTGAATCGAAATAGCAATTTGTCTGGACACAGTGTAGGTTTTAATTACCATCATTTCCTTAGTAAACCACAAAATATCTTGTCTTATTCTGCATAAAAGCTGCTAACCCTGTCATTTAGATCTGTACAAACATGCTCTGAAATGTGATTTTTGTATTAGTTTGTCAGTTCATATTTCAGCCTTTTGTCAATTTTTCTGGACACGTTTAAAATATGAACTTTATACAGAATCCTATTATTAAAACATAAATCACAAATGTTTATCCAAAAAAGAAAACATAATTAGATATTATGTTTACATGTTGTACATAGATTTGTCAGATTTTCCGTAGCCAGCCTGTACATGCCCCTCAGCTGGTGAAGCCTAATCTCCTCCAGTGGCATTTTTGATGGGGTTTCATGCATTCCTCTACAAAGATCCTGTTTCCTTTGAGTGACCTTGGCAATGCCTGAGTTCTCTCCCTCTCCGCACTTGGCAGCACCTCTGTCTCGCAACCACTGGAAAATTGCTAAATTCAAACCCTTTCTTGTTTAACCAGTCCAAAAAATTGTCTTTGAGAGGAGAGATTTTTGAGTATTAAACACAGAAAGTAGCACAGAAAGATTGAATCATTTCCCCAGGCTCAGAGGGACCTCAACTAGAGACATGATTTTAAAGTGGGGAAAGGAGGCAGAGGGTTCCCCATTTTTACAGAGTTCTCCCAGCAGTGTCTCTGATAATACACTGAAGTACTATTTGAAATACTCCAATCCATTCCCATTTATTTATATATCACTTTTTGTTAGCAATTGCTGCAAAGTAGACTTTAAATAGTAATTAAAACAATGAATGAACGACAACTCCAACTTAAGCTGCGAATGCAAGTTTATTTTTTCCCAATGAAGGAATAATTGAATTAGCAAATCGCAAAGGCTGTAATTTTGTTAGTATCATAATTTCTTCCACAATCAACAAAATTCTGCATACAAATTGCTAACCCTGTAGTTTTGATCTCTGCAAAATGTGTTGAATTTTTGGTTTGTCAGTTCATATTGCAGTCTTTTTGTCAGTTCTTCTCGATTTTAAGATTTACAGAATCCTAGTATTAAAAGAAATCACAAGTCTGCTTGTAAAAAAAAAATCACTATTGGATATTTTTCCCCCAAAACACTGAGCACAACTCTTCTCAACTCTTCTTCTAACTTCACAGAGAGACCGCATTCTTTTATTTGCCCATTGTTTGAATTTATGCCATAATAAACATCCTGTAAAAGTGGGACATGTCTTGTATAAACACTGAAAACATGTGGGTTCAGAGTGGAATGATGTACACATAATCAGAAATGGGCTTCTGCAATAGATGAAGGTGACACTGTATTCACTGAGGTGCACCAAATATATAATGAATACATCTATATACATAATGTATCTAAAAATGTGAAGGCCATAGCACACCTAAAGCCTGGGTGAATTTAAAGGTCTTATACATTACACAGAATTGACTCTTGTAAGCTTCAAGCCATGTTAAAATGTTGTTACATTACCAAAAACATACCTGGAGTTGTGTTATGTTTCATTCACACATGTTTGAGTAACCCTTTATTATTCATCTGTCTACATCTCCAAACCTCAAAATGCTATGTTCCACCCTGTGATGTCATGTAGTGGTAGTTTTCAAGTTTATGAAATTATCCAAATGACTGGATAAGTGTAGGGCTGTAAGATTTCTAATTGCAATATTAGATGGTAAATAGTATTAGATTATGTTTTAATAACAGGATTTGGTTTAAAGCTAACAATTTAAATGTGTCCAGAAGAATTGACAAAAAGAGTGAAGTATGAATTAAACTAAACTACAGGTTAGCAGTTTTATGCAGAGTACGACACAATATTTAGTTTTTGTGGAGGAAATTATAGTACTTCAAAGTTGCAGCCTTTGTCATTTGCTAACTGCGTCCATTCAAATTGCTATTTCAACTCTACTGTGATTCGTCTTGCAGCCCCACAACAGCAAAACAGTTCACATAGAGATTTGTTGTTAGAGAGTTATTTAAAGTATTCATTTATTTGTACTAGTTTTACACTGATGCTCTGTTAGAATTATTGTTGGAGTATCACAAACTGCTACATTCATTCCTTCCCTGTCATATCTGTAGGGTCGGAGCTGGATTGTAAAGCGCAGCTATGAGGATTTCCGAGTCCTGGACAAACATCTGCACCTCTGTATCTACGACCGCCGCTTCTCCCAGCTGCCTGAGTTACCCCGAGTGGACACTCTGACCGACCAATCAGAAGTAAGCTCTGAATCTGTTATTGCTTCACAACACAAGGGCGCTGTAGTCCTTTAGTCAACTAGTTATTTTGTTTATATTATAAGGATTTATAAGGGACAGCAGAAAGGAAGTTATGGATTGAGTTACCTGAAGAACTGAATTTGCTTTTTTGCATATGCATATAGTTTCCTATTACTTTTCAGTTTAAATCATTGTTTTTACATGAAATCCTGTGCAGTTGTAGCTTTGTGAGTGCATAAAGATGCGTAATAGTTTTAACATGCCCCCTTTTTATTAATAATAATACATTTTATTTATATAGTGCTTTTCTAAACACTCAGAAATACTGGTAAAATACAGAGTTTTTTGTAATACTGTGAGTTCTAGTGTCCAGAATAGAAATTATTAGTTTCAACATGTTTTAGATATTTATCATGAGAGTATCATGTTATGAATTGAGGAAACTGGCTCTTACCTTCCCCTGTTTGAGAGTATGGCATCATCACAGTAGTATCTGAAAACCAACAATACCGGAGCAGGTTTGTATTATAATAATATTATAATGAATACAAAACGATACTACACATTTTTCACCCCTGATGACCTCAGATCAGGTTGCACTTGGTCTGTCAAAGGGCTGTTTGTAGAATACAAACCTGATATTGTGGTTGAGTGTGTGAAATGAAAACTATAGTGGCCCAAACCTTTATGTCCAAATCAGACTAAAAGAATGTGGAGTTATAAAGTGAACTGGTGAAACCTGTTTGTCTCTGGGGACTATTGTGTTGGGGAATAAAAGCCTCACCAACTGCTGTGGCTGAAAAGTAATCTGATCTCAAACATGCCTGGAATCACCATTTCTCTGCTTATTGACAGTTTAGAATACTCTGTCAACATGACCACAGGAGGACTGCATACACTGTGTACTGTATGGCTCATATGGCTCTTGGCTAATGTAAAGACCCTATGTGCTGTCTTCTCATTAGTCAGTTTCCCAGATGTTGTTGGCGTACCTCTCGCGGCTCTCAGCCATCGCTGACAACAAAATCAACTGTGGGCCAGCGCTCACATGGATGGAGGTGAGGTTGGATCGGGAATAGTCCTGTATTTCACTATATGAGCACTTAATTATTCTCTTTTGCATATTTATGTCAGAATAAAAGATGATGAAAACCAGAGGGTAAAATATGTTTATTGGTCTGTTTCCCAGGTCGACAATAAAGGGAACCATCTATTGGTCCATGAAGAGTCATCCATCAACGTTCCAGCTATAGCTGCTGCTCATGTCATTAAACGATACATCGCCCAGGCCTCTGATGAACTGTCCTTTGAGGTCAGAAAGATTACATCACAATCTTCCTACTTTTCTCTTGTGCTAAGTACAAAAGAATGTAAAGGATTCAGGAGACTCAGGCAGTGATAAGTGAGGAGCGGAAGTGCTGAGATCTGTTTTTCCGATACAAATGTCGACTGTGAACAGCTCAGCAGCTGAATAGGGATTTTTTTACACTAGAACTCTATGCAAATCACTGGGGCTGCCAATCCTTACTAGAAAGTGCCCCAGTTTCTGCAATCAGTGCTCCCAATAGAAACTGTGGCTCTGTTAACTTGTCTCTCTCCCCGTGTGGCTCTGTTAACTCGTCTCTCTCTCTTCCCCGTGTGACTCTGCAGGTGGGCGACATCGTGTCTGTGATTGACATGCCTCCGAAGGAAGACACCACATGGTGGAGGGGCAAACATGGATTTCAGGTGTGCACTTTAGAAAACTTCAATGACAAAGATAAACTCTAAAACAAGTCTTCTCTCTATCTGAGTCAGTGTTTTTGAGCACATCAAACATGAACGCCTGCCCCTACTGTAGAAAGTAGTTTTACTGTCTCAGACTTAAAGGGGTGAACCTTGTAGCAGCAGTGGTTCTGTCTTTGAAGATTCCAGTGGAGGCTTTATCAGAATCAGAATTGCTTTTTAAAATATTTTTGGTACAGACATGCAGCCGAGTAGCAGAAGAGAAAAAAAAATTACAATAAAACAAAATACAATAAAGTATTTTTAATCAACTAAACCCTTGTTGAAAATACAATAAACATACATTATAACTTAACTTTCATAATATAGTGCCTGCCTAGATATTCTCCATTAAAGTGGATGGATGGGAGCCTACGCCAATATACAGACATATAGGTCATTTCACAAAATTGTTGCCTTTTCAGCTATGAACTTTTTTTTTTTTTTTTTTAATTTAATATTCCTTTGCATATTTAAATTCTTTAAAAAATGTTCAGGCCACCTCAAACTTCCCTCTTTATTTTCTGAATAGGATTGACCTTAAATCGGCAGTCATTACTAGTCATGCTAGGTAGTTCAAAGCCACTGTTTAGGGACAGGCATAAAAACTAAAAATGATGATCCTAAATTAGATTTTAATTGCTTGAATATTATTTAAAGGGGTTTTAAATTATTGATTATAACACAAAACTGCCTAAACACTCTTTCCACCTTTAAAAATTAGCTTTGATAGAAATGCTAATCTTTGGGACATAAAACGCACTGATGTGAAATGACCCATACACAGGTCTTATTGAACACACAGACAATATGCTGAAATGGTGTGACCCCCATGTGACCTCTGTGGTAGGTTTCACAGGCAGCAGCCCCTGTGTTTGTTTTGGCCTGTTGCCCACGCAGAGCAGTGTGCTGGTACAAACAGCTCTCTTTCTGTGCCCTACTGTTTGACACGAGCAAGAAATGCCCTTTTATACTGTCTTTATTTAGACATTACACAAATGCACTATAAGCTCTTCATCATATTAACATTTGCACTTATTATTGTTTTAAATCTGCAGAACCACCACGGGCCAGTTGGTGGCAGTATGTAGTTTTGGGGTGGACTGGGCAACATCTGGCTGCGTTTACTGTCATGAGTGCACTATCAAGTTTAACTGTTAGGATAGTGGGCCTCACATGGGGGAGCTACAGGGAGTGTGAATAAAGTTTTCAATGTTTAAGGCTGCTCTACATAACTTCTGGCTTGTGTCCATGGAGATATTTTTCCTTTGCCTGGAATGTTCCACAGTGTGGCATTAAACTTCTGTCTTGCATTTGTTACTCAGAAACACCTCGAAAAACATACATTGTTACAATAAGAAGGGTCACCTCTCCACATATCCGACCTGTAACTTGGCCTATAGGTGTCATCTGCTAGTCTCCATCAAAATACATAAATAAGTACCATACTTTGTCTCCATGGAGACGATATTGCTTTGCCTATAATGCTTCAAACAGGTGACACACCCTACACCGGAAAAGTTACATATTGCACCTTAAAGTTGAATTGAAATCTTAATAATGTAAGGACAAAATATAATAACAAACAGCAAAAAATAAATGGTAAAAAATCTAAATCTAAATATCTAAATAATATATAAAATCTAAATAATCAAAACTGCACAAAAATGCATACATTTAATATACAATTAAGCAGATGTGTATATTGTATGTACAAGTTATATTTTATATTGACTACATTTTATATATCTAAGCTATATACAAGAAGTGTGAAGTTGAATTCTTACTGCCTGTTTGCCTGTCCCTCCTTCTCTTCTTGCAGGTTGGCTTCTTTCCCAGTGAGTGTGTGGAGCTCATAAATGACAAAGTGCCACAGTCTATGACCAACTCTGTGCCAAAACCAGGTACAACTGCTCCTCGATCAGAATCAGGAAATCTGTTAAGGACAGGATCACAGATGGAGCTTTATCATTTTTACTAGTTGTAGCTGTGGTGACCACCTGTCAGTTTAGTCCCAAAATTGGAATTTAGTACAGTTTAGTTCCAAAATTGGGACTAAACTGTATTAAATTCAGAACTGAACCAGGACTAAACCAGGACTAGAACAGGACTAAGCCAAGTCAGGACTAAACTGGACTCAACTGGACCCAATAAGGACAAGTGTGAATGTGCCCTTAGGTAATGTCCCACCTTTTCACTAGTGCCACATGAAAGGTGTAAAACTGTGATATTACATAGAAAACCTGTCCTTCTGGTTGTAATATGATGTAATCTATTGCTATTCCAAATTCTAACAGTGTTGTAAAGGAAATTGAAAAATCATATGTTTTTATTACATCATATTATTATTTATAGTATTTATAAGAAAACATTTATTGTGTTTATTGTTAACACACTGCACAGCTTTTTCAACCATAGTTGTAGCAACAGTGGTCAAAATAACTTATGGGAGTTGAAAATTCTGCTTTTCCTGTTTTTATTTTAGACAATGAAAGTAGCACTAGCATTTCTGTCTATCTTCCCTTCATTGCTCATATTTGCATACAGGTTATGTCATAAACTTAGCTAGCCTAGTATTGAAAGGTAAACGTCATCTTTTTCCTTTTGAAGTGCTGTTTAATACTTGACTGGCTAACTATCCAAATGACTCAAAGACTACACAGACCCAGAGTGTTAGGGACACGCATAGTTAAATATTTGTGCATCTTTTATGACTGTGAGGTAAAGATGAGGTGTGTTTGAACTTTGAACTGACACTGAACCGCATAGTGCAATCCAGATGAAATACCACGTGTGTAGAAATAAACCCAGACTGTAGATCAATCAGACCACGTCATTTTCTTTCACATCCAAAACATGATTCATCCAATATGACTCACTTTATACCACTCACTTTTAGGCAATGAAATGTGTTTTGTAGTGAAGAAAATGACTAAAACTTAAGACCAGATTAATAACAGTCTGTAGGATGCCGGGTTCCCTTTGTGTAGCTCATAGCACGTAATTGAGTAAAGCACTCTCCTGACCGAGACCCTGTGTCATTCTGCCCTGCCTGTCCATTTTGCTTTCAAAGTGCTTGGGTTTGCCACTATTTTGCATGTTATACAATTACACAGAAAGAAAGCAGGTAGAGCTTCATCTTTTCGCACTAAACATGTTTTAATTTGAATTTGTCTAAAATCTTCAGATGCCCTGTTGCGGTGTTAATTTTGACCATTGAAATTAGAATATGTTTTGACTCTTCTTTAGTCAAATAATTCTTTCTAGTTTTAGTTGGCAAAAATGCAATGCTAATTTAGTCGACCAACTCCATATTAATTTTAGTCGACTAGATAATATATTTTTGCATTTTAGTTGTGATAAATTCTGTTACAGACGTGTTACTTGGACGTTTTTATGGTTTGGTTTTGGGCTCTGGAAATTGGAATTGAAAAATGGAACTTGGATCTAGTCTCCACTTGTTCCTTTCATTTATTCAAGTTTAGTTTAGTACTAATATTTTCACTGGATAAAATATTACCTTGTACTCAGAGTTTCAGTTATTACGATTACTTTTTATTTTGTTTTTAGTCAGCAAAAAGATGATATTGACGAAACTATGACAAAATATTTTGGTTTATGAAATTAACACTGCTCAGTTGCCTTTATGACTAACATCACTAAAGTTTTATTGTCTGTAAAGGTGCATTGATAAATAATATGTGCTTTTGTCCATTGGCTCCATGCATGTTTAACTCGCACAAACAGTTTTCACATGTCTTTGAGTGTTGCACCTGACTGTGACTCCTCTGCCTCAGCCAACCCCTGCTCTGGCCTGCAGCCTGCTTCTTGGAGTCTCTTCCCTCCGTGTGCGTGTTGGTATACACACATCATTCACCCGCCCACTAACACATATACACTGGGCTATACTGCTTCAGTCTTTTGAGTTACTGTATTAAAGTGGCTGTACCTGATTTTTGTCCATGTAGTTAAGCAAAGTTTGTCTAGGCCCAGTACAGATATTGTAAAACCATCTCTTGAAACTACTATGTGCTGTCTGCATTTAATTGTAAACAGTTTTATCCTCAGAGAAACAGGAAATGCAGTTGTTGGCATACTAGTTGTCGTTAGCTTTACCGTGATCGTAAAACTCCGCTTTGGTCTCTGAAAGTTGTGAAAGCGCTACTTGACTCATCTCAGTGATTTATTAAAATGCTAAGAATGTGTAAGGAAAGTGAGGAATACATAAAATAAGACCCTTTATTTATCCCACAATGGCGAAATTCCAGTTCTGTTGTTCTCATTTTTAACATTATAAAAATCAGGTACAGCACCTTTAAACCTTAAAACAAATTTGACCTAAACAAAATTGTGTTTTTAACATTGGATTCACTGTTACATTTTTAGTTTGTAATGCCAACTGTTTTTTCTCTTGATTTTCTATGTCTTCATCCATCCTCATCCATCGCTCCATTCATGTCTGTTGTCCATGGCCCTGTACACAGACTTGGAGATGGAGAGTGTTACACAGGACAGTACATGGGTGGCCGACCCGCTAAACCACTACAGCATAAGTTCAGGTAGAGCAAAATAAACATTGTGGTTTCATTTGCTCCTAACCAAAACCTAACTTCACTCTGTGTTTGAGGCCTCCTACATACTGGATGCACCATGGCTCCACCTCTGTGTGAGATCTGACAAGCAGCAGGCAACAATCAGCTCTGTTCATGTGCACACCAAAAATGTGATCATTATCTGATTTCTTGAGTTATCAGATTATGTTAATGTCATGTAAACACTAACATCTGATGTGAGCGATCGCATTTGTTTCTGATGCAGGAGTTACAAACTCGTGACAAAGATGAGAATGAAAAAATAGATATTAAATTGAGTTACAGTTACTCTGAAAACGCACTGATAAACTGGAACACGCCACCAGATGTTTTTGATGATCAGATTTCTTTTGTGCATGTGAACACAGCAATAATCAGATCTAATTATTGGATTGTCTGATTATTCTCGTTATCTGATTTTTACTGGCCATGTAAAAGTACCCATTGTTGTATATCGTGAATTGATAAAAAAAATCATGCCTCTGTGGAGTTTAGCATCTCACGCAAAGGAAAATGAAAGGAAAAATGCTCTGTGACAGTTCATGATGGTGAGGTGATGCATCCAGTGTTTGAGGCTTAATATTTCTAGCTTGTAAATCTATAAATACTTGCAGAGAAATACGTATTTATTTAAAGGGCCTATATTTTTTAAAGTTGACTTTTTTGATCTTTACGCCATGTTATAATGTTGTTACTTCATCAAAAACATATCCAGAGTTGCTTTGTTTCATTCACACATGTTTGAGTAATCCTGCATTATTGGGCTGATCTCCAAAGCTTAAAATGCTCTAATCAACCTTTTCACGAAGCAGTAGTTTTCAAGTTAACAGCTATCTTTTACCTTTTTTTAAAAAGAAAAAAATTACCAATTCTAGGGCTAAAATTATCCTAATCATTCCAGTGTAGGTATATGGAGTTTAAAAACACAGTGGAGCACTTCCTGTATTATAACATGACAAGGTATAACAGAATGCAGTGTTTGTGTGTTTAACATGTGTGAATGAAACAAAACACAACTTGAAGTATGTTTATGATGAGAAAACAACTTTATAACATAGATCAGAGAACAGTGCAACATGAGCCCTTTAAATAACATCTCTTTCTCCAATAGCACTAAAACTTTTAACATGTAATTAATGTGTTCTAGTTTGTAATTGTGTGTATTTTTTATCCATTGTGTATTGACTAAGTATGTGTATAATGTAATATTGCCAGTCCCTCAAGTGTGTTGGAACATTAAGGTCATCTCAAAACCTCTGACAATAAACAGTAGTCAAAGAGAAAAGAAGCACGAGAAGAAATATTGCAAACATTAAAGCACTGTGTAACTTTTCTGGTGTAGTGTCTGTATAAAAATTATACATCTCAAGGGGTTATTCCTCTTAAGAAAGAAATGTGAAACAACAAAAATGTTATTGCTTTGCCTGTAATGTCCCACAGTATAGTTTTAAAGCAATCTCACTAAGGAGACAAGCAAGTGATGCCACAAGGCCAAGTTACTGGTCAAATATGTGATGAGGTTACACCTTCCCACAGTAAGAATGCAAGAATGTTTCAAGGTATTTTTGAGAAATAAAAACACCAGTAATTGTTTAACACAAGATAAATAAGTTTGATACTTACTTTGATACTGTGGAACATTCTATGCAGTGCAATAACATCTTGGAGACAAATAGGTGGCAGATCTTCCAGAAAAGTTGCATAGTTTACCTTTAAATCACTGCATTTTTTTCTGTTGAGAGGAAAAATAATTCTCCAGATTGGTAAGTGTACCGCACATCTGTTCAGCCCCCTCCTTAAGGTGTATGCTAATGTTTTTGGGGGTGACTTGGGTTTGTGTTTGTGTCTGTTTGGGGCCCGCTCAAAGACCACTCCAGGGGAGCTAGTGCTAGGTTTGAACTGCCCTTGATTTATTTAATCCTTCTACAATGAGAGGCCTGTAAACCCATCCATTGAGCATTAAGCTTTGTCCTGCAACAGTAAGAATCCCTGTCTCCTCTCCATGGCGACTGAAAGAGCACATTCCTGCAGGGAGCCACACAGCATCGGAAAAATCTGCCTTCTTCACTCAGACCCTCCATTCTTACCGCTAATGCTAACCGCTTCATGGCTAACTGTTGGTGATGGAAACTGTTAGCATGCTGCATTCAATGTTCCCGCTTTAAAGAAGGCCATAAGAACCAAGGGAAAGCGTGCTTCACTCCATGGGCTTGTTAGCACAGTGTTGAATGCTATTAACAGCAGAAGCCGGATTTGTTGACATACAGTTAGGGCTATCACAATAACAGCATTTGAAGTGTGATAGATTTCTGAAGAAAATATAGACAATAAAATTTTTCTTGATACAAATTTATGCCACTGATACAATAACTCTATAAAGCAGGATTATCCCCAGAAAAAAAAAACTCTGAATGTACAATATTGTGAAAAACATAAATAGTCACAGATTAATAGCTAAATGAAACACTTGTAGTCTGTATTTATGAGTCATAAAAGTTATTTATTCAACCCTCTACAGCATGGATCTAGTACAAAGAAAAAGTACCCATGTTAAAAAATCAGTCCCACAAATGATTATTCCATCTCTCATTTACTGAAATTGATACAGTAATTATGACAGGCATACATCAAATTATAGATACTGAGATTTGAATAAAGAGTTAACTCACTGTTCTCATCAGACAGAGCCTCCAGTTAGTGACCCACAGCCAGATGTCTAGAGCCTCCCCGGCCTGTTCTGAGCATGTCTGGGGACCGGTCATTTGGGCAGCTGCACAGTATATGAGCCAAGACAGCTGGTTATTTAAGCGAGAGGAAGGGAAATGGTGAGAGAGTTTGTGGGACAGCCGAAGATTTTACTTTTTTCAAAGGATTTCAGATCATTTCCTGGTACGGTGAAACTATGCAAGGCCCCTGTGTAATGCCCAAGGGCTTCACTTCAGACTGTTGTTGTAGACCACACCTTTGTTTGGGGGACATTTGACATCAACATGCTGTCTGATTATCAAGACTACAAAGTTCTTCTGTCATCTTTTTAGGGCTGAACAATTTGGGGGAAATATTTAATTCCGATTTTTCTCACAAGCATTGCAATTCGATTCGCGATTTATGTTTTAATAATAGGATTTTGTTCGAAGTTCACATTTTAAACACAATTCACAAAAAGATGAACAAGATGAAAACATCAACTGAAAACTAATACCAGAATCACACTTCAGAACATGTTTAAACAGATCTAAACTACAGGGTTAGCAGTTTTATGCAGAATAAAACAGGCTATTTTGTTATTTGTGGAAGAAATCATAATACTTCAAAAACTGCAGCCTTTGTGATTTACTAATAGCATCCATTAAAATTTGATTGTGAGTAATTTTGTAGTCCTGATCTTTCCCCTAAGTATCATAAATGCATTCTGCATTTACATTGACCTAGATTGTGAAATGATTCAAGATCATCTGAGCGGTGCTACGTTACTTAAACATCTTAAACTCACGACAGCTGTGTTATTGTAGCGTCTCAAAACCTATGGCTGAAGCAGCACAAGGTGAAAGTTCAAATTTAAGGGTTTCACACATAACTGCCTATTTTCAACCTCTTTACAACATAACCCTTCCATAAGTCCTTATAGATGTTTTTCATAGTTTATGAACTTGTGATGTTTCATACAGTAACAAGGCCAAGTGTGTGCCTCTGTGGAAGTAATAAACTAAAGTAAACTACATGTCAGTTGAAGCAGTCACATGCAGTAGAGGAAGAGTCCTGACTTTGGTCTTGTGATTCTGGACTTTCAATTAGTCTGACTTTATTTTGACTCACTGTGTGCTCTCAAGCTAGTTACAGAATTAATGAGATAATGCTTTAGGGGGGACCGAGGGGTGAAAGGGGTGAGAGTTGCATGCATTTTGTTCCCAAGGCAACTGTACATTTATATTTGAATAGGACGTTACATGTTTGTCTTGTAATTGTTTAACCACACAATAGGTTTTAAATGCTCCTTTCTCTGTCTCAATACTATTTGTGATTATCCGTATTAAGGCAGTCTTGTTTTTATGTGATTGTTTTACTGATCTGTGTGCATTTTGAACTGCTTTTTTGGGGATAAATCAAGTGTTACTGAAATGAATTGAATGCTACTATACTACTGCAATGTAATACTATAATGTAATGTACAATTGAAGTTGAACTGTCACTATGTTTGAAGCATTAATGCATATACTGTCTTGATAAAATAACAGTTCCTCTAGTGCAATTACCTATGTACAGGTGAGTGGGTTTCTACTGCTCCACCTGCTAATTCCTAATAAGTTTAGGCAAACATTAATGGAGATGGGTTGATAGAGCACAAAGCACTCAAATAGTTAAGGTTAAATAATAAATAGTGTTATTAAAGGTGCTATATTATGTAAAATGACTCTTATGAGCTTTAAGCCATGTTATACCCAGTGTTTTGTTTTGTTTCATTCACATGTTTGAGTAATCCTTTATTATTAGTCTGTCTACATCTCCAAATGTCAAAATGCTCTGTTTCACATTGTGATGTCATGAAGCTGTAGTTTTCAAGTTAACAGCTACCCTTTTACCTTTAGTTTAGAAAAGATCGGAGATTCCAGATCTGAAATTATCAGTAATATTCTAATGAAGGTGTATAGAGTTTAAAAACACAGTGGAGCACTTCATGTATTACCACATGACATCACAAGGTGGAACAGTGTTTCCTGTTTGAGAGAATAACAGCTATGCAGGGAAAATAACTACTATGCATGTGTGTGTGAATGAAACAAAACACAACTCCAGGTATGTTTGTGATGAGGAAACTATATAACATAGATCAGAAAATAGTGTTATATAAATATGAATTGATGGTTAT
This sequence comes from Taenioides sp. WSHXM2023, assembly GCA_029959045.1. NCBI lineage: Eukaryota > Metazoa > Chordata > Actinopteri > Gobiiformes > Gobiidae > Taenioides > Taenioides sp. WSHXM2023. The sequence goes on along the minus strand of CM057098.1, from coordinate 21,581,284 downwards.
AACACTACTATAATAGAATAAAACTTTAATATGATTTACAATTGAAGTTGAATTTTCACTAGCTTTTACTAGCTTTCACTAGTTTTTAGCGTTTTGTGAACTATTGAACTGTCACTTTGTTTGAAGCATTAATGCTGTCTTGACAAAATACCTGTTGTAGCACAGGAATGCGTCTATGTACGAGACTAGTTTGTGTTTTCTCGTTCAATCAATCAATAGCACAGAACGCTCAAAATAAGTTAATGTCGCATTACTTCAGCGATGTTTACTACCATCAAATTACCTCACCGTTTCGCATTTATTGTGGTAACTCGTGGTGGATTCCCATGTTTCCGGGAGCACCTGAAGGTAGCAGGAGTGAGCCGTAGCGGGGCTGTGTGGAGCTGACTCACCAAAGAGGAGAGGCAGCGCGCCGCACGCTCTTTCTAAACTTCACAAAACTATCGCTAAATACTTTCTAAAGTCAAATCAAACTTAGTATCGCTAACTTTTCCACGTGGGCTTCGAGGGTTAGCGACAAATATATGAAGTTAGCTCCTCTTGGATTTTTTTTCTAACTTGGTCTTGTCATTGAGTCCTATCTCGCGTTATGGAGCCAAGGTAAGAAAGCGGCATGAGAATAGATCAAGTTGTGAAATTAGAATATAGAATGTTGATTTTTACTTTAAATTACAGCACAGTTCACATAGTGGTTTCAGTAAAAATGGCTAGATAGGCTAAGCGTGGTAGCCTATTTTATATGCTAAACTTTGGTCTAAGGAAGTCTGGAAAATATTGTTCCCTCTGACTGTATGACCAATTTATTTCCAGATTAAGGGTAGGTTCTTTCCAGTTCCGCACATATGGAGACTGTATCCATTTTTCTTTCATTTGTTGTTAATGTGATGTGTAGCCTACATATGCGGGACAACAGATTAATTTTGCTAGGCTAGGCGCTATATATATATATATATATATATATATATATATATATATATATATATATATATATATATATATATATATATATATATAATTTTTATTTTTTTTTTTTTTTTTTTGGGGGGGGGGGTTATTTATTGAGATTTGATACAATATTAATAAAATAAAGGTTGAAAATGCTGACTTAACACTTACACATTATTAGAAAATATTCTGTATATTATCGATAGAATCTGAACTTGTTTATGGTACTTCCTCTGTCTTTGTTATAAAGAGTTTTTGGCATGTGTTTTAGAGTCTGTATAGTCCAGACAACAATTCCAAATATCATTAAAAAAAATGCCGTTACTATATTTTAATAGTCCACTAGTCATAATTATTCCAATCAGTGTTGCAGCCCCAATTCAGATACAAAATACAAATTAGGATACATAGACTTGCAGTCCATGGGCCAAACCCCAAAATTTGACATATTGGGATCACAAGGTAGATCAGTGATTTTTGAAAAGTTCCATATCTAAGCTTTATATTTTGGTGTGATAGACGTTTCTGAGTTTCAGCTGTATAACAGTCATCAGCCTTTGAAGTGTATTAAACCTGTGTTGAAAAATGCACTTTAGATACAGGTATATGGATTCATTCTAGTCCTTAGATAAATTGTTATAAATGTGTAATAACTTAATTATTTTTTAAGTGCAAGCTTGCTCCTCTTTACTTCACAGTGTTATATCTGTGGTCAGTGATGCAGTCAAACATGGGACAATAAGGTGTTTTGTTCCTCTTATCTGAGGACACACTTTGGTGATCTCTGTGAACAGAGGTCACTGTCTCTTATGACTTCCATTTAGCACACACAGTTCGGTGTTTACATGGCAAACAAAAACATCTAAGGCCCGCCACCATGTGTTGACTACCCATGTCAGTACAGGTCTAGTCAGATGAAACTATTTTGAAATTCATTTAAGCCAAAATTAATCACTTATTTTTCCTTCTACTTTATTTTATTTTGCCTTATTAAACACAAATGAAATTGTTTTTCAATATTGATTTTAATAATACAGATTTTAATCATTGCCATTTAATACAAAAATAATATTTTTTTTCTTCTTGAGTCTGAATACAGCTCCAAACCACATGCTAGCACAAAAAAATACTGTTAATCCCTCTATTAAATAGACCAAGATGATCATTGACTATTAAAAAAATTACTCCATCCCACTTCAAATCACATTAACTTGCATTAGGTTCATATAAAATGACCTAGATTTTACTTCCCCATAAAAGTTTTCCTCAGGCCTAAGCAAGTCTTTATAACAGATGTGGTTGTGGTAACTGTATCCTGTCTATTTACATGACAATTTGGTGGTTTTGCTTCAGCTCAGGGGAAGGCATTTTGAATTTACCGCCCCTCTCCGCCCACACAGTGAAACAGTGCAGAGGCTCTGGGGTGGAGGGGGGGAGCAGAGGCTATTGTGAATGAGATGAGGTTGGGTCTGGTCTCGCCTCCTCAGGCCCTGGACTATTTGGAGTAAATGAGAGACACAGAGCTTGTATCAAATATCTCTGCCTATAGACTGTCAGTTTCACTGCTCTTCCTATGGCGGTTGGATCACTGCTGCTGTTGGTTAGGCCTGTGACAATAATACATTTTGAAGTATACCGAGAAATATTGTGATAATCGATAATATTGACTATATATCATGCCACTAACACAAAAACAGTAAAGCAGGTTATTTTAAATATACGGTATGATTAAAAGGTTGTAATAAATAAATAAATAGCAGAATTAACTAATAATTAACGTTAGATGTCATAAAAATTACAAAAATCTCCCTACTATTACAAAGAAATTGTACATAGAATAAATACTGAGCCCCAAAATATATTGTTCCAGCTTTCATATATTGAATTTTAAGTCGATATAGTAATTATCATGTCTTGCGTACTGTTGGCGATATTTGGAGCTGGGACTGCAAAATATATCACAGTTTGAATAGTCACAAATTGAAAATTACAAGGACTGCACAAGAGCCTGTCACAATCACATTTTGAAGGGTGATGTATTGTTGAAGAAAATATAGACAATAAATGATACTACTGAGACTAATTCATGCCACTGACCAAATAACCTGGACTGTTAGACCTCTACAAACATGTTATAAAATGCCTGGGATTGTTGTATTAATTAAAATCGCTAAATGAATCTCAATCACAATGCTTGTCAGAAAAATCGCTATTGGACATTTTGCCAAAATCATTGAGCCCTATATTTGAAGCTGTCTCTTGGCTTTGGGATCGGTCTCACTAATTGAATACAAGTACAGAGTTGGAGTACAGAAGAGAGGGCATGATGTTTTCAATTATGCCTGTAATTGTTCCTTTGCTTGTTTGGCCTTGTGTCTCGTCACTACCTGGCTTCATTTTGCAAATGGAAAAGCCTCGTCAAGTGCTTGTCAAGTACTGAATCTCTCCTGTTGAAAAGGCTTCATGTAGAGTCTATTGTCACGGCAACCACAAACTATTTAGTGTACTCCGTGAATATTACTCTATAGTTTAATCATTGCAGTCATCTTATTTTGCCTTCAGAAATATTTATTATGGGCTAAAATGTGTGGTTCTGTTGTTTTGAAAGGTTGAGCAGCTGTTATCCACATGACATAGACTAGTGGTTCTCAACCTTTTTTCTTGAAGCCCCCCTTGCCTGTGTCCAAGACAAGCCAGGCCCCCCCAACCCCAAATCCTACCCACATATACACACTAAAAGAAAAAAGTGATTAACTACAAACTTTTATTTGCAAAAATTTCTTCCTTAAAAATTGCAAAAATTCCTTCCTTAAATGTTATCAGGTGTATCTAACACACACACAGTTTAATTTTTGACAGCCAAACAGAATAGGTTTACCCCATTACAACAGAAAAATAATGACTCACTGTTAAGATATATTGGCTTTCTTTTTTTCTGTGTGTCACCAGGTGTATAAAATGTTCAGAAATAATAACTCCAAGGACATTTAACTAGGCCCAGTGTCTCTTTTTATGAGAGCTAAACATTAAACTTTAACAGTTTTTCTAAACAGATAAACAGAGTGGACACACACACACCTTACATAAGGAATAAAGATAGACTTTCAGAGATGTATCAGCACCTAAGCCTATACATACAGCTCTGTCACAGATCTCCACCAAAATATGTTTTAATTTGAATTACACCAAATTTTGATTATCCTATTGGGTGTGTTGTTGGGATTCTATAATTTTAATGTGTACAAATACAATTTTGGTAAAGTCACAGCCTCAACGCAATTGTGCGCACCCCCTGCAATCTCTAGCACCCCCAAATATACAAATATACAGACTGTTATTTAAATGGCTGTCATGTAGTTTTGAGCATTATCACTGTCCAATCACACAGCTGTACCTGTGTCCAGGGTCTCCCCCTTGTCCTGTCCACAGCAGCAGGTCTGATCTGGCTCCTCTGGCTCTTGTGATGCTTTGCTCAGTTTAGATCTATGCCCCTGAGCCTTCATCACACTGACCGTGAGCAGATGGGAGTGTGTGCCCGCCCTGGCTCCCTCTACCCTTCTCTTCCTTACTTCCTCCTGTCAGCCCTGCTTACTAAATGAAAGCAGTGTTCTTTAATAGAGGAGACTATAGTGGCTCCATAGTCTAAAATTATCTCTCATGGTCTAATATCAGCCTGGACTATACACTGGCATCATAAAATGACACTTTTCTGCTGTCCTATTATAAACATTTAAAAGTAACTATACAGGGCTAAGAGGACTGCTTTAAAGGTGAACTGTGTAACTTTCCTTGGGGAGGGTCCACCATCTGCTTGTCTGAAATATTCCACAGTGTGGCCTTAAAAGTATCCATTTAATTAAAGGTGTTTTTATTGCTCAAAATTACCTTGACATATATGCATTCTTACTGTTAGTGGAATGGGACACCTTTCCATAGATCTGGCCTGTAATTTAGCTTGATGGTGTCACATGCTTGTTTTTATGGAAATAGGAAAGTCCAATACCATATTTTAGCACATTCCAGGCTAAGCAATAACATCTCCATGGAGACAAGCAGTGAGCAGATCCTCCACTAGAAAAGTTACACAGTGCACCTTTAAGATTAAATATGCGAGAAACATTGTACAAGCAATGTGGTACAGCAGATAGTACAATTGCACAGCCCTCTCCCTCTCCAACTCTTAAATGAGATGAGGGCCCTGTCAGATGCCTCCACAGTGAGTAAACAAAGCTGCATCAGCACATTTGTCTGTGGGCACCAAAGGAATTTCTCCCTCAGGGTTCAGTGGAGTCTACTTTACTCTAAAATGTAGCGATGACTCTTGTTTACAGATGCTTGTACATTCACATAGGTCACTGCTTCTTAAATGACTGACCCTGTTTTCATTGGATTGCTTTGGAGTAGATTGATACGATGTGTGTTTTGCTTGCTGTATTCATCTACTAGTAATTATAGAGTGCTTTACCATGCAATAATCAGGAATTGTACGTTAGTATGCGAGTTAACATTACCTTCACAGCAAAACTCCACACCTTCTCTTAGTCAGACCATCCCTGTCCTGCAGGTTGCCAGCATTTGTTGAACCTCAGAGTGTATCATATAAACAAGAAACATTAGACATGGACTGGGCTCGAATCATAGGTGCCAAATTTCATATTGTTGCGAGAATACCGTATTTTCACAGTGAGTCCTTTGTAGCACCACTCCTATGTGAACATTATAGTCTTGAAGATTGCTTATTCATTCTGTCTCATCCTGGAAGCAACAGAGAGCTGAATGTTTCTCACCAGCTCATTAGTATAGCCCCAATCCCCTCATCTATGCCTAAACCCTTATTGGACTGTCAATGAAATCTGTCAATGAAATCTGTTGCCAATAATTTGCCTCCACGGTGTGAAGTTTGTGGAATAGGCAGCAACTTTTTACTTCCGGCGCTGGCGCTGCGCTAGCTGCCCGTCACAGCGCTCCCGCACTTTTCGTAACTTTTCTAACTTTTTGCCCTTAAATCTCCCCACTTTTGTAAATATTTTTCTCAACATTGATTGTTAAGCTTGGGCTGCACTCGACGCTGCATTTTTCCGCACTTTTGGGGGATTATTTACCTGTCTCGGCTTAAGATGTGTACAGGATCCCCACACCTCGTCTACACAAAGGTTATCTTATCTTACTTACACCAAGGAATAAAACATTTTCTCCTGCTTAACTGTTTTCTTTCATTAGGGCGTTTTTTTCTCTGTTGGTCGAATCATTTGAATTTGAATGATAAAAATATTTTAAGAAGTCAGTTATAGTAATGGTTTCTGATTGTGAAAATTGCGTTGTCTGACTATTGTGATATAGGTTTAAGTCTTGTGACTGTGAAGTTAGAAGTTAAAGGTGCAATATGTAACTTTTCTGATGGGTCTACCACCTGCTTGTCTCCATGGAGATGTTATTGCATTGCCTGTTCTTAAGTATTAAAGTTTTTATAGCAAATTGAAAAACCTGAGTTCAGGAGTTAAAACTTTTACTTGGCCTGGTGACATCACCTGCTTGTCTTCCTGTGGATAGACAAGTTTAATGCCGGACTGTGGAGTATTCTAGGCAAAGCAATCACATTTCCATGGAGTCAAGCATGTGAAACACTTTTTCCCCGAAAAGTTACATGATGCACCTTTCAAGTACATGCATCCATTTAGTCAAACATCCTTGTTTTTAAGCTAACTATTTGAAATTGTATGTAGTGAAGTACAAGCTCTATCTATATTTTTATAGTAATTTACTTTTTATTGTCTCCCGAAATACATGCCATTTTAATGTGTTTGTTTAGTATGCAGAAGCCTACTTTCATTGTGTTGCATTAGAAGCAACTTGGCAAAGCTAAAGTTCCACTCTCCAGAAAAGTGTCATTTCAAAGTCACTGTCGTCCTTGATTTGAAATGGTGCAGGTGAATGTTGTGCAGCTCCACTGAAAATGAATATGATGTTTGTAAATCAGTGAAGGACGAGAACAGGGAGGCTCAGTGGAATCCTAACTGTTTATAATCAGTCAGAGGAATTCGCTTACGACTGTGTTTTTTTCACTGAGGGATAACTCGCCGAGGACACTTTGCTTTGATAAAGATTAACTGAAGCTTGTATACGTTTAGATTTTAAAACCGCAGAACAACTGTATGAGACCACATCAGACTGGGAGGACTCAGTGTGAAATGATTTATAACGTACATACAATGTTAGAATGGGCAAGATGAAAGAAATTACTGTGATTCTACTAATGGAAATAAATATAAAACAATTGGGAGAGTGTTGTGATGAGACTAGAGAAGATTAGAAGAAACTGATTGCGCTGGGTTTGTCTGTTGTATTTGGTGAATCATTTTTCATTCTTGAAATTACTGTTACCATGGTAGTGTTTTGTAAATGCTTAAAGGATGCAGCACTATGTAACTTTTCTGGTGGAGCATCCTCTATCCACCAGTCTCAATGGAGATCCTGTCCCTAGAATGTTCCACAGTATTCTCAATGATCTTATCTATCTTTCATTTATTAGATGACAGGTGTGTTTATTACATCCACTGGACATTAAAGGTGCACAGATGCACCTTTAATGTCCAGTGGATGCTTGGGAAGTTGAGTGAATAGTTTCCCAATAGTGAAAAAACCCAGCTACTGTCATTGAACCTTCAAGCTAATCCACTTTGATTCCCAGTGGAGATTTTTGAGCAAATATTTGTTGTCTAGACCTTCTCCATTGCCCCATTTCCCCAGATCCATTTGATATTCCCTTTTACAAAAACAAGTATAGTAAAGGGCTTATATGCGCCTTTCCCAGACCCACTATCTGATTAAAGCGCTTTGGGTTTTAAGTCTCTTTTTTGTCCTGTTTTGAAGCAGAGCAGAGGATACTGGTATTGGATGTGGTGGATTCCTTTGTAGTTGCCCGGGAGGTGGTATTTAAGAGGCAGCCTTTCGCTTCAAGGAAACTACACATGCATAAAGGAGAGGTTTGCATTAGAATAAAGCAGTGGTGCACAATGGGACAAACTGCTATGAGGTTACAGAGAGTTTTTTTTTTTTTTTTTTTTGTTTATTTAAGGATCCTCATTAATCTCTGCAAATGCACAGTCTAAAAGCATTACACATTAACAGTACATTAACAGTATATCACATTAACAGTCAATATATAACAGCAGCTTCTATAATAAGCGAAACACATACATGAGTTAATCACAGTGCTTGCTTAGCATTCATTTCTTGAGATGTTTTTTTAAAAGCAAGATGATTATGTATAAGCATAATTTCTTGAGGCAGCTTATTCCATTGAGAAATGGCTCTGTGTATAAAAGTATTTTTCAGTGCATGGGCTAACTGTGAGTATGAGTAGTAGCAGTAATGACTGAGTGAACATCTGTATCTAACATGGGACCCTCTCTTCTCTCCATCTCTCAGTGTCTAAGAAGCACGGAAAGCTGATCACGTTCCTGCGCTCCTTCATGAAGTCCAGACCCACCAAACAGAAACTGAAGCAAAGGGGAATCCTGAGAGAGAGGGTGTTCGGCTGTGATCTCGGCGAGCACCTTCTCAACTCAGGACACGATGGTGAGGAACAGACATTTACATCATATTCACTCATCTAAGAAATGTGTATTTACTGTTGTTATGACAAGTTAAAATTAATCAGTCAAACTTTATTTACTTTACAACACTCAGGGTGACCAAAGTGCTTCAGATTAAAATCAACACAATATAAAAACATGCAAAACATTAAACACTGAAATAAAACAAGTTATGCAAAGAGTCACTGCATTACCGAGTGTTAAAAAGATAGTCTAAATAGATAAGTTTTGAGCCTTTAAACAGGCCAAGGTCTGTGATGGTCTGCAAATGGGGCAAGTTATTGATGTATTGTTACACTACCAGTCAAAAGTTTGGACTCTCCATCTGATTCAATGTTTTTTGTTTCTGTTTTCTACTTTATATATTTGATATACATACATACACATACATCAAAATATATGAAACTAGATGTATGTAATTATGTAGCAAATAAATAAAATAACTCTAATAACTCTACTAAATATATATATATATATATATATATATATATATATATATATATTATATATTATATATTATATATTTTTAAGAAAATCCTCACCCTGCTTTGTTATTATTTAACTTTTTTCTTTGTTAAATAATTTCATCCATCTTGCTTCATATATTAGATGTCTTCTGTATGTATACAAAATGTAAACAATAGTAAATGTATGGAAAACAAACATTGAATGAGATGGTGTGTCCTAACTTTTGACTGGTAGTGCATGTGTGGGTTAAGTCTTTTAAGTGTAGCATTCATACAGCTTGAAACACCTGTTTCATGTGCGATCAAACGAGTGATGAACAAACACAGCTCTTTGTTCTTGTCAGTTATTGGGGCCAAAGTCCATACCTTAATTAAAGCTCAGGAATACCTATTGATTTTTCCATGGCACCTGCAGCACTGAACTGTAATAGAGCCCACATAAAGTTGTTTATTCAGAACAGCAAAAAACATTCTCTCTTTTGTCTTCATCAAATAACACTCAGATCAGTCAGCAACAGCTTTCACACTGCTTTTAGTTTACTCAACCAACTACTGATGGTAGTTCAGTAGCAGGTCCATTCCAACATGGATTCTGGCTTTATTCCTTATTGGTAAGATATATAATAATATTTATTACCCTTTCCTAAAGTAAACCATACTTTGGAACATTCTCCATGGAGATCGATACGTTTTATACCATACTGTTGAAGATTAGACTTAGACTTAAACAAACTTTATTGATTCACAAAGGAAATTATTGTTACTTTTATTTTATCAATAATACACTTCTTCTGTAAATATTTATTCTCTACTAATGCTTCAGACACCACTTTCAAATCATAACTTAAACAAGGTCAATGAAGAACTGCTTAAAAAATATGAGGATTCCTAATATTTTGACTAGACCCTGTAAGGACACATTCTTCAGTGCCAGCTCTGATTTGACCATGTGGTTTTGAGATCAAAACGCATCTCCAGTTCAGAGCAGTGAGTAGGAGCAGATCGTCTCAGCCACAGAGAACGAGCCCATGACTTTTTTCCAATCCGGCGTTGTTTGTTCCTCAGAATGTGTGGAATCCATCTGAACAGCTGCTCCGGTGATATTCCCATTTTCTGTCCATTTTGAGTGAAGAGTGAGATGTGGTAGGAGGCCTGGGAACCTCCACACAAACACACACTTCATGGAGATGTTTATTCGCAGAAAAAATAACTTGAAAAACATGCATTCTTACTTTGAGTGCCTCTCCACAGATCTGCCTTATAACCTAACTATGTGGCATGACCTGCTTTTCTCCATGGAGATAAGTTTAATGTCACACTGTGGAACATTTCAGGCAAAGCAATAACACCTTCATGGAGACTAGCAGGTAGTGTACCCATCCCAGAAAAGTTACCTTGTGCCCCTTTAAAGAAAAACATGCATATTCTCTTTATTTGACTTTGCTCCATCAATTTAAAGCCACATTTCTGCCCAAACCTCAAAAGTCTGTAATTTCCTCAGGGCCTGGTGTCTCCCTCTCTCAGCTCTGTCTGATCTCCTCAAGAACTCACTTCAAAAACACGAGTCTTCTTTCCTGTTCTTGACCTCAGCGTGCTCAGCTCAAAGACAAATGGACATAAACTGACAAACTGAGTGTTGTATGATGACATATTCTCTCTCTCCCCTCTCTCTGCTCTGTTTCTCCCACTCTCTCTCACTCTCTCTATCCCTTTCTTTCGCCCTTTCTCTTTCTCTCGCGCGCTCTCTCTATCTCTTCCCAGTTCCCCAAGTTCTCAAAAGCTGCACTGAGTTCATTGAGAAACATGGCGTGGTGGATGGGATGTACCGGCTCTCTGGAATTGCATCGAACATCCAGAAACTACGGTATGTTAAAAAACAGATATTTTCCATGTATTTGAGCAAAATATGTCTTGCCAGTACAGATTTATTTTACAAGCTCCTCTTGGGGTCGAAATAGATCCACTGCATGCTGTCTTCATCTGATTTTAAAGTTTTATTGTCCAATTATCTGAAAGTGCACATTAGCATGCTAGTTGTTAGCTTTAACGTGACGGTGAAACTCCACTATGGTTTGTGAAAGTTGTAAAATATTCGTACAATCAACTTCTTGTGGTGAATAATAAGGATGCTCTGGATGTATAAGGTAAGTGAGGAATAACTTTAATTTCCTGTTATAGGCAACAGTTTGTGGACTTTTCACCATTTGAGAGATAGGGAGATATTTAGTTTTTTATTGTCAATCACTATGGCTACGGTCGTTATTATTCACTACTCTGAAACCAATGGATAGTTTTGTGTTGCAGTACTCCAAGTGTTTATCGCCTTCAGAGATTTGGCGTGGCTGCAGGAGAGGCTCGTAAATCTAATTGAAACATAAACAGCATTTCAAGTGTGAATGCAGAAATTCCACCTTGAATTATGGCCTGTGTAGAAACCCTGTCTTGCTGTCACTTCAAATAAATGGACAGATAACTTATCCATTTACTGTGGTATTTAAAACAAAAACCTAGGCTGAAGTAAAAAGTAGTTTCTCAACATTAAGGAAAAGTAGCAAATGTTATAAATATTTCTTTTCTTTATTCTTTTTTTTTTTTTTTTGTCAGGGACCATGCACAAATTCATTAATCTTACAAAAGAAAAGATGATTTGTACCAGATTTAGCTACTGCTACTTTTCACCTGCCTTCCCTGGGCAGGTGAACACACATTAAAAAGATAAGATATGGTTAGATATATTTTCAATGGTCTTATAGAGCCACTACAAAGAAACTCTCACTCCTTTCAGTCCTGCAATTTGGTTGTTATTGTAAGAGGTCGCCAACGAGTGTTGCAATCAAGTTTTTCTCTTTACAGTTAGTAATTTATAAATGTGTTTTGTTTTATTTATTATTTAACTTAAAGGCGATGTACCTTATTTTTACTGTAATGTAATAAACAGAACTAATTTAACATTTTAAATAGTTTGAAACAGTGGTCCAAAGTTATTCCTGACTTAGCTTAAGCATTCCAAGCATCCTAATTATTCAACGTGATGAGTTTACAAGCACTTTTCACAACTTTCAGAGGCCAGAGCAAAGTTTTGCTGTCACAGTAATGCTAACCATAACTACTATGCTAACCACACACTTCCTGAGTCTAGGACAATAAAACTCTTTATAATTACATCCAGACAGTAAAGAGCTGCTTAAACAATATATCTGTACCCTGGGGGAAGACTTTTTCTTTTTTTTTTCTTTCTTTGCTAAAATGCAAGGGAAAAATTTGGGTATAGAACTTTGAATTTCCTTTGGGATCAGTAAAGTATAAATCTATCTATGATTTCTAATATTATCACTTAATTTGAAATGGGGATTGCTATGATGTAGATTCTGCTAGTTTGTTTAAATGTTATATTGTCCCATAAAAACAACTTTGTAATTTTCTCCTCAGACATGAATTTGACTCGGAGCAGATTCCTGACTTGACCAAAGACATTTACATCCAGGATATTCACTGTGTGGGCTCTCTGTGTAAACTGTACTTCAGAGAGCTGCCCAACCCCCTCCTCACCTACCAGCTCTATGAGAAATTCTCCGTAAGTCACTGCACTACACACACTCATAAAACTCTCACCTTAGTCTCTGTTACCAACACTTGATCCTCTCAAACGACCTTTAACTGCACCTTCTGGTTTCATTGGTGGTTTTGTCTGTCTTGACCTGTGTGAAAAGCACTAAGTAGGCCTGTCACAATAAGACAATTTGAAGTGTGAAGAAACTGCTGAAGAAAATAGAGACGATAAACAATACTACTAAAACTGATTGATTGTCCAAAAAAACCAAGGCAAGTTTATTTATATAGCATGATACATACACAAAGTAATTCAAAGTGCTTTACAGAATAAGTCATATGCACAGCTAAACAGAACCCTGTGTGGATTTAAACATTGTCGAATATCAAATAACTGTGCTGAAAAACGAGTAGAAAAAACATTTAATGTACAATATCATTAAAAAGCATGAGCTACAGGAAATCAATAGCAGAATGAAATGCTTTAGTAGCTAGTTTGTATCTATAATGAAACCCTCTACAGCTCAAATCTGATAGAACAGAAAAATGCAAAAATCCCTCGCTAGTACAAAGAAATAGTACCCATAATAAATATTGACCTCAAAAATAGGGCTGCACCGATACCGATATTGGTATCAAATATCAGTGCTGAGAATGAAATCTGCTGGATCGGGTATCGGTTCCATGATATCGGTTCGGTAAATGTCATTGCTTGTCTTGAATGTTATACATTATGAAACTAAACTTGGTTATCAGAATGGAGGCAACTTACTGGTCAGGTATTTTTGAGCTATAAAACACCTGTAACTGAATATTTACAAAGCAGATAAGTTTAATGCTATACCGTGGAACTTTCCATGCAAAGAAATAACATCTCCATAGAGATGAGAAGTAGCTGGCCGTCCACCTTAGAAGTTACATAGTGCATCTTAACTTTTTATTCAACATTTCTCATTTATTACAGTGTGCTAGAACAGTACTTCAACCAGCCATTTTTTTACATCAAGTTTTACATACAAGTTTGTTTGTTTTTCCATAACTACTGGTTATGCAAATTCTCCAAATGTTATCGGCTGAATTTATGCCACAAACATTTAAAAATAATAGAGAATGTTTTACCACACCCTGTCATTACAATGCAACAAGCCACTTTTCTGTAATGTCCACACAACAGTCTGGTCTCTGGTGCAAAGTAAATGTTTGGTGGTTGTTATGGCAGCGGCGAGGGCGGTGGGCTGCAGTTGTGGTCTTAGACAGATGTATTCTCAGTGATCTTTTAAACAGCTCTAAAAGTGAACCAGCTGATCTGTGTTTATCTGCTGCTTAAACCTCAACATCTCCCAATTTCCTCTGGCCCTGAAGGAGGCTGTATCCGCGGCAACTGACGAGGAAAGGCTCATCAAGATCCATGATGTCATCCAACAGCTTCCTCCACCGCATTACAGGTAACAGAAGCGCCATACTGCCATCTTGTGGTCATTTAATGTGCTTTGCGCCTATGTTTACTAGTCCTAAAGTGAGCCCATTTTAGTCCTGATGTAGACTTCGTTTGGTCATGTTCAAGTCCTTGTTTAGTCTTGATCTAGTTCAGGTTTAGTTTTGTTTTTAGTCTCTATTTTGTTTAAATTTTGATATGTGAACGCACTATAAAAGAACTGTTGCCATTATGGGTGCTGAATTCTTGTGTTGAGAGCTGGGGCATATATCAATATATAGTAGTAGATATGGACCTTTCTATGTGGAGTTTGCATGTTCTTCCTGTGTCTGCGTAGCTTTTCCTTGTGAAATAAAGGTCAATAAATAAATAAATGCACAGCTGTTCTCAAGATATGCTAAATTAGAATATGTATAATGTATAGAGTCTGTTGTCTATAAATGATATAATATAAGGATATAAATACAAGGATATAAAGCGATATCTCTACATTTTGTGTTTATTATTACAGTGCGATCACATTTTGTGCAATACTTGAACCTCGACTTTAACAGACAACTTTTGGCAAATTTCTGCTGCATTGTTAAAATATTGTCTGAATATTGTTATTGCGATAATGTAAAAAATATATCAGGATATTGATTTTTGTCAATTTTGCCCATAACTACTTCTGTATTTCACATAAATAAGAAAAATGTGTCAATACAACTATCAGTCTTCTTTAAACAAACAAATTGTATTTAAATAAATGTTTGAATTCTAGGACCTTGGAGTTCTTGATGAGACACCTTTCTCGCCTGGCGACATTCAGCTATGTCACTAACATGCACAGCAAAAACCTTGCCATCGTCTGGGCTCCAAATCTACTGAGGTACAATGTTGTGATTTTCCCATAGAATGAAAGCTTGCAATCAAACAATACAATATCCTTATATGTGGCTCTTGTGGTTTTGTTGTCGTTTTGCTCAGGTCTAAACAGATCGAGTCAGCCTGTTTCAGTGGGACTGCTGCTTTCATGGAGGTCCGGATACAGTCTGTGGTGGTGGAGTTCATTCTGAATCATGTGGATGTTCTCTTCAGTCCCAAACTCAGTTCGCTCATACGAGAAGGAGCAGGTACACACACACACGTTGGGTTTTCATTCTAATTCATATTAAATCATGTTGTTAATCTAATAATAAAGGATTAGGATAAAGGATGCCGCTATGCTCTGTCCCTTCTCTGATAATCTGCTGTTTCTTATCAGGTCATAACTCTCTGTCGCGCCCAAAGTCCCTGCTGGTCTCTTCACCCTCCACTAAACTGCTGAGCCTGGAGGAGGCGCAGGCTCGGACCCAGGCCCAGATCAACTCCCCCGTCACGGAAGACAGCAAGTACATTGAGGTGGGCGAGGGCCCGGCCGCTCTACAGGGAAAGTTCCACACTGTCATCGAGTTCCCAACAGAAAGGTTTGTACAATCCCTGTATATTGTATAAGTTGTGTTGTAGAATTTGATGGGGTCTATATAACTCTATGGGAGATTTTTTTTTTTTTTTTTAATAAATAACCAAACAAATTTTGAACCATATCATTATGTGTTTGGGATTCGCTCCACAAGCTTTCCATATTAATCTCATGTCTCAAACAGCAATCACATCTTTAGGATTGAATAATGGCACCACTTTTGAAAGCTGTTGTGAAAAAATAATTTCACTTTTGATTATTTATACTGACAGAGAAGATGTTAATTCTGTCAGTTTTTGTTTCATGTGAATAGGCTCAAGATATTAACCATAAACCAGGACTGACAGTTAAACTAGCACTTAACCAATATACTAAATGATGTATTTGTTTCATTCAACAGGAAGAGACCCCCTAATAAGACCAAAAAGTCTCCAGTTGGGAGCTGGCGTTCCTTCTTCAACCTGGGCAAATCGTCCTCTATGTCAAAGCGCAAGTTACATCGCAATCCCAGTGAGCCCAATGAGCTGAAGGCTATGGCACTGGCTGGTAAGACATGAGACCGAAATAAGATAAAAAAACATTAAAGATGGTCAAACTAATTGTATGTTATAATTAATACGTTATTGTGGCATTTTATATTGTGATTACAGGAGGTAGAGGAGATACAGCCACTTTAAGATCAGCCAAAAGTGAAGAGAGTTTGAGTTCTTTGCACAATGTAGAAGGTAATTATTTTTTTTCCCCATTAATAGAGGAGAGATTATGGTGGCCCCTATTTTTGGCTGCATAGTCAAAGCTTTTGGTTTATAAAATAATAAATTGTAAATTGTATTAAAGAATAAATTGTTAATTGTATGATTCAAATGTGGTTCACTTGTGCCACCATAGTCTCAGTATAAACCTGTCGGAAACACTGCTTTCTTTGTGTTGTGTAGTCTTTTATAAAAAATCCTGTTTCTTATAATATGTTTGTTCTTAAAGGAGAGTCCAAAGTGTACCGTCCCAGGCGCCCTCGCTCCAGCAGTGACGCTCTCTCCGCCTCCTTTAACGGGGACCTGCTGGACACTCGGCAGCACTGTAACTCTTACGATAATCTGGATGGGACAGAGGACAGCGACGGAGACGAGGGGCCCATCTGTGTCCCTGCTCTCATCTCTCCCCCGCGCTCGGCTGGAGAGGACGTGGACCTGAGCCCTCCGGACATCGGAATGGCCTCTCTGGACTTTGACCCCATGTCATTCCAGTGCAGCGCGCCTGACACATCCTATGCCTTTCCTTTAGAGGAGTCACCCATGGGAGCAGAGGCCTCTACACTAAAGAGGAGCAAAACCAACGTGTCCGAAGTTCTCTCTGCCTCATTTCTGGGGAATATGAGCACTCCTGTTGTTGACTACAGGCCCACTGCCGGGGAAAAGCGCGAAAACAAGAAGATGACCATTTCGTATTCATATATGGACAAACCAACACAGGCAGTGTCTCCAATCAAAAGTGTGAAGAGTACGAGTGTGACAGGCTTTGCCACTTCAGAGCTGCTCTCTTCTGCAGCAGCTGACAAAACTGCTTCTGGACAGTGTGTCTCTGCTCAACCATTATCCCCTCCGTCACTGCCCACAGACTCCTCTCCTCTGATGGGCTCCGTGCTGCTGAGGCCAGTGGAGCCTTCGCTGAGTGAAGCTTTTCAAATGGAACTGCAGTCCAAACTGGCAGCCTTTGACAGTGAAGACAGAGGAGATATGAAGGGAGAGAGTAGCTCACTGCCAGCACCTGTCTGCACCAAAGAAGGTACCGTATAATGCATTTAACATTGTCTAACTCTAAAAAGAACAGTGTCTGTGGTTACATGCACAATCAAATATTATAAGACAATTAAAATTACATGTAAACGGCATAATCATCTAATGTCATTCTGACCATGGTCCCTCTGACTACTCACATCAGAGTTTGCAGTTTGCAGTCATTTAAATCATCTTGGAAGGAACATAAATCAGATAATAATTAGATTCTGGTGTGCATGTAAACAAAGCCTCAGTTGAAATATTGGATTCCATATTATTTTGTATTTCAGTAAATTAAATCCTAAAAATTAAAAAGTGCTTTCCTGACTGATTGTGTTTAATCATATAAACTGAATCTCTTGTTTGTGTGTTGTTTCCAGGTGTTGTATCTTTGGACTCTTCAAAGGAGCTCCCCCCTCATTCCCTCAGCACTGCCCCTGCCACCGCCCCTGCCTCTGCCTCTGCCCCTCCTCCTCCTCCCAAAAACCCAACCCGGATGTTGACCCTGGCTCTATCTGAATCTTTACAACCAGTGTCAGTCCAGTCCCACTCAGAGCCCCTAACACCAGTGACGCCACTTACCCCATCGCCTCAGGACTGCCCCACTTTGGTTCAACCACCACAACCTGCCTCAGAGAGAAAACCTGAACAGGAAACCTCTCCACTAACAAACAGTGCTGCTATGGCGACCACAGTCCCATCATCTCAACCCTGTCCCTCCACCCCTGTCTCAGAAAAGCCCACAGTCAACAGCACCATCACAGAGACCTCCACCACCCCACCCCAAATGGACACCAGCCCCCCAGATACACCTGTGTATAAATGTTCCCCTCTGGTGCTTGAAACCTCCCCCATCATCAAAAGTCCAGAGAGGCTGCAGGCATCTCAACTCTGCACATCATCCAGTACCACTCCAGCCACGACCCCTAGTGGCAGCTTTAAGGCTTTGCAGTCACAGCTCACTCCCGAGGTCATCAAGGTAACTACTGCACTTCTGCAACTTGTAAAGATAATTATTTAAAGTACAGTGAAAGAAGGAAGTAGATTTTTAAATATATCTCATTTGTTTTTAGCTCACTCAGACAGAAAAGTAAAGCAGGGTAGACTCACAGCAGTCCCCATCCCAAAGTGTCATATAGTGATACACATGGCTCTTTCTTACAAATTTGCAATAGATAAAATGTTTTCTCATTAGATACATGTGAGATTTTTTTCACAAAGAAACACAGAATTTATTCATTTAAGAGGAAAAAAGTTGGGTTCTTTAAGTAAGATATGCTATACTATAACCCAATGTTTTCTTTTCAGGTTAAACCAGAGCCTGTGCCACCGCCAACACTTCCAAAGCCAACAGACGTTCGCCCTCCTCCTGCTTCACTGCCCAAAAAACCACCTGTGTCTCTCCCACCACCGCTCACTTCCACTCCAGCGCAGAGTCAAAATCAGAGCTCCCCCCAGCCTCAGACCAAGCCCACCCCTTCTGCACAATCTGAGAAAACCCCAGCTCCTCAGACACTCCCAGAGCCCCTGCTTCCCCAACCAGTGCCTCAAGCTGTACCCCAACATTTGCCCCAAAATGTGCCCCAACCTCAGCTTACCTCCAAGGCCAGTGCCCGCGTAGCCCCCACTGCAGCGGAGCCTGTGGAGAAGCCCTGGGAGGCCATTAAACCAGTCCAGCCCAGCACTGAGTCTCATGCCTCTAAACCTCCAGCTCCTCCGGTCCGTACTATGGAGAGCAAACTAGCAACAGCTGCACTTAGCCAAAGCGAAGCCCCATTTCATGTTCTCGCAGAGGGGCATCCAGAGGAGCCAGCGCCCCACCATCCTCTTTCCCCGCGTAAATCGGGCCCTCACCAGCCCCCCTACATGTACCACACCAAAGCAGAACCACTAATGGAGCCCCCCGGGTCTGCCTACTACCACCAGAGGCCTGCTCCAATGGGCCCTCAGCCAATGCCTCACCATTACAGAGCAGAGAACATGACCCCTCACACCTCCTATGTGTCTAAGTCTGAGCCTCAGATCCCTTACAGCGCCCGACTAGACCGGTACAGCACTTTAGGCCCACGCTCTTACCACCACTCCATCAAGTCCAGAGGGAACCCCAGGACTGTTTACATGACGACAGGGCATCAGGGCTACAGCCACGACCGCACCCACAGCTACGCCACCATCCGCAGAGTGCACTCCATGCACGTGCCCTCCACCATCCGCTCTGTGCCCATCCAGAGGACAGAGGTCCCTCCAGACGATGAGCTGTACTTCTGCCAGCGCCCTGTGTATCCCTGTAAAGCCTATCAGCAGCAGCAGCAGTCCTCCTCGCAGGCAGACTACCACGTCACACAGCTGCAGCCATACTTTGAAAACGGCCGTGTCCAGTACCGCTACAGCCCGTACTCGGGCTCAGGGCCTGTGGACGCCCCCTTCTACGACATAGACCCTTATGGCACTATCCGTGTGCGTCACTTCCACTCCTTCAGAGAGCCAGGGCCAGGGCGTCCCAGAGCAAAGACCACAGGATACCACTACCTCTCGCATCACGCCGGGCCTCCTGCCAAAGAGCACAGCTTCGTCAGCAGGGACATTCCCCCAAACCACGGGCCCAAGGAGTCCGCCTACCACACATGGGACGCAGAGGAGTCTGAGCGCTACCGAATGCACTCAATAAGGAGAGAGAGCAGAGCGCGACAGAAGATCAAAGGCCCTGTGCTGTCCCAGTACGACAACGTGGGCCTCTTTACCCCCTCAGACCTATCAGGCTACGAGACCCTGCACCTGCGCAGTAAATCGGACCCAGGGAAGGCTGTGCTGGTTACAGCCGAGAGCAAAGATGGACGCTACCTCCCGAGACACATCATGTCTGACCCTGAAGCTCTCATGTATATGGAGACTGACAAACAGGGAAACAATATAGGGGACAAGTCTGATGGTATCACTAAACCAAGTGGGACCAAGAAAGTCTCGTCCTCTCAATCCCACCCTGGAGCTCTGAGCCACAGTGTTTCACATCAGGACTCTCGACACCCAGAGGACAAGCTCCAAGAGAGGTCCAAACACTGGCAACAGGAGTATCCCAACAAGAGGAGCCTCCAGTCACGCTATGAGTGCCCTGATCCAGACCTCCCCCAGAGCAAAGCTAAAACAGCCAGTGGCTACCACAGCTCAGAAGACCAGCCCCGAGAAACCCCCCGCAAACCGGAGCGCTCCCACAGTGTCCGAGAGCACTACAGCCAGAGCAAACCTGACCTGGAGCGGGAGTATGCTTATCAGAAACTCAGTGTAAAGACTGCGCAGTCCCACTATGATAACCTGGATGACTATCACCCCGCACCTCAGGCCCCTGCTCAGAAACGTGGGGCCCCGGTTTCCTACCCCGGTCCGGGCTTTACAGTGAGTCTCAACAGAGCCTACTCCACTGCACTGGGGCAGGGCGCGTTCATTCAGACTGAGCTGGGCCTGCAGAGGCCAGAGACTGAGATCAGAACAGAGTGAAGCGCTTTAAGGACATGTGTGGTCTTTATCTGTGTAAAAAGACTGAACGGAGCCATGGGTGAGCAGCCTCTGCAGGACAGTGGACTGTTGAATCACCAAACTTTTTGCTCCTCTGTATTTTTAATAAATTGTACAGAACGTTGTAAGACTTTTTACAGAGTCCTGGATGTACCTGAATTTATTGTGATTTATTGAGACATGTCATAATTGTATATGAAAAATGTACGATATAATGATTAGGCACTACAGAAATGTAAAATATAAATAAACTATATAGAGATCTGTATATGGATAGAAACACTAGTAAAGGGGTGGATTGTATTTCAGTTTGTTTAAAGGTTTGGAGCGAGGATCAGTGGGATTACAGATTGCATTTTAGAAATGCATGCATTCTTACAGAAAAGTTCTGTGGACTTCACTATCTATTGCGTTCTTGCTGGATGTTAGAGCACAACTTATTGAAGGAGCAAACCTACATAAATGATCTTTTACCTGATAAAACAGTTATACAGTTAAGCAGTAAATATTGTACTTGTTTCTCTCCAAGTATCCAGGTTTAGTGATGAAACAAGCTGCAGTTATTTGATTTCAGTTTTGTTTTTTTTTTGTTTTTCTGTGACTGTGCCATTTCTGTACTTGTATGTGTGCTATAAAATTATTTGTGTTTCCTGAAGGATGTTTTGGTGCTTGTCTGTTCTTCTGTGGAAGAGGGACCAATAGTTTGGCACAGTCTCAGCTCCACTTGCACAGCGCTACTGGAGAGAGAGATAGACTATTACATGTGGCACCTTTAAATGTGCAAGATGTTTTTGTTTTTTTTGTTTTTTTTCATTTCTCATTAGACGGTGGTAGCATGGACTAATATAAGAATAAAGCTGAAAATGTGTACCCTAAAACTGTAGGGTAAAGATGCTGCTTTGTCCATCAAAAACAACTCAGTGAGCCTTAAATATTTTCCGAAGTATATGTTGACTGCTGTTAACTATTTGTTCCAATGCACAAACATTAAAATACTTTTGTTGCTTCCTCAGTTTGAGGTGTCACATGATATTATAACTAACTCATTATACAGTACTATGCTAATACTAAGACATTGGTGGGTACAGACATAGCTCTAACTTGTGTTTAGTACTTAAACAAAACTTTTGGCTGATCATAAACAATAGACTATGTAATTATCCAGGTTAAATGGCTGTCCCTGACCTCTCGGGTATTGCTCCTCTTGCCTTATTTACTTCCTCAAATGGGGCAAGGACATAAGGTTCAATCATGTACTTGAATGTGAAAACTCATAGTATCTAAGGTCATGTTGAAAATAAAGCAATCTGTTCAGAAATAAAATTCATTTTAGGACTGTTTTTACTCTCCGATGCTGTTTTAACAAGTTATTCTCATCACACATTTAAATAGTGTAGCTGGAAGAAACTGTTCCTTTAAAACACTGTAATAAATGAGTAACTCACAACACAAAGTCAGCCAAAGGTTTGGGGACTCCTGGGGCTAAGAAAATGCTCATTGCAGATCAGAAGTGAGGTCACACTGAAACATTTATTTTTTATTTTATTTTATTTATTTATTTATTTATTTATTTATTTATTTATTTATTTATTAATTATTTTTTTTTTACAAATTTTTACGTGTTTTTACCTTTGTTTTGAACATAAAAAATACAATAAAACATACAAATGTATAGTAGTAATAAACCATAGGCTATTTTTTTTTTCCAGCGTTAGGTAAAACAAGCAAATTTTATTTATTTATTTTTTTTTTTTTTTCAGTACATGAATACGTGTGCATTATGACGACCAGAAAACGTATATAATTTACAAATGGATATTTAAAAATTAAAGTAAAACATATGGGAAATTAATACTGGTTAATTCTCGATATATTTTCCTACATACTAAGTTTTGTTCATTTTTGTGTTATTCCCATTGGGTGCAGTATTTTTTCAAAAATAGAGATTTTTTTTATGGCTTTGTCTAGGTGTTTTATAGTGTTAAAATGCTGCGTTAATGCAAAGTACTCTACAATGTTTACAAAAGTTGGCAGATGCTTGTTGGAGACAGATGATTGACACCGCCGCCATTTTGCTCCAGCTCTGCTCCATTGTGTGAGAGATGGTAAATATCTGACACTGCCACACAACCACAACACACTAGTTTCGCTTCGAGAAAAAGCCCCAAATCACCCTCGGTAAGTCACATTTTTCATCATAATGTTTTAGCTCAGTCACTCTAGTCACTGTTTAAAATAGAAATTGTCAGAATTGGTGTGTTTTTAGTGTTTTAAAATAGCGTCTTCTTTCGACGCTGGAGAGAGAAGAAAAGCTCCGATGCACAAGCAGAGAGAAACGCGGCTCTCCACTGCCGAAATATGTGCTCCACTTTCAATGCCTATCTTTACCACGCTGGTTCGCTTTCATTTGAACGTATTTTAAAGATCCCTGAAGCTTAATTGATACTGACACTTGTCTATTATCCTCTGCTATTATTTCATGTGTTAACGTGGTGTAGTTTTTGAGTAAAATGTCAAAGTTTACGTCCTGGTTTCTGCCTGTATATCGGTAGATTCGTTTGGGTCTGCGGCCATAATCTTTGCGGTAAGAGGCGGGGACTGTGCTCTAAGTCCCGCCCTAAAACGGTACAAGACGCGCTCTCATTGGTTGAATTCTCAGGTTCATTTCCATCCCGCTAATCTGATTGGTGTTTCTATGGAGCCACGGTGTATTGGTCTGACTAGGTTAGTGCAGCGGCTGCGAGACAAGAGCAAAAGTTTTTAGTGGCGACTCACACAAAAAAATGTAAACAATAATACAGTGTCTCTTCAGATTATAGTGGTGCAAATATTTCTAGATTTATATCTATTTTAGATATGAATGAAGTATGGCATTTACCGTCGATATGGAGATATTATTGTTTTGTCTGGAATGTTCCAAAGAATGACATTAAAAGTATCTGCATGGAGGCAAACATACAGCCCATCTGGCAAATTTGCAGGTCAGATCTGTGGAGATGTGAACCCGCTTACAGTAACAATGCATTTTTGAGCAGTAAAAACGCCTGTAATCGAAAAATACTGTCATACTGTGGAACACTCAAGGCAAAGCAATAACATCTCCATGAAGACCAGCAATACAGCAGAATATATAGATCGTCATACACTTTTTGTAATCCATGTATTTTGAATTATTGATTTCAAACACCACACAATTTTTTAATGCACATAAAACGTTGGTGCGCCCTCATATAATGCAATGTTCCTTTTCTTTCTTATGTAGTGATCCTTTGTCGCCATGGCTCGTACTAAGCAGACCGCCCGTAAGTCCACTGGAGGAAAGGCTCCCCGTAAGCAGCTCGCCACAAAGGCTGCGAGGAAGAGTGCCCCCTCCACTGGTGGGGTGAAGAAGCCTCATCGTTACAGGTAAACTATACAAATCAAGTCACCCTTCACAAAGCTCTATTACTATTAGGGCTGTAGTCAGTTAGAGAAGTCATTGTCAATTAAAGACATTTAACTAAAACTGCGGTACTGGCAAAAGCTGTAACAGTTCTTAGAATCTTGTGCAAACTTTTTCATTCATAGGTTTCAAGCAAATTAATCCTTCCTGACTATAATAATATTTTGATTTGAATTGAGCTATTGCTGTAACCAACGAGGACCATTACCATGCCAAATCTGAATCAACTCCTGCCATGCTTTCTCCTCCTAATCTTAATTAAATAATTAGTCAAATTTTAACCAATAATAATAAACCAATTCATCGACTTAACGACTAAAAGGACCACTACCTTAATTACCATATATACCACACCTCTTATCTTGATGGCAGACTGGGTTGTCTTAAATGTGATTTCTCTGCTCCAGGCCTGGTACTGTCGCTCTGAGAGAGATCCGTCGGTACCAGAAGTCGACAGAGCTGCTGATCCGTAAGCTGCCGTTCCAGCGCCTCGTCAGGGAGATCGCTCAGGACTTCAAGACTGACCTGCGTTTCCAGAGCGCCGCCATTGGAGCCCTGCAGGTCTGTGTGTGTGACCACGAAACTGGGTGGGGCCAGATCTGGATTGAATTTACACTACATTGTGCACATGTGGAAAATGATTACTTAAGATTTTCTTTTCCATGTGTTTATATTTGGATTGGACAAAACACAAACAGCCACTCAGGAAAACAGGCTCATTACAGAACTTCACATCTGAACATATAACTTGTCTTTCCTTTATTTTCACTGATGATTTTCACTTGCTTTTAGTGTTTTCTTGTTTGTAAACCATCTTTGAGTGTCCAAAAAGCTCTATATAAGTTTGTTTATTAAGTATTAGTATTATTATTATTATAAAAAGTTGAGTGCTTGTATGTTACACAACTTTAGAAGCTGTAATTAAAAAAGGCAGTGCTACATTGACAACAAAAATATTGAATTTGAAGAAATATGAGGCCAAAATTGTGAACTGGAACACATTTTTTGTAATGTTTTTTATTCAATATTTTACCACGGAAGTCAATTAAGAACACCTTTTCACACTCACACATCAATCATAACATGAAACAGTGAATAAGACAGTGAAAAATTTGCAGATTAAAGATAAAAGTGAAATTATGTAAAAAAATCTTGTCTTCTCGTGGATCCAATCTTGTGTCTCTTCTTGTGAAATTGTGCCTTGTCCCATCCCTCTCGTCAAATCGTGCTCACTGTTATATGGAGTCATTGTGTTACGTTGAATCATCTCTTTTTTAACCCTTTGCTCTGTCCTCTTTCTGCAGGAGGCTAGTGAGGCGTACCTGGTGGGTCTCTTTGAGGACACTAACCTGTGTGCCATCCATGCCAAGCGCGTCACCATCATGCCCAAAGACATCCAGCTGGCCCGTCGTATCCGTGGAGAGCGCGCTTAGATGCCCCTCCTCTGTTTTCTTTACCTCTCCTGCCCCCTCGCTCCTGTGCTCTGCCCCTCCCTCACCCCAAATTGCCCGGCTTTTCTGTAGACATTAGAGTAATCACGTTGAAGAGATAGATAATTGTGAAAGTCTAGTCTCTGCTAGTTTTGTTGTCTTCATCAAATGTTTTAGGATACCTTCTTTGTGCATGTTAAGGGTTTTTCAGATCAGACTTACATGTAAACATGGTCACCTGTGTATCTTAATGTTCTAAAGGAGCCAGGCTGTTTTAGGTAAGAGATCATTAAGAGATATTTGTGTGAGAAACAGCCCAGACCGGGATGTGGCTAAGGGACTAGTCTGCTTAAGGGGAGCTACAACTTCCACAGCAGGGTGCTAATAAAACTAGTCCCAAGGCCTCAGACCGGCTGACCCTTTCTCCCCTTTCCCTCCTCCTCACTCCCAGTCCCCCCCTGTGACCTCTGACCTCAGGGGGAGCAGAAGGAGCTGGTTCACTGTTTCCACTCATGAACATGTAAGCTTTGATTTGTCTAACCTCTCGTACTCAACACACATGAATCTCTTGATTGCTCAAGACTCGATTATTGTTGTGGATATGGTGTTTATTTTATTATTTTTTACACATGATTAATGACAAACTTTTGTTTTCTTCTGAATCAATATTGAATAAGTGCAAAATCATTGAGGATATCAAGATTGCTTTTAGCTTGATTTTTGTTTTCCCCAGAGTGTCTAGCTTTCCAGTTTGAGGAAGCTTTGCAGTTTTCCATTTGCAGCCACACAGGGGCGCTGTGTAACATTTTTTCAGATAAAACCCTCTCTGTCCATGAGTTATACTTCTGCCTGCTTTCCATTGTTCACCTGAGTAGTTACAGCCTTCATAATGACGGCACATACTGCATGTGGGTTTGTATGTCCCTCCTACATCTACATCTGAGGAGAAATAACCAGTCCAATTTGTGATACACAAAATAACCTCATTTAATTTCTTCTATATTTTTACTTCCTCAGAAATGTCAGACGTTTAAAAGCTGATCTTTGTATTTTCCAAATTTCTCATATGATGGTGGTAATAAACAAATAGATGTTAAAACAAACTTGTGTTGTTGTTTTTTTTAATGCTCTCATCGTCTTGTAATGTAACTGAGCGACCCCACTCTTAGTGAGGAGCCATGAGAAGGAGGCTGATGCACAATAACTAGAAAAACTTATACTTAAAATTATTGTTCATTTTAATAACTAAAGGTTATTTGCAGATATTATAACCCTTTTTATATTGCTTATAGGTTGGGTCAATTACTGATATTGTTTCTAAACTCCTCCCTAGCTCCCCTAGTGGAGCTTGTCTAATACTCTAGGCTCAGTAGTCAATGGTAAAACGGGCCTACTGTGAGAACATCGCCTTTATTCGTCTATCCAAAACTTAATCAATTCTAACCCCCATATCAAAAAGTGGACCTGTAATACTATTACAGGTCCTATATGACTGATTGTCTTATATAACCATCCAGAAATATTGTAACCAGAATGGCCATAGTCAGTCAGCTACATCTAGAGGCCTATTTCATTTTTTTTAATGTCATTAACTGTATTCTACTTGTATTCTGCTTTAAATTACAGTGCCAAAGGTATTAGACCAATATTATTCATAATTCTATATGATACTTTGAAAATTTACTTAACATGGTTATGAAATAATTTAGGCTCAAAGCTCATGTAACTTTATAGACAGGCCTTTTCTCCTGTCTGACCCTTTTCTTCACACAGTTTTTGTCATGACACTAAAATGTCATACTTGATTTCAATACTTATAGTAAATAGACTTAATACCGTTTCCGATACCATGATGATAATTTAAAAAAAAAAAAAAAAAAACTCTTTCTTTAGACAATAGAATGTGATTTTCAATATTAAATAATGATACTTTCTTTTATATTATCATGTGGTTTTATAGCTACGTAATCCCTTAGTCATCCAGGTAGGCTCCATAGTGGTCCATGGGCGTATTCTAGTCTATGTGCTCTTATACTTAAGGAAAGGTTCATTTCTGTTTTAGTAGGCTAAACCGATAACTACACAAATTAGTATCTAGTTTTAATATTGTTTTTCGATACTGTCCACGCAGGTTCTTGTTTAGTGGTTCACCTTCCTCAAGGTCTGCTGGTCCTGTCCATCCCCC
Organism: Taenioides sp. WSHXM2023; assembly: GCA_029959045.1. NCBI lineage: Eukaryota > Metazoa > Chordata > Actinopteri > Gobiiformes > Gobiidae > Taenioides > Taenioides sp. WSHXM2023. The sequence continues at coordinate 21,553,507 of CM057098.1, read as the reverse complement.
ATCACATCTGCTGCTGCCTGGGATTACCGCCGAAATGTCTGTCTCAAACTCTGTGCTGCTCTGGGTAAGATTATATTGCAGTGCTCCCTCCACCAGGTTAACCAATCAGTGCTCACACACACAGGGATTAACCAATCATACGACAGAGAGGGAGGGCATCTGGGGGATTAAACGCACTGGGATTAGGCCTGTGATGAGTGTGGAAAAATGCTTTGAAATGTCTCTGACAGCCGTTCCTCTATGTGGACTACATCTTAACATTAAAACAGCAAGAAAATAGCATTTGTATTTATTATTATGTATTACTAATACAAAACAGATGCCTCAGTGCTGATTATTTATTTTAAATTAGATAACACAAAAATGAGTAGTACAATTAAAACTTATTACTTTCTAACATGGCAAACATAGGTCATTTTAACTTATATAATCCAAAATTGCCCATCATTGCTCTATTATTAATTCTCATTTCATAACATTTAAACACTTATTTTTTCACATTTTGTTGTCATTGTCAAGTTTGCGTGGCAGTAATCAGGTCATATTAGGATTAGGATCTGGATAAATAGATATATTGGTGATACAGAAGGAGATATTAAATAATGTGTAATGCTAAAGTACTATTAAGGTTAAAAGAAATTAGCAGAGAAGCCTGGTGAATACAAGATACATCCAGTACTCGCCAAATAAAGCGAAAGGCAACCGAAATGATATTAGAAGCAGAAAAAGGAAGAGAATAAAGATAAAAAAAAATGCTATGAAGAAAACTGTAAAGATATAAGGATGAAAGAAGAGATGGTTCTAGTTATAGAGACATAGGGGAGAGGGCAATAATCCTAACTAATTCACTTAGTGCATTGCTGAAGGGAGGTTAAGAGGATTGGAGCACTCCCAGAAACAGATGAGCTAAAATAACCAAGATGGAGCAGTGAGAGCCTTGAGTTTGTGACATGATGGTCCGGACTGACCACCAGGCCACCTCACATCCTCCCTGCATCAGTACCACCCATAGACTTATATTAGACTTATCCATGTTCACAATACTAAACACAACCTGATCAGAACTATCAATAAACTATCAATAAGTTAGAAACAATATAAATATGACACTCAACTACACATTTAAAGATGGATGAGAGATGTAAAACTACTGGCTGTCAAAGAAACACAAATCAAAATGACAAACTTAAATTAGCACAAATCATAATAAATATCTAGAGTAAAAGGAAAGAGGAGGCTGAGGGTATGTCAGGGCTCCTTCCTGTTACAGCAGCGCTCCACTGAGACAAAGAGTTTAAACATTATGGTTGAAGTACATAAGTACATTGTTGTTCTGTCACAGTCAAAGAAGAGAGGGCTCGGTGCATTTCAGTCTGTACAAACTTTTAAAGGCGTTTGTGTCTATAATAAAGGGTCAGGATGTAGGCAATCTTGATCCCTTCATCTTCAAAACCTTTTTAACTAAATGCATCTCTACAGAGGAATAGATAGAAAAAAAAACTAAGAAATTAAATAAATACTACATGAAAATGATAATGCAAGATCACACTGCTGGCAAAGAGCTGTTTCAGAAAAATGTTGACACTTGTTTTTGGCTCTACAGGACTTGGAACTTCCAGGAGTTCTGATCTTTGTGGTCCAGACAGTCCATGGTGGTGAAGCCCAGTTTCCAGGCCTGCTGGTCTTTGTAATCCAGGCAGTCGACGGAGGTGAAGCCCAGAGAAGAGGCTGTGCTGTAGCCCTGTGAGGAGAGAGAGGCCGGGGACTGGCTCAGGGACCCCCCCATAGAGGGCACCGTGATGGGACTGAGGGCTCCCCCAGTGCCTGACAGCTGCGAGTGCATGGGGGACAGGTAGGCACTGCAGTCCAGGCCTGTGAAGTAGGAGGTGGTGCTGGCGTAGCCCTGGCTGTAGGCCGAGGGCTGTCCATAGCTCATGGGGTAAGGAGAGGGCCTCTGCATGCACGGAGCCCCCGAGGCCAGGGGGTCTGGGAGGGGCGAGATGGCCGGGCTCCAGATGGACACTGAGGTGTTGCCAGTGCTGGAGCTGGGGGCCAGGGTGGGCCCCGAGTGAGCAGAGGTGGGGCTGTAGGAGCCCGCCGGGTTCTGGAGGGGCTCCGGGACACTGGGCTCCTGAGGCGGAGAGGACTTCTTTTTAGGGGGGCGTGGCTTGGACTGTCCTGTGCTCTGCTGCTGCTGCTGACGGCACTTGGCACGGCGGTTTTTAAACCACACCTGACATCAGAAAACACAAGATATATCAGATCCTAAGAGTTTAGAAATATATATTTGTATTTTATATATATATGTGTGTGTGTGTGTGTGTGTGTGTGTGTGTGTGTGTGTGTGTGTGTGTGTGTGTGTGTGTGTGTGTGTGTGTGTATAACAAGATTTAAAGGTAACAGAGGTTATCCAAAATAGTGTGAGCAGATGTTTGGCTCTAGCCCTCATTGTGGCTTTAATTAACTGGTCTACATTATGAGTATATGAAGATGGCGGTAGGAGCCAGGCCCATGTTCTTCTCTCTGATTCTGATGGTGGTTCCACATTTACACTGTACCTGCACACGTGACTCTGGCAGGTTGATCTTCAGGGCCACCTCTTCCCTCATGAAGATGTCAGGGTAGCGTGTTTTAGAGAAGAGGGCCTCCAGGATGTCCAGCTGAGTCCTGGTGAAAGTGGTGCGCTCCCTCCGCTGCTTCCGCGGAGTGGCTGCACATCAGACACAAACGCGTTAGCAAAGAAGCACTGGGTTTCACTGATATATTTTGGGGTATTTTTGGGGTCTAGTTGTATCCAAGGTCCAGATTAGTAGTTCCAGTAACCAGTTGATGAATGTATGTTGGGAAAAAATAAACAAACAACAATAATCAATCCAGGGTTTTTATTATTAGCCTAACAAAATCAAATGTTGTTGCTCATTGTATCGTCGTAAATATATAAAGGTAGGCCTATATTCTTCCCAAAAATAGTCAAAGTCATCAGATGAATAACAGCATGATGGCACTATTACGCAATACACTAGAGCTGATGATACGGGAATGCGTAAAAAAGTGATAAGAATTCGATTTTTCAGAGGAAATATCCACGCGCGTAAAGTTTCATTTGTACATGAATGTGGAGTAGCCTTAGGACAACGATTGAGCCATCTTTTTTATTTTTATTTTAAATAATAAACGAACAGGTTACACAGAAAAGACGTGTATCGCCGTGATTATTACATATTGTTCAATAGACTCGAACAGAATTTGTTTGACAGACTATAACTTTAGAACAGCACGGAAAACGCTTCTTGTATCTCCTAAGTATCTCGTAGTGTCTTTGTGCGTAGTTTTGCTTAGCCTTAGATTAAGTCAAACATTTCTACTATAAAAATACATATAGCAAAGTTTTACTTACAAGAGTTTATTAAATATATTTTTCTACTTTTCGTACTTACAGGGATACGCGACGGTCGTGTGCAGCACATCCATCCCGGGCGCAGGCAAATTTAACCCGTTCATGGTGTAATGGGGTTGCTTTATATAGGACATCATCCTCACAGCGGCGGTCTGCTAAGTCCTGTCGCTGACTTGTTTTGTCGGACGCGCCACGCTCCAGCCGTGCGCCCCCAAACAGCCTGTGCGCCTCTGTCGTGTCTCTGCGCAAACCTCTGGAGTTTGTTCCAAAAGTGCAATTAAAGCTTTTACTGAGGACCAGCTATGCCTCCTCACGCACGGCACGCTGCTGAATGCTCCCTGTGAATGCCTCTCTGTTAACTCATCCCACAGGTGAAGTCCAGTGGGATGTCCGCGCGTCCGTCTCAAGTCACTTCTGAGTTCCTTTACCGGCACACGCGGCTAATTAGAGGCAAGTGGCTTCACAAACCCCTCCCACTTTACACACACCGGCGCACAGCCTCACGGGAGGTACGCAACAGGCTGCGCAGTCACTACGAGTTTAGAACAGTTATGAGGAAAAAGAGATCTGAAGAAAAATGTTTGGTAAAGTGACAGTAACATTTTAATAAACATTTTAGTCAGGTCTGTAGGTTTGTGTGTTGGTATGGTGAGTATATAAATACAATGGTAATAGCATACTTTGTATTTGTCAATGTTAGTAATGTTGTAATTAAGTTGAGACAATACGGTTGATCAGTTTATCCCTTTGATAGATTTGTGATAGATTTGTGTTCTATTCAGGAAATGGTCTTCATGTTGCTGTAGAGGTGCATTCATCAAAATGGCTCTAAACCAAACTAAACCTAGATCATGACTAAACAAAGACTTATTCTTTTCCAAACCAAGTCCACATAAGGACTAAAATGGGACCAATAGGACCAAGTTACAAGAAGTGAATGTACCCTGAGTCACAACTATGACTTTTCATTAGGCTGCTCTGTACGTAACACTTATAGTTTAATGGTCCATATTACGCTATTGTCTGATCTATGTTATAATGCTGTTTCCTCATCAAAAACATACCTGTTTTGATTTGTTTCATTCACATGTTTAACACACAAACCCTGTTGTTTAAGTTGAGTTCGTCTCTCTGTGGTGAAATCATGATAATACAGGAAGTGCTCCACTTCACTAGAATCATTTGGATGATTTCAGCCTTGGAATTTCCCATCTCTACTGAACTAAAGGTAAAAGGAGCTGTTAACTTGAAAACTACCACTACACGACATCATAAGGTGGAACAGAGCATTTTGAGCTCTGGAGATATAGACAGACTAATAAACTGGAATTACTCAAATATGTAAATGTGAATGAAACAAAACACAACTCCAGGTACATTTTTTGAGGAGATAACAGCATTATAACATGTCTCTCTGTGTAATATAGGACCTTTAAATAAGACCAAAGCCTCCTCTGATACCCCTCTTCAAAGTTTGAGGTCTAATTATTCTCATACAGGACAGTGACCTGTTCAGACCCAAACAGCTTTATTCACACATGCTGTAAACCCACAAGCACACACCCAAACACAGATCCACAAAACCAGACAAGCTCATTTGATTTATCATAATATGCTTTATCTGAAAAGTAAGTATCTTATCTCCAGATAAAGGGAGGAAAGACCCATAGATCCGTTCAGTAGTGCACTAGGAAAGGCAACTGTGAGAAGCTGGGGCAGTATAGACTTTTACAGCAGAACCAAAGGGGAGAAAGAAGAAAAAATACAAATAATATTATACGAAATGAGAGCGCCATGGATACAGGACTGCCTCAGCTCATGGACACTATGGGACATTCACGTAATTTAAACTACAAAACAATGAGGAATACTTGGAGATGTTTTTGGATTTTTTGGACTATTCTGTTTGCATTTTCAGATCACAGGTTAATTTGCGTTTGAAAATCATTTATGTAACTTAGTTGTGATTGCTTTCATTTGTATCTTCTTTTAGCTTGAATTACTTTACAAATCTATTTTATATTATTTTATATTTCTATTTTTATTATGAGTTATTATTATTAATGTAAAAGTACATTCAAAGTATTGCTGCTAGCTCCTTCTATAACCGTGAAAGGTTGACAAAGTAGATGTTGTCTTCGTCAAATAGTGCAACAGCAAATAGGGAAGTAGGCAAGAGGACTGATCTGGTGTAATCCCTGTCCAGATGCCCTTCCCCCTATGAACAGGCGGTGATGGAATAACTGCTTTTTATTCCAGGTTCTTGCATCTTCTTTTATCAACAAACAAACTAAACTAAATTGTGAACCTCAAATAAAGTATCTGACGCAGTGACGTTTATAGATTTCGAGGAATAATTGTGGAATTTTGTTGGAATAATCGTAAGAGAAACAGGTGAAGGGGCAGAGGGTGTGGGGGCGGCTTCGGCTCTCGTCCCCACTGACACACTGTTGCTGTTAATCCAGATTAGAGTGTCTAAAACAGGTCGACTAAATCTGCAGACCAGCCAGCAATACAGAGGCTGCTGTCAGGCCCAATCACTCAGTACACACACAAACATGCACCAATACACACATTTATACACACGCACACATAACATGTTGGTTTTCCATGTTTCTTCGGGACAATGCATTAACTTACATTAATTTTCTGAACACCAATCTAACATAAATCCTAGTTTACTACATGTATATACTGTGTATTTAAATGGACATTGCTAAAATGCTAGATGCCACTTTCCAAATAGGAAGTGAGCATGGGTGCACTTCTGGCTCCATCGACTCTGGCTCCACTTGACTTTACATTGAAGAATTGTCATCCCTCTATCTGTAACTGTAATTGAGCCTCGTCATTTTGGTCTTAAAATGTTTATATTAACCCGCGCTATATGATCTTGATGTTTCACTTTTTTGTCCGTAAATAAATTCCTATTTTTAATATGGAACTCGGCTCCAAATTTGCTCCTATAACTGCTAGCCTTATGAGCTTCATTTGACTGGAGCAGACCGCCATGGGTGACATCACAGTTTCTTTGTCCACTTCTTAATACAGTCTATGGTACCACTACTACTACTACTACTACTACTACTACTACTACTACTACTACTCCTACTACAACTTGGCTAATCTTAAAGGTGCACTATGTATCTTTTCTGGTGGAGGGTCTGCCACCTGCTTGTGTCCATGGAGATGTTATTACTTTGCCTGGAATGTTCCAGAGTATGGCATTAAACTTATCGGTCATGCATTTATTTCAAATGGGTGTTTTTATTCATGAAACACATGTCATCTAACTGTGTAGCCTATCCACAGCTCTGACCTGTAACTGGCCTGATGGTGTCCCCTGCTTGTCTCCGTCGAGATAGACAAGTTTAATTCCATACTGTGAAACATTCTAGGCTAAGCAAAATATATATATATATATATATATATATATATATATATATATATATATATATATATATATATATATATATATATATATATATATATATATATATATATATATATATATATTTTTTTTTTTTTTAGTTCCACCACTACTCACAGCTCCTTGTTGGTCGGTGACTGATCTCTGTTTTCAAAAAATAAATCTCTCCAGACCCTCCGTCAAAAAAGTCCTGCCGTAACCTTCACAAATTTTAACTCAAATCTGAATTTTAAATCATGTTGTTGTTATTTACAAAGAATTCAGTGTGTACAGATTTTAGTCCCCACACTGTGATAAATACCCACACACACAGTAATAATCTCTTATGTGCGACCAGGTGCCACCTGTTCAACGACAGCCCCCAGACCAGTCCTGCACCGTCACCAGTCCCGCACCGTCACCAGTCCCGCACCGTCACTAGTCCCGCACCGTCACCAGTCCCGCACCGTCACCAGTCCTGCACCGTCACCAATCACCATCACCAGTCCTGCACCGTCACCAGTCCTGCACCGTCACCAATCACCATCACCAGTCCTGCACCGTCACCAATCACCATCACCAGTCCTGCACCGTCACCAGTCCTGCACCGTCACCAATCACCATCACCAGTCCTGCACCGTCACCAGTCCCGCACCGTCACCAGTCCTGCACCGTCACCAGTCCTGCACCGTCACCAATCACCATCACCAGTCCTGCACCGTCACCAGTCCCGCACCGTCACCAGTCCTGCACCATCACCAATCACCATCACCAGTCCTGCACGTCACCAGTCCTGCACCATCACCAGTCCCGCACCGTCACCAGTCCTGCACCATCACCAGTCCCGCACCGTCACCAGTCCTGCACCGTCACCAATCACCATCACCAGTCCTGCACCGTCACCAGTCCTGCACCATCACCAATCACCATCACCAGTCCTGCACCGTCACCAGTCCTGCACCATCACCAATCACCATCACCAGTCCTGCACCGTCACCAGTCCTGCACCATCACCAATCACCATCACCAGTCCCGCACCGTCACCAGTCCTGCACCATCACCAATCACCATCACCAGTCCTGCACCGTCACCAGTCCCGCACCGACACCAATCACCGTCACCAGTCCCGCACCGTCACCAGTCCCGCACCGTCACCAGTCCCGCACCGACACCAATCACCGTCACCAGTCCTGCACCATCACCAATCACCGTCACCAGTCCTGCACCGTCACCAGTCCCGCACCGTCACCAGTCCTGCACCGTCACATCTCCAGCTCACGTCGTACAAATACAAGTCTGCAATAGAAGTCAGTTTATTGAATAATCTGTACTCTGGATAACCGCACATCCAACCAAACTTTACATAATTGTGGATTTTAGATACATGGAGGAGCCCTGGTCTAGGGAAAAATACAATTGTGGTTTAAAGTGCCTATGACAGAATCAGCTACTCATTTTACTAAAACACAGTTAAGATCTTTATATTTAAGATTTTTGCAAAAACATCCATACTTTTTTCCCAATTTGGCCATTTCTAGATCTAAAATTTTACTTCCTGGGTAGAAATCATAACATCAAACTAGGGAATTCCATAAATGTTACCAACCAATCACCTCTAATGTACAGAGAAATTATCTGACTAATACAAATATGAGAAAACACCTTTATTTAGTTCATCATCATTCATCATTCAGTCATCATTCTTGTGCTGAACATCCTGTCATTTTCATAATATTTTTCTTCACAAATTACTTCTTGATTGGTGTAAAACTATAATTTATATTTACAATTGTTATAATCCCACCAGATGAAGTCAAAAGTAAAGAATCATACAACTCTATCATACACACTTTAAGATGTTTTAAAGGTTAGCTCAGCTGGTAGAGATACGGAGCATAGCAACTAAAGCTAATCTTGGCATAAAATATAACAGTGGTTGTCAAACCTTTCACACCAAGTGGCACCTAAAATAATATTTGGCTTTCCAAGTATCACCAGATCTAATCCTGGGCTTTATTAGAGCTAAACTTTGTCTGAAGTGACTAATGAAACCGAACCCATGGATAAATTACTTTTAAATAATAACCCCAAACATCCTAGGGGTGTTCTACATGTACGTGTATGGCAGAATGTTCACAAGTTACCATGGATACACAATGCACACATTAGCAATCACTGCCAAATAAGGTTTAAGATCTAAAAAACTCAAGAAATAAAAGCGAGCGTTCATGGTCCTGTTTAGGAGTTTGATTTTCAACAAAAAAGTGACAGTGACTAACGGAAAACTGTCGGCTAATGCTAGCTAGCTTGTGAATATGTTATTTTGAAAGGGACTTGTTTAACAGCAAAAAATCATCTCACCTTTTCTGGCCAGATTGTGCTAAAATAAAGCTCAGATTAAAGTCTAACAAAGCCTCAGACAGAGCAGTGCTTACAGTTAGCATCACACCCCCAGGGAATGTTGATGACATCGGCTGAAGTATCAATAGGGCACAGTTAGAACATGCAAACTCCACACAGAATGTAATAACGCTGATGATTTTGTTTCTGTGCTGTCATGGTGCAAACTTTGACAAGATGCAATAAATACTGACAATATAGATCCACATTTTAAACAAACAAAAATAACTTGTAAAACCATTAGCCACTCACATCTGTTAAAATCAGTTAATGGTTGAAAATATATTATGTCTGCTTCACTTTGGCTCCATTTTCCTTCATTTCAGAATTTGAAACATTTTGACGACATAAGAGTTTAAAGGATCTATAGAATCTCTGGGCTTGTTGTATTATACTGTAAGTATTAAAAAAACATTTGAAGGTACATTTTATTGTCCTACAGGGACATTTGACCCATCCTTTTATACCACCTGGGTAACCTGTCAGGAGAAGTGGGCAGTGTCCAGATGTTTAGCTATAAGTTTAGCACTGGCATATTTTTTTACATACTAGTACACTACGAGTCAAAAGTTTAGACACATCATCTCATTCAATGTTTTTTCTAACTACAGTAGACATCAGTTATATGAAGTAAGATATATGGAATTATGTAGTAAAGAAAAAAGTTTATCAGCTCTACTAAATATGTTTTGACAAAGCAAAGCGTGGCTAATTTGAGAATTTTAATATATATATAAAAAATTAGTAGCGTTTTATAATTCTTTTTTCTCTTTGCTACATAATTCCTTATATCTCACTTCATATATTGGATGTATTTTGTATGTATATAAAAAGTAGTAAAAATAAAGAAAAAAACATTATATGAGATAGTGTGTCCAAACCTTTAACTGGTAGTGTATTTTCTTAATAATGGCTGTAGTGCATGTGTGTATGTGTGAGTCAGGAGTTGGTGTGAGTTTGCGGTAAGGTGTGTCACGGTGAAGGATGCCTGATTACAGTGGACACTAATCCTGCAAATGGATTATCAGGTGGTATTAGGAGAAGAGGGGGTGTACACAGGGAACCTCTGACCCCGCGCAATATGGAGCAAACTGGTACAGGGTCGATCACATTCGTACAGGGGTCAAACTCACGGTACCACCCAAGAGGTCAGGATTTCAATGTAAAATTAGTCAACGTGACACCTTATTTGTAAAGGAATATATTATCTTATTTCTGTTTTTGAAATGGGGGAAACATTTTTCAGATTTAAAGGGCCTATATCACGCTGTTTTCTGATCAATGTTATAATGTTTCCTCATCAAAAACATACCTGGAGTTGTGTTTTGTTTTATTCACACATGTTTAACTAACACACAAACTCTGCATATTTTGAGTTCTTCTCTCAAATGGAAAATATTCTGTTCCACCTTGTGATGTCAAGTGGTAATACAAGAAGTGCTCCAGTGTGTTTTAAAATTTCAGCTCTGGAATTGCCCATCTCTACTAATATAAAGGTAAAAGGTAGATGTTAATTTGAAAACTATCGCTTCATGACATCACAAGGTGCAACAGAGCATTTTGAGCTTTGGAGATGCAGACAGATTAATAATAAAGAATTACTCAAACAGGTGTGAATGAAAAAAAAACACAACTTGTTACCAAAGGTAATGCCATTATAACATGTCTTAAAGCTCAATTTTGAATAATATAGGCCCTTTAAAATAATCTAAGCTTGGCCTGCAGCTCCATATTAATGGTTTTATGAAAAGCAAAACCTATAGAGGCTACAGGCCTATACATAAGGCTGTTCTTAAAGGTGTGAGCAATATCACATTAATTGTTGTGGGGTAAATTTTACATGAGAAAGCATTTAGTCAAGTCAAGTCCAATCAAGTCAAACAGTAAGCCCAATATACAGAACACAGTAAAACAGCAAGAAACAAGATTAAGATATTTCTGCCCTACAAAAGGACTACTTCTAATACATAAGAAGTCAATGACAGTTGACCTATTCGATTGAATAATTTAAATAAAATATGTAGTACATATTGCCCAATACTGTTCCAAATTACCAAACCACTTTGACAGCATAAAAAGGCCACAAGAAAATGTGTATCCAACCAGTGCATTTATTTAGATCTTTCCGTTTGTTCACAAATGAGTTTTTGACACTTGAGCCAATACACGCATTTTTACTGACACCTGGTGGACACTTGTCATCATTACTGGCAGCCCATTTATCCCCCATTAGAATTAAAAAGATTTGGATTTCATTATTAGCCTACCATTTCCTTTTTACAGGACTGTTTTCAAATGACTATACCTCCTTTAAATCAATTCAATATTAATCTTTGCTTGATTATTGATGTATGACAGTCTACCAGTAGGTGGCAGGCTTGTGCTTGTAGTGGGTTGTGTCTGCAGCAACAAACGGCAACGAAATAGAAATTATCTAGTGCTGCGTTTGAAGACATCACGATTTTGTTGAGCCCACTTTATTTTAATTAATCTACTCCTTTATCAATTATAGGATAGACTACATGTACAGTGTGATATCTGATACAATTGTACAGAGAGATTAAGTTACTTAAATTGGTTCATCTTAATATTTTTGTAGCTGTTTTTGTAAAAGTCATACTGAAAATTACTGGAATTACGACTTTATTGAAAGCAGCACTGCACAAAGCGGATGTTGTGTTTCTGTGAATGGGGAACACTGATGCTCACAGTCGCATGGATTTATTAATGAAAACTTTTTACTTAAATGCAAATTGAACACCAAAATCAAACTCCTACACTATTTTCAAAACTTTTAGCAAGACAATTTTAACAGCATGACTGACATTTCCAGCGTCACGTGAACTGGATATGGAGTTTGGGACTAAACTACAGTGAAAGGACGTTTAACCAGATGCGTTTCTTGCTCTGATTTTGGTGTTGTTTTTTTCGTTAGCATGTCCCGAGAGCCGTACCCGTTTGTGGAGGACAGTTTTAGCCGCTTCCCGTCGCAGAGTAACATCTACGGGCTGTGTCAGGCCGGGGAACAGGAGCTTCTGGCCGCTACTCTCAAAGGGAAAGTGGTTTGTTTCAGGTACCAGGAGCTCCAGCAGAAAGTCCGCCCCGTGGCCAAAGAGGTGCAGTTCACCTACATCCCAGGTAAAATACGCAATACTGTAAGTTTAAAGGGTCTATATTACGCTATTTTGTGATCTATGTTATAATGCTTTTTTATAACATAGATCAGAAAATTTTTAATGTGGTTGGACCCAGTATTTTATCTATTGTCAACCAGTCTCTGTCGGAAGGCTTGTCCCATCCCATTTTAAACATACTGTGGTCCAGTAACTTAAAAAAAAACCTAATTTAAGCACCTCAGCTTGCACCATCAGTGTCATCTTTTAAATCACTTCTTAAAACTCATTTTTATCGGTCAGCCTTCCTTTAGCTGGTTTTAGGTAGATTTTATTCCTTATTTATTTTTATTCTATTTTAGACTTAGACTTAGACAAACTTTATTGATCCACAAGGGAAATTATTTGGATACAGTAGCTCACACATCACAATATAATATAATAACAGAGAGTAACAAAAATAGATGGTATAGCAAAAAGAGCAAGAGACAGGTGTCAAATGAGAATAATTATAAAAATGTATATGTACAAGTCAAAATAAAATAGAAATATAAGTAATAAAGTAAACTATATAGTCACAGCTATATACAAGAGACAAGAACGACAGTGCAAATACTATGCTGATTGACAGGGCGTGAGGTAATCCGTTACTTGAGATTAACTTGTTGTACAGTTGTAGGGAGTATTATCTGTTACATAAGGGTGATATGTTGTACAACTGTATGGCGTATGGTATGAATGTAGTCCTGTATCTCTCACTGTTTGAGCGGAGCTGTAGGAGCCTGTTGGAGAATGAGCTCCTCTGTCCCTCTATAGTCTGGTGCAGTGGGTGAGCAGGAGTGTCCATGATGGAGGGCAGTTTGTCCAGTGTCCTCCTTTCCCTCACTGTGACAAATGTCTCCAGCTCACAGCCGATCACGTGTCCAGCTTTACGGGTCAGTTTGTCAATCCGCCCAATGTCTCTTTTACTGATGCCGCTCCCCCAGCAGACCACAGCGAAGTACAAGGCGCTGGCCTCCACAGACTGGTAGAAGATCTCCAGTAACTTGCTGCACACATTGAAAGACATGAGCTTTCTCAGGAAGTAGAGTCTGCTCATGCTCTTTTTGTAGACAGCATTACAATTGTCCCTCCAGTCAAGTCTGTTATTCACCTGTACGCCAAGGTACTTGTAGCAGTCCACTGTTTCCAATTTTGTGTATAAATTTTGTAATAAATTTTGTGTAATGTATGACCTTTAAAGTGAGACTAAACACCTACCCAGTTTTTGACCAGAAAGCTCCAAATTTACCTAGTTTGCACTAAAATGACCAGAAAGGGACAGTAGACAATGTTAGCGTTTATTTCTACTTTAAAGGGAATGTACTATATAAAATAAAGTTCTAGCTTTTAACCAGTGTGTTCCCTCATCGTTCCCTCATCATTAGTCAGTTATATTTTGGTTGACTTATGCATGTTTGAGATATCATTGTCCTGTATTTGAGTGCGCACCTATCCCCTATTCCCACCCACTGCTCTGTACTAACTTGTGATTAATATTTGCACTATGTTTTCTGATGGGAAGTCTGTATGGAGATGTTACTGTTACTGTTATTGATATAGAATGTTCCAAGGTATGGCATTAAACATATCTATCTTCATGTAGATGAGCTGGTGATGCCTCCAGGTCAAGCCTATGGAGAGGCCCCTGGCTTACAATAAGATCCACGTTTTTCAGGGTATTTTTAAAGATAAAACCACCCATAATTTATTAAATGCAAAACAAACAAGGTTATTACCGTACCATAGAACAGTTCAGGTAAAACATTAACATCCCGAAAGAGACAAGCATGTAGTGGACCCTTCACCAGAAACATTACAAAATATATAAAATATATAAATACATTCTGATTTAATCTTTTAATCATATTTTTTTTAGTAGAGGCAATAAGTGACATATTTATCCCCCAAAAGACAATTATTCAATAAGGATCGCTTGTGCCACCATTGACTCAGTAAGAACATGTGGGAAAGACTGTAAACCATTCATTAGTTCAAGAGAGAAACAAAACATCCAATTAATTATAGTGTATAGTAGACTGGGGCTTGTGGGTTCAATAAGTATGCAGTGGAGACTCGCTTTGTGTATAAGATAATTATAATTAACCACTAGTTCTTTTTTATACACCATTAAAGACATTTAGTCATGTAATTTTATTTGCATATTTGTTACCCTGCTCTTCAGTCTTCACAAACATTAACTTTACTGGAAACTCCATGCTTCTCTTCACTCAGGCGTATTGTATTCATTATTCATATGCTCAAATCGACTTAAAGGGCCACTGCGTAACTTTACTGGTAGAGGGTCCACCACCTGTTTGTATTTATGGAGATGTTAATGCTCTGGACTGGAATGCTCTACCACAGTAAGGCAATAGACTCTATGGTGATGTCACCAGGCCAAGTTACAGGTCAGATCTGTGAAGAGGCAACACTGTAATGTAAGAATGCATTTTTTCAAGTTTTAGTTTTAAAGTAAATGCTAGATAGATGTTTAAAGATGTACTGTGTAACATTCCAGGCAAAGCAATAATATTTCCATGGAGACAAGCCGGTGACAGACCAGAAAAGTTATGCAGTGCACCTTTAAACATACGTTTTTAGATTAGATGTGTGCAAAAATATGTCTATATTGTGATACAGTATCATTATCGTGGGCTGCTGTATCTGTATTTTTTTTTTTTTTTGTATCTTTTAGCAGTTTTTTGGTGACCGCATGACAATTGTGATGCTTATTTAGTGTAAGGAAACTTGTTTGTGCAATACACTTGACATATTCACTGTTTTGATGTTTAAAATACATTTTTCATAATAAAATAATAATATTTCATATTAACTTTGCACAGGTAGTGGTTTAACAAAGAGATATTGTTGCTAAAATGTGTTTGGTTCTTAAAAAACTGCAAAATATCACAGAGTATCACGTGAAATATATTGATTATCACATGTATTGCCAGATCACGACATCTATTGTAATATATTGTAATAATAATCATAATCATAATAATTTAATATTTTGAGACGTGCATCATCATACAATTTGTACTGGAGCTAAATTGTGATCATAATGTGGCTGATGTGCTAATACTTGTAACGCCCTGGTTCTTACAAAATAAATTAGCACAAAACTTTTCTGTAAAAAATCTCAATGAATAAAAAAATCATTATACTAATAATGTTGTAGTCAGTGGTGTAATATGTTTGGGTGTGATGACAATGTAACAAGCCAGTGGTAAAACTAATAGACTATAAAATGAAATGTGCTCTTCCTCTCTTTAACTTTAATTAATGTGTTAGAATATGCACTGTGATCTCAACTGTGTGAGTGGGAAACGAGGCAGACACAAACTGCGAGGAGGCGGTTTTGTGTGTTCTGTGCTCCCATATGCTGACATCCACTGCAATAAGTTACATTTATTATACTAAGCTAGCTGCATTAAGGTTAGCCGTGTCAGCTAAACAAGGCAACAGCAACACAAGGATTTCAACACAAGGTTTAAGTGTGGCATAGCAGTATTTCTCATGTGTTTATTGAAGCACAATAACAATAACACTATTTTATTTCATACAATTATTCAGTAAATTTGTTAATATAGTTAGTTTATTTGAGGTGTAGAATGTCAATATTCAAAACACGGAATTTATATAA